>JARGYO010005626.1:177962306-179162306 GCA_029206835.1 Rana muscosa | reverse complement strand
ATTCTAATGAGATCACAGTCGTGATTGAGGCTGCGTTGAAGCGTTTAAACATTTGACAGAATTCATCTTGAAGCTGACGTTTGGTTTTGAAATTAGCAGGGAATTCATAACTATATTACCGTATATACTCGAGTATAAGCCAAGTTTTTCAGCCCTTTTTTTAGTGCTGAAAATAGCCCCCTTGGCTTATACTCGAGTTAGTGTACCTGAAGGACTGCGGCTTCCTCCTGGTTCCGTTCCATTCCGTGATAGGCGTTTGACACTGTGTTCCGCTACCGCCTATCACGGAGGTCCTCTCATCCTCTGACTTTCCCAGCAGACACTGTGTTCAGTGTTCTGCTTATCACGGACGTCCTCTCGTCCGAGGATGAAAGAAGGTCCGTGATTGACGGTAGCGGAACACAGTGTCAAACGCCTATCACGGAATGGAACGGGAACAGGAGGAAGCCGCGACTTTTTTAGTCTTCTTAATGGAGCTGCATTTAGCAGCACATGCATCAGAAGGGATAGGTATTTACTCTTTTTTTTAATAGGAAATTTGGGGCAATTTGCCACAGCGTAACAGCTAAAGGCACAGTGGAAATAACTATCTTCAACTTTAACCAGACAAGTATGAGATTCCCAAGCCTCTACCAGACAGCACAACTAGGAGAGTGACACTATCTTCTTTAGGATATAAAAAAATTAATGATGGGGAGTGCCTCTAAAGCCGGCCATGCCACTGTTCTCTGCCACAGCTCCTGGGATGGCTACATCACACATCCCAGAAGGCATACAAACACATGGAATTGAAGGAGGACTATGAGTGTCCTAGTATGTTATGATCTTGTATTGGTAGCCCATTTTGAATCCAGTTTTGGCTTTAGCCAGGAGGAACTCCTAAGGGAAACTACGAGTCCAAGTCAGCAACTAGATACTGGAGTGCTGGAGCTTCTACTAGGCACACTACTCCTGGTGGGTTCTGCCCTAAAGAATTGGATGTACAACCCATACTGACAGCCTGTAATCCATGAACAGCTTTTATGGATTAGGCTTTGCATGCTGTTCTACACTATTGTGTTGTAACAGTCTTCCCACCAGGTGAGAGGATTTTAACTTAGTAGTAGTAGTAGTAGTAGTAGTAGTGCCACTGGCCAGACTTGTCTATTAAATCAATGGGACGATGCTGAAACTGCAAACCAGACTGGTAACAGGGAAACAACCCTGGGAATCGATCACCCCTTCACTGAGGACCCTGCATTGGCTAACCGTAACGGATCGAGTCACATTCAAGACCCTCTGCCTCACCCACAAGTGCACACAAGGAAACGCTCCTCAATATTTATGCGAGAAAATAAAACACTACTCCCCCAAACGCATTCTCCGGTCAACCAATCAAAACCTCCTTCACATCCCCAAATCCCGCTACAAATGGAAGGGAGAACGAAGATTTGCAGTCCAAGGACCACGGCTATGGAACGCTCTACCCACGGACATCCGCATGGAAGAAAACCATCGGGCCTTCAGGAAAAAACTTAAGACCCACCTCTTCTGATGGATAAGGACGTCACTGGATGCCAAGCGTCTTGAGGCGATTCAGTTCGCATTTGTAGCGCTATACAAGTTATCACTCACTCACTCGCTCACTCAAACCAAACTATTTGCTTGCAGTTGCAGTGCAGCAGTTCAATGTAAAACCTTTGTTTTGTTTGTAAAAAAAATATAAAAAACAGGCATTCAGAAACCAGTAGGGACTGCCAGCAGCATCAATCTAGGCCTAGGCTGCGGTTCCGGCTCAAGCTGTTTGACTACGTTTTGTTACCTTGTGAGATAAAAAATGTTTTATGGACTTCACAACTTCAGCTATAATAGTTTTAATTGCTGCCTGTGTCTCCGCTGGGGAGCTTTACGTTATTTTTCTGTTCTAGCAACCATTGTCAGACAGAAAGTAATGGATATCCAAGCAGTTGTCACCAAAACAAAAGGTGATGGGAATCCTTTTTGGGGACACCTGTTCTGTTGACAATTGTCCAAGAAGAATATTTTTATCACATTGTAGAGATTTCCTCTCTTTTCCAGCTGCATCTCAAGAACTTCTCAACGCGTTTCACCCTTCTCAGGGCTTAATCGTTTGCCTCTAACATTAAATGCAGTAATGTGTGCGTTACCACGTGTTTTACAGTAATGGATAGTAATGCATGGGCTGCCTTAATGCAAAACTATTTGCCTGGTGTTCAGCCTTAAATGATATTACTTTTTGTTAAGAATATATTAATAGTTTTTTTGTCCATAGTCTGGGCACCGGTGCCCTTTAAGGGTTCTTGTAGCAGTCAAATCCTTGTCTTGTGACATATGACAATCAGAATCCCTTTTTTTTCTCTTTTCATATTTAGCTATTGCAATGCAAGATTTTCTAATTAAGTAGATTCCAACAGCATTGAGACCCACCTTGAGATGGTGATGAGATGGTGGTACTTGAATTAGCATAAGCTGCGTGCCAAGACTGCTTTAACAGTTGGCACTATTTTTCTTATTCAATAAGCTTGGTTATTCCTAAAGAGAACTACACAAAAGTAGAAATGTCATTTGGTAGTAACAAGTGCACATTGAACATCCATGAATGAGCATCATTGGTCAATCAATATCACAGAAATTAGGTCTTGGAAGTAAATCACGCAAGGGACATCGCTATAGCCATAGAGCACCAGCCTTTTTTTATTGCTGTATTGATCAATGAAAATGTACATTTGTTTCTTTTTCTTTTAGAAGGTGACATTGGATGTTTAAAAACAAGGTCATCTACCCTGGGTGAGTAGGTGTATTACTGCAATTAACTGTGGTCCTTATCTTGGAGTTATTTGATTTCATTTGACCCAGCACACTATATGTCGAGCATAGGGATGATGCTTGGGTTTGAGTCAACCATGGGTTTAGGCGATCTCAGCGCATCCGAGGTCCGTGGTCCCGGTAAACTAATGCGGGGATTCGGCAGCCCAAATTATTTCTAGCAATGATACTCTTTAAGAGCCTTTGAGCCTAACCTAAAAAAGTTGGCCGGTCCAGTAAGGGCCAGGCAAATTTTGATCAGTGTGTGGACTTCGATGCTCGAAAGAAGTCAATTGTTTAATCACTTCTGTCTAAGGGACGTGGGGAATTTTCCATGGATCAGCAGCTGCAGCTACTCTGCTGCACACTCTGAACAGTATGTGGGTGTCACTCTATTGAATGCTGTTGCAGGGAAAAAATAGGGGGAGTTGACAAAACTGCATAGTTAAGAAACTGTACTCTAATTCTGATTACTAGCTCTGGGTAAACAGCCCTTTTGCCCCACTTTTTTTTTTTGTTCCTATTACTGTGGGCGTTTTGTCTTTATTTTTTTATTTTTGCTGCTTGATTAAAGTTCAACAGTCACTTTTTTTCTGCAAGACTATAAAAATTGGCTTTTTGTTTCATATGGCAGAATTTTGGAGTTTAAATTTATCATAGGGGTATACTGTTTTTTCTTAATTATACAGTATGTGGATAGGACCTTTGTTTTAGGATAAACCTTTTATTTGTTTGGAGCAAGGCTTCCCATGAAAAGAGGACTTTTGTTTCAGGCTGGGTTCACACTAGTGCGACACGACAGCCGTCCTACTTTGGATCCGACTTTGCCCCGCGACATGAAGCTGACATATGTCCGACTTTCAATGAACGGGGATCCGACTTGGATCCCCGCCAATAGCAGGCACTGTGTTTGGTATGAATCTTGAGGGGGAACTCCAGGCCAAATTTTAAATAAAAAACGGCATGGGTTCCCCCTCCAGGAGCATACCAGGCCCTTGGGTCTGGTCTGGATTTAAAGGGGAACCCCTACGCCGAAAAAACGGCGTGGGGGTCCCCCCCAAGGTTCAAACCAGACCCTTATCCGAGCACGCCACCTGGCAGGCCGCAGGGGAAGAGGGGGGGACGAGAGAGCGCCCCCCCTCCCTCCTGAACTGTACCAGGCCGCATGCCCTCAACATGGGGGGTTTGGTGCTCTGGGGCAGGGGGGCGACCTGCGGCCCCCCCACCCCAAAGCACCTTGCCCCCATGTTGATGGGGACAGGGCCTCTTCCCGACAACCCTGGCCGGGGGGCTTATCGGAATCCGGGAGCCCCCTTTAATAAGGGGGCCCCCATATCCCGGCCCCCCACCCTATGTGAATGAGTATGGGGTACATCGTACCCCTACCCATTCACCTGGTGGAAAAAAAATGGCAATAAAAACACAACACAGCTTTTTAAATTAATTTATTGCACAGCTCCGGGGGTCTCCGCACGCTCTCCGGTTCTTTCTTCTGCCGGGCCTCCGCTATCTTCTTTCAGCTCTTTTGCTAGCGGGGCCCGGTCTTCTCCGTCGCCTTCTTCTTCTCCCGCTCCCTGGTTCTTCTCCCGCTCTCCGGTTCTTTCTTCCGCCGGGCCTCCGCTATCTTCTTACAGCTCTTTTGCTAGAGGAGGCCCGGTATTCCCGTCGTCTCGTCCGGCTCTCCGTTGTCCTTCTGCCGGAGGAGGAGCCGGTCTTCCCGTCGCCGTCTTCTTCCCTCTTCTCCTCCTCGGCCAGGGTTGTCGGGAAGAGGCCCTGTCCTCATCAACATGGGGGCAGGATGCTTTGAGGTGGGGGGGCCGCAGGTCGCCCCCCTGCCCCAGAGCACCAAACCCCCCATGTTGAGGGCATGCGGCCTGGTACGGTTCAGGAGGGAGGGGGGGGCGCTCTCTCGTCCCCCCCTCTTCCCCTGCGGCCTGCCAGGTTGCGTGTTCGGATAAGGGTCTGGTTTGGATTTTGGGGGGGACCCCCACGCCGTTTTTTCGGCGCAGGGGTTCCCCTTTAAATCTAGACCAGACCCAAGGGCCTGGTATGCTCCTGGAGGGGGAACCCATGCCGTTTTTTTATTTAAAATTTGGCCTGGAGTTCCCCCTCAAGAGCAGCACAGCACAAGTGGCATGCCAAAGTCTGATCATGCAAGACTGTGGTCCGACTTTGATCCGACTTCAATGATAGTCAATGGGCTGAAGTCGGATCAAAGTCGGACCGAAGTAGTACAGGGAGCATTTTCAAAGTCGGACCGACATGTGTCGGACCAGTTAAGACGGCTCCTATAGGGAAACATTGATTTTCACACATCATGCGACATGAGCTCCCAATGTCGGAGCGTTTGTCGGACCAGTGTGAACCCGGCCTCAGGGGAAAGTATTTTGTTTTTCTCATTTATTTTAAGTATATATTGGTTTTTATTGTACGTTAATACGGTTTATGTTTCTTTTTGTTGCAAGACAAATTGGGATTTGTTAAAGTTTTCTTTTGGGGGGGGGGAAGCAATCAGAGGGCCCTACTCATTAGAGCTTACAATCTAGGAGGGAGGGTCAAGTTATACAAAAGGCAATAACTGTGGGGGATGGTCTGATGGAGAAAATAAAAGTACACTTGTTAGGTGTGGGCTGGATAGGCTTCTCTGAAGAGGAGGGTTTTCAGGGATCATCTAAAATCAAATAGAGTAGGAGATAATTGGACAGATTGGAGTAGGGAGTTCCATAGGATGGGTGAAGCTCGGGAAAAGTCCAGAAGGCAAGTATGGGAGGAGGTGACGAGGGAGCTAGAGAGCAGGAGGTCTTGGGAGGAGCAAAGAGAATGATTAGGTTGGTATTTAGAGATTTTGCGCAGGCACGGTCTCCATTTGAAAGCCAATCCAAAGAAATGTTGTGCAGCTCTTTACAATATGGTGGCCATCTACACACAGACACCGACTCCTTGCTGTAAAAATGTGAATGAAAGGGGTGAAAAATAGCTGCAGCACCTGTTCTCCACCTGTGAAGGGCTCCTCAGACACGTTTTGCCCTTTTTGGGGCTTAATCATAGAGGAAAATGATTAGAAGTCCAATCCAAAGCAATGATGTGCAACCTTCAACAAAATGGCTGCCGTCCGCACACAGACACTGACTCCTTGTTGCAGATATGTGAATGAAATGGGTAGAAGATGGATTCAGCTCCTGTTCTTCACCTTTAGAGAACTCCTCAGATGTGTTTTGCCCTTTTCAGGGCTTAATGGTAGAGGCAAACGATTAAGCCCTGAAAAGGGTGAAACGCGTTAAGGAGTTCTCTACAGGTGGAAAACAGAAGCTGAAGCCATCTTTTACCCATTTCATTCACATATTTTGTTGAAGGTTGCACATCATTGCTTTGGAGTGGCTTACTGTCAGAGAAGCTAGTAGACCAGACTGTGTGACTGCACAGAGGAGACCAAACGGATGTAGGTGAAAATATGATAATTTATTAAGATCAATGAACAAACACACAACCACCTCCAACAGAACACCGTGCAATAGAGGCTCCGCAGGCCAGGAAACGGGCACCACAACCTCAGGCCAGGAAATGGGCACCACAACCTCAGACCGGGAAACAAGCACCACAACCTCAGGCCGGGAAATGGGCACCACAACTTCAGGCCGGGAAACGGGCACCACAACCTCAGGCCAGGAAGCTGGCTCTAGCTCTTCAAGCTTGAATGCTGGTACTGGTTCTTCAGGCTGGAACGCTGGCACCCCGGGCTGAAACACTGACATCTCGGGCTGAAACACCAGGACATCAGACTGGAAGGCAGGCACCAGGACATCAGACTGGAAGGCAGGCACCAGGACATCAGACTGGAAGGCAGGCACCAGGACATCAAACTGGAAGGCAGGCACCAGGACATCAGACTGGAAGGCAGGCACCAGGACATCAGACTGGAAGGCAGGCACCAGCACATCAGGCTGGAAGGCAGGAACCAGGACATCAGGCTGGAAGGCAGAAACCAAGACATCAGACTGGAAGGCAGGCGCCAAGACATCAGACTGGAAGGCAGGAACCAGGACATCAGGCTGGAAGGCAGAAACCAAGACATCAGACTGGAAGGCAGGCGCCAAGACATCAGACTGGAAGGCAGGTACTGAGACTTCAGGCAGAGACACAGGCACCGGATCTTCAGGCCGGAACACGGGCACATCGAGCTGGAACACGGGCACAGGAACAGCAGGCTGGCAGACTGGCACAGGAACTTCAGGCTGGCAGACTGGCACAGGAACTTCAGGCCGGCAGACTGCACAGAAACTTCAGGCCGGCAGACTGGCACAGGAACCTCAGGCCGGCAGACTGGCACAGGAACCTCAGGCCGGCAGACTGGAACAGGAACCTCAGGCCAGCAGACTGGCACAGGAACCTCAGGCTGGGTAAAAGGCACAGGGACGTCAGACTGGGTAAAAGGCACTGGGACGTCAGACTGGGTAAAAGGCACTGGGACCACAGACTGGGTAAAAGGCATAGAGTTGGCAGATTTAGGTGCGTCATCAGGTTCAACTGGCATGAACGCAGGCTGGAGCAGGTTGGTGGGTGTGGAGGCAGGTTGGGTTACTTGTAGGATTGTGTGGGTCGGAAAGTACTTCCACTTCTTTTTAGGCTTAATCACTGCAGATTTTTAAATAGCGGGAGGGATGTATGAAAAGGATGGAATTGAGTAAGAGGAAGGACTGGAATGCGGCAGAGTCATGGGAACAGTGGCTGGAGGAGGTTCTTGTGGATTTGTTACAGGTGGAAGGGAAGAAGCAGGTGGATTGAAGGCAGGGTAGGTGTGACAAGTAGAGACTGGCTAATAATATTTGGTAGGAAGCTGTGTAAACTGGGCTGTAGCTGGGGTTGCCATAGGCGATGAGCGGATAGATTCTTGGGAAGGCAGGTGATTAATGGCAGAGCTGGAATGTTGTGGCTTGGCTAAATTCAGGAGATCTGACCATGCCTCTAGCACAGGTTGAACAAACATTGGTTCCCACACAGCTTGTCTGACCAGGGATTGCACTGAAGGGATGCAATCAGACAACACCTGCTGGGAACAGGAGGAATAACGTTCACTAAAATAGGCAGGATCATCCTCTAATAACCATACCAAAGATTCAACTTGGTCGTAATTGAAAGGGGGCGAAAAATCGTCACTCCCATCGGGAATAAATGACAGGGCTGGCTTTACACATAACCGGATTAACGGCTGAACATCCTCAAAAGACATGTAACCCTGATCCACTAGGGAATGAGCTGATTGGATAGTTTCCATCAGCTGGTCACTGGTCCAATCTTTTAAAATCTGACGACAATATTCACCATCCTCTGCTGTCAGCAGAGAATAATAAATGGTTTCATTGATATCCATATTAACAGGACTTAACAAACCAGGATGGTTCCTCAATGCAGCCACGTCTGGTTTAGGTATGGCCCTGGTATACTGTCAGAGAAGCTAGTAGACCAGACTGTGTGACTGCACAGAGAAGACCAAATGGATGTAGGTGAAAATATGATAATTTATTAAGATCAATGAACAAACACACAACCACCTCCAACAGAACACCGTGCAATAAATCAACCAATAAACAGTGACTATACACAATATGTACAATAATGGGAGATACCAGAATCGTAGTAAAGCCAGGCCGAGGTCATACACAAGGGAATATCAGCAGATGGGTAAGGACGGGAGACAAACAGGAACAGGGAGGGGACGGATGGGTAGGATACAGAGCAGGGATACAAAGTACTCAGGTAACAGGAGGACAGGTGACCGTGGTTCTCAGGAGACAGGAGGGACAGGTGCAGGATGGACTGGTGGAGACCAGTACTGCGTCCAAAGGATAATATAATACCAGCAGGGAGAAATTCTCCTGACAGTTCCACACTGCCAGGAGACACCTGATGGTGGACCACAGTACTGCAAGCCAAATAATAAATATCACCAGCGGATGGAACCTTTCCTGACACTTACTCATCATTTTCATCTATTATTAAGCCCCGAAAAGGGCAAAATGTGTCTGAGGAGTCCTTTACAGGTGGAGAACAGGAGCTGCGGCCATATTTTACCAATTTCATTTGCATATATGCAACAGGGATTCAGTGTCTGTGTGCAGACTGCAGCCATTTTGTTGAAGGTTGCACATCATTGCTTTGGATTGGCTTACTCATCATTTTTATCTATGATTAAGCCCCAAAAAGGGCAAAATGTGTCTGAGGAGTCCTTTACAGGTGGAGAACGGGAGCTGCAGCCATGTTTTACCCATTTAATTCACATATATGCAACAGGGAGTCGGTGTCTATGTGCAGACAGCCGCCATTTTGTTTAAGTCTACTGGAGCCTGACAAGTCGATCATGTCTATCCACATGCTGATCCAACTGATACAGGTATGGGGGGGGGTGCAATTAAGCAGCACTATTTTCATTATTTTGTAGACATGTGCACACTGAAATATTTCGTTTCAGAATTTCGTTTTCGTCCGAAAAATAAATTTATTTAGTTACTCCCGAAATTCGTTTTTATTTATTTTGTTTCGTTAAAAATGCATTCGTCTGAAAATCCTAAATAATTAAAGTCAAATCTGTCATTGAAGGCTTATGGTGTCTGTTGAATGTTCTAAGAAGATTCGACGGAGCAGCTAAACTGTACGGCGCTGCAATCGTACATTTCCGGTCGAATGTTCCGCCTACAAGCTATAGAAGAATTCTAATGTTGTATGACACTAGTAATAATTATATTTATAAATTATTATCACTAGTCAACCAACATTAGAATTCTTCTATAGCCTATGGGCGGAGCATTTGACCGGAAATGTACGATTGCGGCGTCGTACAGTTTAGCTGCTTGTTGAATCTTCTTAGAACTTTCGACAGACACCATAAGCCTTCAATGACAGATTCAACATTTGTATGTCTTTCGCTGCTTCGTCGAATCTTCGTCGTTCATGTCGAATGGTCTACCCCAACACTGTCTCTCTATGTCGAATCTTTTCTCTCTATGTAGAATAATCTTGGACTAATAGAGTTAAGGTTAGGCACATTCGACCACAGATTCGATAGACACAGATTGCTATTGTCAGCGTCATGTCGAATCTCCTATCTATATCGAACTGTTGTAGCAACGAAAACGAAAATAAAGCATTTTTTTTTATGTCGGATCTTTCGGATTTTGGATTCTGTGCGTTCGTTTTCGTTTGTTAAAACGATAACAAAAATACCCGAAATTCAGACGAAAATGCATTCGGACGAAAACGAATGCACGTGTCTAATATTTTGGGCAAATAATGATGTGCAGCTGACACCGAAGTGGGTACATGTGGACAGGAAGTGGCTGAAAGAGGATGGAGGAGATCAGCAGCACCGAGATGCAAACAAGGATGAAGGGTGAAAAGCAAAAACTGTGTTTAAAACAAAAAGGCAATTGTTTATTATACACAGTGCTTTAGCAAACTCAACATCATCCATTTAACGTTTATACCTTCTTTAATAGACATGTGCACAACATAAAAATTTGTTTAGTTTGGTCTCGTTTCTGTGCGTTTCCGTTGATTTGTAACGATTCGTAATTTCGTAAGACGTGGGTTATCGTATTCGGACTCTTTCGTATTTCCGTAAGGGTTATTTTTTCCGTTGATTTGTTTTTCCGTTAGCCTAATTTTCGTTGATTCGAAATTCGTATTTTTCTTTATATTTTATATTCGGCCGCGTTCGTATTTTCGTAAGAACTATATGTTCTTTGATTTGCAATGATTCGTATTTCCGTGTCTAATTTCCGTTGATTGGAAAATTGTACTTTTGTAGATTTAATTACATTCGTACTTTCGTTAGAATACATTTTCCGTTTATTAGAAACACTACTTGTCGTCATTTTGTAATTCGTACTTTTGTGAGATTGACCGGCTCATTTATTCGTACTTTCGTATCATTATTTTCGTAGATTCGTAATCGGGGCATAATTCGTAATATAGAAATTAGAATCTAGACAGAGTATGCTTAACCACTTAACGACCGCTCACTGTATATAGACGTCGGCAGAATGGCACCGACAGGCACAATCACGTAGAGCATACGTGATTGCCTTTGTACAGTTAGGGGGTCCAATCGGACCCCCCTCCTATACAGTGAGCGGTGGCTAAGTGTCCGGGAGCGTTCCAGGATGAGGGGGCAGCCATCCGTTTCTGGCCACCCCCTCGCGATCGCTCCCGGCGAATGGAAATGCCCCCTCTGTCTGTGTCAGACAGAGGGAGCAGGAGGAAGTGATGTCATCTCTGGTGCGGCGCTCACATATACCGAGCGCCGTACAAGAGAAGATATCAGGTCAGTGCACACAACACTACACTGACACCAGGACACATAGGGACATAAATCGCCCCCCCCAGGCCCCCCAGATCACCCCAGATCACCCCCCAGATCACCCCCCCCCAGCCCCCAGTCACAGTGTCACTGATTGCAGTGACCATTTATTTAGTGATCACTGCAATCAGTGACATTTGTGACTGTAAAAGTGTCACCAAAGTTTAGTCTTAGGTCCAGTGTAGCCCCCTAACCCCCCCTAATAAAGGTTTAACCCCCTGATCACCCCCCAGATAACCCTTTCACCGCCTATCACCACTGTCGCTTAGCGATCATTTTTCTGATCGCTGTCTTAGCGTCAGTGATGCCGATCGGCAGCCAGTAATTTTTTTTAGGTTCGCCGCAGGTTTTTATAGCGTCAGGTACCCCAATATATTATCTAATAAAGGTTTAACCCCCTTGATCGCCCCCCAGGTAACCCTTTCACCCCCTATCACCACTGTCGCTAAGCAATTGTTTTTCTAAACGCTGTCTTAGTGTCGGTGATGCAGATCGTAGCCAGTAATTTTTTTTAGGTTCGCCGCATGTTTTTATAGCGTCAGGTACCCCAATATATTATCTAATAAAGGTTTAACCCCCTTGATCGCCCCCCCAGGTAACCCTTTCACCCCCATCACCACTGTCGCTAAGCAATCGTTTTTCTAAACGCTGTCTTAGTGTCGGTGATGCAGATCGGTAGCTGGTAAATTTTTTTAGGTTCGCCGCAGGTTTTTATAGCGTCAGGTACCCCCATATATTATCTAATAAAGGTTTTAACCCCCTGATTGCCCCTAGTTAACCCTTTCACCAGTGATCACCATATAAGTGTTACGGGTGACGCTGGTTACAGTTAGTTTGCTTTTTATAGTGTCAGGGCACCCGCCGTGTATATAACCCAATAAAGGTTTAACCCCCTGATCGCCCGGCGGGTGATATCAATTAGGTTTTAGCGTCAGAGAGGGTCTGCGTCACACCCCAGGCAGCGTCAGGTTAGTGCCAGTAACGCTAACACCCACGCGTGAAGCATACACCCCCCTTAGTGGTATAGTATCTGAACAGATCAATATCTGATCTGATCAGATCTATACTAGCGTCCCCAGCAGTTTAGGGTTCCCAAAAACGCAGTGTTAGCGGGATCAGCCCAGATACCTGCTGGCACCTGCGTTTTGCCCCTCCGTCCAGCCCAGGCCACCCAAGTGCAGTATCGATCGATCACTGTCACTTACAAAACAAAAACACACATAACTGCAGCGTTCGCAGAGACAGGCCTGATCCCTGCGACTCCAGTGCTGTAGGAGGTGATTTCACCACCACAGTTAAAAAAAAAAGCAAATATGCCGAAGCATTGGGGCAGCAGGGGCGGAGGAGCGATTTTGCTCCTAATGCCGCGTACATACGGTCGAAATTCCGACGGAGGCTTGCCCGTGGAAAAGTCCGACCATGTGTGTGCGGCATAACTTTTGCGAGAAGATGCCCCCATGCTTCGGCATATATAAATGGTGCGTGTATGCCCATCATTGGAAGTGGGTGGATGAAGGGCGGTATTCTAATGGTGGGCATACCCACCGATCAATCTCTTTTTTCGTTCAGCCAACTGGCTGCATGAAATAAAAAGATTACAATACATGTCCAACAAGGACCAGCAACGTACTGGTATGTTGCTGGACTTTGAATGTTTATACCAGAATGATGCCTGCGGGTTTAGGTATCATCTTGGTATCATTCTTTTCAGCCTGCGGCCGGCTTTCATGTAAAAGCAATCCTAGCGGCTAATTAGCCTCTGGACTGCTTTTACAAGCAGTGGGAGGGAATGCCCCCCCCGGATATAAAAAGCGCCATTGGGAAATTGGGAAAGCATTTTATCACACCGATCTTGGTGTGGTCAGATGCTTTGAGGGCAGAGGAAAAATCTAGGGTCTAGTTTTTTCAAAAAAAGAGTACCTGTCACTACCTATTGCTATCATAGGGGATATTTACATTCCCTGAGATAACAATAAAAATGATAAAAATGATAAAAAAAAAAAATACTTGGAAGGAACAATTTAAAAATAAAATAAAAAAGCAAAATTAATAATAAAAAAAAAAGAAAAAAAAAAGCACCCCTGTCCTGCCCTGCTCTTGCCCAATGGCGAACGCAAGCGTCGGTCTGGCGTCATATGTAAACAGCAATTGCACCATGCATGTGAGGTATCACCGCGAAGGTCAGATCGAGGGCAGTAATTTTAGCAGTAGACCTCCTCTGTAAATCTAACGGCGTAACCTGTAAAGGCTTTTAAAGGCTTTTAAAAATGTATGTAGTTTGTCGCCAATGCGCGTTTGTGCGAAATTTTAAAGCATGTCGTGTTTGGTATCTATGTACTCGGCCTAAGATCATCTTTTTTATTTCATCAAACATTTGGGCAATATAGTGTGTTTTAGTGCATTAAAATAAAAAAAGTGTATTTTTTAACCCAAAAAATGCGTTTGAAAAATCGCTGCGCAAATACTGTGTAGAAAAAAAAATGCAACACCCACCATTTTAATCTGTAGGGCCTTTGCTTTAAAAATATATATAATGTTTGGGGGTTCAACATAATTTTCTTGCAAAAAAAAAATTTTTTCATTTAAACAAAAAGTGTCAAAAAGGGCTTTGTCTTCAAGTGGTTAGAAGAGTGGATGTAAGCTTCCTAATGTTGTGTATAAAATGCCAGAACAGTTCAAAACCCCCCCAAATGACCCCATTTTGGAAAGTAGACACCCCAAGCTATATACTGAGAGGCATGTCGAGTCCATGGAATATTTTATATGTTGACACAAGTTGCGGAAAAACGACAATTTTTTTTTTTTTTTTTTTGCACAAAGTTGTCACTAAATGATATATTGCTCAAACATGCCATGGGCATATGTGTAATTACACCCCAAAATACATTCTGTTGCTTCTCCTGAGTACGGGGATACCACATGTGTGAGACTTTTTGGGAGCCTAGCCACGTACGGGACCCCAAAAACCAAGCACCGCCTTCAGGCTTTCTAAGGGTGTAAATTTTTGATTTCACTTCTCACTGCCTATCACAGTTTCGGAGGCCATGGAATGCCCAGATAGCACAAAACCCCCCCAAATGACCCCATTTTGGAAAGTAGACACCCCAAGCTATTTGCTGAGAGGTATTGTGAGTATTTTGCAGATCTCGCTTTTTGTCACAAAGTTTTGA
Source organism: Rana muscosa (assembly GCA_029206835.1). Lineage (NCBI taxonomy): Eukaryota > Metazoa > Chordata > Amphibia > Anura > Ranidae > Rana > Rana muscosa. Next base: position 179,147,978 of record JARGYO010005626.1, on the reverse strand, counting down.
AAATTGAAAAAAAAATATATATATATATATATATTTCCTTTCTTCATTTTCAAAAACAAATGAGAGCTGTAAAATACTCGCCATTCCTTTCAGCAAATAGCTTGGGGTATCTATATTCCAAAATGGGGTCATTTGGGGGGGTTTTGTGCGATTTTGGCATTTTATGGCCTTCGAAACTGTGATAGGTAGTGAGGAGTGAAATCAAAAATTTGTGCCTAGAAATCCTGAAGGCGGTGCTTGGTTTTCGGGGTCCCGTACACGACTAGGCTCCCAAAAAGTCCCACACATGTGGTATCCCCGTACTCAGGAGAAGCAGCAAAATGTATTTTGGGGTGCAATTCCACATATAACCATGGCATGTGTGAGCAATATATCATTTAGTGACAACTTTTTGTAATTTTTTTTTTTTTTTGTCATTATTCAATCACTTGGGACAAAAAAAAATATATTCAATGGGCTCAACAGGCCTCTCAGCAATTTCCTTGGGGTGTCTACTTTCTAAAATGGGGTAATTTGGGGGGGTTTTGTGCTATTTTGGCATTTTATGGCCTTCGAAACTGTGATAGGTAGTGAGGAGTGAAATCAAAAATTTGCGCCCTTAGAAATCCTGAAGGCGGTGCTTGGTTTCCGGGGTCCCGTACGCGGCTAGGCTCCCAAAAAGTCCCACACATGTGGTATCCCCGTACTCAGGAGAAGCAGCAAAATGTATTTTGGGGTGAAATTCCACATATAACCATGGCATGTGTGAGCAATATATCATTTAGTGACAACTTTTTGTAATTTTTTTTTTTTTTAGTCATTATTCAATCACTTGGGACAAAAAAATAAAAAAATTCAATGGGCTCAACATGCCTCTCAGCAATTTCCTTGGGGTGTCTACTTTCCAAAATGGGGTCATTTGGGGGGGTTTTGTACTGCCCTGTCATTTTAGCACCTCAAGAAATGAGATAGGCAGTCATAAATTTAAAGCTGTGTAAATTTCAGAAAATGTACCCTAGTTTGTAAACTCTATAACTTTTGCGCAAACCAATAAATATACGCTTATTGACATTTTTTTTACTAAAAACATGTGGCTGAATACATTTTGGCCTAAATGTATGACTACAATTGAGTTTATTCGATTTTTCTTATAACAAAAAGTAGAAAATATCATTTTTTTTCAAAATTTTCGGTCTTTTTCCATTTATATCGCAAAAAATAAAAATCGCAGAGGCAATCAAATACCATTAAAAGAAAGCTCTATTTGTGGGAAGAAAAGGACGCAAATTTCGTTTGGGTACAACATTGCATGTCTGCACAATTTACAGTTAAAACAGCGCAGTGCAAAATTCTGAATTCACCTCTGGTCCTCTAGCTACCAAATGGTCCGGGGCTTAAGTGGTTAAGAAACAAAGAATTTCTCTCTCACAAGTCACAACTTAACTCACAAATCCAACAGAACAGTGCCACCTACCCAACCACACCCTATCTGGACTCTGGATGGAATGCACTGCAGTCTAACACAGAAAAACACACAAGGGAATAAGAAACAAGCTCATTGGGGGAAGGGACAACCTCTTCAGGGGAAGGGACAAGCTTATTGGCCAACGTCCAGAAATATTTCAGAACTAACGAATTAGTTGTTTTGATTTCCGTTTTCCGAACATTCATAATTTAGTTTTTTTTTTTTTTTCGTTCATTTTGATATTTGTTATTTTGAATCTTTGTTCGGTATTTTCGTTGTTTTGATTTCCGTTTTCCGAATATTCGTAATTTCGAGTTTTCGTTCATTTTGATTTTCGTTATTTTGAATCTTTGTTCGGTATTTTCGTTGTTTCTATGTTTTCGTTTTTCCCTCTTTCGTATTTTCGCTCTTTCTAATTTAATAATTTTGTATTTTCGTTGTTTTCCATATTCGTTCTTTTCGATAATTTGTTTTTCGTTGGTAATTTTAGTAATCCGTTCGTTCATTCGTATGTTTACGAATTAACGAATATAACGAATTTTGACGAATAACGAATTCGTAACTAAACGAATTGCACATGTCTATTCTTTAACAAAATAATTTTCAGTTTTGACGAGAGCGCACCTTTAAAGAAGAAATAGTTATAAGAAATGGATTTAATAATCAGAAGCCGACACAACGTCAGCCGAAGAACGACCTAAGCCAGCAGCTACAAGGAGATCCTCAATGCTACAAACACCTCCATCGCTCACGTAGATTCCATTCATTTCAATTATACTGCTTCTTTATGATCTGTGGGAAGCAGATAGGGAATAGAAAAGCTGATTTAATAAGATACTAGCAAAGAAAATTGGATACACTTCCTGACACATATCACATTCTGTGATAATAAATAGAAGGTGGTATTCTGCGAGCTCCAATTGTCTTGCATGCAGAAACACCGCCGAGATGGCTTTTCTAAAACTATTAACTGGTACGTTTTAGGTAAAGCCACGTATTGCGCTAATATCAGCAGCGTGGTTTAAAGGGGAAATACAGTTTTTAATTTTAAAGCCCAATTTAAATGAGTTTAATTGGTTGTGTGCATTTCAGGGGCATCAAAACAAAAGGTGTGCAAAGTCTTATGCCGGTAACACATGATCGGAAATTCCGTCAACAAAACCGTGGATTTTTTTCCGACGGAATTCTGGCTCACACAAATGTTTAGGAAATTCCGATGGTCAAGAACGCGGTGACGTACGACGAGCCGTGATCAATGAAGTTCAATAGGCAGTTTGGCTCTTCTGCTTGATTCTGAGCATGCGTGTTTTTTTGAGCGTTGGAATTGCATACAGAAGAGCGGAATTTCCGACAAGAACTTTTCCTGTCGGAAAATTTGAGAACCAGCTCTCAAATATATATATTATTTTTTGGTTAGAGTATGGAGGTTAGAGTTAAAGCGGAGCTCTAGTCGTTTTTAAGTTTATTAAAAGTCAGCAGCTACAAAAAGTTTAGCTGCTGACTTTTAACTACTTCAGCCCAGGAGGATTTGGCTGCCCAATGACCGGGCCATTTTTTGCGATTCGGCACTGTGTAATCTTAACTGTCAATTGCGTGGTCGTGCGACGTTGCACTCAAACAAAATTGATGTCCTTTTTTTCCCACAAATAGAGCTTTCTTTTGGTGGTATTTGACCACCTCTGCGTTTTTTATTTTTTGCGCATTAAACAAAAAAAAGCGACAATTTTGAAAAAAAGCAATACTTTTTGCTATAAAACATATACCCAAAAAATATATAAAAAAAACATTTTTTTCCACAGTTTAGGCCGATATATATTCTTCTACATATTTTTGGTAAAAAAAATCACAATAAGCGTATATTGATTGGTTTGCGCAAAAGTTATAGCGTCTACAAAATAGGGGGTAGTTTTATGGCATTTTTATTATAATTTTTTTTTTATTAGTAATGGCGGCGATCAGCAATTTTTATCCTGAATGCGACATTATGGCGGACACATCGGACACTTTTGACACTGTTTTGCGACCATTGACATTTATACAGTGATCAGTGCTATACAAATGCACTGATTACTGTGTAAATGACACTGGCAGGGAAGGGGTTAACCACTAGGGAAGGGGTTTAGTGTGTCCTAGGGAGTGATTCTAACTAATGGAAGGGATAGTGCCCCATTATTGGTATCAATGGGAGGAATAGTGCCCATCATTGATATCAGTGGAAGGAATAGTGCCCCATCATTAGTATCAATGGGAGGAAAATTGCCCCATCATTAAAATCAGTGGGAGGAATAATGCCCCATCATTGGTATCAGTGGGAAAAAAGTGCCCCCTCATTAATATTAGTGGGAGGAATAGTGTCCAATCTTTGGTATCAGTGGAAGGAATAGTGCCCCATTATTGGTATCATTGAAAGGAATAGTGCCCAGTTGTTGGTGTCACTGGGAAGAAGAGTGCCTCCTATCAATAGGATTAACAGTGCCCCAAGGGCCAGATAAAAGCGAGCAAAGGGCCACATCCACCGCAGTTTGGAGACCTCTGTTCTAGAGCTCTAAAAAGTAGGATATGCAGGATGCACCCACTCCCGCTCTCATTCCTATCAAAGAAAAGGCATCTGGTTTAGTCTGTCTTGCACAGGGTTCTTGCAAGCATGCACTTATTAGAAAGTTTATCATGTTTTCTAAACATTGAATGATGGTTAAAAGTGGTATAAAAATAATGTGATAGAAAGCTACATCAGTATATTGGACAGTGATTGCAACCAAAGTCATCTCTCCTTGTAAACCCATGTTGATGCAGGATTGCTGATTGACTCTCAGTTATGCCCCTCCCTCTTTGAGCCTTAGTACTCCTGCACAGGAATCACTAAAGGCTAAAATCAAGTCAAACTTACTTAACACTCGTTGCATTTAAAAGTACATTTACTGATTTGTTAACCCCTTCCTGGTGGCCATTTAAGAAGGTCTTATGACAGGAGGCTAAGGCAGTGTCCTGATCCTAATCCAGGTCACACGATCGGAAGCCCCTCCCACTGGCTACCAATCACAAACAGAGACCAATAGCTGTTGGTGACAGCTTGATCAGCGTGCTGGTAGCACACACTGAGTATTCTTTCAGCACACAACCTAGGACCCCATAAACACATATGTGCAGCTTCTGCTTGTGAAGCCTCCTGCTCCCTGCCACTGCATATATGCATGACGGTGGTAAGAAGAGGTTAAAGCGGAGTTCCACCCAAAAGTGGAACTTCCGCTTTAAGCACTCCTCACCCCCTTACATGCCACATTTGACATGTATTTTTTGGGGGGATTGAAGTGGGGGCTTCGGTAGGAGGGCGACTTCCTGTCCCACTTCCTCCTTCCGCCCAGAGACCGCCTCGGCGACTCCTCCTGTCGCCTTAGGCGGCCCCTCCCTCTAGATTAAGGTGACCAGACATCCCCGGTTTCAGGGGACAGTCCCCGGATTGAGGACACTGTCCCCGGACCAAGTCTGTCCCCGGATTTGTCCCCGGATTGGATTTGAACAGGGGCTGGGGCAATTTTTAAGACAGTCAGTGCAGAATTAAAAAAATAATTCTGAAATACACACCCCCGCTACGCCGCTCCTACTAGCTTAGGGGGTGTATTATTTTTCCATTATCTGTGCCCCTTTCTGATGATCGTGTGCTGGTCGGAGCGGAGGGAATATTTCTTCAGTTTCGGGTGCCCATTCAGCTCCGCTCGCATGTTCTTCTGCCTTGGCTCAAATCCCGGACAGCCGCCTGCCTATCTCCTTGCCTTCCCTGGCGGAGTGATCTTCCTCAGCTCCCCACCCATTAGTAGCCGGGGCCCGGAGAGTAAGACTTGACAGGCTGTGTGGCGGGCGGCGACGGGCAGAGAGTCGCTGATTGGCGCTATTACTAGTAAAAAAAAAAAGATGTCCCCGGATTTCATTAAAAAAATCTGGTCACCTTACTCTAGACTAGGGATGAGCTTCGAGTTCGAGTCAAACTCATGTTCGACTCGAACATTGCCTGTTCGCCCGTTCGCCGAACAGTGAACAAATCGGGGTGTTTGTGGCAAATTCGAAAAGTCTATGGGAGAAATCTAAAGTGTTAATTATAAAGGCTTATATGCAAGTTATTGTCCTAAAAAGTGTTCGGGGACCCGGGTCCTGCCCCAGGGGACATGTATCAATGCAAAAAGAAGTTTTAAAACAGCCGTTTTTTCGGGAGCAGTGATTTTAATAATGCTTAAAGTGAAACAATAAAAGTGAAATATTCCTTTAAATTTCGTACCTGGGGGGTGTCTATGATATGCATGTAAAGTGGCGCATGTTTCCCGTGCTTAGAACTGTCCCTGCATAAAATGACATTTTTGAAGGAAAAAAAGTCATTTAAAACTGACTCGCGGCTAATAATGAATTGTTGGCTCCCGGCAATACATACAAAAGTCATTGATAAAAAAAAAAAAACGTGGGGGTCCCCCAGAATTCAATTACCAGGCCCTTCAGGTCTGGTATAGATATTAAGGGGAACCCCGCTGCAAATTTAAAAAAAAAATGCGTGCGGTTCCCCCAAATATCCATACCAGGCCCTTCAGATCTGGCTTGGATTTTAAGGGGAACTCCACCCCAAATGAAAAAAAAAATGGCGTGGAGTCCCCCCCAAAAATCCATACCAGACCCTTATCCGAGCACGCAACCTGGCAGGCCGCAGGAAAAGAGGGGGGGACAAGAGAGCGCCCCCCCCCTCCTGAACCGTACCAGGCCACATGCCCTCAACATGGGGAGGATGTCCCCATGTTGATGGGGACAAGGGCCTCATCCCCACAACCCTTGCCCGCTGGTTGTGGGGGTCTGCGGGTGGGGGGCTTATCGGAATCTGGAAGACCCCTTTAACAAAGGGGACCCCCAGATCCCGGCCCCCCCCTATGTGAATTGGTAAGGGGTACATTGTACCCCTACCATTTCACAAAGAAAGTGTCAAAAAAAAACAAAAAACACACCAACACCTTGGAAAAGTCCTTTATTAAAAAATAGAAAAAAAAAATTTAAAAAAACATTCCAGCGGTGAAATCCAGTGTCCCGCGGCGATCCGATGTCCAGCGCTGTCCGTCATTGGCTGAGCCTGAGCGGCCCTGATGGGGAACTTCCTCCGCAGTCTATTACATGTATAGACCCGCCCCTTCTAAAGTTCCCCATCAGGTCCGCTCAGCCAATGACTCGGTGTAAGGCTGAGGACCTGATGCGGAACATGAGAAGGGGCGGGTCTATACATGTATTACACAGTGAGGGAAGTTCCCCATCAGGTCCGCCCCCTTGGTATGTCAGACCGCGGCTACGTTATGTCTGGTGCGAACCGAACAGGGGGGTGTTCGGCTCATCCCTGCTCTAGACAAACTCCTGGGACACGTGACAGGTCCTAGGAGCTCGCCTGTCCACGCGAATGCGCAGTGCGTTCCTGGCCTTGAAGCCGAAAGCTGTCACGGCCGGGTGCCCACAGAGTGAATGGAGGCACCGGCGGAGGGGGGGGGGGGGAGAGGAGCGACGCTGTGGGCGGCCGCATCCCTGGACAGTGGAACAGGTAAGTGTCTGTTTATTAAAAGTCAGCAGCTACACTTTTTGTAGCTGCTGACTTTTAATAAACCTAAAAAAAAGGCTGGAACTCCCTTTTTTTTTTTTGTAAACTATGTTTATTTGGTTAGTCATGGGTTTACAGGTATGCATAAGGAACTCCCTTTTAATATACACATTACTGCCTTTATTGGTGTTTTCATATCTGCAGATATCTGACAAAGACAATGGTGAAAAGTACACAATGAAACACAGGTGACATCCATGAAGAAACTCGAGCTGACATTAGCATACGATGGGGCAATTAGAGGCAATTAATGTGCTGCTTGTCAGCAAAGTTCTTCCACTCAACAAATAACACCCAACTCCAAGTCTTGTTTCCCAGGGCTGAGTGTATAGATGTGTTGAGTTCTGTCACCGGCTGTGAAAAGATACATATAGAAAATGTTCATTTTCTTGTCTGCAAAATGTGTTATTTGTGCAACGAGTAAAAGATAAAGTGACAAATCCATGAAAGGTTTTCTTACATATGGAAATACCAGTCACTGCAATATACACATTATTATTATTATTACTTTTCCTACACTGTATTCTAATTCAATATGTTATCTCACTGACTGCACAGCCAGTTTTACATTTTACGAATTAATTATGCATGTGGTATTATTATAGACTGCATTAGATGCAAGAGAAATTAATCAAGACTTAATTATGAACTTTACCAGCTTCTGGGCTGTGCTTGAAAATGTGTTTTTTCTAGTCAATTTTATTTTTGCGCTTTTAGATTTAATATATTTCAAGTCTGTGATCTTCCCTCCTTCCTTCCTTCCTTCCTTCCTTTTTTAAAGCGGTTGTATACCCACTGAACATTTTTTTTTTTTTTAACCCTGTAAAGCAAAAGGCATAATGAGCTAGTATGCACCGCATACTAGCTCATTATAAAATACTTACCTTAGAACGAGGCATCAGTAACTTACCTGGTCCACGCCGAGGGAGATGAGAGTTCTGGTGTAAACAGGCCCTAGTCTGCGACCTTTTTTTTTATGTGCGCCACACAGAAAACGCATTGTGTTTGCTATTGCATGGGAGTACCATTAAGAATGAATGACACCCCTGTGCATCTGCTAAAGAGCAGCGCATTTTTGTGCGTGTCGGAAACGCATGCGATTTTGCACGCATTCCCCGACACAGTAATGTAAACCAAGCCTTAACGGGGATGCCTCAAACTCAAAATAATTTTCAAGGGCACCCTGACTGAAAAAGGTTGAGAAACACAACTAGAACATTTTATGTAACATAGCTGAACTAGAACTGCATGTCCTTCCTAATTCTTTACACTTCACTGTTTTCAGTTTTCGCTCAAGAATTGTCTCCCGCCCAGCTACACTATATTGTCAAAAGTATTGGGACACCTGCCTTTACACGCACATGAACTTTATTGGCCTCCCAGTCTTCGTCCGTTGGGTTCAATATTGAGTTGGCCCACCCTTTGCAGCTATTACAGCTTCAACTCTTCTGGGAAGGCTGTCCGCAGGAATTTTAGGGCCTCTTACACAGCTTCAGGCATGGGCCCCCTGGGGCAGGAGAACGGGGGGGGGGGGGGGTGCTGCCTCCGCAAATTGAGAAGCGGGGGGGGGGGGGTTGTCGCTGCAAACAAAGAAAAAAAACAAAAGAACAAAAAAAAGGGGGGGTTGCCATCCAGTGACCTCCAGGCCTCTGGGGACCTCTGGGCCCCTTACAAAAAAAAAAAATTATGAAAAAAAAGGGGGGGGTTGCCATCCGGGGCCCTGGGGACCTCTGGGCCCCTACAAAAAAAAGAAAAAAAAACTATTAAAAAAAAGGGGGGTTGCCATCCGGGGCCCTGGGGACCTCCGGGCCCCTGAGGACCTCTGGGCACCTTACAAAAAAAAAAAAAAATTATAAAAAAAGGGGGGTTTGCCATCCGGGCCCCTGGGGACCTCTGGGCCCCTTACAAAAAATAAATAAAACGCTGCCGCTAATTGAGAAGCGGGGGGGGGTGCTGCCGCCGCAAATTGTTGAGGTCGGGGTGGCTTTGGGTGCTGACGAACAAAAAAAGAACAAAAAAAAAAGGGGGGGGGTTGCCATCCAGGGACCTCCGGGCCTCTGGGGACCTCTGGGCCCCTTACAAAAAAAGTAAATGATAAAAAAAAAGATTTTTATAAAAAAAGGGGGGTTGCCATCCGGGGCCCTGGGGACCTCTGGGCCCCTTACAAATAAATAAATAAATAAATAAAAAAGAATTTAGTAAAAAAAAAAGGGGGGGTTGCCATCCGGGGCCATGGGGACCTCTGGGCCCTTTACAAAATAAATAAATTAAAAAAAAAAATTTAAGAATGAAAAAAATAAAATTATTTATAAAAAAAAAGGGGGGTTGCCATCCGGGGCCCTGGGGACCTCCGGGCCCCTGAGGACCTCTGGGCCCCTTACAAGAATAAAAATAAATAAATAAATAAAATGATAAAAAAGGGGGGTTGCCATCCGGGGCCCTGGGGACCTCTGGGCCCCTTACAAACAAATAAATAAATAAAAAATAAAAATAAAGAATTTATAAAAAAAAAATAGGGGGTTGCCATCTGGGCCTCTGGGGACCTCCGGGCCCCCGGGGACCTCTGGGCCCCTTACAAGAATACAATTACAAAAATTACAAAATAAAAAAGGAATAAAAATTTAAAAAAAAGAAAAAAATTATAAAAAAAAAAAAAAAAAAGGGGGGGGTTGCCATCCGGGGCCCTGGGGACCTCCGGGCCCCTTACAGGTGTACTGCCTGTACCCCCTGATGGCGGCTGAGGGGCTGCTGTACACAGTGGTCACCAACATTGCCCTGCAATACTGGAAACTGCTACTGATTTCAGTTACAAATCTTAGGCCTCTTTCACACGGGGCGGATCCGTGCAGATCCGCCCCGTGAAGCTCCGCTTGCTCAGCGGGGATCGCTTCGTTGATCCCCGCTGAGCCGACGGATGACTGGGCGGTCCCCGCACACTGTGCAGGGACCGCCCTGTCAGAGCGCCGCTCTCCCCTATGGGGAATCGGATGACGACGGACCGTAGAGTCTGTTGTCATCCGATCCGCTCCGCAGACGGAAGGAAAAATAGGATTTTCCTCCGTCACACTTTTTCGGAGCGGATGTTAGCGGACATGTCACCGCTGACATCCGTGCTTCCATAGGGGTGCATGGAGGATCCGTTTCAGGTCCGCCTAAAAAACTGACAGGCGGACCTGAACGGACCTCCGTGTGAAAGAGCCCTTAGGGATTCGCAGATAATATTACATTTCACAGCATAACTGAATATCTGAAATATAAATATAACATCACTGTTGTCTGTAGACCTTTAAATAAAAGCAGAAATGATATATGGTATTCTTTTTTTCTTTCTGTAATGTGCAATACAATTCTTTTTGGGTTCAGAGTCTCACCAAAAAAAATTCAATGCTATCCACGGCATAAAAAAGGGAATTGTTAAAGCAGATTATTAACTGCTATAGCTCAGAGATAAAGCCCACATTATCCCCAAATATCCATTTCCATCTAGGACACGTCTCTCACTTACAGCAGCGAGGTGTTGGTAATATAAAGTTACCTTACTGCTAGACTCTGAAGTAATCCCGCAATGAAGGCGACTTGCAAACAGGCAGAAAAGTGGAAAGGTGAGAACTGATATTCCTAGCTTCATTGATAATAAATCACGACTTGCTTGGGCTTCATTTTTCATTGGAGAAAGTTTTAAAAAATTGTATTTTTGGTTTCGTTGTATTTTTTGTATTTCAGGTTATATGTTAAAACAAAAATGTTATATATTGCAGTTTACCAGTCCCTAGATGTGGTGTCTGCCTTAGTTTTCATTTATCAAGCCTCGTACACACGGCTGGGAATCCCGTCAGGAAAAAAACATCGGTTTTCCTGGCAAGCTTTCCTTGCCAAGCCGTGCATACATACAGCCATTCAAAATAAGCGCCGTTCTTTTGAATGGCAAGAACGCGGTGACATCATCGACTACGACGAGCCTGCGCTCGTCACATTCGATGCCGTCGCCGCCATCTTGCTACACCCTACACTACCCTTGTATGCTAACGCGCATGCGTCGAAGTCTTTTCGAGCATGCGCGGGTTTACCGTGGAACAGGTAAGCATACACACTCACGGTTTTCTCGGCAGGAAACACTCTGCCAAGAATCCCGATGAGAAAATAGAGAGCAGGTTCTCTATTTTTCTCGTCGGGATTCCCGGTAGTTTTCTCGGCGAGAAAGCATACACACGCACAGCAAAAAGCTCTCCAGCCTCGTACACACGGGCGGGAATCCTGTCGGGAAAAAAAACGTCGGTTTTCCCGACGTGATTCCCGGCAAGCTTGACTTACACGCCGAGTGTACACACGGCCATTCAAAAGAACCGCCGTTCTTTTGAATGGCAAGAACGCAGTGACGTCATCGACTATGACGAGCCTGCGCTCGTCACATTCGATGCCGTCGCCGCCATATTGCTACACCCTACACTGCCCTCGTATGCTACTGCGCATGCGTCAAAGTCTTTTCGAGCATGCGTGGGTTTACCGTGGAACAGGTAAGCATACAGACGACCAGTTTTCTCGGCAGGAAAACTATGCCAAGAATCCCGACGAGAACAATAGAGAGCAGGTTCTCTATTTTTCTCGTCGATATTCCAGGCAGTTTTCCCGACGAGAAGCCATACACACGAAAGATTTTCTCTGCAAAAAGCTCTCCCAGCAGTTTTCTTGCCGAGAAAACCGGTCGTGTGTACGAGGCTTCAGGCTTTTTTTTTTTCTTTCCTTTATTTTCCCAATGGTGATCCTGCTTTAAATTGGTGGTAAACCTCAGACATGAACTATGAACAAAGCACATTCCTCTACAGTGTGTACTTGTCTCAATCCAGAGCACTCAAGCCTCGTACACACGGCCGAGATTCTCGTCGAAAAAAACATGTCGTTTTTTTCGACGAGATTCTTGGACAAGAAACTTGTCCCGGCCGAGTGTACAGACGCTCGATTCAAAGAACCCGCGGTTCTTTGAATGAAGCGTACGCGGTGACGTCATCGACTACGACGAGCATGCGCTCGTCACATTCGATGCCGTCGCCGCCATCTTGGTATACCCTACCTATGCCTAGGAAGCTACCGCGCACGCGTCAAATTAATTTCGAACATGTGCGGGCTTCCCGGAGGACAGGTAAGTGTACACACACTCACTTTTCTCGTCGAGAAACAGGCTGACGAGAATCTCGACGAGAAAATAGAGAGCAGGTTCTCTATTTTCTCGTCGAGATTACTTGTCGGTTTTCTTGACGAGAAACCATACACATGAACGAATTTCTCGGCAAGACATCTCTGCCAGCAAGTTTCTTGCTGGTTCTTGCTGAGAAACTCGGTCGTGTGTACGAGGCCTAAGTGTAATTTCTGTCTGCTGCCTCGTTTCTCTGCTATAAGCATAAATCACTACTGACAAGTTTTCCTGATACCAAGATGGTGACAGGGCAGGGACCTCCAGTTGATTGACAGCCTCAACTCTGTTCCTGTGTGAAAGGGGGGGGGTTGTCTCTTCCCTCCAATCAGCTGTCAGAGCTTTCCTCACTAAGCTCTGCAGAGTGTAACTTCAGCTCTCTGCCCCCTCTTTTCTGATTGATTCAAGAATGGTTTGAGAAACACAACAAGTTTGAGGTGTTGACTTGGCCTCTAAATACTGATCTCAATCTAATCAAGCATCTGTGGAATGTGCTGGAAAACCAAGTCTGATCCATGGTGGCCCCACCTTGTAACTTACAGGACTAAAAGGATCTACTACTGATGGCTTGGTGCCAGATACCACAGCATACCTTCAGAGGTCTTGTGATGTCTATGCCTCGACGGGTTAAGGTGGGTGGTCAATCGGCTGTGTTGTGGCCAATCGGTGCATACCGATTACCGCAAAAGTTTCTCCATGGAATAAAAAATCAAAAAGGAAGTTTCATCTTCATGTAGCACCCTCTAGTGTGCTATAAGTGTACATAAGATTTGCTGTAGTGTAGGTAAACTCTTTTTTTATTTTTTCACGTCGTTTTTCATGTCGTTTTTTTTAACGATGTGAAAAACGATAGTGTGTATGCTTTTACGAGGGGAAAAAAAACGCGCATGCTCAGAATTAGGGATGAGCTCGGTGTTCGAGTCGAACATAGGTTCGACTCGAACATCGGCTGTTCGCGCGTTCGGTGAACAACGAACGATTTGGGCCGTTCGCGCCAAATTCGAGTGACGCGAACGCCCCACAATACACTGCGCCATCGCAGTGTAATCCCGGCGCTGTGATTGGCCAAGCATGCACTGTGACCCTGCATGCTTGGCCAATCACAGCGCCGGTAGCGAGGAGAGCAATGATTGGCCACAGGCAGGATGCCTGTGGCCAATTATAGCTGATGGGGTTTTGTACACGCCCCACACTATAAAAGGCCGCCAGCGCGGCGGCCTTGTGTAGTGTGTTCCGGAGCAGGGAAAGTGAAGGATAGGCAGGGACAGTGTCAAATCTTGTCAAATCTATTCTTTGCTAAACCTTGTGTGTAGGGACAGGGAAGGATAGGCAGGGAGAGTGTCAGTGTCATATTCTTTGCTAAACCTTGTGTGTAGGGAGAGAGAAGGATAGGCAGGGAGAGTGTCAGTGTCATATACTTTGATAAACCTTGTGTACAGGGAGAGAGAAGGATAGGCAGGGGACAGTGTCAGTGTCATATTCTTTGCTAAACCTTGTGTGCAGGGAGAGAGAAGGATAGGCAGGGAGAGTGTCAGTGTCATATACTTTGATAAACCTTGTGTGCAGGGAGAGAGAAGGATAGGCAGGGGACAGTGTCAGTGTCATTGTTGCTAAGCCTCCTGCACATTATACACCTGAAGTTAGCCCGTATTGCTGCTTTTTCCTGGTGTGTTACACCAACAGGATTTTGCGGCACTTACAGCGGGCGGAGTGTACCTCCTGACCATATTACACCTGAACTTAGCCTGTATTGCTGCTTTTTCCTGGTGTGTTACACAAACAGGATTTTGCGGCACTTACAGCGGGCGGAGTGTGCCTCCTGACCATATTACACCTTAACTTAGCCTGTATTGCTGCTTTTTCCTGGTGTGTTACACAAACAGGATTTTGCGGCACTTACAGCGGGCGGAGTGTGCCTCCTGACCATATTACACCTGAACTTAGCCTGTATTGCTGCTTTTTCCTGGTGTGTTACACCAACAGGATTTTGCGGCACTTACAGCGGGCGGAGTGTGCCTCCTGATCATATTACACCTTAACTTAGCCTGTATTGCTGCTTTTTCCTGGTGTGTTACACAAACAGGATTTTGCGGCACTTACAGCGGGCGGAGTGTGCCTCCTGACCATATTACACCTTAACTTAACCTGTATTGCTGCTTTTTCCTGGTGTGTTACGCAAACAGGATTTTGCGGCACTTACAGCGGGCGGAGTGTGCCTCCTGACCATATTACACCTTAACTTAGCCTGTATTGCTGCTTTTTCCTGGTGTGTTACACAAACAGGATTTTGCGGCACTTACAGCGGGCGGAGTGTGCCTCCTGACCATATTACACCTTAAAGTGGAGCTCCATCCTAAATAGCAACTTTTGCTATTTGGAACCCTCCCCCCCTCCGGTGTCACAATTGACACCTTTCAGGGGGGAGGGGGGTGAAGATACCTGTCTAAGACAGGTATTTTCACCCACATCCGGGAGTCCTGTCTCCGGGAATCTGCGGGAGTTACGTCACTTCCCGCAGACTTCCCTTGGTGTTCTGGGAGACACTCGGCTCCCAGAACACAGGAGCACCAATCAGAACGGCGCAGCGCGACTCGCGCATGCGCCGTAGGGAACCGGGCATGAAGCCGCAGGGCTTCACTTCCTGGTTCCCTCAGCGAGGATGGCGAGGGAGCAGCAGAGCGACGAGCGGTCGCTCGTCCTCTGCTGCGGACGTCGCTGGACTCCAGGACAGGTAAGTGTCCAAATATTAAAAGCCAGCAGCTGCTGTAGCTGTAGCTGCTGGCTTTGAATATTTTTTTTTCCGGCGGAGCAACCCCTTTAACTTAGCCTGTATTGCTGCTTTTTCCTGGTGTGTTACACAAACAGGATTTTGCGGCACTTACAGCGGGCGGAGTGTGCCTCCTGACCATATTACACCCTAACTTAGCCTGTATTGCTGCTTTTCCCATTTCCCTGCAGGCCATTAGAATGTCTGGAAGGCAAACAAGGAGAGGCAGACAGTCAGGAGCCAAAAAAAGAGGGCAAGCAGGCTCTGTGTCTAGAGACAACAGTGCTGGTCGTGGACGCGGTGCATCGCCATCAGCACGTGGCCATGGGACACGCTTGTCCTTCTTTTCGGCAGCTGGACGTGTTGAGCCGCATCATGCCGAAGACTTGGTAGAGTGGATGACCAAGCCCTCCTCATCCTCCTCATCCTCTCTCACCCAGGCTCAGGGTACTGGCAAAGCAGCTGCCAAAGCGTCCTCTTCCCTGGTATCAATGTTATCATCAGTAACTCCTTCCCTAGACCAACCATGTCCTCCTGAGGAGTCCCCCGAACTGTTTGAGCACAGTGTTGGGTACATGCTCCAGGAGGATGCCCAGCGTTTCGAAGGGTCTGATGATGATACCCAGCTAGAGGAAGGCAGTAGCGTGAGAGCAGAGAGAGGGGATGCTCAAGAAGGACACCAATCTGGCAGTCATGTTCCAGCAGCTGCAGCATACTGCCAGATTGGCTCCAGTGATGAGGAGGGAGGGGATGATGAGGTCACTGACTCCACGTGGGTGCCTAATAGGAGAGAGGAGGAGGAGGAGGAGGAGGATGAGGAGGAGGCACATCTCCAACGAGGCAGGATGCCCTCGGGGGGCCAGTGTAAGGGCAGCACACCAACGGAATCACACCGCAGAGCTCCGCCTGTGCAAGGCGCTGCCTCTGCCCGTTATTCAAAAAGTTCTTTGGTGTGGGCCTTTTTTGAGTCGAGTGCATCAGATCGCACAGCTGCTGTTTGCAACATATGTCTCAAGCGTATATCGCGTGGCCAAAACATCACCCGCTTGGGCACCACATGCTTGACCAGACATATGTTGACCTGCCATGCAGCTCGTTGGCAAGCCTACCTTAAAGACCCACACCAAAGAACAAAGCTGACCTCTTCTTGCACCGCATCAGCTGGGATCTCCAACCCCACTATACCTTCAGTCCTCTCTGAAACCTGCTCTGAGAGAAATGAAGGTGTAGAATTAGGTGTGTCACAGCCAAGTACTTGCGACCACTCTGCTAGCAGTACACCAACGTCCGATTCTAGCAGGCAAATTTCCCTGCCCCAGCTGCTGGACCGTCGAAAGAAGTTCACTCCCGGCCATCCACATGCCCAGCGGTTGAATGCTAGCTTGGCTAAATTGCTAGCGCTTCAACTGCTGCCTTTTCAGTTGGTAGACTCGGCCCCCTTCCATGAGTTTGTGCAATGTGCGGTTCCTCAGTGGCAGGTTCCCAAACGCCACTTTTTCTCACGGAAGGCGATTCCGGCTCTCTACCGGCATGTGGAAGGCAATGTCTTGGCCTCGCTGGACAGGGCGGTCAGCGGTAAGGTGCATATTACCACTGACTCATGGTCCAGCAGGCATGGACAGGGACGTTACCTTTCTTTCACGGCCCATTGGGTCACTCTTTTGGCAGCTGGGAAGGATGCAGGACAAGGTGCAGTAGTGTTGGAGGTTGTTCCACCGCCACGCCTCCAAAATGCTACTACTGGTTGTGACACACCTCTGTCCTCCACCCCTCCTCTTCTTCTTCCTCTGTGGCCTCTTCCTGTGCTTTGTCCTCGGAACCAGCGGTGCTCCGTAGGCGTTCAAGGGGCTACGCAAGTACGCAGGCAAAAAGATGCCATGCCGTGCTTGCGCTGGTGTGTTTGGGGGACAGGAGCCACACTGGGGCAGAGGTTCTGTCTGCTCTGCAGGGGCAGGCCGAGAGGTGGTTGACGCCACGCCAGCTTAAGCCAGGAATGGTAGTTTGCAACAATGGCACCAACCTCCTCTCCGCTCTCCGACAGGGACAACTGACCCATGTGCCCTGTGTGGCTCACGTCCTTAACCTTGTGGTGCAGCGGTTCTTGGGCAGGTACCCGGGCTTACAGGATGTCCTGAGGCAGGCCAGGAAAGTCTGTGTGCATTTCCGCAGATCTTATAATGCCAGTGCTCGCCTGGCTGAGCTGCAAAAGGAGTTGAACCTGCCCAAGAACCACCTTATATGTGACATGCCCACCAGGTGGAACTCAACGTTGGCCATGCTGCAGCGGCTGCACACGCAGCAGAGGGCCATCAATGAGTACCTGTGCGACTACGGCACCAGGACAGGGTCAGGGGAGCTCAGGTTTTTTTCACCACGCCAGTGGGGCATGATCAGGGATGCATGCACTGTCCTGGCACCATTTGAGGAGGCCACGAGGATGGTGAGCAGTGACAGTGCATGCATCAGTGACACTGTACCTCTTGTCCACCTGTTGGAACATACGCTGCGTTGAATAATGGACAGGGCACTTGAGGCAGAACAGAGGCAGGAAGAGGAGGACTTCCTTGCCTGTCAAGGCCCCCTTTACCCAGACAGTGTTCCTGCTGTCCCACCCATCGCACAAGAAGAAGAGGAGGAGGAGGAGGATTGTGTCAGCATGGAGGTGGAGCCTGGCACTCAGCATCATCAGCAGCAGTCTTTTAGGGATGATTTACAGTCCCAAGAAACCAGTGGACTTGTACGTGGCTGGGAGGAGGTGCCTGCGTATCATGTCGTCCTTAGTGACCCAGAGGACTCCGGACTGAATGCCTCAGCTAACCTACGCTGCATGGCCTCCCTGATCCTGCAAAGTCTGCGGAAGGATCCTCGTATTCTTTGGATCAAGGAGAGGGACTATTACTGGCTGGCCACTCTCCTTGATCCACGGTACAAGGGTAAGGTTGCGGACCTTATCATACCGTCGCAGAGGGAGCAGAGGATGAGACAACTCCAGGAGGCCTTGCAGAAAGTCCTGTGCAACGCGTTCCCAGAGACTGGGAGGTTACAAACTCCTGGTCTTGGACAACGAGTTGCTGAGGCTTCGGTCAGTCAAAGAAGGAGCGGTGGGGAAGGTGGCCGTCTGACCGAAGAGTTCAGACAATTCTTTAGTCCGCAGCCCCAAGGTATGATCGGTTCCAGCAACCATCGCCAGCGTCTGATATACATGGTGCAGGAATACCTAGGGGCAAGGTCAGACTTGGACACCTTCCCCACCGAAAATCCTCTGGCTTACTGGGTCTTGAGGATGGATCACTGGCCAGAGCTTGCACAGTATGCAATTGAGCTACTGGCCTGTCCTGCATCCAGCGTTCTTTCAGAACGCACATTCAGTGCTGCTGGAGAATTTGTCTTGAATCACAGGGTGCACCTGTCCACCGACTCTGTTGATCGACTGACCTTCATAAAGATGAACCAGTCTTGGATCACCACCAGCTACCAAACACCTGAAGCTGATATAACAGACTAATTTATTTTCAAATGTCACATCCCTTCAAGACTGATGCTGATGCTGAGAGTTTGTCCTGTTATGTTGACTGACTATCCTCCTCCTCCTCAATGATCCGATTGACGATGATAGCTTGGAAGAACATTTTTGTTTCTGGGTGCCGCCACCAGTGGCTAAGGCCCAATTTTTCAGCCCCTGTTTAACAGGGGTGTGTTATTACAATTTTTTATGCAATGCTTTGCAGCAGGGCTCATTCCTGCACTCCAACTAGAGTATCTGGGAGTGGTTGCAGTGTCATGGCACCAGCACCAGTGGCTAAGGCCCAATGTTTCAGCCCCTGTTTAACAGGGGCGTGTAATTAAAATTTTTGATGCAATACTTTGCAACAGGGCTCATTGCTGTGCTCCAAGTACAGTATCTGTGAGGGGTTGCAGTGTTGTGGCACCAGTGCCTAAGGCTCAATTTTTCTGCCCCTGTTTAACAGGGGCATGTAATTACAATTCTTGATCTAATAATTCACAGCAGGGCCCATTCCTGCGCCCACCAAGACTAACTGTGGGGCCTTACAGTTTTGTGTCAACACCACCACCACCACCACCACCAAAGGCCCAATTTTTCAGCCCCTGTTCAACAGGGGCATGCAATTACAATTCTTTATCTAATAATTCACAGCAGGGCCCATTCATGCGCCCACCAAGAGTAACTGTGAGGGCTCACAGTGTTGTGGCTACACCAACATGTAAGGGGCAAATTTCAGCTGAGTATATACGGCAGGCCCCTACTTTCAAACATCCAACTTACAAACGACTCCTCCTTGCAAACGGAAGGATACAACAGGAAGTGAGAGGAAATCTACCCCTAGGAAGGCAAATTCTCTCCTGTAAGAGTTAATATGGGAAAAAAAGTGTCTCCTCTCCACTGATTCTTTATCACCAATTCTTGTTTCAATAAAAAAACCAAATTTTCAAAAAACATTTGTCATTAGGACGGAAAGTGAGGTGAACTGTTCTGAACAGGTGCACACTGCACATACAGCAAAACAAATGTTACAGGGGTGATAACCCTTCCCTATGTTTTCCAAAAAGCTTAAAAATATATTTTTTGGCTGGAGCTACACTTAAACAATGTACCTGTTCAAAATTACAAACAGATTCTACATAAGAACAAACCCACAGTCCCTGTCTTGTATGCACCACCTGTATACGGCTGTTCAGAGTATATAGGGCCTTTTTTATTTTGTGTGCGGGGTTCCCCTTAATATGCATACAAGACCCAAAGGGGCTGGTAATGGGCTGGGGTAGGGGGGGTGTGATGGGGTAGCTATGCCATTTTTCTTAAAGATTTTCATCCATATTACCGGGACCAGACATTACATTAAAGCCGCAAGCAGTTTTAAATGGCTTTTTTTCCTTTAGAAATGTAATTTTGTGCAGGGACAGTTCTAAACACGGGAAACACGTGGCACTTCACAGGCATACTTTAGACACCCCCCAGGTACGATATTTAAAGGAATATTTGACTTTTTTTTTTTCACTTTATGCATCATTAAAATGACTGCTTCAGAAAAACGGACGTTTTTAAAACTTCTTTTTGGATTGATACATGTCCCCTGGTGCAGAACCCGGGTTCCCAAACCCTTTTTAGGACAATAACATGCATAATAGTCGTTATAATTAGCACTTTAGATTTCGAACGTTCGCATCCATTGTATTTAATAGGGTTCTAAAGTTCGTGCAAACTTTCGGTCCGTTCGCGGGTTCTGGTGCGAACCGAACCCGGGGGTGTTCGGCTTATCACTACTCAGAATCAAGTATGAGACGGGAGCGCTCGTTCTGGTAAATCTAGCGTTCGTAATGGAGATAGCACATTCGTCACGCTGTAACGGACTGAAAAGCACGAGGCTGAAAAGTGCGAATCGCCGATCAACAAAGTTTACTAACATGAAGGGTGGCGCCATTCGAACGGAACTTCCCCTTTATAGTGCCGTCGTACGTGTTGTACGTCACTGCGCTTTGTTCGAGCGTTTTTTTTAATGATCGTGTGGATCCAAGACAGGCTTGAGAGGAAACATGAAAAAAAAACGACGAGAAAAACGTTGGTTAAAAAAATGGCATGAAAAACGATCGTGTGTACGCCACATTAGGCTGTGTTTAATCTGGGTCAGGGTGAGTGATCCAGGGAAGCTGGATGACTTCTCAGGCAGCATCTATGGTACCTCCCCTATTTGCTAGGACCTTGGAGAAGTTTCCAGAAGAACATGAGGGAGGTTAGAAGGAGCTGCCTGGAGTATTGAGGAGGGCCCCAGCCAATCCCAAGCAAAATGGGCTGGCAGGGGGTAGGTCCCTCTTAAATACCAGACCATCAGGGGCAGTGTGGAGTTTAGGTGGAAGTTGAGGCCCTTCAGGGTAGCCCCCTAGTCTAGGGGGGTGACCTTGGGCCTGGGGCCTCTGAAAACACAAGGAGTGGGGACAGCAGGAGCCAGCTAGCACGTTTGGGAGATCTCCAGGGAGAAGACAGTCGGGTGGCTGGTGAGTGTGGCAGTCTGGGAGGACTGTGGGAAGTAGTCAGGAGGGCTAGGGAAAGGGGCAGCTGCAGTCAGGTGGGCTGGTAGTGCCTGAAGAGATGGTGCTGGGTTTAGTAGCCACAGGAATGTAGCTGGAAATTGGATTTTTCTCTACACACCAAAGGGGCCAGCGGTCCCTGCCTGTAAAGGGCTTTTGCTTGATCTGGCAGATTCACCAAACAGTGTTCCAGCTGGGTCTGAGTTGTTCCGCAAGCAAGTGATTTTCTGGAGGCAGACAAGAGTATATAGAGAGTGTATATAGTTAAAGGGTCCCTTAAGAGACTTTGTTCCAGTTAAGTGGGCACCCCATAATACCCCTCTCCCCATCCAAGTTTATTAGCCCCTAAATAAAAAAAACAAAATCAAAGAAAGGCCTGGAGCTAAAAGGGAACCTCAGCACAGGGACACATGACTGGGGGTACGCTGTGGAATGGTGCACAGGAAGTGATGTAGGGCCGGGTGCAGTATTACCCCTGCACAGGGGGTGGGGTTTTGGTCACATTCTGGGAGCCTATATATTGCAGGGGGGCCGTGCCTGGCATTCTGGCGCGGTAAGCAGGAGAGGGACACACAGTGCATATTTTCTGTGTGATTTCCCCCCCTGCTATGGAGATTCTGGGCGGCCTGCTTGAGCGGTTGCGCTCTGAAGCCCTTGAGCATGGGCCACAATGGTTCTCCGAGCAGCTTGCTGAGATGCTGCCGGGGACGAGAGAAGGTAGGTCTGCTGACCCCCCCGCCCCCCCCTTCGCCCCTGCGTGCGCGGAGATCGCGGCCTCCGGTGCGCTACAGTCCGGAGGTCGCATCCAGGGTGTGCCGCCGATCAGGGAGCCCGGTTCCGGACCCTCCGGGTCCCAGTGGCAAGCAACCTGCGTCCGGGTCGGCTGGGGGCACCGGGAGGAATCCCCGTCCTAGGCGGGACCCGGCCGGGAGGGTGATGTCTCCTTCCCCTCCCAGGCCTGCAGCGGTGGACAGGGACCAGGCGGTGGCATGTGCTGGGCCTTCCACCCAGCAGGGGGCCACCCGGCATGGGAGATCAGCCAGAGCGGCCACGTGCCCCTCCTCCAGGGCGGCCGTGGTCGACCCGGGTAAAAGCGGAGGTTCTGTCGGGGGTGATGATGTCGGCTCCAGTGTGGCATCTGCAGGCAAGCAGCGCGCCCCGCGTGGGCATATGGCGATCGAGAGGCGGGAAGATGGTCGGGCCCCGGGTGATGTCGCGGCCGGAGGACCCCCAGCCCGGTCAGTGGCTACAGCGTCCCCTGTCGATCAGGGGGACCAGCGTTCTGAGGGAGAGCTGTCGGACATGGACTTGGGCTTTATCAGTTCAGGGTGATAAACTGATGTTTGATTATGTCCGATATGCTGTGCTGCTAGGTCAGTGGAAGAGGTCCCTAACCCCTAATTGGACCACCCGTTGACTTTTTTGGACGTCATCCAACTCGTTTGGATTCAAAATCCAACTAATGTCATGCCGTGTACACACGATCGGAATTTCCGACAACAAATGTTCGATGTGAACTTTTGGTCGGATTTTCCGACCGTGTGTAGGCCCCATCGGACATTTGCTGTCGGAATTTCCGACAACAAATGTTTGAGAGCTGGTTCTCAATTTTTGTACTTTATTTTTCTCGGCTTGTCGTAGTGTTGTACGTCACCGCGTTCTTGACGTTCGGAATTTCCGAGCAACATTTGTGTGACCGTGTGTATGGGTAGCACTACCCCCAGTTAAGAGAGCTGCTGGTATTGTTTAGGGCCTGTACCGTACTGCTGTCAACCCCCAGAAACTGACTCCAACCCTCCACTGGCACAGCTGTCAAACAATTTGGGATTGTGGAACCCACTAGCAATAGGAACCACAATACTGCAATAGGGCATACAGTCACAGTTAAAAATTGGTTTACCTGTGTTGGCCATCTCCCTGTAGCAGTTAATACTCCACACAACGTGTTTGCTCAACCACAAAAGCACTTTACTGAATAAGAAATGACAGGTTAAACAAATATGCCGTTTACTTATTATTTACTTATTATGCAGAGCCCTGCAAAAGCCAAAGTTATAAACATATAAATGTATAAGGATATAATAGAATCTTATGTAGCGGGTATATGCTTTCTATTTTTTGAATCTGGTGGGGAAACTGTGATGTATGGTTCCCTGGGGCCCACCAGGTGGCATTGTCGCTTTGGGCCCGGGGTTGAGCCATCATTGCGGTGGCGTACCTCTTTTGGTCTCTCTCAGCGGTTGTATGGTGGGGCTGGGAACCCACTGTGCTTGCTGGGAGGGGGTATAAAGGGGGCGGCCATTTTTGGTGGGGGGAGTCGAGTCCCGGGCACCTTCAGCCTGAGGGCGGTGGTTCGTGTCGGTCCCCTAGGCGGTCTAGGCCTAGAGGACGTTCGGAGGTCGCGTCCCATCCCAGGCACCTTTAGCCTGGGGTGAGGTACTCGGGAGGAGGTCTGGAGCTCAGTGCCCACCACTGAGTTCCGCGAGGGAAGGAGGTCCTAGGGAACTCCGGGAGTGGGTACCCGAATCCGGAAGGCGTAATGGACCGGTGGGAGATACTTACTTGAAGACCCAGTGCAGCATATTGCCAGTGACAGGTGAGCCTCCCATCGGAGACCGCCTGGAAGGAAATTCCCCCTCGCTCGGAGACCGCAACCCACTTTCAGGAAGGAAAGTGGAGAGCTCATTGTGTCTGGGCCTACTCGCATCCACACCTCCTTTTCTGTTCTGTTCTCCAAGGGAGTCAAACTGATTGTGTTCATTCAGGAAGAATAAAGGAGTGTTGGACTTTAATGGTGTGGGGCTCATTTTCTGGCAGACATTGTTCAAGGTAACTCTCATTGGAGGTTCCAGGTGCAGAACACTGACCCGAAGGTAAAACAAGAACTTTGCTTCCACCACACAAACATCTGCGGTGAGGGCTTGGCGTGGTGACCCCGCTCTCTCTCCTGCAAAGTACCCCTAGACAAGAGACAGACGAGCTGATGGAAAAGAGGGGAGAGAGGAGGCCGCTACACGTGGGGGCTCGGGTCCGGTATAGTGTTTGTGTACTACGGAATTGAACGTGTCCGCCGGAGGAGTTATGAGTAGACATGTGCATTCGTTTTCGTCCGAATGCATTTTCGTCCGAATTTCAGCTATTTTCGTTATCGTTTTAACAAACGAAAACGAAAGCACAGAATCCGAAAACCGAAAGATCCGACATAAACAAATGCTTTATTTTCGTTTTCGTTGCTACAACAGTTCGATATAGATAGGAGATTCGACGTGACGCTGACAATAACAATCTGTGTCTATCGAACCTGTGGTCGAATGTGCCTAACCTTAACTCTATTAGTCCAAGATTATTCTACATAGGAGAGAAAAGATTTGACATTATAGAGAGAAAAGATTCGACATAGGAGAGAAAGATTCGACATAGGAGAGAAAAGATTCGACATAGGAGAGAAAAGATTCGACATAGGAGAGAAAAGATTCGACATAGGAGAGAAAAGATTCGACATAGGAGAGAAAAGATTCAACATTATAGAGAGAAAAGATTCGACATAGGAGAGAAAGATTCGACATAGGAGAGGAAAGATTCGACATAGGAGAGGAAAGATTCGACATAGGAGAGAAAAGATTCGACATAGGAGAGGAAAGATTCGACATAGGAGAGGAAAGATTCGACATAGGAGAGAAAAGATTTGACATTATAGAGAGAAAAGATTCGACATGGGAGAGAAAAGATTTGACATTATAGAGAGAAAAGATTTGACATTATAGAGAGAAAAGATTTGACATTATAGAGAGAAAAGATTCGACATAGGAGAGAAAAGATTTGACATTATAGAGAGAAAAGATTTGACATTATAGAGAGAAAAGATTTGACATTATAGAGAGAAAAGATTCGACATAGGAGAGAAAAGATTCGACATTATAGAGAGAAAAGATTCGACATAGAAGAGAAAAGATTCGACATTATAGAGAGAAAAGATTCGACATAGGAGAGAAAAGATTCGACATTATAGAGAGAAAAGATTCGACATAGGAGAGAAAAGATTCGACATTATAGAGAGAAAAGATTCGACATAGGAGAGAAAAGATTCGACATTATAGAGAGAAAAGATTCGACATAGGAGAGAAAAGATTCGACATTATAGAGAGAAAAGATTCGACATAGAGAGAAAAGATCACTGCTTGTGGGCGGAACATTCGACCGGAAATGTATGATTGCAGAGTCGTACAGTTTCGCTGCTCCGTCGAATCTTCTTTGAACATTCGACAGACACCATAAGCCTTCAATGACAGATTCGACCTTAATTAATTCAGATTTTCGGACGAATGCAATTTTTAACGAAAAACGAAATAAATAAAAACGAATTTCGGGAGTAACTAAATAAATTTATTTTTTGGACGAAAACGAAATTCCGAAACGAAATATTTCAGTGTGCACATGTCTAGTTATGAGTAGGCAGGCCTTCATTGGCCGAAGTGCATCCCTGCTCGAAGTCGTGGACATGACCCAATGAAGGGAAAGGCCCGCACAGAAGAGTGGAAAAAGGGGGAAGCTCAGCCGTGTGAAGTAGTACACGTGGGGGCTTCTATTGCACTGTGCCACCAGACACACCCCCACCGCTTAGTTCGTGGGCGTGACTCAGAAAGAGAAAAGAAGAAAAGCCCGCGAACTGGAGCAAAGGGGAGGAGTCCAATACGTGTGAAGGACTACACGTGGGACGTTGGCGCAAAAACCTGGCAGTGTGCGATGGATCAGCAACAGGTCACCATGTTCGGACATACATCGTGGATTCCGGTTCACCCTTCTACTACGACACTGACTGCTGCTGCTCCGGTAACAAATACAGGGATCCGGCTAAAGCCAAGGGGTCGATTCGCCCTGTATTCGTGCATGGACGTTGAGGCCCTGAGTGTGATTTGTCCCGGTTGTTCGGGACTGGTGTGCCAACTGAAGCCGTTCGGGCGATGCGAGGCCTGTGGGGAGTTCCCTTTTGAAGTGGATCCAGCGGTTGAGAAGCCGAGAACCATTTACCCCGGCCGGGCTGCAGGCAGCACCGCTCAGAGAGAAGGAATCACTGCTTTGGCAGCCATCCCTGTGCACACTGCAGCGACCGCGGAGGAGGTCGTGAGTACTCAACGGGAGAAATCCGAGGATGCTGACTCAGTCACCACTGTCTCGCAGCGTCCACCACTGAAGAGAAAGACCGGTATGGTAGCCCCGACCAGCAGTTGTGGTGGACCGTCTGGCCCGCTTACACCCGGCCCGGATGGATCTGTCGATAAGAGTTCCGGACGTCCTGCTTCAGGTGGAGGCCGAGGTAAGCCAGGCGGAGAGATTTGGTGTGTGGGAAGAGGTGAAGATTCAGTCTCCACTACAGGCTACCTGCCCGCGGAGGAGTGTGACACCTCTGACCTGGAGTCGCTCTCGGATATGGGAGACGATGTTGCTATTGATGAACTGTTTGCAGAAAAGGGCTGGGACAAAGTACCTCTTGCCTCATCCCGCAGAACCAGGGACCCACCCATGTCTACAGGGGATAGTACACCCCGGGCGGAGGCACCAGCACCTGAGGAGGGGTCCCGTTCCCAACCTGCCCTTAAATCCCCGGTGTCACCTACACCCAGGACCGGGGAAAAGAGACTGTTGTTGCGGGCACCAATGCCCAGATCAGATGTGATCAAGGTCCCTCGCCACCCGGACTCGATAGTTTTTCCTGGCGAAGGGGACAGAGCCACTATGCCTCCTCTGGCGAGACTACAAAGCCTATTTGGTCAGAAGGTTGCTGCAGAGTATGGATGGGAGTACCCATACTTGTCCAAGGAGTTGTTGTACGAGGTGGAAGTTTGCCAGGAGCGCTGGTACAATGACTTTGTGTGGACTCACCTTCAGATTCCACACGCCCACAGGTATCTGGCGTGTTCTCCCAAGGCCTCTCAGCGTTTTAAGGACTGCAAGGCAGAGTGGATGTTGGGACGGCACATCCATGCGGACAAGGTGCTGATCCGGCGCAAGGAAGGGGAAGATGTTGAGTATCATCTGGAGACCATGGATCAGCACTTGAAACCACTTGTTCTGCCGCATCCCCGTTTCTATTTGTAGGAGAGAAAAGACTCTGTTCTTGTTTGTATGCTGCTGGACTTTCTGGGGCCTGTTGTCCTTGTTACCCAAAGGAATGAAGGACTGTTCCTGTTTGTTCTTCACTTTTCCAGCAAGAGATCATGGACTCTGGGGTAGATAGGGCTCAGGAGAAGAAGAAAAGTTCCACGAGTGCAGTTACCGCGACGCTGTCACCAGGTGGCAGTGTTGCGCATCGTTAACACTTTTCACACACTCACTCTATAGAGAAAAGGGATTTCTTTACGAAAAAGTTTCTTTCCTCTTACACGAATATATGTGTCAGGGTTTATGTGTGATAATTTTCTTTTTTTTTCCCTCTGCAGGAGAGCATCCCATCAACACCACTGAGTATGGGGTGGGTCTTAGTCAGGATGGGTGGGGGAAAAGTATAATGTGAATATGTGATTCTACAGTTATGGTTAAAATGTTGTTGTTTCCCTTCCCTTTTATGTAAGGCTCAGACACAATTTCTTTAGTTGACCAAGTTTTTCAAAAAGTATATTTTGTACAATTTATAGTTGGTTTCTGGACTGGACTATGTCAGCCGTTGAGGGCATAGTTTGCTCCAGACACTGGGGACCAGTGTCAAATCACCAGGGGGAGAGTGTAGCGGGTATATGCTTTCTATTTTTTAAATCTGGTGGGGAAACTGTGATGTATGGTTCCCTGGGGCCCACCAGGTGGCACTGTCGCTTTGGGCCCGGGGTTGAGCCATCATTGCGGTGGCGTACCTCTTTTGGTCTCTCTCAGCAGTTGTATGGTGGGGCGGGGAACCCGCCATGCTTGCTGGGAGGGGGTATAAAGATGGCGGCCATTTTTTGTGGGGGGAGTCGAGTCCCGGGCACCTTCAGCCTGAGGGCGGTGGTTCGTGTCGGTCCCCTAGGCGGTCTAGGCCTAGAGGACATTCGGAGGTCGTGTTCCATCCCAGGCAACTTTAGCCTGGGGTGAGGTACTCGGGAGGAGGTCTGGAGCTCAGTGCCCACCACTGAGTTCCACGAGGGAAGAAGGTCCTAGGGAACCCCGGGAGTGGGTACCCGAATCCGGAAGGCGTAATGGACCGGTGGGAGATACTTACTTGAAGACCCGGTGCAGCATATTGCCAGTGACAGGTGAGCCTCCCATCGGAGACCGCCTTGAAGGAAATTCCCCCTCGCTCGGAGACCCCAACCCACTTTCAGGAAGGAAAGTGGAGAGTTCATTGTGTCTGGGCCTACTCACATCCACACCTCCTTTTCTGTTCTGTTCTCCAAGGGAGTCAAACTGATTGTGTTCATTCAGGAAGAATAAAGGAGTGTTGGACTTTAATGGTGTGGGGCTCATTTTCTGGCAGACATTGTTCAAGGTAACTCTCATTGGAGGTTCCAGGTGCAGAACACTGACCCGAAGGTAAAACAAGAACTTTGCTTCCACCACACAAACATCTGCGGTGAGGGCTTGGCGTGGTGACCCCACTCTCTCTCCTGTAAAGTACCCCTAGACAAGAGACAGACGAGCTGATGGAAAAGAGGGGAGAGAGGAGGCCGCTACACTTATTACACACTAAATGTCTTTGAATAAACTATGCTCGCAAGCTCTCCCCAGTGAGCAATATGGCGCCCAAGTACTGTCACTGTGAGTTTCACTCAGGCCTGACTAATGTCAGTGTAAAGTTACTCCAATAGAAGGGATCTTCGCTAGCAAACGTTGGTGCACGTAATATTTGTAATCCAAGGGATATCAAAAAGTTAGCTGAACTCCTTTTGGGCGTGAAGTCACAGGTAAAAAAAAGCCAAACTTTAACTACGAAGTTACTGTGCAACACACCGTCCCCTGGTGCGTAGCGCACTGCTCTGATGGCGGTGGGCCCTAAACAAAGGATCACGGGCCTATTAAACAGTTAAGAGTCCTGGGCAAGTGCCCTCTAACCCGACCAGGCCCAGTCCGTTCGGCTGGTTCCATTGCTGGTGCTCTGGCACACGATCTCTCCACCACCTGTAATCTCCGGTCCCTCAGACAACCGTATGGAAGTTGATAGATGGGTCGACTCTTGGATGCTCCGAGATGTCAGCAGGCTCTCCAGATGAGATTTCTCTCCTTCAGACGAGCAGGCTTTCCAGATTCTGCAGGCCCAGGCTTACTGGCCTAGACGGACACAACAGGCCTCAACACAGGTTCCGACTTGCTGGGCGGGCGATGTCCGAAGAAAGAGACCACGTGTTGCTCCTCCTCCCCCTTAAATAACTATCCCCAGCAGACCTTGCGCCGGGCAATGCACTGTGGGCATAAAGCTACACTGTGGGTACAGTAGTCTACTTAATATCCACGGCATTGGAGTCCATCTCTCCCTGTACCACAAGTCCCACCATGCACCTTTCTCAAGGTTAAACAGTAGCCAATCTATTGTCAAATAGAACTCCGGAGGGATCTGGGTTCACTTGCATATAAAAGTAGTCTTTATAGCATACCATAAAGTGACACCCCACTACATATGCAAGACAAGTTTGAGCCAACATCCATCGGAAAAAATCCACGGTTTTATTGTCAGAATGTCCGATCGTGTGTACGCGGTATAAGTCTACGTTGCACCAGAAGCCAACAACTGGCTAGTGCTACAAGCCAAGGGCACCCTCTTCCTCTGCAGGTACTCACTTATTTGTATCTGCTGGCTGTCTCTAGTAGAACTGCACCAGAATTTTGTAAAAGAAGGAAAAAACAAGAATAGCGGTAAGGCTTTGGATAGGAGAACTTCATCTCTGATAAGCCACTGTGTACACTTCATCTCTCCGGAGATTTCAGCTTGTTCACATGCCTCGTCTAGGAAGCACAAATCACACTTTGTAGAAGAATTCAAGCTGCACATTTTAGAAGAAAAAAAAATAGATTCTCGGCTGGTCATTAAGGTGACATTGTCTCTCGAGATTTGAAACTTATGACAAACTCCAAACTTGAAAATTAGGACAAGCTGAATCGATACATTTCCAAATCAAACACATCTCCTGGCGGGGACGGGTTGAAAAAAATCTTCAAGAATAGAAACAGATAAAGCTGACACAGACGCAATCTTCGGGGAATTCATATACAGACACAGGCTTTTACCCCAGAGATTTGGTCTTAGGAAGACGATGAGCTAGACAATATCTGCTAGCAGTGTGAGGTTATTGTTTATCTTGTGTTTTTGATATTAACTGCAGATCTGTAAATCCTTAAAGGTCTAATGCTTAAAGGGTCAGTCCACCCAAACCTGTATTTCTTGTTGTTCTTGGGCACTGGTGGGTTACGCAATAACGAAAAGATTTTTTATACGCATTTGGGATTCTGCGAACCACACTTCCTTTCCAGGAAAAAAAAAAACATTAAAAAGAAGAGCAAACCTTTTTTAACTACTTCAAAATAGTGCTGGGATAGACATGCCCGGCACTAATGAGGAACAAATTAAGGAGAGGGCATACATGACTGGGTGGAAGGGGAACCAAGCTGGAGGGGTTAACTAGTTTACAGTGGGTGGTCAGTGACTGACCCTTACCTGATTGGCCGAGCAGATGGGGTGATGGGGTGGAGCTGGAGAGTATGGTTGCAGGGGAGGAGGGGTTTTGGCTCACTCTCCGGTCTGGAATAGTTGGAAGAACAACCCACCCTCCCGCCCTTATGGTTCAAAGAACTCAGAGTTATTATCTTCTTTGAAATGCTATTGCGGTTTGGGGGCCTTGACAGTGGTCTAAAAGCTGGTCTGATTAGGTAAAATGGTGGGGAGCCATCCGAGGTATGGCATTCTCTTAATGGTACAGGTGGGTGTGTGAGGTTGGTTGGGTCAGCCCCCGAGGTGGTGCTTAACAGCTGGGGGCGTATCCCTGCTAAATAGGGCCTCAGACACAAAAGTTGATAGTAATTTGGTACTGTCAAGGACCTGCAACCAAGTTTAACTGGATTATGTTATGTTGGTTAAAATCTTGTTGTTTAATAAAAGGCTGTGTCGGCCATTTTAACTCTACAAAACAGTAGTGTGATTATTGCTAGGAGGAGGTTACAGGAGGGTGGAGTTTGGAGAATGTGGTTGGGAAATTACGATTAATAAGGTGAGCTCTGAACTAGCCTAGTCATGTGGCTATTCACCCAGTTGTGGTTTTAAAATGGCATCCGGCTGTAAATGACAGCTGGGGTCCAGCTCTAGGCGCTGAAAAGATCAGCTCCTGGGCTTCCGATGCTTCTATGGACCGATTTAAAAGAGTACACTGCAGAAGCAAATATAAACACAATATTTGCATGTTGTATTTAAATGGGGTTTAAGATTACAACTTAGTACTCACTTGTTTGGCGATTAAAACCATCCCCCGTCCGTTTTCGTTTAAAAGATAAACTTATAAAAACCGATCCTGGCAGTTTCCATTTTGCTTGTGGGCATTGTGAAGCCCACAAGCACGGACTTCCTGGAAGTGGTGAATGCTCATTCACCGCTCTCTCGCGCATGAGCAGTGTTGACGGCGAGCAGCAGCAAGCCTTCCCGTACATGGTTCAAATCTTGGCTAGTCCCAGCTGAACCAGCCGAGATCGTAACCGTTTATGGTCAGCTTGAAGCCCTTCTAAAGTAAAACACTTACGTTCACTTTGAGCTTTACCATTTCACTATATTGCAAAAAAGTAACACTAATGTGATATTTTATTCAGCAGACTTTATATGGGGGTTTACAAAAATGACAGGAAAATGCATTTTTTTCTATTTGTTTTACATTTTCTTTTCCATTAATAACCAAGGAAATAAAAATATATTAATCCAAATTTACTATAAAATAGAAGTTCTATCTGTCCTGAAAACAAAAATTTATTATACGAAAGAGTAGACTACAAAACCTAAAACATATAGGGGGTGATTTACTAAGAACACTGCACTGCGCCGGTTCATACCTTAATTGGTGCGCCGGATAAATCATTGATTGGGCGTGTGAACCGGCGCACGCCGACGCGCATCGTGATAGTAAATTAAAAAATCCTACCGACGTAAGGGATTTTCTCATTATTATCAGCGTCGTTTCTCTGTCTATATTTAAAATTAATGGTTCCCTATGGGAGCCCATTGATTTGAATAGAGGTCGCACCAGAAGTCGGATCAAGATGATCCGACTTGTGGGGCGACTCGTGTGCGGAGAACCTTGAAGGGGAACCCCGCGAAAATTTAAAAAATAAATTGCGTGAGGTTCCCCCCAGGACGATACCAGACCCTTCGGTCTTGTATGGATCTTGAGGGGAAGTACCCACACCAAAAAAAATGGCGTGGAAGTTCCCCCAGTATCCCTACCAGACCCTTATCCGAGCACGCAGCCCGGCTGGTCAGGAAAGAGGGGCGAGTGTGCGCCCCCCCCTCCTATACCATACCAAGCCACATGCCCTTAACATGGGGGGGTTTGTGCTTTGGGGCAGGGGGGGCACTACGCCCCACCCCAAAGCACCTTGTCCCCATGTTGATGAGGAAAAGGGCCCTTCCCGACAACCCTGGCCGTTGGTTGTCGGGGTCTGCGGGCAGGGGGGCTTATCTGAATCTGGGAGCCCCCTTTAATAAGGGGGCCCCCAGATCCTGCCACCCCACCCTATGTGAATGAGTATGAGGTACATCGTACCCCTACCCATTCACCTGGGGAAAAAAGTGTTAAAAAAAACCACACCACATAGGTTTTAAAAGTAATTTATTAGGCAGCTCCGGGGGTCTTTTCCTTCCAACTTCGGGGGTCTATTCCGACTTCTCCACTCTCTTCTCCCGGTCTCTGGTTCTTCTGCCGGGCTCCTCCGCTATCTTCTGTCACTCCTTTGCTAGCGTTGGCTCGGTCTTCTCCTTCCCTCTTCTCTTCTCACGATGTTGACTCGACGGTCTCTCCCGCTGTAATGCCGTGTGCGAGGTGCGCAACGACTTTTATAGGCATGGGGAGGGGTCATCGGGTGATGCCACCCGGTGACCCCGCCCTGTATGACTTCACAGTCCCACCATGCCCCCATGCCCCGGGACTGTGACGTCATACGGGGCGGGGTCACCGGGTGGCATCACCCGGTGACCCCGCCCTATGCCTATAAAAGTCGCTGTGCACCTCGCACACGGCATTACAGCGGGAGAGACCGTTGAGTCAACATCAGGAGAAGAGAAGAGGGAAGGAGACCGAGCCATTGCTAGCAAAAGAGCGGCAGAAGATAGCGGAGGAGCCCGGCAGAAGAACCAGAGACCGGGAGAAGAGACCCCCGAAGTCGGAAGAGACCCCAGTCGGAAGAGACCCCCGAAGTCGGAAGGAAGAGACCCCCGAAGTCGGAAGAGACCCCCGAAGTCAGGAAGGACGAGACCCCCGGACCTGCCTAATAAATTACTTTTAAAACCTGTGTAGTGTATTTTTTTTTTATTTTACACTTGTTTCCCCAGGTGAATGGGTAGGGGTACGATGTACCCCATACTCATTCACATAGGGTTGGGGGGCCGGGAGCTGGGGGCCCCCTTATTAAAGGGGGCTCCCAGATTCCAATAAGCCCCCCGCCCGCAGACCCCGACAACCAACGGCTAGGGTTGTCGGGAAGGGCCCTTGTCCTCATCAACATGGGGACAAGGTGCTTTGGGGTGGGGGGCCCAGTGCCCCCCTGCCCCAAAGCACCAACCCTACAATGTTGAGGGCATGTGACTTGGTATGGTCTAGGAGGGGGGCCGCTCTTTCGCCCCCCCCTCTTTTCCTGTGGCCTGCCAGGTTGCGTGCTCAGATAAGGGTCGGGTGTGGATTTTTAGGGGACCCTCACGCTATTTTATTTTTAAATTTGGCGCGGGGTTCCCCTTAAAATCCATACCAGACCTAAAGGGCCTGGTACGGATTTTGAGGGGGACCCCCACGCTATTTTTTTTTAAAATTTGGCATGGAATTCCCCTTAATATCCATACCAGACCTGAAGGGCCTGGTAATGGAATTTTGGGGGACCCCCACGCATTTTTTTTTTTCAAAGACTTTCAATTACTTTTATCTGTATTGACGGAAACCGCCGCGAGCAGTTTTAAATTACTTTTTTTTTCCTTTAGAAATTTCATTTTGTGCAGAGACTGTTATAAAAATGGCAAGTTTAGAGGTGCGCCTGTTCAACTTAGGCCCCTTTCACACGGGACGGATCCGTTGATCCCCGCTGAGCCGGCGGACGACAGGGCGGTCCCCGCACACTGTGCAGGGACCGCCCTGTCAGATCTCCGCTCTCCCTTATGGGGGGATCGGATGAACACGGACCGTCTGTCCGTGTTCATCCGATCCACTCTGCAGACATATTGAAAAATAGGATTTTCCTCCATCTGCAGAAACGGGGGATTGCGGACACGGAAGAGATCGGGTGTCAGCGGATGTTCATCGGCTGACACCCGCGATCTCATAGGGACCAATGTATGTCCCTTTTTCATCCGTAAACGTACGGATGAAAAAGCGGACATACGGTCCGCTAGTGTGAAAGGGGCCTTATGCAAATGCATTTACGTGACTTGACATTTACTAAGATTTTTCCCGGCGCAGTGCACCGGTGCATTTGAACGAGCGCAAATGCTTAGTGCACATGCGCAGTGCACAAATAGACCTCTCGCAGTTCTAAACGTACTTGCAGGCGCAGCAGGCTGGTTCAGAAAAAGTTACTTTCTCATTCTATTTTGGGCATATTTGTTACTTGGGCAGTTGTCACTATACTTCCTCACATCACCCCACATCACACCATTATATTGGCACTTCCAGCTTCTTTATATTTTGATATGAAGATGCCGTGCGCCAGGTCCATAGTGGCGCACTGAGCGCCTCCTCCCGTGCGCCGAGAACATTTTAGTAAATGGGGAATAGCGATGCGTTACCGGCGCAAAAGTTTTGTAAATACCAAAACTGCCGTTGCGCACGCCGATGCGCCGCAACTCAAGGCGCAAACGGTTCGTAAATCAGCCCCACAACGTGTGGAAGTAAAACACTGCCAATGGAGTTGGGTCGAACATGCCAGAACTCTCAAACATCGCAAAAGTTCGGACCCCAACCACGAACCCTATATAAGTCTATGGGACCCAATTTTGAAAAATCAAAAGTGCCCATTTTGAAGCCTATTTTTTTTTAAAAAACAATAGTTTTTACAGGAGCAGTGATTTTATTGATGCTTAAAGTAAAACAATAACAATGACAAATTCCTTTAAATATAGTGCCTGGGGGTCCCCTTAGTCTGCCTGTAAAGTGGTGCATCTGTACCGTGTATAGAACCTGCTACAGCAAAACTGACATTTATAACGAATAGAATTACTTTTAAAGGCTAAGTTCACCTTTGTTCACTTTTTTTTCCCCCAAATTCACAGCTCCCCTATGTACCAATATAGCATTAATGTACTTATTTAAAAAAAAAAAAAACAGCTTTCCATTAATTCTACATAGGCTTACCTCACGCTTTTCAGACCTGTTTAAACACACTGCTCAATTAATTCTGCCTTACTTTAGGTCATGGCACAGGAAGGAGTGGACCAGCTGAGGGTAGACGATGCAGGGTGTGTGCTTATAAGATCAGCTGGTCAACTCCTTTCTGTGTCATGACCTAAAGTCTGATCAAGAAGCAATACCATTGCCGGCAATACAAAAATGTTAAAAAAAAAAACGGCGTGGGGGTCCCATGTTGATGGGGACAAGGGCCTCTTCCTGACAACCCTGGGCTGTGGTTGTGGGGGTATGCGGGCAGGTGGTTTATCAGAATCTGAATCTGGAAGCCGCCTTCAATAAGGGGGCCCCAAAATCCCGCCCCCTCTATGTGAATGAGTATGGGGTACATAGTACCCCTACCCATTTACCAAAAAAAAATGGAAAAAGAAATAAGAACACACACACAATTTTTGACAATTCTTTTATTAAAAGTAAAAAAAAACAATGTCGCCGAATGTAGATCCATCGTCAATCACAACGCCCACCACCACCACCAAATCCGAAAAAATGAAAAGAAAAACGCTGCCCACGTGACGAAGGCTAATAGCTGACTACCTGCTCCGGTCAGTGATGTCACAAGGGGGTGGTGCCACCAGCATCATGACTGACAATGGATCCACATCAGGGGACATTGTTTTTTATTTTCAACATGAGGACAAGGTGCTTTAGGGTGCATGCACGGATAAGGGTCTGGTATGGATCTTGGGGGGGGACCCCACGCTATTTTTTGAATAATTTGGCATGGGATTCCCCTTAAAATCCATACCAGGCCCGAAGGGCCTGAAATAGATTGGGGGAGGAACCCCCACGCCGTTTTTTTTTAACATATTTCTATTGCCGGCAATGTTTTTTTTTCACTCAGCTGTCAGCAGGGAAGCCTGTTAATAGCTGATGACTCATCCATTGTTAAAGGGGCTGTAAAGGTTCGTTTTTTATTTACTAAATAGGTTCCTTTAAGCTCGTGTATTGTTGTTTCCCTTACCTTTTCCTTTGATTTACCTTCTAAATGTTTTTTTTCTTTGTCTGAATTTCTCACTTCCTGTTTCTCCTCACTAAACTTCACACCATCATCCGAGTGGTGTTGAGTCAGCCAGAACAGCTTACTGAACAGCTTACTGAGGAGGAACAGGAAGTGAGAAATTCAGACAAAGAAAACAAAGAAAAAAAACATTTAGAAGGGAAATCTAAGGAAAAGGTAAGTGAACCAACAATGCACTAGCTTAAAGGAACCTATTTAGAAAATAAAAAACAAACCTTTACAACCCCTTTAAGGACACATCAGCCGGCTTTGCAGCCTGCTCCTTAACAACCAACTATTCACTGTGCCCTAACTGGACAAAGATTTGCCCAATCAGGGCTTAGAATGCACTGTGCAGCACGCAGTGCATTGTGGGGTGCTCGGCTGGAGAACATCTCGCTGAGCGACTCGGAAATTCAGATGTTCGGCGAACGGGCAAACAGGTGATGCTCGGGACGAACTTTTGTTTGGCTAAGAACTGTTCGCCCAACTTTAATTGCCAAAAAGGAAAAGAGAAAAACTATCTGGGACTCAAGGGGATGTATGGTGATTTTTTTTTATAATAAAGTGATTAAAATTAATCTGACTAGAGTTGATGCAGAGATTTAGATGGTGTTATAGTCAGATTTTATGAATTTGGATGTCCTGAGCCGAATCCAAATGTCAGTGCTTTTTGGGTTTTTGTATTTCAAAAGAAAGAACTTCTAGAAAAGAGGAAACAAAGGCTGTTTATATCTGCTTCTGATGTTGATTGCCAGTGCCATCACGTCCCAGTCTTCTATCTTAGTATTCCTTGGTGAATATTTAAAGAAATGGCTTAAGCTGTTTTTTACTCAATCATCATGTCAGGCAGGACTACCTGTAGCTTCTAAACAGTTCTGTATAATTTTGAATAATTTGCTACTCTGTAGATCGCAATCGCAGAGTTACAAACATCCAACTTACATACGACTCATACTTACAAACGGAGGGAGGCAACGTGAAGTGAGAGGAAATCTACCCCTAGAAGGGGAAATTCACTCCTGTAAGAGTTATCATGGGAAAAAGTTGTCTCCACTGAAGTTTTATCACTAACCCTTGAGGTGAAATCTTCTGAACAGGGGCACAGACAGCAAAACAAACAGTATCCAAAAAAACGTAAAAAAAATTTTTTTGGGCTGGAGTTACATTTAAAGCCCTGTACACACGGCCGGGAGTCCCGTCTATTTGAAAACAGTTGGTTTTCCTGATGGCATTCCTGGCAAGCTTGACTTGCAAAGCCATGTATACACACGTCCACTCAAAAGACCCGCCGTTCTTTTGAATGGCAAGAACGCGGTGACGTCAAAGACTACGACGAGCCAGCTAAATTAAGTTGTATGCTACCGCTCAGGGCCGCCTACCTGACGGGCCCCCTTCAGCTCCACCCCTGGTCCCGCCCCTGGTCCCTCCTTCATCCCCACCCCTGGCTCCGCCCCTGGCCCCTCCCCAGACCCTGCCTTGAAACAAAGAGCAGCACATTACGGCATTGGCAGCATGGGTGGCACTGTCTCTGCAGGCAGAGACCTAGACCAATCTTTAATCTACACCAACAGATATCCCTTGGGGGAACCCTGAGTATCTGTTTTTCATTTTAAAATGTAAACTGTATGTTTTTCTGTATGTAATAAACCTCCTTTTACATAACAATGCCCATTGTTTTTTATCAGTACCGAGATAGTCCATTAATTCATTGGGCGGGGACGCTATAGGGTCAGCTTCAGCAACTATCCACCTGTCCCCACCCCCTCCTGTTTCTCTATAAATGAATTTGGACTCTTATCTTTTGGTTTGGTGCTTCTTCCAAATATACACAGTGGTCTATAAGGACATTCTCATGATGGGTAAAAGGGGCTTAGTCATGGAGTCAGCAAAATTAGTCCTGTTACATAATTACACTGAAAAGTACGTTTAAAAGAGATACATAGAGGAAGTTTTCTGCTCAAGGCTCTGTTTCTAACTTAAGAAGTGTTTTTGACACCCTCTAAATGCTGGGTCCAGAGATGTGCAATTCTGCTCTCGCCAATCTTTGCGTTGTTCCTTAACATAAAGTGCAGTTTTGCTTTAGGCTCATCATATTTACATGCATAACTTCTAAAAAAAATCTTTGCAGTAAAATTTCTTACATCCACTAGGTGGTGTGAAGAGAGTTGGTGGGACCTCAGAGACAAATGAAGTCCACCAGAAGTCTTCTCAGATTATTACCTGATCAGTCGGATGTTATCGTGATGTTTGCGAGGTAGAAGTTTGTCCATCCACCACCGCAGGATGTGCTGAAGGGTGCTGTGCGCGGTTTCCGAGGTGACTGGACACTCGATGGAGTGTCCAGTCCACCAACTATTCCAGTCAGAGAGATGCCAGCTGCTTTGTTTTTTTCTTCTGCCGCTGGTGTTCTGTCGAGATGCGGCGCTCGCCTCACTGCTATTTTTTTCACGCGGAGGAAGAGGAATCACTCTGCGGCGCCAGGAAAGGATATAGAGGAGGCGCTGGCCGGGAAAGTCTAGCATGAGGAGCGGGCGCATAAGAAGGTATTCTTCCGCGCGCCGAAACAGAAGAAATAGTCCCTCCCCCTGCAGTCACCTACAGTACAAGAACATTGCAGATATAGAGCTATTAGAGAAAAAAAAAAGTAAAAAGTAAGGTAGGTGGGTGTTGGAGTCGGATGGACGATGTTGTCACAGCTGTAAGGTTTTTTGTTTTTTTTTACATCAGTTCTCTGTTCAGGTTGCCCGGTCCCCCCTGCTGGCCGGGCCCGGTACAACAGAGCCAGTTGTAGTGGCCTATCAGCGGCCCTGCTACCGTGCATGCGTCAAAGTGTTATCGAGCATGCACGGTTTCTTTCCCCTGCAGGTAAGCATACAGACGACCGGTTTTCTTGGCAGGAAACGCTCTGTCGGGAATCCCGACGGGAAAATAGAAGGCAGGTTCTCTATTTTTCCCGAGCAGTTTTCCTGTCAGGAAAACTGCTAGGGAGCATACACACGGTGGGGATTCCCGGTCAAAAGCTCTCCTGGCAGTTTTCCTCCCGGGAAATCCGGTCGTGTGTACGAGGCTTCAGAAATGTACCTGTTCCAACTTACATACAAATTTAACTTAAGAACAAACCTACAGAACTTGTTTGCAACACAGGGGAGGCTCGTATACACTTTTTTGGAGCCTGCTTTGGATTTCATCTGAAGTTAGAAGCTGATTGGTTACCATGCACAACTGCACCAGATTTTGCACTCTCCGGTTTTAGTAAATCAACCCCTGTGTGTTGATCATCCATTCTGGAATATGGTTAAAGTGGAGCTCCGTCGTAAAAAAAATATTAAAAGCCACCAGCTACAAATACTGCAGCTGCTGACTTTTAATATTAGGACACTTACCTGTCCTGGAGTCCAGCGAAATCGGCAGCAGAAGACGAGCAATCGCTCGTCTCTCGGGTGCCCCCACCGCCATCATGGGTGAGGGAATCAGGAAGTGAAGCGTTGTGGCTTCACTGCCCGGTTCCCTACTGCACATGCGCGAGCAGCGATGCGAGTCTTTCACTGGTCCCCGCTGTGTCCTGGGAGCCGTGGGTTTCCCAGAACACAACGGGGGGACGGACGGACCGGGAAGTGACGCACTACCCGCAGTCTACCCGCAGTGTGGATTCCCGGAAGTGGGTGCAAATACCTGTCTTAGACAGCGGAGGTTCCACTTTAGGGTGGAGCTCCGCTTTAATATTGGTTTGTAACTATGTCAAGATCTGTTATTTAATGTACAGTGCTCAGCATAAATGAGTACACTCATTTTGAAAAGTAAGATTTTAATCAATATATCAATGAACACAAGAACAATTTCCTAAATGTTGACAAAACTGAGTCTTATAGAACATTTTTTTTGGATCATTACATGAAAGTAAGTTTAATAATATCATTTAGATTACAAAATCTTTGGTTTTACTCAAATTAGTTGATGCTAAAATGAATACACCCCACAACAAAAACTACTACATCTAGTATTTTGTAAGACCTCTGTCATTTGTAAGTACAGCACGAGTCTTCTAGGCATGGAATGAACAGGTTGGGGACATATTGCAACATTTATCTTTTTCCATTCTTCAAGAACAACGTCTTTTAGAGCCTGGATGCTGGATGGAGAGTGATGCTCAACTTATCTCTTCAGAATTCCTCATAGGTGTTCAATTAGGTTCAGATCAGGAGACATACTTGGCCACTGAATCACTTTTACCCTTTTCTTCTTAAGAAATGCAACAGTGGCCTTAGATGTGTTTTGGATCATTGTCACGTTTGAAAAGTGCATGACGACCAAGGGCACGGAGTGATTGTAAAATTTTCTCTTTCAATATAGGGAAGTACATCTGTGAATTCATGATTTCATCAATGAAATGCAGCTCCCCGACACCAGCAACACTCATGCAGCCCCACAGAAGGACACTGCCACCACCATGTTTCACCTTTGTGACGCCATACAGTTTTGAAGCCATCAGTTCCAAAAACATTTATCTTTGGTCCCAGACCCAGTAGTTTTTTTTTTTTTCCAGCATGGGCCCTGACAAATTCTAGGCAGGCTTTTTTTGTGCATGGGCTTTAGGAGAGGCATCCTTTGTGGATAGGTGGACTGGAGCAGTACCGCCTGTTAAACTCGCCCATTCAAGGGTGTTTCAGCATCATCAGCAGAAGTGATTCAGGATCAATAGATTGCAGATTAATAGGAGTTAGGGTGGACTGGAGCAGTACCGCCTGTCAAACTCACCCATTCAAGGGTGTTCCAGCATCATCAGCAGAAATGATCCAGGATAAATAGATTGCAGATTAATGGGAGTGGGGTGGATTGGATTTGTCCCTCATTTTGGTCTATATAGTTGTATATAAAATGCACATTTTTTTTAATCAAAAAGTGTTTCCCAGTGCTAAACCTTTTATCCAATTTTATTTGTAAATTTCAAAACCCAATACAGGCGGTCCCCGGGTTACAAACAAGATCGGGTCTGTAGGTTTCTATTTAAGTTGAATCTGTTTGTAAGTCGAAACCGGTAAATTTTTTAAGTGTAGCTCCAGCCCAAAAAACGATTTTTACGATTTTTGGATAGCATATGGAAGGGTTAACATCCCTGTAACATTTGTTTTGCTGTCTGTGCCCCTGTTCAGAGGAATCCACCTCACTTTCTTTCTTTTTGAAAATTTTGGGTTGTTGTGGAAATGAGCCTTGGTCATAAAGCTTCAGTAGAGACACTTTTTCCCCATAATAGCTCTTAGACCCCTTTCACACTGGGGCGCTTTGCAGGTGCTAGAACGCTAAAAATAGCACCTGCAAGGCGCCCTGAAAAAGCCGCTGCTGTCTCTCCAGTGTGAAAGCCCCGAGGGCTTTCACACTGGAGTGGTGCGCTAGTAGGACGGTAAAAAAAGTCCTGCTAGCAGCATCTTTGGAGCGGTGAAGGAGCTGTGTGTATACCGCTCCTCCACCGCTCCTGCCCATTGAAATGAATGGGGCACTGCGGCTATACCGCCTGCAAAGCGCCTCTGCAGAGGTGCTTTGCGGTGGTTTTAACCCTTTCTCGGTCGCTAGCGGGGGGGTAAAAGTGCCCCGCTAGCGGCCGAATAGCGCAGCGAAATTGACGGTAAAGCGCCGCTAAAAATAGCGGCGCTTTACCTCCAACGCACCTCCCGCCCCAGTGTGAAAGGGGCCTTACAGGACTGAATTTCCCTTCCTAGGGGTAGATTTCCTCTCCCTTCCTGTTGTCTCCCTACGTTTGTAAGTAGGAGTCGTTTGTAAGTCGGATGTTTGTAACTAGTGGACTGCCTGTATTAAGGAATAGTAATGGTAAAAAAAAAGCACTTGTGGGTTTAACTAATAATTTTTTTGTACAATTCTCCATTAGCGGGGCATGGCAGGGGGAGTGTCCTATGCCTACATACTTTTATAAATAGGTGTGCCATCTCAGAAAGTTGGGAGGTATGGCTATGCTCCATAGGATACTACAAAAGAAAGGAGTTACCCTGAAACAAGAAACCTGGGACAGCGGTCATGGCACCAGCTAAAACTAAAACATAGGAAAGGATTATAGATAAAGAAGCTGCATGCTCAGTAAGCAATTAAAACAGCTGTTGAAAGTACTAAAAAAAAAAGAATATTGCTTTAAACAATAACTGAAACCTCATTACAGTTTCCCTTTACAATGGAACCTCGGATTGCGAGTAACGCAGTTACCGAGCGTTTCGCAATAAGAGCAATATTTTTTTTTAAATCCTGACTCGGTTTGCGAGTGTTGTCTCGCAATACAAGCAGGATTCAAGCCTCTGCGGTATGCAGTGCCGCATTTGGCCAGAGGTGCGGGGGCGCCGGAGCCATTCGGAGCCTTTCGGAAATACTCAGAAACACTCAAGCCTCTTACACACGATCGGATATCCTATGGATTCTAATCCGATGGTTTTGTCTATCGGAAATCCGATGAAGCTGACTTCCATCAGTCTTGCCTACACACCATCAGTTAAAAAACCGACCGTTCCAAACGCGGTGACGTAAAACACTCCGATGAGCCGAGAAAAATTAAGTTTAATGCTTCTGAGCATGCGTCGACTTGATTCTGAGAATGCGTGGGTTTTTTATGCGATGGACTTGCCCATAGACGATCGGAATTTGCTATCGGTTTTTGATCCATCTGAAAAATTTAAAACATGTTCTATTTTTTAAAACCGATGGAAAAAAGACCGATGGGTCCCATACACGATCGGTTTGTCTGATGAAAAAAGTCCATCGGACTGTTTTCATCGGTAAAACCGATCGTGTGTACATTGCTTCAGAAATACTCAGAAATACTCAGTTCCCGAGTGTTTCCGAGCCTTTCCGGGGGTTTCCGAGGGCAGCCAAACGATCTCTGAGTATTTCCGAGTCTCCCCGACACCCCTCACCTCTGGCCACATGCGGTATTGCATACCATAGAAGTCAATGTAGAACAAATTATTTTCGCTTCCATTGACTTCTATGGGGAAACTCGCTTTGATATGCGAGTGCTTTGGATTACGAGCATTCTCCTGGAACAGATTATGCTCCTAATCCAAGGTTCCACTGTACCTATAAAAGTTATTTAAACAGCCTCTCTCTTTATCTGACCTCCATTTTTGCTGCGATAAATAAAATGAAACAAAAGGTGTAAGATTAACCCCCTGATTTTGCAGCATTCCCAATTAAAATTATTTATGAGCTATAACAAAATAACATGAATTAAGGCTATCTCTTCACTAACTTGCCGTCATTTGAAAGCCCAGCAATTAGTAAAGGAACGCTTGTTCCGAGAGGACCTCGCCGGTCACCATATCTCCATGCTCTTCTTGCCTGGAAAAGCGGTAAACATGACATTTTTATCTTGTGGGAAAGGTTAGCAGTCAGAAAGATTAATGTTTTCTCCATTAGCCGAATCATTGTAATGTAATCTGCGTTCTAACAGATGGACGATTGCGCCCAAT
Organism: Rana muscosa; assembly: GCA_029206835.1. Lineage (NCBI taxonomy): Eukaryota > Metazoa > Chordata > Amphibia > Anura > Ranidae > Rana > Rana muscosa. Next base: position 179,103,908 of record JARGYO010005626.1, on the reverse strand, counting down.
AAATAACGATATTAGTGTAAATACCACTGAGCTAATTGACGCTGGCTTCGCCTGCCAGAAAAAAAAAAAAAAGAAGAAGGGAAAACAAGATACAGTTGTGATGTTGACAGCTGTGAATATGACTGAATACATTCCTGGCTCAGTGACAAAGAGCACCTGTGCTGCTACCGGAGTCTCATTTATATTCTTCATTAGGGAAGCTCAATCTGTGGGAAGCCTGGATTGATTTGGGGGATATGTAGGACGAGCTGAATGTTAAATGGTTAACGTTGAATTCCAGGCAGATATAAAATACGGCAAGCATTGTATAAACCTTGTATAAACCTTGTCTTGGTATCAGCGTCTTGCAGGTAATTTCTTTGACCATAGACGCGCTGCTTGGAGGGTCCTGGTGCCACCCTATAATATGGGAAGCAAACTGATATGTGGTTCCTTGGCTTGACCCTGCAGTGTATGGCTCATGTAAATCAATTCACTTATCTCTAAATCAAGCAATGTTAATGAAGATTTAAGACTACTAGGTGGCGGTGAGAAATACCCCCAAACAAATACCCCCACCCCAAACTCGCTCATCCATGTCTTTATGGACCTTGCTTTGTGTACTGGTGCACAGTCATGTTGGAACAGGAAGGGGCCATCCCCAAACTCTTCCCACAAAGTTGGGAGCATGAAATTGTCCAAAACGTCTTGGTATGCTGACGCCTTAAGAGTTCCCTTCACTGGAACTGAGGGGCCAAGCCCAACCTCTGAAAAACAACCCTACACCATAATCCCCCCTCCACCAAATGATTTGGACCAGTGCACAAAGAAAAGTCCATAAAGACATGGATGAGCGAGTCTGGGGTGGAGGAACTTGACCGGCCTGCACAGAGTCCTGACCTCAACGATAGAACACCTTTGGGATAAATTAGAGGATCCCCAGATTGTTTCAGATTAATGGGAGTGGGGTGGAACAGTAAAGCAATGACTGGATGAAAAACTGATCTACTCAGAAGGTAGACTGTACTCTTTGGGCTACAGGGTGGTTATTATGTCCTAGTGTTTCTCTCCTCATTGAGTGCCAAGCAACCCCTCTTTTGGGTTACGCTAGGCACTTTGTACAGGGTCACTTTACTACACACCTTTGCTTTGTGCCATTTTCATCAATGCTCTGGGACAAAGCAAAAAATTCTAGAGAAAACGCTTGGACAGCCGTGATTAAGCACTGAATCACAGTGCGAAACACGTCAGCTCATACCTGCTGTTTTTTGCTGTGGCATGTTACTTGTGCTTTTGTTTTAAATAAAATAACCTATTTTTTTGTAGTGCGGCTGTCCAAGCGTTTTCTCTAGAATTTTTTGCATTGTCATGTGCATTGCCTGCACCCACGGCTCTGGATCCTGTGAATGAGTCATCAGCCACACCTGAGCGGTAACTCTCTCCCCGCTCTGGGACAAAGCTGAGGCTGCCACGGGGGAATACTTGACCTAAGGCGCTACCCTTAGAGATGAGTGTACACCATGTACATTCGCACTCCAACTGTTCTCCAGTCAACTCTCGGTTTCCTGTGTCAATGTACACCTTCTCTGTAATCTGCATTTATGAGGGACATGCTGAGCCCTGTCCACATCCACCTGTCCAGCATTTTCCAATACCATTCCCCAGTATTGGAGTGGGCCCTCACCATGTATTCTGCGTGGGTTCCACACATGCACTTAAGTTAACTCCTGAACCTCCGTACCTCTGTACAGGATGGGAACCTCTGCAGCGCCAATCTGCTCCTGTTACTCGGGGGGCCAGACCGCTGGTGGAAGAAGTGCTGACAACATATCCCTTGCTGCTATGGGTAGTTTCACCCATAAGAGGTACAAGCTATCGATAGGCTGCTGTAAGCTTCTGTTACCCTAGGTCAGTGTTTCTCAACCTTTTTTTAGTCAAGGCACCCTTTAAAATTCTGCACAAACTCAAGGCACCCTTATGTAAACACTAAACTAGGGATTAGGGATGGGCTATCTGTTCGAGTCGAACATGAGTTCGACACGAACATTGGCTGTTCGCCCGTTCGACGAACAGCGAACAATTTGGGGTGTTCGTGGCAAAGCCACGGAACACCCTTTAAAAGTCTATGGGAGAAATGTAAAGTGCTAATTTTAAAGGTTAATATGCAAGTTATTGTCATAAAAAGTGTTTGGGGACCCAGGTCCTGCCCCAGGGGACATGTATCAAAAAAAAAAGTTTTAAATACAGCTGTTTTTTCGGGAGCAGTGATTTTAATAATGCTTAAAGTAATAATGCCTGTAAAGTAGCGCATGTTTCCCGTGTTTATAACAGTCTCCGCACAAAATAAAATTTCTAAAGGAATAAAAGTCATTTAAAACTACTCGCGGCTATAATGAATTGTCAGGTCCTGGCAATTCAGATAAAAGTAATTGAAAGTCTTTGATAGATAAACAAAAAAAATGCGTGGGGGTCCCCCCAAAATTAAATTATCAAACCCTTCAGGTTCCCCCCAAAAATCCATACCGGATCCTTATCCGAGCACGCAACCTAGCAGGCCGCAGGAAAAGGGGGGGGACGAGAGCGCAGCCCCCCCTCCTGAACCGTACCAGGCCACATGCCCTCAACATGGAGAGGATGTCCCCATGTTGATGGGGACAAGGGCCTCATCCCCACAATCCTTGCTCGGTGGTTGTGGGGGTCTTCGGGTGGGGGGCTTATCGGAATCTGGATGCCCCCTTTAACAAACAGGGCTTCCAGATCCCGGCCCCCCTATGTGAATTGGTAAGGGGTACATTGTACCCCTACCATTTCACAAAAAGGAAGTGTCAAAATTTTAAAAACTACAGGAGACGGCTTGGGACAAGTCCTTTATTAAAAATGGAAAAAAAAAAAAAGAGATTCCAGCGATGTCATCCAATAAATCCATCCTCGATCTCCAGCGATGTAATCCACTTCTCGATCTCCAGCGATGAATGATCTCCAGCGATGGATGCAACGCAGGTTTCCCGTTGCATCAGAGGGGGGCGGGGTCACCCGTACACGTCACTGGGAAACCCTGGCGTTTCCCCTTGCGTCAGAGGGGGACGGGATCACGTGATGGGTGGCCCCGCCCTCAGCTGCATAAGAGCTGTCAGGCTGGCGCTGCGTCATTTGCCAGGTGCCTCCAGTGGAGGCAGGATCGTGTGCGTGTTCCTCGCTGGAGTCGCTGGAGATCATCCATCGCTGAAGATTGAGAATTGGATTACATCGCTGGAGATCGAACCCGCCAAAAACCAAAGAACCGGGGAACTGGCTATTTCAACCTGCTTACATGCGTCTTAAGGTTTAATTTTCGGTGTTAAAGTCCATCTCTGAGCTCAGCTCCCACTCACTAATCACCTCCCCTAGAGAGGTGATCAAATACCACCAAAAGAAAGCTCTCTTTGTGGGAAAAAAGACATTCATTTTATTTGGGTAAAGTGTTGCTCGACCGCGCAATTGTCAGTTAAAATAACGCAGTGCTGTATTACAAAAAACGGACTGGTCATGAAGGGGGTAAATCTTTTGGAGGTCAAGTGGTTAATTGGCCCACGCAATGTAAAAATTGCCATTCCTGGAATTCAGTTTTCATTTGAAAGACCAGATAAGAATTAATTGGAGAAAGGTTTATTTTGAATACCTTCTAGGGCAAGGCATTTATAAATTTTAATTGCTCAAATAAAACTTTGTTGCAGAATGCCAAATTAAATTCTATAAAAGGTAAACCTTTCAGCTCCCACGTTTGACAATAAATGTTTTGATTGTTTATTCAGATAGAGTAATATAATGAAATGGAAATCTTGCAAAGCATGAAAAGAATTTAACATTTTTTTTGTTTTACTCATCAGATTTGAATGTTGTTTGCCCAGTCCAATGAATTATTTACCATAAGCACTCCTAGATTCCAATTTTACGCTAATCAAACTTGTCAACAGAAAAGTTTTCTATGGCAGAAGGATCCAAATAAAAAAGCCGAATATAGACAAACAGCAAGTCGGAGGACTCAATAGCAAAGAGGGATGAGTACAAATTTATTCCAAATGTGAAAGTCAATAGCACAAAAGCACAGCACACACAAATGTTACTCACTTATTAGCTGAGTATTGAAATCATAATGCGCTGGAAGCTTGTTGTATGCACCTTTACTTTCATAGAGAAATACATTACATGCCTTTTATCATAGAACAGGAAGAGAACACAAACAAGTGCAGGTAACACAATAAGGATGGTACTTCCTCTGATTACCTTACCATAGCATAGAAAACACACTATTATACTACAGCGTCACATGCTGGATAGATCGGTATAATGCATATAAACAGTCACAGTACATAAGCAGATTGCTGTTGTTCTTCGAACACCCCTTCTCAACAGTATGTGCTTTGTCATATTACATTCAGCTTCTTCTGGATATAACCAGGAGCGAATGTTTCATCGTAATCTTCACCAAATTTCTGGGAGTAAGCCTTGGCAACTAGTCTGGCTTTGTATTTGTGGATATTCCCTTCTGCGTCTGACTTTACTTTAAAGGTCCACTTATTTCCTATAGTTTTGCGGTTGTGAGTGTCCAGGTTTTATTTTCTTGAAGTGACTTTAATTCTTCTTCTGCTGCCTTTCTTCATTTATTGGCTTCACATTTTGGCATTTTATTATGTCTTCCTAGGGTGTTGGTTCAAGTATGCTGTGTGTTTTGACAGTGTATGACAGCTTGCAGGGTGGTATCCCCTTTGTGGTCCGAGTGGATCTTCTGACTTCAGGCAGTTCAACAGGATCTGGTGGGGAACTTGGTTTAGGCATTGTGAGTTCCACCTCTTGTTCTGATTCCTGCACAGGTTCACTTTGGTTGACCTTTTCTTCTGGTTTGCTTGGCATATTCACTTCACAGCTTTTGGGCATCTGTGTTTCTGGTGATGGGCTCTCATCAAAATAAACACTATGGCTTATTGTCACTTTGTCAGTCTTTGGGTGTAGGATTCTGTAACCCTTAATTTGCTTGCTGTAGCCTACTAGAATGCCCTCTATGGCTCTGTTATTCAACTTGGATCACTTTTCACTTGGAATATAGGCTTTACATCCAAACAGAGGCGTTACAAAACAAAAATTGCCACTCCAAATAGACTCACCCCAACAACAAATACCTCTCCAGGAACCAAGGGTGCTGGCAATGCACAAGGCAATGAGGAAAAAATGAAGAAGTCTGGATAGCCGCACTCCAATCCAACGTGGCTTTTATTGGAAAAATAAAATTAAATAAAACAGGCACATGTCACAGCAACGGGGTAACAGGGACAGGTAACGCGTTTCACACTTAGGAGTGCTTAGGGGGGTGCGGGGGGTGCGGTCTGCACCAGGGTGACACCCACCAGAGGGGGGACACCATCCCGAGGGAAGCGAAAGCCCTGGTCCCCTTTGACAGTTTTATTTTCAGCAGGAACACCTCTGGCGCCACGGCCGCGCTAGCCTGGCCTGTGTGTGTGTTTTTTTCCCCCTCTTCCTCTCTCACTGCGCTGCTCAGCCTGGCCCTGTCACTCTTCTCCCGTATGGGCGGCGCTGCATGCAGACACTCCCTGGACTCCCAGCTGCTGCCCTGGTCTACCTGAGCCCACCCCCCACCCTAAGCTGGTGCGGTAACGAATGGGAGTGGCGTATTGCGATGGCAGAGCCGGGTGTCCTCTGCCGCCTGGTGAGTTGTTGTGATAAGAGACGGGGGGTGCTGGCAATCATGTCCGCTGCCCAGTTACAGGGAGGGATATTTTATGTTTGTGTCTGGCGCCCTGTGCTCCTGTGATGACAGGGGGTTGGACACAGCTATGGTATATCATTTGGGTATTTAGGGGGGGGTTCTGCTATACAGTCCAAGTATAGTAGCTGGGCTGTCCTGAGTTGTCCACAGCCCAGTGACCCACACACCTAGGGCTGGTGCTTGACTATTTTGCGCCCTAGGCAAGACTAACACCCCCCAGCCAGGTTGTGGGGGGGGGGGAGACAGGTTGTCATTAGTCCTGCCTAGGGCGTGCAGATGACTAAAACAGTTTTAGAGAGCGGACTCACTGGGGCAGCAGCTACATCCAGAGACATTATGCCCGCCTCCTCCACTGTCCTCATGCCTGCCTTCTCCACCTCCCAGGCTGTCGTTGTGCCCGCCTCCCCAGCTGTCCTTGTGCCCACCTCCCCAGCTGTCCTTGGGCCCGCCTCCCCAGCTGTCCTCGTGCCCACCTCCCCAGCTTTCCTTGTGCCCGCTTCCTCCGTGGTCCTCATGCCTGCCTCCTCCACCTCCCCACCTGTCTTCATGCCCACCTCCCCAGCTGTCCTCGTGCCCGCCTCCTCCACCTCCCCAGCTGTCCTCATGCCCACCTCCTTAGCTGTCTTTGTGCCGGCCTCCTCCACCTCCCCAGCTGTCCTCGTGCCCGCCTCCTCCACCTCCCCAGCTGTCCTTGTGCCCGCCTCCCCAGCTGTCCTCGTGCCCACCTCCCCAGCTTTCCTTGTGCCCGCTTCCTCCATGGTCCCCATGCCTGCCTCCTCCACCTCCCCACCTGTCCTCATGGCCACCTCCCCAGCTGTCCTTGTGCCTGCCTCCTCCACCTCCCCAGCTGTTCTTATGCCCACCTCCCCAGCTGTCCTTGTGCCAGCCTCCTCCACTTCCCCAGCTGTCCTTGTGCCCGCCTCCTCCACCTCCCCAGCTGTCCTTGTGCCACCTCCCCAGCTGTCCTTGTGCCCGCCTCCCCAGCTGTCCTTGTGCCCGCATCCCCAACTGTCCTTGTGCCCACCTCCCCAGCTTTCCTTGTGCCCGCTTCCTCCGTGGTCCTCATGCCTGCCTCCTCCACCTCCCCAGCTGTCCTCATGCCCACCTCCCCAGCTGTCCTCATGCCCGCCTCCTCCACCTCCCCAGCTGTCCTCGTGCCCACCTCCCCAGCTGTCCTCATGGCCGTCTCCTCCACCCCCCCAGCTGTCCTCATGCCTGCCTCCCCAGCTGTCCTCGTGCCCGCCTCCTCCACCTCCCCAGCTGTCCTCATGCCCGCCTCCCCAGCTGTCCTCATGCCCGCCTCCTCTATGGTCCTCATGCCCGCCTCCTCCACCTCCCCAGCTGTCCTCATGCCTGCCTCCCCAGCTGTCCTCATGCCCGCCTCCTCCACCTCCCCAGCTGTCCTCATGCTTGCCTCCTCCATGGTCCTCATGCCCGCCTCCTCCACCTCCCCAGCTGTCCTCATGCCCGCCTCCTCCATGGTCCTCATGTCCGCCTCCTCCACCTCCCCAGCTGGCCTCCTCTGCTATTGCCCTCCTCGCAGCCTGAGCTGCTGCTGACCTCCTCTGCAGCAGCCGTGATGGATGTCCTTCACAGCTGCTTCTTTCTCTGGAGAGTTAGTCAGAGCCCCAGCCCTGTGTAGGGCCCCTATGTTCCCCAGCCAGGCTAATGAGGAAGTCAGTGGCCATAGCTGTGCCCCCTAGGCAGCAGTGTGCCCTAGACAGCTGCCTAGCAGGAGCGCTGGCCCTGCCCACACCCACATCTTGCACCCATTAGATCCATCCAGCAGCATCTTGCCATCTTCCCTGGCTGCGGCCATCAGATACCGTCCACCGTCAAGCAAGCAACACACCTTGTCAGCAGCCTGGTCACAGCATCTTACCATCTTCCCTGCAGCGATCAGATCCCGTACAGCAAGCAACACACAGTTTCAGCAAGTCGGTTCCAAAATCTAAATCAAATTATCAATACCAATGATGCCAATGTCTGCTCCCCACAGGGACATATCCGATCCAGAGATCACCATAACGGCATTACTATTGCCAATATATGCAGTTTTGTATGGGTAAAAAAAAAATATTGGGGGGGGGGGGGGTGACACCGACCCTAGTGACGCCACTGCATCCAAACATCCTGATGTGCCCTATGCTAGGCTTTGATCCATGCCACATTTCGAATGGAGTACTTTTAATGGCTCTTAAAAGTAGTCAGTTCTGTAGGTAGGTTGCAGTCATGACTGCTTCTCCCCAGCATGTGTGAGCTAGGTTGGCACCCAACAACATGCTCATGGGCATTTCTATAAGAGTGTGATTCTTTCTGCTACACCATTTTGTTCAGGAGTGTATGGTACGGTTGTCTAGTGTACTATTCCTTCAGGTATGAGGCCACTTCTTTGCTTATGTATTCTCCCCCATTGTCGGTGCATATTATTCCTGGTTTCTGTTGGAAATTGTTGCTAGACATGGCAACGAACTCTTGAAGTTTCTCTGATGTTTCATTCTTGTGTTTCATCAGATAAGTAGTTGTGTACCTGAAATAATCAACAATGAAAGTCAGTAGATATGTGTTCCCGCCTGACGTTGGAGTTTTCATTGGATCGCATACGTCACTGTGTATGAGCTGCAGGGGGTGGGTGGTTTTTCTTTGAGATGCCTGTGGAAGGGGAGCAGGTGTGGCTTTTGCTTCAATACAGCATTTGCATTTCATGAGCACTTTGCAAGGCGCTATTGTCAAATATTCTGATAAGCCCATGTATAGCTTCTGGACTTCTGTGCCCCAGTTGCCTGTGCCATACGGGAATACATTTGCTGTGCAGGTCATTTAGAGACTATATTGGCTTGCTGTTCTGTGGTGATAAGCCTGTATAGGTGATCATCCAGTTCTCCTTTTGCAAGGAATTGCTTATTATTGCGAATTGTGCATTCATCACCCTGGAACTTAACTGTGAGACCGTTGTTTGCAAGACTTTTCACTGATAGAAGGCTGCCTTCTAGTTCTGGAACATACAGCACTATCTTTACAAGGATACCGTGGTGACCTCCTTGTGGTGTAATGCAGTTCAGGAAGCCCTGGCCTTTACCTTCTGATGTGATGCTTTTCCAATTTGCTAGGAAAACTTTGTCTTTTGCACTGTAATCAATGTTTGTGAAGATGGTCTCATCGGTAGTCATGTGGCATGTCGCTTCTGAGTCTATGCACCAGCTGCATGGCTTGCCGCTCTATGTTACCTTAAAGGTGCCACTCCATGATGTGTCTGCAGTTTCCTTTGTGACTGCTTTCTTTTGTGGATAGCTCTAGCTTTCGCTGATCGGCTTTCCAGATAGAACAGCCCTTCTTTAAGTGACCGGTCCTTTTACAGTGAAAACAGGCTCTGCTTTCTTTATTGTGCTTTGTTCCTTTATACATCTTTAAAGCTTTGTCATCATGGTGCGTATTTTATTTTCTTCTGTCATATTCATCAATTAATTTCACTTTGACCTATTCCAGTGTCAGCTCCTGCTCGGGTCTGGTTTCTAATGCGTTAATAGGAGCAGTATATGTCTCTGGAAGGCTGCAGAGGAGCAGGGCAACAATATGGTTCTCTTTGATGTCCTCTCCGATTGCACGCAGCTGCTCTATGATTTCTAGCATAGCATTCACGTGGTCACACATACGGTGGACTTCTTCTAGTCTTCTAGTCTCATCCACTAGCAAGCTTATAGTTGCTATTGCCTGCCTATCCTTCCTATCCCAGTCCTCTGTCTCTCAGTTTGGGGGTCTGTCTGTATTCAGCACTTGCCACAAGTCATCCTTGCCTAGAATTATTTCTAGTTAAAACTTCCACAGCTGGTAATTGGCATTGTTCAGCTTTGCAATTGCAAACTTCGCATCTGAACCACTTGCCATCTTTCAGCAGTTTGAAAACAGTACTCACAGACTGCAGAATTCTTTTTCCAGTGCCTGCTGGGTGCCTGGGTGCTTCTGGGTTTGCTGGCTGTGCCTGGAGTGCTGCTGGGTGCCTGGGACCCATAACCTATTAGCTAAGTATTGAAATCATTATGCGCTGGAAGCTTGTTGTATGCAGCAGAACACCTTTACTTTCATGGAGAAATACATTACATACCTTTTATCATAGAACAGGAAGAGGACACAAACAAGTGCTATAACACAATAATATAAACAAGTAAAAGGCGCAATCCATATGGAACTCAAATATGTACTAAAGTCCAAAAGTTAGTCCATATAATATTAAATAGGTGATATAATAGCATGCGCGCAGGAAAGTGCCAATATTGGCAAGTCCGGTTTCTGTTAACTCTCTGACACAGGCACATCAAAGTGGATATCCCAAGAGGAAGGTGAACTGTCAGAGGCCCTCGCTCATAGCACTGCAGGCATACAAACAGTCCTCGCTATACACCGCTGTGGGTGGAAAGACAGCCGTGTGGTGGATGTTCCAAAACGAGGCTTGGAGAGCATGGGGCAGAGCGGCGTGGGGCAATGACCCCACAAAGGTCCAATGCGTTTCTGAGCATGAGCGCTGAGTAAGCCTCGTTTTGGAACATCAAACGCATGGCCGTCTTTCCATCCACAGTGGTACATAGCGAGGACTGTTTGTATGACTGCAGTGCTATGAGTGAGGACCTCTGACAGTTCACCACCCTCTTGGGATATCCTCTCTTCCTTGTCATATAACACAATAAGGATGGTACTTCCTCTGATTACCTTACTATAGATAACACACTATTATACTACAGCGCCACCTGCTGGATAGATAGGTATAATGCATATACACAGTCACAGTATGTAAGATTGCTGGGCACTTAATCATAACAAGTCAGAGAAACGGCTTCCTGTGTGTAGGATATGTATGTGTAGCACCCTCTTAGAGTAGTGTAGGCTGTAAATTTGGTTAACTTTTCCTTAATCAGTGGAGCAGGGGTTGTTTAGGCCTGCTCAGTGTGTCACAGGCTGCTGCACTGATTGCTTCCCCCTGCATTTTAGAAGATTCTAGAATTATAGTGGGAGGAAGAACAAAGTAAGCAGCCTGAATATTTTTGAAGGTGCCACCTAGAAGACATCGAGGTCCCAGCTGAGGATTCAGCTGGGGGGGCCTATTCGTAAAAGTTTAGTCCTGGAGTTGGTTTGGGTCTGGAGAAGCTCACTGAAGAGAGTACAAGTAAGAAGTTTGAGGAAGGGTCTCCAGTTGTCCTATGGTGGTGTGAGTTTGTGTCTCCCTCACTGCAGAGTGTCCAGTGGAAGGAGGCAACCAATGACCCTATGGCCGTGAGCCTAGTGCTGGAAGTTAGTGACTGTGTGCAATTTTGTGGTCCAATGGGAAAAGTCCTAGTCTCCTGCCAGCATTAGAGATTCTGTGGGACATTTTTGTATAGCTCAGCAAGCTAGAGAAGAGTCCTTAAAGTTTTCAGTTCTTTGGTATCCCATGCTTCCTCATCCCATTCATGTTCCAATAAAACCCTAAAGAAAAGATACCCCTAAGGCCCGTACGGTTGTTGGGACAAATAGTCCATGTACTGAACCAGTAAGAGCTCCCTCAAATGTCTAATCTACAAATAACTAAATGTGGAAATACAGTACTATTTACACCTTCTCCTGCAGCCTCTTTGTAGTCACCTTTGTAGTCACCTCTAGTCTACATACATGTCAGTGGCAGCTGCGTGGCATTTCTCAAGGTGGCAATGACAACAGTGGACCATGCCTGCATAATACAGGTCCTTCTCAAAAAATTAGCATATTGTGATAAAGTTCATTATTTTCTGTAATGTACTGATAAACATTAGACTTTCATATATTTTAGATTCATTACACACAACTGAGGTAGTTCAAGCCTTTTCTTGTTTTAATATTGATGATTTTGGCATACAGCTCATGACAACCCAAAATTCCTATCTCAAAAAATTAGCATATCATGAAAAGGTTCTCTAAACGAGCTATTAACCTAATCATCTGAATCAACTAATTAACTCTAAACACCTGCAAAAGATTCCTGAGGCTTTTAAAAACTCCCAGCCTGGTTCATTACTCAAAACCGCAATCATGGGTAAGACTGCCGACCTGACTGCTGTCCAGAAGGCCATCATTGACACCCTCAAGCAAGAGAGTAAGACACAGAAAGAAATTTCTGAATGAATAGGCTGTTCCCAGAGTGCTGTATCAAGGCACCTCAGTGGGAAGTCTGTGGGAAGGAAAAAGTGTGGCAGAAAACGCTGCACAACGAGAAGAGGTGACCGGACCCTGAAGAAGATTGTGGAGAAGGACCGATTCCAGACCTTGGAGGACCTGCGGAAGCAGTGGACTGAGTCTGGAGTAGAAACATCCAGAGCCACCGTGAACAGGCGTGTGCAGGAAATGGGCTACAGGTGCCGCATTCCCCAGGTCAAGCCACTTTTGAACCAGAAACAGCGGCAGAAGCGCCTGACCTGGGCTACAGAGAAGCAGCACTGGACTGTTGCTCAGTGGTCCAAAGTACTTTTTTCGGATGAAAGCAAATTTTGCATGTCATTCGGAAATCAAGGTGCCAGAGTCTGGAGGAAGACTGGGGAGAGGGAAATGCCAAAATGCCTGAAGTCCAGTGTCAAGTACCCACAGTCAGTGATGGTCTGGGGTGCCATGTCAGCTGCTGGTGTTGGTCCACTGTGTTTTATCAAGGGCAGGGTCAATGCAGCTAGCTATCAGGAGATTTTGGAGCACTTCATGCTTCCATCTGCTGAAAAGCTTTATGGAGATGAAGATTTCATTTTTCAGCACGACCTGGCACCTGCTCACAGTGCCAAAACCACTGGTAAATGGTTTACTGACCATGGTATTACTGTGCTCAATTGGCCTGCCAACTCTCCTGACCTGAACCCCATAGAGAATCTGTGGAATATTGGAAAGAGAAAGTTGAGAGACGCAAGACCCAACACTCTGGATGAGCTTAAGGCCGCTATCGAAGCATCCTGGGCCTCCATAACACCTCAGCAGTGCCACAGGCTGGTTGCCTCCATGCCACGCCGCATTGAAGCAGTCATTTCTGCAAAAGGATTCCCGACCAAGTATTGAGTGCATAACTGAACATAATTATTTGAAGGTTGACTTTTTTTGTATTAAAAACACTTTTCTTTTATTGGTCGGATGAAATATGCTAATTTTTTGAGATAGGATTTTTGGGTTTTCATGAGCTGTATGCCAAAATCATCAATATTAAAACAAGAAAAGGCTTGAACTACTTCAGTTGTGTGTAATGAATCTAAAATATATGAAAGTCTAATGTTTATCAGTACATTACAGAAAATAATGAACTTTATCACAATATGCAAATTTTTTGAGAAGGACCTGTATATGTTGAATGCGCCACTTATAATCTCCATCTGAAGCCCATGTGCAGGGTCAATTTAAATCATGATTTAATACACTAGTAAAAAGGCTTGATTTAAATCAACACTATTTAAATCATAATTTTTAAAGTGGTTGTAAACCCACTTTTAAACAAAGACCTACAGGTAAGCCTAGATTAAGGCTTACCTGTGGGTGCATGAAATATCTCCTTAACCTACACGGTTAAGGAGATATTTGTATGTAAATGCAGCGACGCTGACGTCACCCCATTCACAAATTCGGCTAGGTCGCAACATACGTAGCCGAATTCGACAGCTCACGCGCGCATGCGCGGAGTCACGTCTTCGCCGCTCCGGCCAATCACAGCCATTAAAGGTTACACAGATACTTAACTGGATTTTTCTCAATGAGAAATCACTCATATACGACGGAACCCATTGTTTAGTCTCTAGGAAGTGTTTATACAGCTAAACTCTATCTAAATATTTATTGAGTCTGTTCAAAGTTCATTTCAAACACTTTGGCAAGACATTTGAATTCTGTCTATTCAGTGATATTCTAAAATACATATAATTTGATTGTTAGTCACTCAAATTACTGTATATACTTGAGTATAAGCCGAGTTTTTCAGCACATTTTTTTGTGCTGAAAATGCCCCCCTCGGCTTATACCCGAGTCTGTGTCCATCTTCAAATTTGTGCGCCTGTTTACAGCCAGCCGTAGGTCCCCTGGACCCCAAGCCTGGCACACATGTAGCCCCACTCTTCCTCTACAAGTGTGCAAAGTTTGATGCCCGGGGGACCTACGGCCGGGGAGCACCGATTTTTCAAAGCCGGGCACTCCTTCCATAGACTCCCATGTTAAACGGTCATTTCTCCGGTGATTTTGGGGACCCGGTCCTTCCATAGACTCCTATGTTAAACGTCAGTCTAGTCACAGCGCCGGAGATCAGGTAGGGGGATTGGGCACAGTGAGGCATGGACACAGTGAGGCATGCACATGGACACAGTGAGGCAAAGTGAGGCATGCAGATGGACACCCTAGGCTTATACTCGAGTCAATACGTTTTCTCATTTTTTGTGGTAAAATTAGGTGCCTCGGCTTATATTCGGGATGGCTTATACTCGAGTATATACGGTATACACGATTTATATAGCGCCAACAGTTTACGCAGCGCTTTACAATGTAGAGGGGGGACAGCACAATTACAGGACAGTTCAATACAAAAGGGACAGGAGGGCCCTGCTCGTAGAGCTTACATTCTAAAGGGAGGGGGTGGTACAAAAGGTAATAGCTGCAGAGAGTGATTTAATGGGGGTGGCTCTGGGACAGTTGTTAGGTGGGTGTGGGATTATATTATATTATATTCCAGGTCATAGATACAATTATGATTTTAGTATCTACCAACCCAATGATAATTCTGTCGTAAGGTAAAAATATAATATTTTGATGTAAAACACTTAAGCCCTGTACACACGATCAGATTTCCTATGGTTTTTAAACCGATGGATTTTTCCATCGGAAAACCGATGAAGCTGACTTCCATTAGTCTTGCCTACACACCATCAGTCAAAAAACCGACCGTTCCAGATCTCTGCAGTACATTCTAAATGGGATGCCCCTGTATCGAGGGAACTATTACTTCTATCATTGGATCTTCATAAGGCTTTTGATAGCTTAAATTGGGATTACTTATTTACTACCCTGGAGGCGTTTGGATTTGGCTCTGCCTTTATTTTATTGCTTAAACAACTTTATAGTAACCCATCAGCCCAGGTTTCCATTCAGGGTTATAAATCGGCAACGTTTCCTATCCGACGCGGAACTAGACAGGGTTGCCCGCTCTCCCCACTGTTATTCGCCCTAGCAACCCCTAGCTGTATCAATTCGATCTCATCCTAATATACATGGCATATGTTGTGAGCAACGGGAGCATAAATGTTCCCTGTTTGCCGATGACATCCTCATGTATGTCACAAATCCTCAATTGACCTTACCTAATCTTTTGACCCTGTTCCACCAATTTTCCCAGATCTCAGGGCTCTCTTTAAATACTCAAAAAACGACGGCCCTTAATATTTCTCTACCCCCCTCGACGGTCTCGACCTTACGAAACACCTATAAATTCCAATAGGCACAAAACTCACTGCCATATTTGGGCATCCAACTGACACCCTCGATCGATACCCTCTATCGGGCTAATTATCCCCCACTTTTCCGTTGACTCCGGGAGGATCTTCAACGATGGGCAGACTATCCCTTGTCCTGGTTTGGTAGAATCAATTCTATTAGGATGACTTTTTTACCTAAGTTACTTTATTGTTTTAGGACTTTACCGATTGCAGTTCCGAGGGATGATATACAGCGACTGCAATCAGATGTTCTCCGCTTTATTTGGAACAATAAGAAACCGCAAATTAATAAATTGACACTGTATGTCTTGAAACGGTCTGGTGGGCTTGGCCTCCCCAATCTACAAGCTTATTATCTAGCGGCTCAAGTAACCCAGCTTTCTTACACAACTGCCAAAGGATCTACACCCCTCTGGGTCTCTATTGAGGCCCGCTCTTGCCACCCCTTCGCCATAGGTTCTCTAATGTGGTTCCCTAGCCGTCTCCGCCCTCCTATCTTGTGCCCTACCCTGTCCCATTCACTAGCGGTCTGGGACAGAGTACGACATCGTAAGCCTCTATGCTCCCCACATACTCCATTAGCTCCCATATTTTTTAATCCTGAATTCTCTCCAGGAATGACTCCAATGCTATTCTTGTGGTGGCTAAACAAAGGGCTTCTTAGGATAGGAGACTACCTTAATGGGGGTCAACCGCACTAGTTGCAACATTTTAAGGACACATTTCAGATGCCTTCCGGGGAACTATTTCGATATAATCAGATCATTTCTTTTATACGATCTAAACTTAACCGGTTGGATGGACCCTTCTTACAAATTTTGAATTATCTTGCCAAACAAAGGGCCTTTTACGGGGTAGGATATCTACAATTTACACTATCCTTACCGACCCAAATGCTAAGCTCCCTTACATGAATCAATAGGAACGGGACTTGAATACCACGTTGGAATTATCGGACTGGCAGGATATTGCCTATGCTTTATCCAAAATATCGATCAATACAACATTAATTGAGGCAAATTATAAAACACTTCTACAATGGTATTTGGTCCCGACCAGAGTCGCAAAGATGCACCCGTCTGCGTCGCCCACGTGCTTTAGGCATTGTGGCCAGATGGGTACAATGTTTCATGTTTGGTGGCAGTGCCCCAGGGTCACTGGATTGTGGATACGTATATTTAATTTGATATATTCTGTAACGGGGGTTAATATACGTAGATCCCCGGAAGTAGCGCTTTTTCAAAAACTACCTGATGAGGTCCCCAAAAAATTTACAAAACTAATCACATATATACTTTTGGCAGCTAGAATAACTATTGCTAAATACTGGAAGCAGTCGGTGGTTCCCCTTGCTTATGTGAAGAATAAACTTGGCTGGATCATGGTTAATGACAGACTTACCTGTATCCTCCGAAATTCTACTAAGAAATTCGATGTTACATGGGATCCATGGATACATTATCTATCTCACCTTAAAGTGCTTCTGGCTGACCCTCTCCTTAACTTTCCTATCTCTTCTTTACTCTCTCCCCCCCTTTTTTTTTTCTCTTTTTCTTCTTTCCTTTTCTCTCTTCCCTTTTTTTTTCTTTCTAAAAAAAATTATGTTGATTTGGTTATTGTTGCTAACTATATGATGCTCTGACAGAATTTATATTTCTAAGCTGATACGATATTGATAGAAATGTACACAGGGGTTCCCCTTTTCCCTCCCCTTCCCTACCCTCTCCAATTCCCCCCCTCCATTTTTTTTCTCTCTCCCTCCTCTGCTCTTTACAACATGCATCTTTCTTCCTGTGCAAGTCATTCCTAACGTTAACGTAGCTTGATGGGACAACCTACACCCGGTCCCTAGTCGATCAGGGATGTATTTGTTTATTTATTTTTGCCTATACAATGAATGATTTAACATCCGGTAAAATAGGAATTTTTTTGTTCTCATGTTCTCATGTCATGTTAGTGGGCACTCCCACCAAATGCACTTTATGTTGAATTTGCTCTGTTTATTATTCAAAAGTTCTATATTTGTGACTATTTGAATAATTTGTACTACTTGAAGGTGCTTGGTTTTCATTTCCGTTTTTGTCACATGTGCCTTATATGTCATTGTTACTTCAATAAACATATTGAAATATAAAAAACCGACCGTTCCAAACGCGGTGACGTAAAACACTCCGATGAGCCGAGAAAAATGAAGTTTCTTAGCTTTCTTCTGAGCATGCGTCGACTTGATTCTGAGCATGCGTGGGTTTTTTAACCGATGGACTTGCCCATAGACGATCTGAATTTGCTATCAGTTTTTTATCCATCGGAAAAATTTAAAACATGTTCTATTTTTTGACAACGTTCGAAAAAAGACCGATGGGGCCCATACACGATCGGTTTGTCCGATGAAAAAAATCCATCGGACTGTTTTCATCGGTAAAACCGATCGTGTGTACGCGGCTTTAGAAGTAAGAATCGTTTTAAGATACCAATCACTGTCATAAAAGACATATAAATCGTGACTATAACTGTATAAAAATATACATAATGCATGTGTTTTTCCTAGATAAATAAGTATTCATAGGATATACAAGAATTATACATGTATCCATATAGATAATCATTGTATGTGATATTGATTAATCAAAATTATACTGAGTGTATTGTATATTGTACCGGTTACCAGAGTCCCTAAAAAACAATATATATATATTCATCAGCACCAATATACAAACAGATGCACATTAGGAAAATAGAACATATTTTTTAACAGATAGTTCAGAACACATTTTTCGGCCCTCAGACATGCCTAGTGGTTGAAGGTGATATTGCCTGAATTCACCAGGGTTAATTATTTAAAAAAAATTTAACCAGTGGAAAAGAAGCCATATTACAATCAATTGATAATTATAATCTCAAATAAATTTTTCTCTACAGATTAAATTTTCAATATTTTTAATTTGCATAGTTTCCATCTTATTGACATAACAAACGTTTAATTTTATTTTACGTTGTTAACCACTTAATTACCTGCAGTATAGTAACCGTTGAATTTGTGAAATACAGACGTTCTGTCTAATTGTCATTTTACAAGGTTATTGATTCTACAGGGAAGTTTCTCATTGTTGTGTCATGTCAAAGGTACTACACTCCCATTTAGCGGGTGTTTCAACTGATATTCAAGCTTTTATGTAGCACAATCGGTATTCTAATTTTATGTAACGTTTGTTTTTGTCAACCAATATATATTCATAACTATTTTGTATGATTAAATGTCTGGTGAAAAAATTTCATATTTTTTTTTTTTTTTGTTTACCAACGATTTTATTGGAATAAAAAAGGCAGTTACATGAAAAGGAAAATAACATGCCTAGAGAGTGCTATATATGACTAATACAGTGGAATTTCGGATCCTTCATCTGACTAGAGTACAGAAATCACAGCTGGATAAGGGTGTCGCTCTCAATGAGCTAGTATATAGAACAAGAACATAACAAAAACCAAAGGCCCCATTCACACAGGGGCGGCACGACGCGGTACGACTTCGGTGGCGACCTCGGCGGCGCGATCTCAAGACGACTTGAGACGCCCGCCGAGGCGATTTGCATAAAGACTTCTGTATAGAAGTCAATGCAGGTCGCCTTGGGTCGCCCCCAAAAGTAGTACAGGAACCTTTTTCTAAGTCGGAGCAACCTGAGTCGCTCCTATTAGAACGGTTCCATTGAACAGCGTGGGACGCGACTTGTCAGGCGACCGAGTCAACTGACAAGTCGCCCCTGTGTGAACCAGGGCCAAAAGGAGAACAAAAATAATAATATAAAAAATGTGCATAAGTCATTATAGGAATATTTGTGCATATACTTCATAGGCTATCTTCCGAGGCTACGTAGTCCTGGTTTACCTTTGTGGCAAAAGTACCTGTACTGATCTGCCATAAGAGTTCTTTTGGTCCATCTAGCTGTTTGATCCAGCCGAATAGGTATAATCTTGTAACAGATTTGCTATAAATGTTAATTGGATGTCCTTCATAGTGGTTAGATGAATTATTGAACTCAACAACAATTGAGGGGTTTAGACTTTTACCATTCCATCCCTGTAGTATACATCTACCAGAATATCTAGATTTATAGAACAGAGCTTAGAAAACTCAGATAAACACTGCACCACTTTGGAGTTTTCACAGTTGAGAACAGACATTAATAACTCGATCTGGCAAGCTACGAAATAATTTGTTCCTAAAGACTGCAAGAGTTCCCCCGATAGCAAGTACTGTCAAATTTGGAGAAAGCCTGAACACCGAAGCTGAATTAATTCCTGATTTGAAATCTTTTAAAGGGGAGCTTGGCTATTTTTAATAAATGTATTGTGTTTATGACTAAAATATACAATGTATTTTTTTTTATTTTTTTTTAATCATGGAATTATGAAATATTGCACATAAATATTCATGACTGAGAGCCAGCAGGTGGCAGGTCTTTTGAGATGGGTTTACATTCACATCCAAGTCTACAGAAATGCAAAACGTGCTTCAAGCAGACCAACTGCATCTGTCATTGAATTCAGAATGATCTCAGTAGCGTCTTAAATTGATGTCAAACTGATATTATCAACACAAGCCGCATATGGACACAGACCCTAGCTGTTATGTTGGAAGAGACATGAGTAGTAAGTGTGATCGCATTGCCCATACTGCTAAATGGACTATACATGGGCTGCTAACAAATCAGCAGATATTACTTGGGTTTCTAACTAGAAAGAACAGCAGACTTTGAAAACAGAGCATCATGGATGCTTGTTTGTAAAATAAATATTTTATACTAATATTTAATAAAAAATGTACCAAAAACCTTTATACTTTCCCACTTAAAGCAGAACTTTACCCAAAAGGGGAAGTTCTGCTTGTCTGGACCCCCCCCGCCACATTTTTTGGGGGGACAGGTACCTGGTTTTGACAGGTACCCACTTCCATTTCTGGTCAGATTGACACGGCAATCTGAACAGAAGTTCAGCCCCCCCCAGCCTTCAAGGATACATTACAGGCCCCAGAAGACTACGGGACCATTCAAAAAGTGCAGTGCCGCTCACTAATGCACTGTGGTAAACTGGCTGTTCTGTCGAGAAGTGCCCGGCTATCGAATAGTGCCCCGGTGGAACTGCGCATGTGCTGCACGGAGCCGCAGAACAGCTGAGTTTATGATCAGCTGTTGTCTTTGCGTGGCCCGAGGCACGTTCATGCAGGTGAGGGGCGGATATTTACAAAAAGGGGTCAGATTTTTCAGTGATGGGCAGTGCTGGGGGGCGGAATTTTCTATCGATGGCCAAACAAATCTGCAAAATAAATCTTTATCTTCTATTAATTTCGAACGCTTGCGGGGCGTGTTTAGTCAATTGAAGGGCGGCTTTTTCTATATTAGATAAAGATTTCTTTAGCAGATTTGTTTGGCCATCGATAAAAAATTCCGCCCCAGCACTGCCCATCATGTAAATGTCCGCCCCCTTCATGTAAATATCCGCCCCTCTCCTACATGAACGTGCCTCGGCAACGCGAGGCAACAGCTGATCGTAAACTCAGCTATTCTGAGGCTCCGCTCAGCGCATGCGCGGCACTTGCGCAGTTCCGGTCGGGCATTTTTCGATAGGGGGCATTTCTCGACAGGTCACCGGCTCTCCTTAGTCAAGATGCCTGCACCTGAAGAATCAGCTCGGGTGAGGACAACACTGGATCCCTGGACAGGTACAGTGCCTTGCAAAAGTATTCACCCCCATTGGCTTTTTACCTATTTTGTTACATTACAGACTTTAGTTCAATGTTTTTTTAAATCTGAATTATATGTGATGGATCAGAACACAATAGTCTAAGTTGGTGAAGTAAAATTAGAAAAAAATATACATAAAACTATTTTTCAGAAATAAAAAACTGATAATTGGCATGTGCGTATGTACAGTATTCACCCCCTTTGTTATGAAGCCCATAAAAAGCTCTGGTGCAACCAATTACCTTCAGAAGTCACATAATTAGTGAAATGATGTCCACCTGTGTGCAATCTAAGTGTCACAATCTAAGTGTGCAATCTAATGCCCCGTACACACGATCCGAATATCGTACGACAGATCGTACGACTTTTTTCGCTTAATAGTCGCAAGTAAAATTAAATAGGTTATTAAAGTCACGAAAATTCTTGTACGACAGAAAAAAAAATCGGAAGTGATGTCATGTGTTGTAATGTATTTGTATTGTATTTTCGGACGACAACTGTACTGACTAAAGGAAAATCGTCCGATTTGTTATCGTACGAGGAACATTTTCGTGTACGTCCGATTAAATAATATCGGATGAACTGTCATGATCGGCTCTCGAAGCTCTGTACTAACGATCCGATTATCGTACGATTCTTCCTCGGACGACATTTTTCGTACAATATTCGGATCGTGTGTACGGGGCTTAAGTGTTACATGATCTGGCATTACATATACACACTTTTTTGAAAGGCCCCAGAGGCTGGAGAGAAAAGGGGGGGAGTGGGGGTCGAGGTATGATTGGGGGGAGGGGTAGGGGTGGATGCATGTTGGGGCAGGGCACAGGCAAGGGGGATTCCACAATTAGTGCACAATTTCTTGAAGGGAAACATTAAAAACACGAAGAGGAAAGCACTTTTAGGTATATGGGTTTAATGGAGGTACACTTCTAAAGCAGGGAATAAAAAAGGGGTAGATGACAGATAATTGTGTTGTGTGTCACCGGCGCCAAGATATTTATCAATTTTTTTAATTCCTTTGAGTCTTGCTGCAATAAAGCCCTGGTGGGTTAGATATGAAAAATAGGTTTGTGAATGAATTGCGCTAACTTATACCTGTGCGTGCTTAATTTACTACTACTTTTGTGAACTGTAAACATCAATGTGTGTCTCAAATTCTTGCAAATATCATAAATTACCAATTAGTAATGTTTTCTTATAAATGTGCAAACGATATCATATGGGTTTCCCAATAAACTAAAAAGTAATGGACAAACTGCAGTTCTTATTCCCAATTCAAGGTGTGATCCCCACAACAAAATGAGTCAAGCAGCAGAACTGCAGTTTGTCCATGACTTTTTAGTTTATTGGGAAACCCATATGATATCATTTGCACATTTATAAGAAAACATTTTTTTGGAGATAATTATTATTATTTTTTGATATAAGAATTTTTTGCACGTGTTACTAATTGGTAATTTATGATATTTGCAAGAATTTGAGACACCCATTGATGTTTACAGTTCACAAAAGTAGTAGTAAATTAAGCATGCACAGGTATAAGTTAGCACAATTCATTCACAAACCTAGATGACAGATAACAGAGAGAATAAGAGGAAAACCCTAAATCAAGTTAGAAGCATTAAGGTGTGCTCATGGAACGTTCGGGGGTAAAAGATCCTGCCAAAAGACAAGAAATTTTTTCAATGGCGGAAACGGGTAACATTATGATACTGTGTCTGCAGGAGACGCATCTGGACAAGGAAACCACTAGTATATTAAAACATAGGAGATACCGAGTACAATATCATTCCACTTACACCTCCTACTCAAGGGGGGTAAGTGTATTGGTTGATTCTGGATTGGTGTTCTCCTGCAGACAGAGTAAGTTGAACTCAAAGGGGTGGTATATATTCCTTTTTTGCCGGATAGAGACAAAGGAGTATGTGGTGGCCAATATTTATACCCCCCCCCCCCCCCGTTTAGTACAGAAATACTTTGAGAGTTAATGGCATTCGTTATGGACAAGGCGGGTGTACCTGTGTAATGCCGAGCGCTCCGGGTGTCCCATCCATCCCGGAGCGCCCGCGGCGTCTGTCCCCCTGCAGCGCTCCGGTCGGCTCCTCTGACCGTGAGCGCTGCTCTGATGCTGGCGGGGATGCGATCCATGCGGCGGCACCTGTCCGCCCGCGGATCGCATCCCATCCTGCTCACCGGCCTCCTCCCCCTGCTCCGTCCCTGCGAGCGCGGTCCCGCTGCTCTCTAGGGCGCGCGCGCGCCGGTCTTCTTAAATTTAAAGGGCCAGTGCACCATTGATTGGTGCCTGGTCCAATTACTGTGTCACACTCCGAAACACTTAAAAACCCACTCCCCCTTCCTGTCCTTGCCGGATCTTGTTGCCTTAGTGCCCTGAGAAAGCGTTTTGTACTTTCCAGTGTATCTGACCTTCTGCCGTTGCCCCTGACTACGTACCATTGCCGCCTGCCCTGACTTTCGGCTACGTCTGACCTTGCCTCTGCCTAGTCCCAGTGTACCGTGCCTATCTCAGCTGCCAGAGAAGTCGAGCCGCTACTGGGGGACACGACCTGGTTGCTACCGCCGCAACAAGTCCATCCCGCCTTGCGGCGGGCTCTGGTGAAAACCGGTAGCTGCTTAGAACCGGTCCTCCAGTGCGACCCGTGCCTTCGCCTCTCTGGCACAGAGGATCCACCTCCTGTGTCCTCACTAGCCGTCAGTCCGGGCCCTGACAGTAGATCCGGCCATGGATCCCGCTGAGGTACCGCTGCCAAATCTCGCTGACCCAATTACCATGGTTGCCCAGCAGTCGCAACAGATCGCCCAACAAGGACAGCAGCTGTCGCAGTTGACCGCCATGGTCCAGCAGCTTCTGCCGCCGCAGCCTCCAGCATCTTCCCCTCTCCGAGCTGCCGCTACTACCTCGAGAATTCGCCTGTCTCTTCCGGAGAAATTTGACGGGGATTCTAGGATGTGCCGGGGATTCTTGTCCCAATGTTCCCTGCATCTTGAGATGATGTCTGACCAGTTTTCCACAGAACGGTCTAAAGTGGCATTCGTGGTCTCTCTGTTGTCTGGAAAGACCTTGGCCGGGGCCACGCCACTCTGGGACCGCAACGACCCTGCTACAGCCACCGTTCAGTCCTTCTTTGCTGAGGTTCGCAGCGTTTTTGAGGAACCAGCCCGAGCCTCATCCGCTGAAACCGCCCTGCTTAACCTTGTCCAAGGAAACTCTTCTGTGGGCGAATATGCCATACAGTTCCGCACACTGGCCTCAGAGTTAGCTTGGAATAATGAGGCTCTCTGCGCGACCTTCAAGAAGGGTTTATCCGGCCACATCAAGGATTGTCTGGCCGCACGAGAGATACCCTCTTCCTTGACGGAACTCATCCATTTAGCTACCCGCATCGATATGCGTTACGTTGAAAGACGCCAAGAGCTTCGCCAGGAGAAAGATCTCGTTCGCACCAGGCGTTATCCGCGCCTGGCTCCTCTCTTTCTGAATCCAATGCATCCTGTTACCGTGCCTCCCGCCGAGGAGGCCGTGCAAGTGGACCGGTCTCGCCTGACCCTACAAGAGAGGTCTCGCCGTAGGAACGAGAACTTATACCTTTATTGTGCGAGCTCTGATCACTTCCTATTCGTCCTCCGCGTCAGGGAAACGCCCGCACCTAGTGAACGTGGGAGAGGCGTTACTGGGTGTGAATTCTTCCTCTCCACGTCTGACTATTCCTGTGCGGATTTCTCCTTCTGCTAGCTCCCTCTTCCCTGCGGTGGCCTTCCTGGACTCTGGTTCTGCAGGAAACTTTATTGAAGCCTCTTTCATCAACAGGTTCAACATTCCTGTTACCCGTCTCATCAAACCCTTCTTCATTTCCTCTGTAAATGGAGAGAATTTGGATTGTACCGTGCGTTACCGCACCGAACCCCTGCTCATGTCCGTTGGTGTTCTTCACCAAGAAAAGATTGAATTCTTTGTTTTGCCGAACTGTACTTCTGACATCCTTCTTGGCCTACCCTGGCTCCAGCGTCACACTCCTACCCTCGACTGGACCACTGGGGACATCAAATCCTGGGGGGACTCCTGTCACAAGCATTGCCTTAAGTCTGTACCGACCTGTCAAATCCCCATCACTACTCCTTTGCCTGGCCTTCCAAAGGCCTATCAGGACTTTTCTGATGTCTTTTGCAAAAAACAGGCGGAGGTCTTACCACCACATAGACCCTACGACTGCCCCATTGACTTGCTCCCAGGTACT
The DNA here is from genome assembly GCA_029206835.1 of Rana muscosa. Classification (NCBI taxonomy): domain Eukaryota; kingdom Metazoa; phylum Chordata; class Amphibia; order Anura; family Ranidae; genus Rana; species Rana muscosa. The sequence goes on along the minus strand of JARGYO010005626.1, from coordinate 179,078,728 downwards.
ACACCACCCCGTGGCAGAATTTACCCTCTCTCCTCTCCTGAAACCAAGGCCATGACTGAATACATTCAGGAGAACCTCAAGAGAGATTTTATTAGGAAATCATCTTCTCCAGCCGGAGCGGGCTTCTTCTTCGTGGCCAAGAAGGACGGATCTCTACGCCCTTGCATAGACTATCGTGGTCTCAATAAAATCACTATTAAAAACCGCTACCCTCTGCCTCTCATCTCGGAGCTCTTTGACCGTCTGCGCGGAGCAAAAGTTTTTTCTAAATTGGACCTCAGGGGTGCTTATAACCTCATCAGAATCCATAAAGGAGATGAATGGAAAACCGCATTTAACACCAGAGACGGTCACTTTGAATATCTCGTCATGCCGTTCGGACTTTGCAACGCCCCTGCAGTCTTTCAAGATTTTGTCAACGAAATCTTCCGGGACCTACTGTATACCTGTGTGGTTGTCTATCTTGACGACATCCTAATCTTCTCTGCCAACCTTAAGGAACATCGGCTCCATGTCCGTCAAGTGCTCCAGCGCCTCCGCGTAAATCATCTTTACGCTAAATTTGAAAAATGCCTTTTTGAGCGCAGCAGTCTTCCTTTCCTAGGTTATCTGGTCTCTGGACAAGGTCTTCAAATGGACCCTGACAAACTCTCCGCAGTCTTGGGTTGGCCACGCCCCTCTGGAGTTCGTGCTATCCAACGCTTCCTTGGTTTCGCCAACTACTATCGTCAGTTCATACCCCACTTCTCCACCATCGTTGCTCCTATAGGGGCACGGACCAAAAAAGACGCAAATCCTAGGTCCTGGCCGCCTCAAGCGGAGGAAGCCTTTACTCGCCTTAAGACCGCCTTCTCCTCTGCACCTGTCCTGTCTCGGCCAGATCCTCTAAAGCGGTTCTTCCTTGAAGTCGACGCCTCCTCGGTAGGAGCCGGAGCTGTGCTTCTTCAAAAAAACGCTAAAGGGAAAAAGGTCACTTGTGGTTTTTTCTCTAAAACTTTCTCCCCTCCGGAAAAAAACTATTCCATAGGTGACCGTCAACTGTTGGCCATCAAGTTGGCATTAGAAGAGTGGAGACATCTCCTGGAAGGATCCCTTCACCCTATCTCCATCTACACTGACCATAAAAATTTGTCCTACCTTCAGTCCGCTCAGCGCCTAAATCCTCGCCAGGCCAGGTGGTCATTGTTCTTTGCCCGCTTCAACTTCCAGATCCATTTTCGGCCCGCAGACAAAAATGTCAGGGCTGATGCTTTGTCCCGTTTCTCCGATACCTCTGAAACCGAGACTCCTCCTCAACACATCATACCCCCTGAGTGTCTGATTTCCTCTGCTCCCGCTTCTCTCGTGCCAATTCCTCCTGGAAAGACTTTCGTTCCTCCACGCCTTCGGCTTCAGATACTCAAGTGGGGCCATTCCTCCCATCTAGCCGGTCACGCTGGGATCAAAAAATCCATACAATTGATTGCCAGACACTATTGGTGGCCTACCCAGGAGGAAGATGTGACTGACTTTGTACGGGCCTGCACTATCTGTGCATGTGACAAGACGCCTCGCCAGAAGCCTGCAGGTCTTCTCCTTCCCCTACCTGTGCCTGAACAACCATGGTCCCACATCGCCATGGATTTCATCACGGACCTCCCTTTGTCTCATAGTAACACTGTCATCTGGGTGGTCATTGACCGCTTTTCTAAAATGGCTCATTTTGTCCCGCTCCCTGGTCTGCCTACTGCACCTCAGTTGGCGAAGCATTTTTTTCTTCAAATTTTCCGCCTCCATGGGCTGCCCTCACATATCGTCTCGGATAGAGGTGTTCAATTCATCTCAAAATTTTGGAGAGCTCTCTGTACTCAACTAAAAATTAAGTTGAATTTTTCTTCCGCTTATCACCCGCAGTCCAATGGACAGGTGGAGAGAGTTAACCAGGTCCTTGGCGACTACCTACGACATTTTGTCTCCGCCCGTCAAGACGATTGGGTCGACTTATTGCCCTGGGCAGAATTCTCATACAATTTCAAGAACTCTGAATCTTCCTCCAAGTCGCCTTTCTTTGTGGTCTACGGCCGTCACCCATTGCCCCCCCTCCCCATTCCCACGTCTTCTGGAGTTCCGGCCGTGGATGAATTAACTCAGGACTTTGCCTCTATCTGGAAAGAGACTCAAAAGTCGCTCTCACTGGCCTCTGCCCGCATGAAGAGACATGCAGATAAAAAAAGAAGAATCCCTCCTGTCTATGCCCCTGGTGACAAAATGTGGCTCTTCTGCAAATATGTTCGGTTTCGGGTACCTAGCTACAAGCTGGGCCCTCGTTACCTCGGACCATTTAAAATCAAAAACCAAATCAATTCTGTTTCTTACAAGCTCCACCTTCCTCCTTCTCTTCGTATTCCCAACTCTTTTCATGTGTCTCTTCTTAAACCCCTCATTCTTAACCGATTTTCCCCTAAGGTCACTGCTCCTGCTCCTGTCTCTGGTTCTTCTGATGTCTTCTCGGTGAAAGAGCTCCTCGCCTCCAAGGTCATCCGAGGTAAAAAATGTTTTTTAGTGGATTGGGAGAACTGTGGTCCTGAGGAAAGGTCCTGGGAACCTGAGGCCAATATTTTAGATAAAGAGCTCATCCGAAGATTCTTGGGTTCCAAGAAGAGGGGGAGACCTAAGGGGGGGTACTGTAACGCCGAGCGCTCCGGGTGTCCCATCCATCCCGGAGCGCCCGCGGCGTCTGTCCCCCTGCAGCGCTCCGGTCGGCTCCTCTGACCGTGAGCGCTGCTCTGATGCTGGCGGGGATGCGATCCATGCGGCGGCACCTGTCCGCCCGCGGATCGCATCCCATCCTGCTCACCGGCCTCCTCCCCCTGCTCCGTCCCGGCGCGCGCAGTCCCGCTGCTCTCTAGGGCGCGCGCACGCCGGTGTTCTTAAATTTAAAGGGCCAGTGCACCATTGATTGGTGCCTGGTCCAATTACTGTGTCACACTCCAAAACACTTAAAAACCCACTCCCCCTTCCTGTCCTTGCCGGATCTTGTTGCCTTAGTGCCCTGAGAAAGCGTTTTGTACTTGCCTTTCCAGTGTATCTGACCTTCTGCTGTTGCCCCTGACTACGTACCATTGCCGCCTGCCCTGACCTTCCGCTACGTCTGACCTTGCCTCTGCCTAGTCCCAGTGTACCGTGCCTATCTCAGCTGCCAGAGAAGTCGAGCCGCTACTGGGGGACACGACCTGGTTGCTACCGCCGCAGCAAGTCCATCCCGCCATGCGGCGGGCTCTGGTGAAAACCGGTAGCTGCTTAGAACCGGTCCTCCAGTGCGACCCGTGCCTTCGCCTCTCTGGCACAGAGGATCCACCTCCTGTGTCCTCACTAGCCGTCAGTCCGGGCCCTGACAACCTGTTATAGTGGCGGGGGATTTTAATATGACAAAGAAAAAAAACATGGATAGATTCCCGGCCGGGACCTTCGCCGTCCATGTGCCTGGCAGTCCCCTTCTCCAATTTTGTGGGGAGATGGGGCTGGTGGACGTGTGGAGGGGAAGACACCCGGGGGATAGACAATTCTCCTGCCTCTCAAGGATGCATGTGACATTGTCCAGGATAGATCTTGTACTCTGTAATGAAGAGGCCCTGGGGGAGTTGGGCGGGATGGAATACGAACCCAGAAGTATTTCGGACCACTCATCAGTGACCTTTGAAATCAAGATAAGCAGTGGTCACAGTAAAGGGGACTGGAAGATAAACCCGTTCTGGTTGGAAGTAATTGAAAATTCGGGGGGGGATAAGCGCTAGCGTAAAAGAGTTTATAACATTAACCAAAGGTTCAGCCTCAAGGGGGTTATATGGGACACCCTGAAAGCATTCCTGAGAGGAGTTTTAATCCAGAAAATTTCATTCACTAAAAAACAATCACATGCCAAGGAGGTCGCAGCAAGGGAAATGGTGAAAAGGGCAGAAATTGGCTATGTGGAAAACCCAATCTTAGAGAAACATAAAGAATGGTTAGGAAGACAGGAAGAGTATAAAAAGCTGTTATTGGGAAAGGCGGAAAATAAAAGGCTATTTAAAAAGCAGAGCTTTTTTTTGGGAGGGTGAGAGAGCAGGTAGAATCTTGGCTCTGGTAGCCACGGCTAATGCTCCCCTATCTGTCATCCCAGCTATTTGCGATGAGGATGGGGAAATTAAGAGTGGCACCCCGGAAATAACAGAGGTCTTTAGAAAGTATTACCAAAACCTGTATAGCAGCACACCACATAGCAATGTAGAAGGAGAAATGGAGACCTTCTTTGAAGGACTGCAGATTCCCGAGTTATCAGAGGAAGATAAAGAGAGATTGGAGACACCGCTTATGCTAGAAGAGCTACAAACGGCAATTGCCGATATGGCAGGCCGAAAGGCCCCCGGGCCATATGGTCGGCCAATTGAAATATATAAAACCTACAGCGAGGTACTACTCCCTAGACTTCTGGAGGTATTCAATTGGGCGGCAGAGGAGGGGAAGCTACCTGCGTCCATGACAGAAGCAACAATTATCGTTTTATTAAAAGAGGAGAAAAATCAACTTGAGACAGCCTCATACAGGCCAATATCTCTTTTGTGTTCAGATGTACTTGACGTAATTGTAGCCGTATTAGTGCAATTGTGACAGAGAAAATTAAGTACTGTCCGTGATACTTTTTTTATTTGCACTAACATACAATTTTTCAGGACAAGCTTTCGGGGTATGTCCCCTTCTTCATTGTCCAAGCAGTACTGATTCACAATTTTTTTAGTAGAATGTTAAAACAAAACAAGAAAAAAATCTCAGAGGTAAAGGAAAAAAAACCACATACAAATCAATGGTAATAAAGATAGCAGCAGAGTTAGTGAGATAAGACAGAGTTAGTGAGATAAGACAGAGGGAGAGCTATAGACTTGAGGGGGGAGATGCTAGTCACAGAGGGGGTCATAAAACCTTAGTATAATGGGTAAGGAAACCAATATCTAAATTTAGGCCATTAGTTTTTGTGTCAAAAAGAATTATCATTCTTAGTTCAAATGTTTTCCTTTCCTGGATAGTTCTGAAATTCCCTTTAAGAACTAAAACATTGAGGTTTTCTATAGTGTGGTCCGGTTGTGAGAAGTGATGTCCCACAGGTGTGCAGAAACTCTCTTCTTTATGTTCCTTGATGGAATGTCTGTGAAAATTCATCCTCGCTTGCAACTTCTGTCCTGTTTCACCAACATAAGATCCTTTGCCACACCTGTTGCATTGGATGAGGTACATAACATTACTGGAGGTACAGTTGTAAGATCCCATGATAGTGAAGGTCCCATTTGTGTGTGTGACACTTTTGGATGGATTGATCTGGTTGCACAGTTTGCAGCGTTTTTTATTGCAGGGTTTGCTTCCATTATTTGTGACTTCCTAATCAGAGTGAAGTTTCCTGCTGATTAGTTTGTGTCTGAGGTTGGGTGGTTGTCTGAAAGCCAATAATGGGGGTTGTTGGAATATTTCTTTCAGAGTTTCATCCTCTGTTATAATGGGCTGTAAATCTTTGATTATCTTTTTGATCCCTTCTAGTGTTGAGTTGTATGTGGTGACTAGAGGTACTCGGTTATTTGTATTTTTCTCTTTGTATTGGAGGAGATTTTCTCTTCGGGTTTTCAAGGCTGTGTTTATGCTGTTGTTGATGGTTTTGTCTTTATATCCTTTCTTCTGGAAAGGGCCAGTGACAGTGGGCCTTTACCACGTGATCGCTCCGTCCGATGAAGGAACAATCACTTGTCAACAAACAAGCTCCTCCCCTCTCCTCGGACTGATCGGTATAGTGTGTGAGGAGAGGAGGGAGCTGGGTGCAGCAGCACTTGTGGGCTAGATCTGAGGTGCCCACAGCGCTGATCTGTGCCCATCCATGTCTCATCCATGCTCATACATGTCTCATCCATGCCCACCCATGGCTCATCCATGCTCATCCATGGCTCATCCATGCCCATCCATGGCTCATCCATGCCCATTCATGCTCATCCATGGCTCATGAATGCTCATCCATGGCTCATGAATGCTCATCCATGGCTCATTCATGCCTATGCATGGCTCATTCATGTTCATCCATGGCTCATTCATGCCCATCCATGCCTCATTCATGCTCATCCATGGCTCAATTATGCCCACCCATTCCTCATTTATGCCTATCCATGGCTCATTCATGCCCATTCATGGTTCATTCATACCTCATTCATGGCTCATTCATGCTCATCCATGGCTCATTCATGCTCATCCATGGATCATTTATGCTAATCCATGCCTCATCCATGCCCACCCATGCCTCATTTATGCTCATTCATGCCATATCAGTGCTCATCCAAGCCTATCCATGCTACACCAGTGGCCCTCCATGCCACATTAGTGCTCATCCATGCCACATCTGTGCTCATCTGTGCCACATCCATGCCACATCAGTGCTCATCCATGCCACATCAGTGCTCATCCATGCCACATCAGTTCTCATCCATGCCACATCCATGCCACATCAGTGCTCATCCGCGCCACATCAGTACTCATATGTGCCACATCCATGCCACATCAGCACTCATCCGTGCCACATTCATTCCACATCAGTGCTCATCCGTGCCACATCAGTGCTCATCCATGCCACATCACTTCTCAACTGTGCCACATCCATGCCACTACAGTGCCCATCAGTGCCTCACAAAGTGTAATAGGTATTCAAATTGGATTTGAAATGTGTGCCCCTAAAACACCTGATGGTGTTCCCTGCATGTTGGGCCTCTGTAAGTGGCCAGGCTATGGAAAAGTCTCACGCATGTGATATCGCCATACTCAGGAGTAGCAGAATATATTTTGGGGTGTAATTTTTGCTATGTACATTCTCCAAAAACGTGTGGAAAAAAATGACATGTTCAAAAGACTCATTATGCCTCATAGATTATACAATGGGGTGTTTACTTTCCAAAATGGGGTCATTTTTGAGGCGTTTCCATTGTACTGGTGCTCCAGGGCCTTCAGAAGTGTAGGAGGTAGTCAAGAAATGAAATGTGTAATTTATTTGCCTAGAACATCTGATGGTGCTCCCTGCATGTTGGGCCTCTGTATGTGGCCAGGCTGTGTAACACATGTGGTATGGCCATACTCAGAGGAGTAACAGAATGTGTTTTGGGGTGTAGTTGTAAGTATGCATATGCTGTGTGTGAGAAATGACCTGTTAATATGACAATTTTGAGGAAAAAAAATCTTAATTTTTCAAAGAATTGTGGGGAAGAAATTACAACTTCAAAAAACTCACCACGCCTCTTACTAAATACCTTGGAATGTCTACTTTACAAAAAAGAGTCATTTGGGGGGTATTCATACTTTCCTGGCTTGTTAGGCTACATTCACCCTGGGACGGCCGGCTCGTTTTAGCAGCGCTTTAACGCTGTTTTAGCTACGCTTTTGTGGCACTTTTTACCCCCCAAAAAATTGTAAAAGGTCCCGATTTGCGGTGCTATCAAGGTCCTTTTAAGGCGCTGTGGAAGCGCTGTCCATTCATTGCAATGGGCAGGGCATTTTGGGAGCGCTAAATACAGCGCTCCCAACTCACCCCAAAGATGCTGCTTGCATGACTTTTCGTAACGTCCCGCAAGCGCACCGCCCCAGTGGGAAAAGACACACTGCAATGAATGGGAGGTTGTTTTCAGGCGCTTTTCAGAAGCTATTTCTAGCGTTAAAGCGCCTGAAAACCGCCTCAGTGTGAAAGTAGCCTAATGCCGCGTACACACGACCGTTTTTCATGACGAGAAAAATGCCCATTTTTAATTTGGTCATTAAAAACGATCGTGTGTAGGCTCCAGAGCATTTTTCGCGACGTGAAAAATGGCAATTAAAAATTTGGAACATGCTCTATTTTTTCTCGTCGTTTTTCACGTCGTCGTTTTTCTCGTCGTGAAAAATGGCCGTGTGTAGGCTTTAACGACGTGAAAAAAACGCACATGCTCAGAAGCAAGTTATGAGACGGGAGCGCTCGCAATGGAGGTAGCACATTCGTCACGCTGTAACAGACTGAAGAGCACGAGGCTGAAAAGCGTGAATCGTCTTTCACCAAACTTTACTAACACGAGGATCAGCAAAAGCAGCCCAAAGGGTGGCGCCATCCGAATGGAACTTCCCCTTTATAGTGCCGTTGTACGTTTCGTACGTCACTGCGCTTTGCTCGAGCATTTTTTTTCACGATAGTGTGTAGGCAAGGCAGGCTTGAGAAGAATCACGTCGAGAAAAACATAGTTTTTTTCAATGACATTAAAACCGGTCATGTGGACGCGGCATAAGTGCCTCAAGAAAAGGCTGTACATCAGGTGTGATCAGATTTCAGTGATTGGCACCATAGCTTGTAGACTCTATAACTTTCACAAATACCAAATAATATGCACTTATTTTGATTATTTTTACCAAAGATATGTAGCAGTATAAATTTTGGCCAAAATTTATGAAGAAAAATTAAAAATTTGCAAAATTTTATAACAGAAACGAAGAAAAATGCATTTTTTTTTATTTATAGTGCAAAAAATAAAAAACACAGTGCTGATTCAATACCACCAAAAGAAAGCTCTATTTGTGTGAAAAAAAGGACACAATTTCATATTTGTACAATGTTGCATGGCTGAGTATTTGTCATTTGAAATGTGAGAGCGCTGAAAGCTGAAAATTGGTCTGGTTAGGAAGGGGGTTTAAGTGCCAGGTGGGCAAGTGGCTAAGGAACAGGTTACCTCCTACCTCCAGGGGGGCAGTTGTTTTGGTTCTGATCTTTCCTTAGGCTGCCATCCTTGTATTTTCCAATAAGGGATATATTTTGCTCATTATTATAAAGCTCGGTAATAGGCACACATCGAGCCTGGCAGTTCTGGTAATTATCTGATGACTAACTGCTACGGGAACAATCAAATTAATGACACTAGTGCTAGCACAGACATTTAATGAGCATCTGATAGAACAGACTATTGTCAGCTTGAAAACTTTTGTCCACGATAATCAAGCCTGTGAACTGCAGATATCTAATCCTCATTCCGCTGATTGAAAAAGATCCCCATTAGACTGCTATTCATCATTCCGATTATCCAGATACAGCAAAAAAGAAAAGAAGAATTTTAAGTCAATAATAATACATCCAACGGCTTCGAGACGAGGGCGCCGGCTGCGACCGTTGCGGCATTTGGAGCTACCATATAGATGTACTTATGTAAATGTCTGATAGGAGATGGCATTCTGGAATGCATTGCTACTCGTCTCGCTATACGTTATACTGTCATCAGCTAATAATGTTCTCTGCTTGACATTTCCTGGCATAATGAAGCATTTCTGCCTGTTCAAGTTACTAATTAAAATGGAACGATTTTCCAGAGTGGAATTGAGCGGACATGAAATTTGACAATGTGTTTATTTATTTGTAGCGATGGATAACTTTCTTGACTATGAGCAGATATAGTTGTGTAGTCTAAGTAAAAAGGGAACTTTGGGGCATGAGCAGAAGTAGAAGTTATCACACCCCGTTGGAGTTATTGCCCAACTGAAATTTCTGTTTAAATAAACCAAAAACATTTCCTGTACATCAAAGTAAAGAATGTTCAAAGTCTCAGGCCTCGTTCACATGAGCGTATTTAAAGGCGAAGTATGGCCAAAGCTCTTTTGGCAAACCTTCTGCAATTGATCACAGGAGTTCATTTATTTCTGCACTTCTGTGACCAGTGGCGGCTGGTGTTTTTTTGGTTTTGGGAGTAGCAGCAAACAACCCCCCCCGTGGCACCTCAACCCCCCCTCTCGCTGTCTGCCGGTCCACCGACACTTACCCTATCTAGGTGGCAGGCACATCGGGCAGCAGGAGGGATCGGCAGGCACATCGGGCAGCAGTGGGTATCGGGGTTACGGCGGACATCAGGCTGCGGTGATCATCAGGCAGCGACTCCTGTGTCTTCTCCTCACTTCCGCCGTGCGCCTCCACCCCTCCTCCTAGGTGTCCAATAGGATTGCCTGTCCTTTCAGCCAAACGGGTGACGGGTATCAGCCCCACTTCCAGATTGGCCGGGAGGAGGATCGGTGTTGCAAATTTGGGTGGGCACACACCTGGGTGGGCTCATGGCGCAATGCTCTGCGACCCGAGCCCATCCTATTTTGAAACCTATTAGAGCCTCTGGCTCTAATCAGGTGCTTCAAAAAAACACCCCCGCCGCTGTAATTCATGCACCCGGCATCCTGAAAGGGGCCGGACACATAAATAGAGGGTAGCGGCATAAAGCCTGCTGTCGGCTGACATTCAGAGCCAGTCCAGGCACTGTAAGGATACCAACAAAAATTTGTTAGGATCTACCCAGATGACTGACCGGCAGCTGGCTCAGCCTTTCAGAGACACACTGAGAGGCTGAGCCAGCGGCTTCCTCCCCCCTCAACAACCAAGCTCTCCAGTGAGCTCTGGAAGGGCAGAGCAGATAGCCGGTGACTGGCAGTCACCGCTCTCTGCTTAATGAACACTGAGAACTGGACTATCAACGATCATGTGATTTCTCAGTTCTCTGTCTTTTTTTTATTTCCATCTTCCTCTTTTAGGCATTCAAATAAAATTGAGTTGAACTGAGAGTTTCCCAGACATTCACATGAAGCCTTGTATTTTAGGAATGAATACAAGGCTTCCTCTGATTGGCTGAGGTGGAGATTCTGCCATTATCTGCCTGCTTCTCCACCTTGGCCAATCAGAGGAAGCTTTGTATTCACTGATAAAATACAAGGCTCCCTGTGAAAGGCTGATCAACACTCAGCCCCCCTCAATTTTGTTTCTGCAGCAGGCGGCAAAAATCCTGTACCGCTGCTGGAACACAGCACTGTTTACTATATGTAGCTGATGCTACAAACTGTTTATACAGCGCTGTCATCAGGCACATTTCTTAGTGAAAGAAATATTAAATTTGAATGAAATAAACAAATTAAAGTAAAACAAAACCTGGAGTTTGACTTTAAGCTGGCCATACACTAATCTAATTTTGATCAGTGTGTGGGCTCTCCTGCTCGACAGAAGTCAATTGTTTAATCAATTTCTGTTGAAGGGACATGTTGGAAAAATTTCCAATGATCAGCTGCTGCAGCCCCTGATCACTGTGCTCTGACAGTGGCACCCACTACAATGTCTTAGGGATGGGGGGACTCCTCCGTTTACCTCCCACGTTTGTGTGGATGGAGGAATCTTCTGGTTTTAAAAAAAATAAAAATAACAGTGTATAGCCAGCTTTAGGAAAGACAAAGAGTGGAGCTCATATCATAGCATTAAGGCTTATTTTAGCATGAACTGGACTTCCCACCACCAGAAGAGGACCTAAGAGGACCCACTGCATCACATGACTAGCTAAAGATATCAGGACCCCCTTTTTTTCATTTAAATTTTATTTTCCTTATTATAGCTGTGGCAGGACAAGAAATGTATACAATCAGTATATAATGCAGCAATCCATAAATGTTACATATCCAAACTATTAAGATGACAGCAAAGTGACAATGGGCACTATTGTACTATTGATTATTAGGTCGTAAAAGCCCTAGACATGCTATCTTGTTTGTGCTGAACACCGCTGTCAGGGACGTGCTGGCCATGGCACAGCTGCTGCCCAAAGGCAAATGCACATGCACATCCATGATCCAGCAAGTGTCCATCATGCCATGCTCACAAATGTGCGCCTGCACACAAATATTCGCATACTTGCGCAAGTGAGCGCCAATGTGAACCCACATGCACCAATGTGCACGTGCCAATAACATTGGTGCCAAATGTCATATATACAGTATCTCACAAAAGTGAGTACGCCCCTCACATTTTTGTAAATATTTTATTATATCTTTTCATGTGACAACACTGAAGAAATTACACTTTGCTACAATGTAAAGTAGTGAGTGTACAGCTTGTATAACAGTGTAAATTTGCTGTCCCCATAAAAATAACTCAACACACAGCCATTAATGTCTAAAAACCATTGGCAACAAAAGTGAGTACACTCCTAAGTGAAAATGTCCAAATTGGGCCCAATTAGCCATTTTCCCTCCCCGGTGTCAAGTAACTCGTTAGTGTTACAAGGTCTCAGGTGTGAATGGGGAGCGGGTGTGTTAAATTTGGTGTTATCGCTCTCACTCTCTCATACTGGTCATTGAAAGTTCAACATGGCACCTCATGGCAAAGAACTCTCTGAGGATCTGAAAAAAATTATTTTTGCTCTACATAAAGATGGTCTAGGCTATAATAAGATTGCCAAGACCCTGAAACTGAGCTGCAGCACGGTGGCCAAGACCATACAGCGGTTTAACAGGACAGGTTCCACTTAGAACAGGCCTCGCCATGGTCGACCAAAGAAGTTGAGTGCACGTGCTCAGCGTCATATCCAGAGGTTGTCTTTGGGAAATAGACGTATGAGTGCTGCCAGCATTGCTGCAGAGGTTGAAGGGGTGGAGGGTCAGCCTGTCAGTGCTCAGACCATACGCCACACACTGCATCAAATTGATCTGTATGGCTGTCCTCCCAGAAGGAAGCCTCTTCTAAAGATGATACACAAGAAAGCCCACAAACAGTTTGCTGAAGACAAGCAGACTAAGGACATGGATTACTGGAACCATGCCCCGTGGTCTGATGAGACCAAGATAAACTTATTTGCTTCAGATGGTGTCAAGTGTGTGTGGCGGCAACCAGGTGAGGAGTACAAAGACAAGTGTGTCTTGCCTACAGTCAAGCATGGTGGTGGGAGTGTCATGGTCTGGGGGCTGCATGAGTGCTGCCAGCACTGGGGAGCTACAGTTCATTGAGGGAACCATGAATGCCAACATGTACTGTGACATACTGAAACAGAGCATGATCCTCTCCCTTCGGAGACTGGGCCACAGGGCAGTATTCCAACATGATAACGACCCCAAATACACCTCCAAGATGACCATTGCCTTGCTAAAGAAGCTGAGGGTAAAGGTGATGGACTGGCCAAGCATGTCTCCAGACCTAAACCCTATTGAGCATCTGTGGGGCATCCTCAAACGGAAGGTGGAGGAGCGCAAGGTCTCTAACATCCACCAGCTCTGTGATGTCGTCATGGAGGAGTGGAAGAGGACTCCAGCAGCAACCTGTGAAGCTCTGGTGAACTCCATGCCCAAGAGGGTTAAGGCGGTGTTGGAAAATAATGGTGGCCACACAAAATATTGACACTTTGGGCCCAATTAGGACATTTTCACTTAGGGGTGTACTCACTTTTGTTGCCAGCAGTTTATGCAATAATGGCTGTGTGTTGAGTTATTTTGAGGGGACAGCAAATTTACACTGTTATACAAGCTGTACACGCAAGTTCAATGGTAAATTCTTATACAATCAACAATTAAAGTGCAAAGTGTGTATGTGCAAATATGCATAAGTACTGTATATACTCGAGTATAAGCCAAGTTTTTCAGCACATTTTTATGTGCTGAAAATGCCCCCTCGGCTTATACTCAAGTCAGGTTATCTGCCCATATTACGTCGCCATACATTGTAGCCTCCGATTCACAGCAGGGCTGTGTGTATAGGAAGTCTGCGCTGTCCCCGTCGTCCCGCCTCCTTCTCGTCCGTCTGTGACGAGGAGGAGGCAGAGCTTTCTTACAGTGGACGGCGCAGACTTCCTATACACACAGCCCTGTATGTACAGTAAGTTTATTGTTACACTAGTGCTTAAAATGTGTTCAATAATGTGAGTTCTGAAAATTTTATAGAGAAAGAGGCAATGTCAAGAAAGAAGATTGTCTACTTAAAATGGTGCAGGCTGAAATTAAGATGTGCGCAGCACCTTGGATTTATTATAAATGCTTGGTGGGTATTGAATTAATATAAACTAATCATGCTTGCAATGGGCACAGTGAGGCTTGCAATGGGTACAGTGATGCATTCTATGGGCACAGTGAGGCATGCAATGGGCACAATGAGGCATACTATGAGCACAGTGAGGCGGTAAATGGGCACAGTGAGGCGGCAAATGGGCACAGTGAGGCTGAAGATGGGCATTGTTGACCCTCATTTCCACTTACAGTAGCTGCTGCATTCTCACCCTAGGCTTATTCTCGAGTCAACACGTTTTCCCAGTTTTTTTGTGGTAAAATTAGGTGCCTCTGCTTATATTCGGGTCGGCTTATACTCGAGTATATTAGGTAAACTGTGACACCTATCATGAATAATGAATCTCAAAATTAATGAGTTAAACCTCCTAATGCAATTGAAGCATCGATTGGAGCTCATTGAAAAAGTCCACAATCTCAAACAGCAAATCTATATTGGTGAGATTGGTGAAGGACTCACATCTTTTCTTTGAACACTGGGTGTTTATTTGGCTTAAAGAGCCATTATATATAAAGGACATTGCACAATTGATTTTGGGAAATTACAATTGCAATAACTCATTAATTTTAAGATTGTTTGGTGTCACAGTTTACTTATGCATATTTGTACATACACACGTTGCACTTTAATTGTTGATTGCATATTAACAAATATCACTTATAGAATTATTCATTAATCAGTTTTTATAACATATATTGATTTATTCACATATGTATTAGTCTATTTGTATGTTTGCACAGAATATATAATTGCACATACTAGTTTATTTTGCATATTTACAAGGAAGATACTATGAATATATTTGATATATAGAATATATTTGATATATTTGATACATTTAATATTGTATTGAAGACTACATTCCATGCTGTAGAGTATTGCGGACTTGAGCTAATCTTGCTTTAACATTTTACACTTCCATTACTGAAGAAGAGAAAGCCCTTTTCTCCCGAAATGTGTTGGCTTGATATACTTGTCACTATTCTTAATAAATGCCTCTTAGTTTACTATCGAACCTGGTACATGCTATGTCATTATCAACAATTATAAAAAAAAAAAAAGAAAAGAAAAAGAGAACTTTAGGTGAGGGGTGATCGACAAAAGTGGGTGTGAATCCAGGTCCCCACAATTGCACAGGTAGGTTAATGTTAAATATAATATCTCACAATTGGAGGCCACCATTTTTATATAAAAAATGAGGAAAAGAAGAAATAAAAGAAAAACAAAAAAGGGCGGGGACGCTTTTTGAGAAAAAGGAGAAGGTGTCCAGAGGGGAGGTTCTTCACTATGACTCGGATCGAGCTAGGTCATCTGAGGAAAGGTAGTAACTGAGGCGAAGTCGAAAAGCTTATCCAAGCATGCCATACTTTCAAAAATTTTGTATATTTCTCATTGGTAGCTGGCAGGACACTTATAGGGGAAAGGAGGATCTCTGGGTGGGGGAGGGCATAGAGCCCTGTAGTTTGATAAACCCTATACATTTCTCTTTATTTAAGCACCAAAAATTCACAGAATGGTTTTTAATTTTACTGGGAGTCCTCCATTAATTTGTTAATGCCCATGAAGGAAACTGGCCTCTGCACAACTTAAAAAGCCTTCAATGGACTTCAAATGGCCATCTATGTACACCTTAATTCCAACTAGGGATGAGCTTCGTGTTCGAGTCGAACATACGTTCGACTCGAACATTGGCTGTTCGATCGTTCGACGAAGATCGAACGATTTGGGCCGTTCGCGCCAAATTCGAGTGACGCGAACGGCCCACAATGCACTACGCCATCGCAGTGTCATCCAGGCGCTGTGATTGGCCAAGCATGCACTGTGACCCCGCATGCTTGGCCAATCACAGCGCCGGCAGCGAGGAGAGCAATGATTGGCCACAGGCACAATGCCTGTGGCCAATTATTGCTGAGGGTGTTTAGTACACGCCCCACACTATAAAAGGCCGCCAGCACGGCGGCCTAGTGTAGTGTGTTCCGGAGCAGGGATAGAGTAGCATAGGCAGGGACAGTGACTGTTATTTCTTTCTTGCTTAACCTGGATTCCTTTAGTTTAGGGAAAGAGAAGGATAGGTAGGGAGAGTGTCAGTGTGTTTTGTGCTTCTGCTATAGTGTGCTTAAAAAAAACATTTATTCTAGGGACAGAAAACTCTAGGTAGGGACAGTGTCAGTTTCTTTCACTCTGCAAGTCCTTGTTTCCAGGGACCTGTAAGGACAGTGAGTTAATTGTCCTTGTGCTATATTGTGCTTAAAAAAAACATTTATTCTAGGGACAGAAAACTCTAGGTAGGGACAGTGTCAGTTTCTTTCACTCTGCAAGTCCTTGTTTCCAGGGACCTGTAAGGACAGTGAGTTAATTGTCCTTGTGCTATATTGTGATTAAAAAAAACATTTATTCTAGGGACAGAAAACTCTAGGTAGGGACAGTGTCAGTTTCTTTCACTCTGCAAGTCCTTGTTTCCAGGGACCTGTAAGGACAGTGAGTTAATTTTCCTTGTGCTATATTGTGATTAAAAAAAACATTTTTTCTAGGGACAGAAAACTGTAGGTAGGGAGAGTGTTTTTTTCTTTCACTCTGCAAGTCCTTGTTTCCAGGGACCTGTAAGGACAGTGAGTTAATTGTCCTTGTGCTATATTGTGCTTAAAAAAAACATTTATTCTAGGGACAGAAAACTCTAGGTAGGGACAGTGTCAGTTTCTTTCACTCTGCAAGTCCTTGTTTCCAGGGACCTGTAAGGACAGTGAGTTAATTTTCCTTGTGCTATATTGTGATTAAAAAAAACATTTATTCTAGGGACAGAAAACTCTAGGTAGGGACAGTGTCAGTTTCTTTCACTCTGCAAGTCCTTGTTTCCAGGGACCTGTAAGGACAGTGAGTTAATTTTCCTTGTGCTATATTGTGATTAAAAAAAACATTTTTTCTAGGGACAGAAAACTGTAGGTAGGGAGAGTGTTTTTTTTCTTTCACTCTGCAAGTCCTTGTTTCCAGGGACCTGTAAGGACAGTGAGTTAATTTTCCTTGTGCTATATTGTGCTTAAAAAAAACATTTTTTCTAGGGACAGAAAACTGTAGGTAGGGAGAGTGTTTTTTTTCTTTCACTCTGCAAGTCCTTGTTTCCAGGGACCTGTAAGGACAGTGAGTTAATTGTCCTTGTGCTATATTGTGCTTAAAAAAAACATTTATTCTAGGGACAGAAAACTCTAGGTAGGGACAGTGTCAGTTTCTTTCACTCTGCAAGTCCTTGTTTCCAGGGACCTGTAAGGACAGTGAGTTAATTTTCCTTGTGCTATATTGTGATTAAAAAAAACATTTATTCTAGGGACAGAAAACTCTAGGTAGGGACAGTGTCAGTTTCTTTCACTCTGCAAGTCCTTGTTTCCAGGGACCTGTAAGGACAGTGAGTTAATTTTCCTTGTGCTATATTGTGATTAAAAAAATCATTTTTTCTAGGGACAGAAAACTGTAGGTAGGGAGAGTGTTTTTTTTCTTTCACTCTGCAAGTCCTTGTTTCCAGGGACCTGTAAGGACAGTGAGTTAATTTTCCTTGTGCTATATTGTGCTTAAAAAAAACATTTTTTCTAGGGACAGAAAACTGTAGGTAGGGAGAGTGTTTTTTTTCTTTCACTCTGCAAGTCCTTGTTTCCAGGGACCTGTAAGGACAGTGAGTTAATTGTCCTTGTGCTATATTGTGCTTAAAAAAAACATTTATTCTAGGGACAGAAAACTCTAGGTAGGGACAGTGTCAGTTTCTTTCACTCTGCAAGTCCTTGTTTCCAGGGACCTGTAAGGACAGTGAGTTAATTTTCCTTGTGCTATATTGTGATTAAAAAAAACATTTATTCTAGGGACAGAAAACTCTAGGTAGGGACAGTGTCAGTTTCTTTCACTCTGCAAGTCCTTGTTTCCAGGGACCTGTAAGGACAGTGAGTTAATTGTCCTTGTGCTATATTGTGCTTAAAAAAAACATTTATTCTAGGGACAGAAAACTCTAGGTAGGGACAGTGTCAGTTTCTTTCACTCTGCAAGTCCTTGTTTCCAGGGACCTGTAAGGACAGTGAGTTAATTTTCCTTGTGCTATATTGTGATTAAAAAAAACATTTATTCTAGGGACAGAAAACTCTAGGTAGGTACAGTGTCAGTTTCTTTCACTCTGCAAGTCCTTGTTTCCAGGGACCTGTAAGGACAGTGAGTTAATTGTCCTTGTGCTATATTGTGCTTAAAAAAAACATTTATTCTAGGGACAGAAAACTCTAGGTAGGGACAGTGTCAGTTTCTTTCACTCTGCAAGTCCTTGTTTCCAGGGACCTGTAAGGACAGTGAGTTAATTTTCCTTGTGCTATATTGTGATTAAAAAAAACATTTATTCTAGGGACAGAAAACTCTAGGTAGGGACAGTGTCAGTTTCTTTCACTCTGCAAGTCCTTGTTTCCAGGGACCTGTAAGGACAGTGAGTTAATTTTCCTTGTGCTATATTGTGATTAAAAAAAACATTTTTTCTAGGGACAGAAAACTGTAGGTAGGGAGAGTGTTTTTTTTCTTTCACTCTGCAAGTCCTTGTTTCCAGGGACCTGTAAGGACAGTGAGTTAATTTTCCTTGTGCTATATTGTGCTTAAAAAAAACATTTTTTCTAGGGACAGAAAACTGTAGGTAGGGAGAGTGTTTTTTTTCTTTCACTCTGCAAGTCCTTGTTTCCAGGGACCTGTAAGGACAGTGAGTTAATTGTCCTTGTGCTATATTGTGCTTAAAAAAAACATTTATTCTAGGGACAGAAAACTCTAGGTAGGGACAGTGTCAGTTTCTTTCACTCTGCAAGTCCTTGTTTCCAGGGACCTGTAAGGACAGTGAGTTAATTTTCCTTGTGCTATATTGTGATTAAAAAAAACATTTTTTCTAGGGACAGAAAACTGTAGGTAGGGAGAGTGTTTTTTTTCTTTCACTCTGCAAGTCCTTGTTTCCAGGGACCTGTAAGGACAGTGAGTTAATTTTCCTTGTGCTATATTGTGATTAAAAAAAACATTTTTTCTAGGGACAGAAAACTGTAGGTAGGGAGAGTGTTTTTTTTCTTTCACTCTGCAAGTCCTTGTTTCCAGGGACCTGTAAGGACAGTGAGTTAATTGTCCTTGTGCTATATTGTGCTTAAAAAAAACATTTATTCTAGGGACAGAAAACTCTAGGTAGGGACAGTGTCAGTTTCTTTCACTCTGCAAGTCCTTGTTTCCAGGGACCTGTAAGGACAGTGAGTTAATTTTCCTTGTGCTATATTGTGATTAAAAAAAACATTTTTTCTAGGGACAGAAAACTGTAGGTAGGGAGAGTGTTTTTTTTCTTTCACTCTGCAAGTCCTTGTTTCCAGGGACCTGTAAGGACAGTGAGTTAATTTTCCTTGTGCTATATTGTGATTAAAAAAAACATTTTTTTCTAGGGACAGAAAACTGTAGGTAGGGAGAGTGTTTTTTTTCTTTCACTCTGCAAGTCCTTGTTTCCAGGGACCTGTAAGGACAGTGAGTTAATTGTCCTTGTGCTATATTGTGCTTAAAAAAAACATTTTTTCTAGGGACAGAAAACTCTAGGTAGGGAGAGTGTTTTTTTTTTTTCACTCTGCAAGTCCTTGTTTCCAGGGACCTGTAAGGACAGTGAGTTAATTGTCCTTGTGCTATATTGTGCTTAAAAAAAACATTTTTTCTAGGGACAGAAAACTCTAGGTAGGGACAGTGTCAGTTTCTTTCACTCTGCAAGTCCTTGTTTCCAGGGACCTGTAAGGACAGTGAGTTAATTTTCCTTGTGCTATATTGTGCTTAAAAAAAACATTTATTCTAGGGACAGAAAACTCTAGGTAGGGACAGTGTCAGTTTCTTTCACTCTGCAAGTCCTTGTTTCCAGGGACCTGTAAGGACAGTGAGTTAATTGTCCTTGTGCTATATTGTGCTTAAAAAAAACATTTATTCTAGGGACAGAAAACTCTAGGTAGGGACAGTGTCAGTTTCTTTCACTCTGCAAGTCCTTGTTTCCAGGGACCTGTAAGGACAGTGAGTTAATTTTCCTTGTGCTATATTGTGATTAAAAAAAACATTTTTTCTAGGGACAGAAAACTGTAGGTAGGGAGAGTGTTTTTTTTCTTTCACTCTGCAAGTCCTTGTTTCCAGGGACCTGTAAGGACAGTGAGTTAATTTTCCTTGTGCTATATTGTGATTAAAAAAAACATTTTTTCTAGGGACAGAAAACTGTAGGTAGGGAGAGTGTTTTTTTTCTTTCACTCTGCAAGTCCTTGTTTCCAGGGACCTGTAAGGACAGTGAGTTAATTGTCCTTGTGCTATATTGTGCTTAAAAAAAACATTTTTTCTAGGGACAGAAAACTGTAGGTAGGGAGAGTGTTTTTTTTTTTTCACTCTGCAAGTCCTTGTTTCCAGGGACCTGTAAGGACAGTGAGTTAATTTTCCTTGTGCTATATTGTGCTTAAAAAAAACATTTATTCTAGGGACAGAAAACTCTAGGTAGGGACAGTGTCAGTTTCTTTCACTCTGCAAGTCCTTGTTTCCAGGGACCTGGAGAGACATTGAGTGAATTGTCCTTGTGCTATATTGTGATTAAAAAAAACATTTATTCTAGGGACAGAAAACTCTAGGTAGGGACAGTGTCAGTTTCTTTCACTGTGAAAGTCCTTGTTTCAAGGGACAGAGAAGGACACCTGAAGGTAGCCCTTATTGCTTTTTTCCCATCTCCCTGCAGGCCATCTATTAGAATGTCTGGAAGGCAAACAAGGAGAGGCAGACAGTCAGGAGGCAATAAAAGAGGGCAAGCAGGCTCTGTGTCTGGGGGCAACAGTGCTGGTCGTGGACGCGGTGCATTGTCATCAGCACATGGCCATGGGACACGCTTGTCCTTCTTTTCGGCAGCTGGACATGTTGAGCCACATCATGCCGAAGACTTGGTAGAGTGGATGACCAAGCCCTCCTCCTCCTCCTCATCCTCTCTCACCCAGGCTCAGGGTACTGGAAAAGCAGCTGCCAAAGCGTCGTCTTCCCTGGTATCAATGTCAGACAAATCATCAGTCACTCCTTCCCTAGACCCACCATGTCCTCCTCCTGAGGAGTCCCCCGAACTGTTTCAGCACAGTGTTGGGTACATGCTCCAGGAGGATGCCCAGCGTTTCGAAGGGTCTGATGATGAAACCCAGCTAGAGGAAGGCAGTAGCGTGAGAGCAGACAGAGGGGATGCTCAAGAAGGACACCAATCTGGCAGTCATGTTCCAGCAGCTGCAGCATACTGCCAGATTGGCTCCAGTGATGAGGAGGGAGGGGATGATGAGGTCAATGACTCCACGTGGGTGCCTAATAGGAGAGAGGAGGAGGAGGAGGATGAGGAGGAGGCACATCTCCAACGAGGCAGGATGCCCTTTGGTGGCCAGCGTAAGGGCAGTACACCGACGGAATCACACCGCAGAGCTCCGCCTGTGCAGGGCGCTGCCTCTGCCCGTCATTCAAAAAGTTCTTTGGTGTGGGCCTTTTTTGAGGCTAGTGCATCAGATCGCACAGCTGCTGTTTGCAACATATGTCTCAAGCGTATATCGCGTGGCCAAAACATCAGCCGCTTGGGTACCACATGCCTGACCAGACATATGTTGACCTGCCATGCAGCTCGTTGGCAAGCCTACCTCAAAGACCCACACCAAAGAACAAAGCGGACCTCTCCTTGCACCGCATCAGCTGGGATCTCCAACCCCACTATAACTTCAGTCCTCTCTGAAACATGCACTGAGAGGAATGAAGGTGTAGAATTAGGTGTGTCACAGCCAAGTACTTGCGCCCACTCTGCTAGCAGTACACCGACGTCCGATTCTAGCAGGCAAATTTCCCTGCCCCAGCTGCTGGACCGTCGAAAGAAGTTCACTCCCAGCCATCCACATGCCCAGCGGTTGAATGCTAGCTTGGCTAAATTGCTAGCGCTTCAACTGCTGCCTTTTCAGTTGGTAGACTCGGCCCCCTTCCGTGAGTTTGTGCAATGTGCGGTTCCTCAGTGGCAGGTTCCCAAACGCCACTTTTTCTCACGGAAGGCTATTCCGGCTCTCTACCGGCATGTGGAAGGCAATGTCTTGGCCTCGCTGGACAGGGCGGTCAGCGGTAAGGTGCATATTACCGCTGACTCATGGTCCAGCAGGCATGGACAGGGACGTTACCTTTCTTTCACGGCCCATTGGGTCACTCTTTTGGCAGCTGGGAAGGATTCAGGACAAGGTGCAGTAGTGTTGGAGGTTGTCCCACCGCCACGCCTCCAAGATGCTACTACTGGTTGTGACACACCTCTCTCCTCCACCCCCTCCTCTTCTTCTTCCTCCATGGCCTCTTCCTGTGGTTTGTCCTATGAACCAGCGGTGCTCCGTAGCCGTTCACGGGGCTACGCAAGTACGCAGGCAAAAAGATGCCATGCCGTGCTTGCGCTGGTGTGTTTGGGGGACAGAAGCCACACTGGGGCAGAGGTCCTGTCTGCTCTGCAGGGCCAGGCCGAGAGGTGGTTGACGCCACGCCAGCTTAAGCCAGGAATGGTGGTTTGCGACAATGGCACCAACCTCCTCTCCGCCCTCCGACAGGGACAACTGACCCATGTGCCCTGTGTGGCTCACGTCCTTAACCTGGTGGTGCAGCGCTTCTTGGGCAGGTACCCGGGCTTACAGGATGTCCTGAGGCAGGCCAGGAAAGTCTGTGTGCATTTCCGCAGATCTTATAATGCCAGTGCTCGCCTGGCTGAGCTGCAAAAGGAGTTGAACCTGCCCAAGAACCGCCTTATATGTGACATGCCCACCAGGTGGAACTCAACGTTGGCCATGCTGCAGCGGCTGCACACGCAGCAGAGGGCCATCAATGAGTACCTGTGCGACTACGGCACCAGGACAGGGTCAGGGGAGCTTGGTTTTTTTTCTCCACGCCAGTGGGGCATGATCAGGGATGCATGCACTGTCCTGGCACCATTTGAGGAGGCCACGAGGATGGTGAGCAGTGACAGTGCATGCATCAGTGACACTGTACCTCTTGTCCACCTGTTGGAGCACACGCTGCGTGGAATAATGGACAGGGCACTTGAGGCAGAACAGAGGCAGGAAGAGGAGGACTTCCTTGCCTCTCAAGGCCCCCTTTACCCAGACAGTGTTCCTTCTGTCCCACCCATCGCACAGGAAGAGGAGGAGGAGGAGGAGGAGGAGGAGGAGGATTGTGTCAGCATGGAGGTGGAGGCTGGCACTCAGCATCATCAGCAGCAGTCTTTTAGGGATGATTTACAGTCCCAAGAAACCAGTGGACTTGTACGTGGCTGGGAGGAGGTGGCTGCGGATCATGTCGTCCTTAGTGACCCAGAGGACTCCGGAGCGAATGCCTCAGCAAACCTACGCTGCATGGCCTCCCTGATCCTGCAAAGTCTGCGGAAGGATCCTCGTATTCTTCGGATCAAGGAGAGGGACCATTACTGGCTGGCCACTCTCCTTGATCCACGGTACAAGGGTAAGGTTGCGGACCTTATGTTACCGTCGCAGAGGGAGCAGAGGATGAGACAACTCCGGGAGGCCTTGCAGAAAGGTCTGTGCAACGCGTTCCCAGAGACTGGGAGGTTGCAAACTCCTGGTCCTGGACAACGAGTTGCTGAGGCTTCGGCCAGTCAAAGAAGGAGCGGTGGGGAAGGTGGCCGTCTGACCGATGCGTTCAGACAATTCTTTAGTCCGCAGCCCCAAAGTATGATCGGTTCCAGCAACCATCGCCAGCGTCTGATAAACATGGTGCAGGAATATCTAGGGGCAAGGTCAGACTTGGACACCTTCCCCACCGAAAATCCTCTGGCTTACTGGGTCTTGAGGATGGATCACTGGCCAGAGCTTGCACAGTATGCAATTGAGCTACTGGCCTGTCCTGCATCCAGCGTTCTTTCGGAACGCACATTCAGTGCTGCTGGAGGATTTGTCACGGATCACAGGGTGCGCCTGTCCACCGACTCGGTTGATCGACTGACTTTCATCAAGATGAACCAGTCTTGGATCACCACCAGCTACCACACACCTGATGCTGATATAACAGACTAATTGATTTTAAAATGTCACATCCCTTCAAGACTGATGCTGATGCTGAGTGCCTGTGCTGTTATGTTGACTGGCTATCCTCCTCCTCCGAGTCCTCAATGATACGATTGATGATGATAGCTTGGAAGATCATTTTTGTTTATGGGTGCCGCCACCAGTGCCTAACGCCCAATTTTTCAGCCCCTGTTTAACAGGGGCGTGTAATTACAATTTTTGAAGCAATACTTTGCAACAGGGCTCATTGCTGTGCTCCAAGTACAGTATCTGTGAGGAGTTGCAGTGTTGTGCCACCAGTGCCTAAGGCCCAATTTTTCAGCCCCTGTTTAACAGGGGCGTGTCATTACAATTTTTGAAGCAATACTTTGCAACAGGGCTCATTGCTGTGCTCCAAGTACAGTATCTGTGAAGGGTTGCAGTGTTGTGCCACCAGTGCCTAAGGCCCAATTTTTCAGCCCCTGTTCAACAGGGGCATGTAATTACAATTCTTGATCTAATAATTCACAGCAGGGCCCATTGCTGCACCCACCAAGAGTAACTGTCAGGGCTTACAGTGTTGTGGCACCAGCACCACCATCAAAGGCCCAATTTTTACTACCACTGTTCAACAATTATATGTAATTAAAATTCCTGATATAATAGTTGACAGCAGGGCGTTCCAGCACCAACCAAGAGTAACTGTGAGTGCTTACAGTGTTGTGCCAACACCAACAACTAAGGGGCCTATTTCTGCAGAGTATATACGGCAGGTCCCTACTTTCAAACATCCAACTTACAAACGACTCCTACTTGCAAACGCAAGAAGACAACAGGAAGTGAGAGGAAATCTACCACTAGGAAGGAAAATTCTCTCCTGTAAGAATAAATATGGGAGAAAGGTGTCTCCTCTGTACTGATGCTTTATCAGCAATCCTTGTTTCAAGAAAAACACCACATTTCAAAAACAGTTGTCATTAGGACGGAAAGTGAGGTGAAATGTTCTGAACAGGGGCACAGACAGCAAAACAAATGTTACAGGGGTGATAACCCTTACCTATGTTTTCCAAAAAGTTTAAAAATAGATTTTTGGTCTGGAGCTACACTTCAACAATGTACCTGTTCAAAATTACAAACAGATTCTACATAAGAACAAACCTACAGTCCCTGTCTTGTATGCACCGCCTGTATACGGCTGTTCAGAGTATATAGGGCCTTTTTTATTTTATGTGCGGGGTTCCCCTTAATATCCATACAAGACCCAAAGGGGCTGGTAATGGGCTGGGGTAGGGGGGGGGGTCATGGGGTAGCTATGCCATTTTTCTTAAAGATTTTCATCCATATTACCGGGACCAGACATTACATTAAAGCCGCAAGCAGTTTTAAATGGCTTTTTTTTCCTTTAGAAGTGTCATTTTGTGCAGGGACAGTTCTAAACACGGGAAACACGTGGCACTTCACAGGCATACTTTAGACACCCCCCAGGTACGATATTTAAAGGAATATTTGACTTTTTTTTTTTCACTTTATGCATCATTAAAATGACTGCTCCCGGAAAACGACCGTTTTTAAAACTTATTTTTGCATTGATACATGTCCCCTGGTGCAGAACCCGGGTTCCCAAACCCTTTTTAGGACAATAACATGCATAATAGTTGTTATAATTAGCACTTTAGAATTCGAACGTTCGCATCCATTGTATTTAATAGGGTTCTAATGTTCGTTCGAACTTTCGGTCCGTTCGCGGGTTCTGGTGCGAACCGAACCCGGGGGTGTTCGGCTCATCACTAATTCCAACCTATTCCTATTCGGAATCAACATAGAAGAGTCCTTATCTCTATTCAGGGCACGTGAGATCTAATCTGAATAATGAAGGCCCTGCTGACCTCAGCAGAGATAAATAATGTCTGATTATATGGCTTCCAAACACTCCGAGGGACCAGGGTTCACTTTTCTGAATACATTTCCAATACTGTATGTAAATGATTGAACTTCTGGCACATTAAGTGGTCACCATGAGAATAATATTAATAAGGATCAGCTTATGCAGGTCCTGCAGGTGATCTATTAAAGCATTAAGGAATTGGATAGGTTTAATAGCAGTTATGTGTTGTGGAATTAATGGAATTCTTGAAACAGCTGAGCATCCCAAAGGCTTTAAGGTGCGGAGAAGCCGCAGGTAGCAGTGTGACATGCCAGCTGTTATTTACATACAGTATAGGAGCTGGCGCCATATGGATGATACAGTCGTCATGCTATGCCATGCTGTGTCAACTTCGTAATCTAAATTGGAAGCAACTTCAGTGTGTTCTTATTGCACTGAAAGCTCGGAGCTCTACTTTTGCCACTTGGTTGGAACAATCCATGCTTTTATTCCCGTGCACGTTGGTGTCTGAAGAGCAATCTTTGTTCACGTCATTCTTCGTAGAGCAATTGACAGGCAGTGAGGAGGCATTGTATTGCCATCTCACTACTTGGTTTAACTCCTTGAACCCTGCACTAGCGTGCCACGACGGCATGCATTGTATGCAGTTGCTGGGTGATTGCAGAGTGGCCCCATTGGATCACGCTTAGTGGGTGCTATGCCCACCAAAAGTGACAGGGGATATAATTCCTGCTGTAGTCACAAAGCACAGCATTGTGGCATGCAGGTAAAGGTGAAGGTGTTGGGGCTGGTAAAAATGAGACTCAACTGAGGGGTTTAACCATCCTTCAACCACATGTAGCATCCCCTGCTGTAGGAGGGCCTGGTTAGAATGGGTCCTCTGTTTCTTGCCTTAACCTCCTCAAGAACTTCAGCCCCTATGACACACTAGGTTAAATACACAAAGCATGCAATATCACAGAAAATCTCTGAAGGTAATACTTGATACCCAGTAGTGGTAATATATCAAGAAACAGGCACGAGGGGCATGGCCAAGAGCGGCATGTGAGAGGACGTTTCTCACAGCGCTCCCGCAATAGATCCTTCACTGATTCTTCTCCCGGCCGGCTATAACACTGGAAATTGCCCCACAGCACTGCAGGAACAACTCCGGACGACACAGGGGTATTCCCAGACACCCTGGCAGCGATGATGACTCACAAACAGACGGAGACCGGAGGCCCGCTCGAGATCCAAGATGGCGCCGGTCCGTCTCTCCCCAAGCCCCCACGAGGAACAGAGAAGCTGAAAGACACGGGTAAGCCTCCCAAAACCCCCAAACAGGCTGGGAAGGACCCCCCAAGAACATGAGGTACTACACTCAAAAGATGTCGGGGCAGATGGGTCAGAGGGGGGAGGATGACATGGATGCCATCCCAGCTATACTGCATGCAGCCCGGGCAGGAGAGCAGAGCTGTCAGGAATCAGATATGATCAGAACTGTGTGGATTGCAACAGAGGAAACCGCAAACAGAAATAGGTGAAGTAAATAGTTTATTAAGATAAGTAAATATAAATGTGAACACACCACCAGTACAAAGTGAACAACCAAACAATCAAACAGTGACGATAACCAACCAGCATAAGTAGTAAAGAGGGAACCAGAATTGTAGTTAAGCTAGGCCAGAATCATTAACGGGAGATCAGCAGATGGGGGGCCAGGAGTGGACAGACAGGGACAAGCAGGGAGCAGAGCAAGGATCCAGGGATCCAGGGATAAGGAGCAGAACAACAGGTTCAGGTATCAGGTATCAGGTAGACAGGCTGCAGGTCCTGGTACGAGGACGATGCCAGGGCAGTGTGTGTGTGCACTTGCCGGGTATTTATACCTGCTAACAGGCTCAGGTGACCCCTGATTGCAGGAAGTAACATCTGCACCACACTGCCAGGATCCATCCGCTGGTGGACGCCAGTACTGCGGCCCAAGGATGATATAACACCAGCAGAGAGAAGTTCCCCTGACAGTTCAGAACTGCCAGGAGACACCTGTTGGTGGACCTCAGTACTGCACGCCAGATGATAGATAATACCAGCGGATGGAACCTTTCCTTACAGTACCCCCCCTCAAAGGAGCGACCTCCGGGCGTTCCAACCAGCCGTTGCTGGAGAAAGTCTATGGCGTCAAGCCGGGCAGTAGACAAAGTCACAACAGGTTGGGCAAAAAGTACATCAGGCTGGATAGCAGGCACAGGAACCTCAAGCTGTGTAGCAGGTACAGGTGCATCAAGCTGGACAGCAGGTATGGGTACATCAAGCTGGGCAGCAGACACATCAAACTGGGCAGCAGGAACAGGCACATCAAGCTGGGCAGCAGGAACAGGCACATCAAGCTGGGCAACAGGCACAGGCACATCAAGCTGGGCAGCAGGCACGAGCACATCAAGCTGGGCAGCAGGCACGGGCACATCAAGCTGGGCAGCAGACAGTGGCACATCAGGCTGGGCAGCAGACAAGAACATTTCAGGCTGGGCAGCGCACAGGAACACATCAGGCTGGGCAGCAGGCTCCGTGTGAACGAGCTGGGCAGCAGGCTCCGTGTCATCGAGCTGGGCAGCAGGCTCTGTGTCATCGAGCTGGGCAGCAGACAGGAACACCTCAGGCTGGGCAGCCGACAGGAACACCTCAAGCTGGGCAGTGGACCGGAACACCTCAAGCTGGGCAGCTGACCGGAACACCTCAAGCTGGTCAGCAGTAGGGATGAGCTCGGTGTTCGAGTCAAACGCATGTTCGACTCGAACATCGGCTGTTTGCCTGGTCGGCGAAACTAGAACTTTGCGGGCCAAATTCGTGTGAGGCGAACGGCCCACAATGCACTGCGCCATCGCAGTGCATTGCCGGCGCTGTGATTGGCCAAGCATGCACTGTGACCCCGCATGCTTGGCCAATCACAGTGCCGGCAGCGAGGAGAGCCATAATTGGCCACAGGCAGGATGCCTGTGGCCAATTATAGCTCAGGGGGTTTAGTACACGCCTCACACTATATAAGCCCACCAGCGCGGCGGCCTTGTGTAGTGTTTTCCGGCGTGCAGGGAAAGAGCTAGATAGGCAGGGACAGTGTGTTCTTTTCTCAGGCATCTGCAGGAGTTAGTGGGTGTTGTGTGCCTCCAGCACAGTATACACCTTTATCTACCCTTTATTGCGGTTGTTCTCTCTAAAACAGGCATCTGCAGGAGTTAGTGAGTGTTTTGTGCCTCCAGCGCAGTATACACCTGTATCTACCCTTTATTGCTGTTGTTCTCTAATACAGGCATCTGCAGGAGTTAGTGGGTGTTGTGTGCCTCCAGCACAGTATACACCTGTATCTACCGTTTATTGCTGGTGTTCTCTAATACAGGCATCTGCAGGAGTTAGTGGGTGTTGTGTGCCTCCAGCACAGCACAGTATACACCTGTATCTACCGTTTATTGCTGGTGTTCTCTAATACAGGCATCTGCAGAAGTTAGTGGGTGTTGTGTGCCTCCAGCACAATATACACCTGTATCTACCCTTTATTGCTGGTGTTCTCTAATACAGGCATCTGCAGGAGTTAGTGGGTGTTGTGTGCCTCCAGCACAGCACAGTATACACCTGTATCTACCATTTATTGCTGGTGTTCTCTAATACAGGCATCTGCAGGAGTTAGTGGGTGTTGTGTGCCTCCAGCACAGTATACACCTGTATCTACCCTTTATTGCTGGTGTTCTCTAATACAGGCATCTGCAGGAGTTAGTGGGTGTTGTGTGCCTCCAGCACAGCATACACCTGTATCTACCCTTTTCTGCTGGTGTTCTCTAATACAGGCATCTGCAGAAGTTAGTGGGTGTTGTGTGCCTCCAGCACAGCACAGTATACACCTGTATCTACCCTTTTTTGCTGGTGTTCTCTAATAAAGGCATCTGCAGGGGTTAGTGGGTGTTGTGTGCCTCCAGCACAAGATGCACCTGTATCTACCCTTTATTGCTGGTGTTCTATAATAAAGGCATCTTCAGGAGTTAGTGGGTGTTGTGTGCCTCCAGCACAGTATACACCTGTATCTACCGTTTATTGCTGGTGTTCTATAATAATATACAAAAAATGTAGCGCTATGCGTAAAAATGCAAATAACAATGACACCCAAGTGTGGTGCTCTAAATGACTTAAATCACAAAATACTGAAAATAAGTCCAACTGTGAAAAAATAATAATATCTAAAAAAAAGTCTCTGACGACCGAACCATGGATGTTGCTGAAACTTCCAAAACAAAATGGTGACTTTCAAAGGACAATAACTTGTGACGTGACCACCACCACATAGAGGGGAGGCTTACCAGATGAAATGGACCCCAATAGACATACGTCCATAGGGTCAAACAGGCTTGATGTATGTATGTCCGTACATATGGGATCCTAATTGGCACTGCACACAATCTGTATTCGAATCCGGAATGAGTGATGACACCCGATATCCAAGCTCAATGGGTAGTAAAATAGCTCACATGGGAGTCATGGAGGAGGAAAGAAGGAGAGAGCACATAGCGTAATACCGTAAAGGATTTTTAATAAATGTGGGTAATTACACTTACATTCAATCCATGAACATAGCACTTTGCAAAACACTCAATGGCAGCAATTGAGTCGCCCGACGCGTTTCGCAATAACTAGCATCGTCTGGGGTGTCACCCCCCAGACGATGCTAGTTATTGCGAAACGCGTCGGGAGACTCCACTGCTGCCATTGAGTGTTTTGCAAAGAGCTATGTTCATGGATTGAATGTAAGTGTAATTACCCACATTTATTAAAAATCCTTTACGGTATTACGCTATGTGCTCTCTCCTTCTTTCCTCCTCCATGACTCCCATGTGAGCTATTTTACTACCCATTGAGCTTGGATATCGGGTGTCATCACTCATTCCGGATTCGAATACAGATTGTGTGCAGTGCCAATTAGGATCCCATATGTACGGACATACATACATCAAGCCTGTTTGACCCTATGGACCTATGTCTATTGGGGTCCATTTCATCTGGTAAGCCTCCCCTCTATGTGGTGGTGGTCACGTCACAAGTTATTGTCCTTTGAAAGTCACCATTTTGTTTTGGAAGTTTCAGCAACATCCATGGTTCGGTCGTCAGAGACTTTTTTTAGATATTATTATTTTTTCACAGTTGGACTTATTTTCAGTATTTTGTGATTTAAGTCATTTAGTGCACCACACTTAGGTGTCATTGTTATTTGCATTTTTACGCATAGCGCTACATTTTTTGTATATTGTTTGTTTTTGTCCTTTTCCACAGGTATTGTAGCTGCTTACATGTGTTAGTAGCGCGAATATTGTTTGTATTTTTGGTGTTCTATAATAAAGGCATCTGCAGGAGTTGGTGGGTGTTGTGTGCCTCTAGCATAGCACAGTATACACCTGTATCTACCCTTTATTGCTGGTGTTCTCTAATACAGGCATCTGCAGCCTTTACGGTGGGTGTTGTGTACCTCCAGCACAGTATACACTACCCAATTGCTGGTTTTCCCATCTCCCTGCAGGCCATTACTATGTCTGGTAGTGATGAGCCGAACACCCCCGGGTTCGGTTCGCACCAGAACCCGCGAACGGACCGAAAGTTCGTACGAACATTAGAACCCTATTAAATACAATGGATGCGAACGTTCAAATTCTAAAGTGCTAATTATAACGACTATTATGCATGTTATTGTCCTAAAAAGGGTTTGGGAACCCGGGTTCTGCACCAGGGGACATGTATCAATGCAAAAAGAAGTTTTAAAAACGGTCGTTTTTCGGGAGCAGTCATTTTAATGATGCATAAAGTGAAAAAAAAAAGTCAAATATTCCTTTAAATATCGTACCTGGGGGGTGTCTAAAGTATGCCTGTGAAGTGCCACGTGTTTCCCGTGTTTAGAACTGTCCCTGCACAAAATGACACTTCTAAAGGAAAAAAAAGCCATTTAAAACTGCTTGCGGCTTTAATGTAATGTCTGGTCCCGGTAATATGGATGAAAATCTTTAAGAAAAATGGCATAGCTACCCCATGACCCCCCCACCCCAGCCCATTACCAGCCCCTTTGGGTCTTGTATGGATATTAAGGGGAACCCCGCACATAAAATAAAAAAGGCCCTATATACTCTGAACAGCCGTATACAGGCGGTGCATACAAGACAGGGACTGTAGGTTTGTTCTTATGTAGAATCTGTTTGTAATTTTGAACAGGTACATTATTTAAGTGTAGCTCCAGCCCAAAAATCTATTTTTAAACTTTTTGGAAAACATAGGTAAGGGTTATCACCCCTGTAACATTTGTTTTGCTGTCTGTGCCCCTGTTCAGAACATTTCACCTCACTTTCCGTCCCAATGACAACTGTTTTTGAAATGTGGTGTTTTTCTTGAAACAAGGATTGGTGATAAAGCATCAGTACAGAGGAGACACCTTTCTCCCATATTAATTCTTACAGGAGAGAATTTTCCTTCCTAGGGGTAGATTTCCTCTCACTTCCTGTTGTCTTCTTGCGTTTGCAAGTAGGAGTCGTTTGTAAGTTGGATGTTTGAAAGTAGGGACCTGCCGTATATACTCTGCAGAAATAGGCCCCTTAGTTGTTGGTGTTGGCACAACACTGTAAGCACTCACAGTTACTCTTGGTTGGTGCTGGAACGCCCTGCTGTCAACTATTATATCAGGAATTGTAATTACATATAATTGTTGAACAGTGGTAGTAAAAATTGGGCCTTTGATGGTGGTGCTGGTGCCACAACACTGTAAGCCCTGACAGTTACTCTTGGTGGGTGCAGCAATGGGCCCTGCTGTGAATTATTAGATCAAGAATTGTAATTGCATGCCCCTGTTGAACAGGGGCTGAAAAATTGGGCCTTTCGTGGTGGTGGTGGTGGTGGTGGTGTTGCCACAACACTGTAAGCCCTCAGAGTTACTCTTGGTGGGTGCAGGAATGGGCCCTGCTGTGAATTATTAGATCAAGAATTGTAATTACATGCCCCTTTTGAACAGGGGCTGAAAAATTGGGCCTTTCGTGGTGGTGGTGGTGGTGGCGTTGCCACAACACTGTAAGCCCTCAGAGTTACTCTTGGTGGGTGCAGCAATGGGCCCTGCTGTGAATTATTAGATCAAGAATTGTAATTACATGCCCCTGTTGAACAGGGGCTGAAAAATTGGGCCTTAGGCACTGGTGGCACAACACTACAACCCCTCACAGATACTGTACTTGGAGCACAGCAATGAGCCCTGTTGCAAAGTATTGCTTCAAAAATTGTAATGACACGCCCCTGTTAAACAGGGGCTGAAAAATTGGGCCTTAGGCACTGGTGGCACAACACTCCAACCCCTCACAGATACTGTACTTGGAGCACAGCAATGAGCCCTGTTGCAAAGTATTGCTTCAAAAATTGTAATGACACGCCCCTGTTAAACAGGGGCTGAAAAATTGGGCCTTAGGCACTGGTGCCACAACACTCCAACCCCTCACAGATACTGTACTTGGAGCACAGCAATGAGCCCTGTTGCAAAGTATTGCTTCAAAAATTGTAATTACACGCCCCTGTTAAACAGGGGCTGAAAAATTGGGCCTTAGCCACTGGTGGCGGCACCCATAAACAAAAATGATCTTCCAAGCTATCATCATCAATCGTATCATTGAGGACTCGGAGGAGGAGGATAGCCAGTCAACATAACAGCACAGGCACTCAGCATCAGCATCAGTCTTGAAGGGATGTGACATGTTAAAATCAATTAGTCTGTTATATCAGCATCAGGTGTGTGGTAGCTGGTGGTGATCCAAGACTGGTTCATCTTGATGAAAGTCAGTCGATCAACCGAGTCGGTGGACAGGCGCACCCTGTGATCCGTGACAAATCCTCCAGCAGCACTGAATGTGCGTTCCGAAAGAACGCTGGATGCAGGACAGGCCAGTAGCTCAATTGCATACTGTGCAAGCTCTGGCCAGTGATCCATCCTCAAGACCCAGTAAGCCAGAGGATTTTCGGTGGGGAAGGTGTCCAAGTCTGACCTTGCCCCTAGATATTCCTGCACCATGTTTATCAGATGCTGGCGATGGTTGCTGGAACCGATCATACTTTGGGGCTGCGGACTAAAGAATTGTCTGAATGCATCGGTCAGACGGCCACCTTCCCCACCGCTCCTTCTTTGACTGGCCGAAGCCTCAGCAACTCGTTGTCCAGGACCAGGAGTTTGTAACCTCCCAGTCTCTGGGAACGCGTTGCACAGACCTTTCTGCAAGGCCTCCCGGAGTTGTCTCATCCTCTGCTCCCTCTGCGACGGTAACATAAGGTCCGCAACCTTACCCTTGTACCGTGGATCAAGGAGAGTGGCCAGCCAGTAATGGTCCCTCTCCTTGATCCGAAGAATACGAGGATCCTTCCGCAGACTTTGCAGGATCAGGGAGGCCATGCAGCGTAGGTTTGCTGAGGCATTCGGTCCGGAGTCCTCTGGGTCACTAAGGACGACATGATCCGCAGCCACCTCCTCCCAGCCACGTACAAGTCCACTGGTTTCTTGGGACTGTAAATCATCCCTAAAAGACTGCTGCTGATGATGCTGAGTGCCAGCCTCCACCTCCATGCTGACACAATCCTCCTCCTCTTCCTCCTCCTCCTCCTCTTCCTGTGCGATGGGTGGGACAGAAGGAACACTGTCTGGGTAAAGGGGGCCTTGAGAGGCAAGAAAGTCCTCCTCTTCCTGCCTCTGTTCTGCCTCAAGTGCCCTGTCCATTATTCCACGCAGCGTGTGCTCCAACAGGTGGACAAGAGGTACAGTGTCACTGATGCATGCACTGTCACTGCTCACCATCCTCGTGGCCTCCTCAAATGGTGCCAGGACAGTGCATGCATCCCTGATCATGCCCCACTGGCGTGGAGAAAAAAAACCAAGCTCCCCTGACCCTGTCCTGGTGCAGTAGTCGCACAGGTACTCATTGATGGCCCTCTGCTGCGTGTGCAGCCGCTGCAGCATGGCCAACGTTGAGTTCGTTAAAATCGTTGGGCAGGTTCAACTCCTTTTGCAGCTCAGCCAGGCGAGCACTGGCATTATAAGATCTGCGGAAATGCACACAGACTTTCCTGGCCTGCCTCAGGACATCCTGTAAGCCCGGGTACCTGCCCAAGAACCGCTGCACCACCAGGTTAAGGACGTGAGCCACACAGGGCACATGGGTCAGTTGTCCCTGTCGGAGGGCGGAGAGGAGGTTGGTGCCATTGTCGCAAACCACCATTCCTAGCTTAAGCTGGCGTGGCGTCAACCACCTCTCGGCCTGGCCCTGCAGAGCAGACAGGACCTCTGCCCCAGTGTGGCTTCTGTCCCCCAACCACACCAGCGCAAGCACGGCATGGCATCTTTTTGCCTGCGTACTTGCGTAGCCCCTTGAACGGCTACGGAGCACCGCTGGTTCAGAGGACAAAGCACAGGAAGAGGCCATGGAGGAAGAAGAAGAGGAGGGGGTGGAGGAGAGAGGTGTGTCACAACCAGTAGTAGCATTTTGGAGGCGTGGCGGTGGAACAACCTCCAACACTACTGCACCTTGTCCTGCATCCTTCCCAGCTGCCAAAAGAGTGACCCAATGGGCCGTGAAAGAAAGGTAACGTCCCTGTCCATGCCTGCTGGACCATGAGTCAGCGGTAATATGCACCTTACCACTGACCGCCCTGTCCAGGGAGGCCAAGACATTGCCTTCCACATGCCGGTAGAGAGCCGGAATAGCCTTCCGTGAGAAAAAGTGGCGTTTGGGAACCTGCCACTGAGGAACCGCACATTGCACAAACTCACGGAAGGGGGCCGAGTCTACCAACTGAAAAGGCAGCAGTTGAAGCGCTAGCAATTTAGCCAAGCTAGCATTCAACCGCTGGGCATGTGGATGGCTGGGAGTGAACTTCTTTCGACGGTCCAGCAGCTGGGGCAGGGAAATTTGCCTGCTAGAATCGGACGTCGGTGTACTGCTAGCAGAGTGGCCGCAAGTACTTGGCTGTGACACACCTAATTCTACACCTTCATTCCTCTCAGTGCATGTTTCAGAGAGGACTGAAGTGGGGTTGGAGATCCCAGCTGATGCGGTGCAAGGAGAGGTCCGCTTTGTTCTTTGGTGTGGGTCTTTGAGGTAGGCTTGCCAACGAGCTGCATGGCAGGTCAACATATGTCTGGTCAGGCATGTGGTACCCAAGCGGCTGATGTTTTGGCCACGCGATATACGCTTGAGACATATGTTGCAAACAGCAGCTGTGCGATCTGATGCACTAGCCTCAAAAAAGGCCCACACCAAAGAACTTTTGGAATGACGGGCAGAGGCAGCGCCCTGCACAGGCGGAGCTCTGCGGTGTGATTCCGTCGGTGTACTGCCCTTACGCTGGCCACCAAAGGGCATCCTGCCTCGTTGGAGATGTGCCTCCTCCTCATCCTCCTCCTCCTCCTCTCTCCTATTAGGCACCCACGTGGAGTCAGTGACCTCATCATCCCCTCCCTCCTCATCACTGGAGCCAATCTGGCAGTATGCTGCAGCTGCTGGAACATGACTGCCAGATTGGTGTCCTTCTTGAGCATCCCCTCTGTCTGCTCTCACGCTACTGCCTTCCTGTAGCTGGGTTTCATCATCAGACCCTTCGAAACGCTGGGCATCCTCCTGGAGCATGTACCCAACACTGTGCTCAAACAGTTCGGGGGACTCCTCAGGAGGAGGACATGGTGGGTCTAGGGAAGGAGTGACTGATGATGAGTCTGACATTGATACCAGGGAAGAGGACGCTTTGGCAGCTGCTTTGCCAGTACCCTGAGCCTGGGTGAGAGAGGATGAGGAGGAGGAGGAGGGCTTGGTCATCCACTCTACCAAGTCTTCGGCATGATGTGGCTCAACATGTCCAGCTGCCGAAAAGAAGGACAAGCGTGTCCCATGGCCATGTGCTGATGACAATGCACCGCGTCCACGACCAGCACTGTTGCCCCCAGACACAGAGCCTGCTTGCCCTCTTTTATTGCCTCCTGACTGTCTGCCTCTCCTTGTTTGCCTTCCAGACATTCTAATAGATGGCCTGCAGGGAGATGGGGAAAAAGCAATAAGGGCTACCTTCAGGTGTCCTTCTCTGTCCCTTTACTTAAGGATTTCTAAATATGGTTGAGGATGATTGCTTTCGCACAGAATAGCACAACGACAATTTCCCTGACTGTCCAAAAAACAAGGATTTCAAAGATGGTTGATGAGGAATGCTTTAGCACAGTATAGCACAAGGAGAATTTCCCTCACTGTCCTTCCCTGTCCCTACAAACAAGGATTAGCACAGTAAAACACACTGACACTCTCCCTACCTATAGTTTTCTGTCCCTATAAAAAATGTTTTTTTAAAGATGGTTGATGATCAATGCTTTAGCACAGTATAGCACAAGGAGAATTTCCCTCACTGTCCTTCCCTGTCCCTAGAAACAAGGATTAGCACAGTGAAAGAAACTGACACTCTCCCTACCTATAGTTTTCTGTCCCTAGAAAAAATGTTTTTTTAAAGATGGTTGATGATCAATGCTTTAGCACAGTATAGCACAAGGAGAATTTCCCTCACTGTCCTTCCCTGTCCCTAGAAACAAGGATTAGCACAGTGAAACACACTGACACTCTCCCTACCTATAGTTTTCTGTCCCTAGAAAAAATGTTTTTTTAAAGATGGTTGATGATCAATGCTTTAGCACAGTATAGCACAAGGAGAATTTCCCTCACTGTCCTTCCCTGTCCCTAGAAACAAGGATTAGCACAGTAAAACACACTGACACTCTCCCTACCTATAGTTTTCTGTCCCTAGAAAAAATGTTTTTTTAAAGATGGTTGATGATCAATGCTTTAGCACAGTATAGCACAAGGAGAATTTCCCTCACTGTCCTTCCCTGTCCCTAGAAACAAGGATTAGCACAGTGAAAGAAACTGACACTCTCCCTACCTATAGTTTTCTGTCCCTAGAAAAAATGTTTTTTTAAAGATGGTTGATGATCAATGCTTTAGCACAGTATAGCACAAGGAGAATTTCCCTCACTGTCCTTCCCTGTCCCTAGAAACAAGGATTAGCACAGTGAAACACACTGACACTCTCCCTACCTATAGTTTTCTGTCCCTAGAAAAAATTTTTTTTTTAAAGATGGTTGATGATCAATGCTTTAGCACAGTATAGCACAAGGAGAATTTCCCTCACTGTCCTTCCCTGTCCCTAGAAACAAGGATTAGCACAGTAAAACACACTGACACTCTCCCTATCTATAGTTTTCTGTCCCTAGAAAAAATGTTTTTTTAAAGATGGTTGATGATCAATGCTTTAGCACAGTAAAGCACAAGGAGAATTTCCCTCACTGTCCTTCCCTGTCCCTAGAAACAAGGATTAGCACAGTAAAAGAAACTGACACTCTCCCTACCTATAGTTTTCTGTCCCTAGAAAAAATGTCTTTTTAAAGATGGTTGATGATCAATGCTTTAGCACAGTATAGCACAAGGAGAATTTCCCTCACTGTCCTTCCCTGTCCCTAGAAACAAGGATTAGCACAGTGAAAGAAACTGACACTCTCCCTACCTATAGTTTTCTGTCCCTAGAAAAAATGTTTTTTTAAAGATGGTTGATGATCAATGCTTTAGCACACTATAGCACAAGGAGAATTTCCCTCACTGTCCTTCCCTGTCCCTAGAAACAAGGATTAGCACAGTAAAACACACTGACACTCTCCCTACCCATAGTTTTCTGTCCCTAGAAAAAATGTTTTTTTAAAGATGGTTGATGATCAATGCTTTAGCACACTATAGCACAAGGAGAATTTCCCTCACTGTCCTTCCCTGTCCCTAGAAACAAGGATTGGCACAGTAAAACACACTGACACTCTCCCTACCTATAGTTTTCTGTCCCTAGAAAAAATGTTTTTTTAAAGATGGTTGATGATCAATGCTTTAGCACAGTATAGCACAAGGAGAATTTCCCTCACTGTCCTTCCCTGTCCCTAGAAACAAGGATTAGCACAGTGAAACACACTGACACTCTCCCTACCTATAGTTTTCTGTCCCTAGAAAAAATGTTTTTTTAAAGATGGTTGATGATCAATGCTTTAGCACAGTATAGCACAAAGAGAATTTCCCTCACTGTCCTTCCCTGTCCCTAGAAACAAGGATTAGCACAGTGAAAGAAACTGACACTCTCCCTACCTATAGTTTTCTGTCCCTAGAAAAAATGTTTTTTTAAAGATGGTTGATGATCAATGCTTTAGCACAGTATAGCACAAGGAGAATTTCCCTCACTGTCCTTCCCTGTCCCTAGAAACAAGGATTAGCACAGTGAAAGAAACTGACACTCTCCCTACCTATAGTTTTCTGTCCCTAGAAAAAATGTTTTTTTAAAGATGGTTGATGATCAATGCTTTAGCACAGTATAGCACAAGGAGAATTTCCCTCACTGTCCTTCCCTGTCCCTAGAAACAAGGATTAGCACAGTGAAACACACTGACACTCTCCCTACCTATAGTTTTCTGTCCCTAGAAAAAAATGTTTTTTTAAAGATGGTTGATGATCAATGCTTTAGCACAGTATAGCACAAGGAGAATTTCCCTCACTGTCCTTCCCTGTCCCTAGAAACAAGGATTAGTACAGTGAAAGAAACTGACACTCTCCCTACCTATAGTTTTCTGTCCCTAGAAAAAATGTTTTTTTAAAGATAGTTGATGATCAATGCTTTAGCACACTATAGCACAAGGAGAATTTCCCTCACTGTCCTTCCCTGTCCCTAGAAACAAGGATTAGCACAGTAAAACACACTGACACTCTCCCTACCTATAGTTTTCTGTCCCTAGAAAAAATGTTTTTTTAAAGATGGTTGATGATCAATGCTTTAGCACACTATAGCACAAGGAGAATTTCCCTCACTGTCCTTCCCTGTCCCTAGAAACAAGGATTAGCACAGTAAAACACACTGACACTCTCCCTACCTATAGTTTTCTGTCCCTAGAAAAAATGTTTTTTTAAAGATGGTTGATGATCAATGCTTTAGCACACTATAGCACAAGGAGAATTTCCCTCACTGTCCTTCCCTGTCCCTAAAAACAAGGATTAGCACAGTAAAACACACTGACACTCTCCCTACCTATAGTTTTCTGTCCCTAGAAAAAATGTTTTTTTAAAGATGGTTGATGATCAATGCTTTAGCACAGTATAGCACAAGGAGAATTTCCCTCACTGTCCTTCCCTGTCCCTAGAAACAAGGATTAGCACAGTAAAACACACTGACACTCTCCCTACCTATCCTTCTCTTTCCCTAAACTAAAGGAATCCAGGTTAAGCAAGAAAAAAAAATGTCACTGTCCCTGCCTATGCTTCTCTTTCCCTGCTCCGGAACACACTACACTAGGCCGCCGTGCTGGCGGCCTTTTATAGCGTGGGGCGTGTACTAAACACCCTCAGCAATAATTGGCCACAGGCATCCTGCCTGTGGCCAATCATTGCTCTCCTCGCTGCCGGCGCTGTGATTGGCCAAGCATGCGGGGTCACAGTGCATGCTTGGCCAATCACAGCGCCTGGATGACACTGCGATGGCGTAGTGCATTGTGGGCCGTTCGCGTCACTCGAATTAGGCGCGAACGGCCCAAATCGTTCGATCTTCGTCGAACGATCGAACAGCCGATGTTCGAGTCGAACGTATGTTCGACTCGAACACCGAGCTCATCCCTAATGTCTGGAAGGCCAACAAGGAGAGGCAGACAGTCACAAGCCAATACAAGTGGGCAAGCAGGCTCTGTGTCTAGAGACAACAGTGCTGGTCGTGGACACGGTGCATTGTCATCAGCACTTGGCCATGGGACACGCTTGTCCTTATTTTCGGCAGCTGGACGTGTTGAGCCGCATCATGCTGAAGACTTGGTAGAGTGGATGACCAAGTCCTCCTCATCCTCCTCATCCAGGCTCAGGGTACTGGAAAAGCAGCTGCCAATGCGTCCTCTTCCCTCGTATCAATGTCATCAGTCACTCCTTTCCAAGACCCACCATGTCCTCCTGAGGAGTCCCCCGAACAGTTTGAGCACAGTGTTGGGTACATGCTCCAGGAGGATGCCCAGCTTTTTGAAGGGTCTGATGATGATACACAGCTAGAGGAAGGCAGTAGCGTGAGCGCAGAGAGAGGGGATGCTCAAGAAGGGCAGCAATCTGGCAGTCATGTTCCAGCAGCTGCAGCATACTGCCAGGTTTGCTCCAGTGATAAAGAGGGAGGGGATGATGAGGTCACTGACTCCACGTGGGTGCCTGATAGGAGAGAAGAGGAGGAGGAGGATGAGGAGGAGGCACATCTCCAACGAAG
The DNA here is from genome assembly GCA_029206835.1 of Rana muscosa. NCBI lineage: Eukaryota > Metazoa > Chordata > Amphibia > Anura > Ranidae > Rana > Rana muscosa. The sequence continues at coordinate 179,037,654 of JARGYO010005626.1, read as the reverse complement.
CAGGATGCCAGCGTAAGGGCAGCACACCGACTCAATCACACCGCAGAGCTCCGCCTGTGCAGGGCGCTGCCTCTGCCCGTTATTCCAAAAGTTCTTTGGTGTGGGCCTTTTTTGAGTTGAGTGCATCAGATCACACCGCTGCTATTTGCAACATATGTCTCAAGCGTATCTCGTGTGGCCAAAACATCAGCCGCTTGGGCACCACATGCTTGACCAGACATATGTTGACCTGCCATGCAGCTCGTTGGCAAGCGTACCTTAAAGACCCACACCAAAAAACAAAGCGGACCTCTCCTTGCTGATCCTTGCTCCTCATCAGCTGGGATCTCCAACCCCACTATACCTTCAGTCCTCTCTGAAACCTGCACTGAGAGGAATGAAGGTGTAGAATTAGGTGTGTCACAGCCAAGTACTTGCGGGCACTCTGCTAGCAGTACACCGACGTCCGATTGTAGCAGGCAAATTTCCCTGCCCCAGCTGCTGGACCGTCGAAAGAAGTTCACTCCCAGCCATCCACATGCCCAGCGGTTAAATGCTAGCTTGGCTAAATTGCTAGCACTTCAACTGCTGCCTTTTCAGTTGGTAGACTCGGCCCCCTTCCCGTAAGTTTGTGCAATGTGCGGTTCCTCAGTGGCAGGTTCCCAAACGCCACTTTTTCTCACGGAAGGCGATTCTGGCTCTCTACCCGCATGTGGAAGGCAATGTCCATGCCTCGCTGGACAGGGCGGTCAGCGGTAAGGTGCATATTACCGCTGACTCATGGTCCAGCAGGCATGGACAGGGACGTTATCTTTCTTTCACGGCCCATTGGGTCACTCTTTTGGCAGCTGGGAAGGATGCAGGACAAGGTGCAGTAGTGTTGGAGGTTGTTCCGCCGCCACGCCTCCAAAATGCTACTACTGGTTGTGACACACCTCTCTCCTTCACCCCCTCCTCTTCTTCTTCCTCCATGGCCTCTTCCTGTGCTTTGTCCTCGGAACCAGCTGTGCTCCGTAGGCATTCAAGGGGCTACGCAAGTACGCAGGCAAAAAGATGCTATGCCGTGCTTTCGCTGGTGTGTTTGGGGGACAGGAGCCACACTGGGGCAGAGGTTCTGTCAGCTCTGCAGGGGCAGGCCGAGAGGTGGCTGATGCCACGCCAGCTTAAGCCAGGAATGGTGGTTTGCGACAATGGCACCAACCTCCTCTCCGCCTTCCGACAGGGACAACTGACCCATGTGCCCTGTGTGGCTCACGTCCTTAACCTGGTGGTGCAACAGTTCTTGGGCAGGTACCCGGGCTTACAGGATGTCCTAAGGCAGGCCAGGAAAGTCTGTGTGCATTTCTGCAGATCATATAATGCCAGTGCTTGGCTGGCTGAGCTGCAAAAGGAGTTGAACCTGCCCAAGAACCACCTTATATGTGACATGCCCACCAGGTTGAACTCAACGTTGGCCATGCTGCAGCGGCTGTACATGCAGCAGAGGGCCGTCAATGAGTACCTGTGCGACTACGGCACCAGGACAGGGTCAGGGGAGCTCGGTTTTTTTTCACCTCGCCAGTGGGGCATGATCAGGGATGCATGCACTGTCCTGGCACCATTTTAGGAGGCCACGAGGATGGTGAGCAGTGACAGTGCATGCATCAGTGACACTGTACCTCTTGTCCACCTGTTGGAGCATACGCTGCGTGGAATAATGGACAGGGCACTTGAGGCAGAACAGAGGCAGGAAGAGGAGGACTTCCTTGCCTCTCAAGGCCCCCTTTACCCAGACAGTGTTCCTTCTGTCCCACCCATCACACAGGAAGAGGAAGAGGAGGAGGAGGATTGTGTCAGCATAGAGGTGGAGCCTGGCACTCAGCATCAACAGCAGCAGTCTTTTAGGGATGATTTACAGTCCCAAGAAACCCGTGGACTTGTACGTGGCTGGGAGGAGGTGGCTGCGGATCATGTCGTCCTTAGTGACCCAGAGGACTCCGGACCGAATGCCTCAGCTAACCTACGCTGCATGGCCTCCCTGATCCTGCAAAGTCTGCGGAAGGATCCTCGTATTCTTCGGATCAAGGAGAGGGACCATTACTGGCTGGCCACTCTCCTTGATCCACGGTACAAGGGTAAGGTTGCAGACCTTATCTTGCCATCGCAGAGGGAGCAGAGGATAAGACATCTCCGGGAGGCCTTGCAGAAAGGTCTGTGTAACGCGTTCCCAGAGACTGGGAGGTTACAAACTCCTGGTCCTGGACAACGAGTTGCTGAGGCTTCGGTCAGTAGCAGAAGGAAAGGTGGAGAAGGTGGCCGTCTGACCGATGCGTTCAGACAATGCTTTAGTCCGCAGCCCCAAGGTATGATCGGTTCCAGCAACCAGTGCCAGCGTCTGATATACATGGTGCAGGAATACCTAGGGCCAAGGTCAGACTTGGACACTTTTCCCACCGAAAATCCTCTGGCTTACTGGGTCTTGAGGATGGATCACTGGCCTTAGCTTGCACAGTATGCAATTGAGCTACTGGCCTGTCCTGCATCCAGCGTTCTTTCGGAACGCACATTCAGTGCTGCTGGAGGCTTTGTCACCGATCACAGGGTGCGCCTGTCCACCGACTCGGTTGATCGACTGACCTTTATAAAGATGAATCTGTCTTGGATCACCACCAGCTACCAGGCACCTGAAGCTGATGTAACAGAATAATTTATTTTGAAATGTCACATCCCTTCAAGACTGACTATGCTGATGCTGAGTGACTGTCCGGTTATATTGACTGACTATCCTCTTCCTCCTCAATGATCCTGATGATAGCTTGGAAGAACTTTTTTGTTTCTGGGTGCCGCCACCAGTGGCTAAGGCCCAATTTTTCAGGCCCTGTTTAACAGGGGCATGTAATTACAATTTTTTATGCAATGCTTTGCAGCAGGGCTCATTCCTGCACTCCAACTAGAGTATCTGGGGGAGGTTGCAGTGTCGTGGCACCAGCACCAGTGCCTAAGGCCCAATTTTTCAGCCCCTGTTTAACAGGGGCGTGTAATTACAATTTTTGATGCAATACTTTGCAACAGGGCTCATTGCTGTGCTCCAAGTACAGTATCTGTGAGGGGTTGCAGTGTCGTGGCACCAGCCCCAGTGCCTAAGGCCCAATTTTTCAGCCCCTGTTTAACACGGGCGTGTAATAAAAAAATTTGATGCAATACTTTGCAACAGGGCTCATTGCTGTGCTCCAAGTACAGTATCTGTGAGGGGTTGCAGTGTTGTGGCACCAGCACCAGTGCCTAAGGCCCAATTTTTCAGCCCCTGTTTAACAGGGGCGTGTAATTACAATTTTTGATGCAATACTTTGCAACAGGGCTTATTGCTGTGCTCCAAGTACAGTATCTGTGAGGGGTTGCAGTGTTGTGGCACCAGCACCAGTGCCTAAGGCCCAATTTTTCAGCCCCTGTTTAACAGGGGCGTGTAATTACAATTTTTGATGCAATACTTTGCAACAGGGCTCATTGCTGTGCTCCAAGTACAGTATCTGTGAAGGGTTGCAGTGTTGTGGCACCAGCACCAGTGCCTAAGTCCCAATTTTTCAGCCCCTGTTTAACAGGGGCGTGTAATTACAATTCTTGATCTAATAATTCACAGCAGGGCCCATTCCTGTGCCCGCCAAGAGTAACTGTGAGGGCTTACAGTGTTGTGGCAACACCGTACACCACCACCACCAAAGGCCCAATTTTTCTGCCCCTCTTCAACAGGGGCATGCAATTACAATTCTTGATCTAATAATTCACAGCAGGGCCCATTTATGCGCCCACCAAGAGTAACTGTGAGGGCTTACAGTGTTGTGGCAACACCACCACCAAAGGCCCAATTTTTCTGCCCTTCTTCAACAGGGGCATGCAATTACAATTCTTGATCTAATAATTCACAGCAGGGCCCATTCCTGCACCCACCAAGAGTAACTGTGAGGGCTTACAGTGTTGTGGCAACACCACCACCAAAGGCCCAATTTTTCTTCCCCTCTTCAACAGAGGCATGCAATTACGATTCTTGATCTATTAATTCACAGCAGGGCCCATTTATGCGCTCACCAAGAGTAACTGTGAGGGCTTACAGTGTTGTGGCAACACCACCACCAAAGGCCCAATTTTTCTGCCCCTCTTCAACAGGGGCATGCAATTACAATTCTTGATCTAATAATTCACAGCAGGGCCCATTCATGCGCCCACCAAGAGTAACTGTGAGGGCTTACAGTGTTGTAGCACCAGCACCACCACCAAAGGCCCAATTTTTCCTACCACTGTTCAACAATGGCATGGAATTCCTGATTTAATAGTTCACAGCAGGGCGTTCCAGCGCCCACCAAGAGTAACTGTGAGGGCTTACAGTGTTGTGGCAACACCAACATCTAAGGGGCAAATTTATGCAGAGCAGGGATGAGCCGAACACCCCCCTGTTCGGTTCGCACCAGAACCTGCGAACAGACAAAATGTTCCTGTAAACTTTAGAACCCTATTAAATACAATGGACTCGAACGTTCGAAATCTAAAGTGTTAATTATAAAGGCTAATATGCAAGTTATTGTCCTAAAAAGTGTTTGGGGACCTGGGTCCTGCCCCAGGGGACATGTATCAATGCAAAAAGAAGTTTTAAAAACGGCAGTTTTTTCGGAAGCAGTGATTTTAATAATGCTTAAAATGAAAAAATAAAAGTGAAATATTCCTTTAAATTTCGTACCTGGGGGGTGTGTATGATATGCATGTGAAGTGGCGCATGTTTCCCGTGCTTAGAACTGTCCCTGCAAAAAATGTCATTTTTGAAAGAAAAAAATGCATTTAAAACTGACTCGCGGCTATTAATGAATTGTCGGCTCCCGGCAATACATACAAAAGTCATTGATAAAAAAAAAAAAAAAAGCGTGGGGGTTCCCCAGAATTCAATTACCAGGCCCTTCAGGTCTGGAATGGATATTAAGGGGAACCCCGCCGCAAATTAAAAAAAAAATTGTCGTGGGGTTCCCCCAAATATCCATTCCAGGCCCTTCAGATCTGGCATGGATTTTAAGGGGAACTCCACCCCAAATTTAAAAAAAATGGCGTGGAGTCCCCCTAAAAATCCATACCAGACCCCTTATCCGAGCACGCAACCTGGCCAGCCGCAGGGGAAAAGGGGGGGACGAGAGAGCGGCCCCCCCTCCCTCCTGAACCGTACCAAGCCACATGCCCTCAACATGGGGAGGATGTCCCCATGTTGATGGGGACAAGGGCCTCATCCCCACAACCCTTGCCCGGTGGTTGTGGGGGTCTGCGGGCGGGGGGCTTATCGGAATCTGGAAGACCCCTTTAACAAAGGGGACCCCCAGATCCCGGCCCCCCCTATGTGAATTGGTAAGGGGTACATTGTACCCCTACCATTTCACGAAGAAAGCGTAAAAAAAATGTTTAAAAAAACACACAAACACCTTGAAAAAGTCCTTTATTTAAAAAAAAAAAAAAAACATTCCAGCGATGAAATCCAGTGTCCCGCGGCGATCCCGATGTCCAGCGCTGTCCTTCATTGGTTGTGCCTGAGCGGACCTGATGGGGAACTCCCTCTCAGTATTTTAAATGTATAGACCCGCCCCTTCTAAAGTTCCCCATCAGGTCCGCTCAGCGGACGAGATGCGGAACATGAGAAGGGGCGGGTCTATACATGTATTACCAAAGTGAGAGCAGTCCCCCATCAGGTCCGCCCCCTCGGTATGTCGGACCCGCCTACGTCATTGGCTTGAGCGGGGAACTTCCTTCACTATGTAAATTTAAATTACACAGTGAAGGAAGTTCCCCGCTCAAGCCAATGACGTAGGCGGGTCCGACATACCGAGGGGGCGGACCTGATGGGGAACTGCTCTCACTTTGGTAATACATGTATAGACCCGCTCCTTCTCATGTTCCGCATCTGGTCCGCTGAGCGGACCTGATGGGGAACTTTAGAAGGGGCGGGTCTATACATTTAAAAGTTCCCCATCAGTTCCCCATCAGGTCCGCTCAGGCACAACCAATGAAGGACAGCGCTGGACATCGGGATCGCCGCGGGACACTGGATTTCACCGCTGGAATGTCTTTTTTGTTTTTTTTTAAATAAAGGACTTTTTCAAGGTGTTTGTGTGTTTTTTTAAACATTTTTTTACGCTTTCTTCGTGAAATGGTAGGGGTACAATGTACCCCTTACCAATTCACATAGGGGGGGGCCGGGATCTGGGGGTCCCCTTTGTTAAAGGGGTCTTCCAGATTCCGATAAGCCCCCCGCCCGCAGACCCCCACAACCACCAGGCAAGGGTTGTGGGGATGAGGCCCTTGTCCCCATCAACATGGGGACATCCTCCCCATGTTGAGGGCATGTGGCCTGGTACGGTTCAGGAGGGAGGGGGGACCGCTCTCTCGTCCCCCCCTTTTCCCCTGCGGCCGGCCAGGTTGCGTGCTCGGATAAAGGGTCTGGTATGGATTTTTAGGGGGACTCCACGCCATTTTTTAAAAAAATTTGGGGTGGAGTTCCCCTTAAAATCCATTCCAGACCTGAAGGGCCTGGTAATTGAATTCTGGGGAACACCCACGCTTTTTTTTTTTATCAATGACTTTTGTATGTATTGCCGGGAGCCGACAATTCATTAATAGCCGCGAGTCAGTTTTAAATGCATTTTTTTCTTTCAAAAATGACATTTTTTGCAGGGACAGTTCTAAGCACGGGAAACATGCGCCACTTCACATGCATATCATACACACCCCCCAGGTACGAAATTTAAAGGAATATTTCACTTTTATTTTTTCATTTTAAGCATTATTAAAATCACTGCTCCCGAAAAAACGGTCGTTTTTAAAACTTCTTTTTGCATTGATACATGTCCCCTGGGGCAGGACCCGGGTCCCCAAACACTTTTTAGGACAATAACTTGCATATAAGCCTTTATAATTAGCACTTTAGATTTCTCCCATAGATTTTTCGAATTTGCCGCGAACACCCCAATTTGTTCGCTGTTCGGTGAACGGGCGAACAGGCAATGTTCGAGTCGAACATGAGTTCGACTCGAACTCGAAGCTCATCCCTAATGCAGAGTATATACAGCAGGCCCCTACTTTCAAACATCCAACTTACAAACGACTCCTACTTGCAAACGGAAGGAGACAACAGGAAGCGAGAGGAAATCTACCCCTAGGAAGGGAAATTCTCTCCTGTAAGAGTTAATATGGGAGAAATGTGTCTCTTCTCTACTGATGCTTTATCACCAATCCTTGTTTCAATAAAAACCCCACTTTTCCAAAAACATTTGTCATTGGGACGGAAAGTGAGGTGAAATGTTCTGAACAGGTGCACAGACAGCAAAACAAATGTTTCAGGGGTGATAACCCTTCCCTATGTTCTCCAAAAAGCTTAAAAATAGATTTTTTGGCTGCAGCTACACTTAAAAATTTACCTGTTCCAAATTACAAACAGATTCTACTTAAGAACAAACCTAAAGTCCCTGTCTTGTTTGCACTGCCTGTATACTGCTGTTCAGAGTATATAGGGTTTTAGGTATAGGGTTTTATTTTGGGTGCAGGGTTCCCCTTAATATCCATACAAGACCCAAAGGGGCTGGTAATGGGCTGGGGTAAGGGGGGTGGGGGGGGGGGTGATGGGGTAGCCATGCCATTTTTCTCAAAGATTTTCATCCATATTGCCAGGACAAGACATGACATTAAAGCCGCAAGCAGTTTTAAATGGCTTTTTTCCCTTTACAAATGTCTTTTTGTGCAGGGACAGTTCTAAATACGGTAAACACATGCCACTTCACAGGCATACTTTAGACACCCCCCAGGTACGATATTAAAGGAATATTTCACTTTTTTTTTCACTTTATGCATCATTAAAATGACTGCTCCAGCAAAAACTGCTGTTTTTAAAACTTATTTTTGCATAGATACATGTCCCCTGGGGCAGAACCCAGGTCCCCAAACCCTTTTTAGGTCAATAACATGCATATTAGCCGTTATAATTAGCACTTTAGATTTCGAACGTTCGCGTCCATTGTATTTAATAGGGTTCTAACGTTCGTGCAAACTTTCGGTCCGTTCGCAGGTTCTGGTGCGAACCGAACCAGGGGGGTGTTCGGCTCATCCCTAGTCAGCAGACAGGAACACCTCAGGCTGGGCAGCAGGCAGGAACATCTCAGGCTGGGCAGCAGGCAGGAACACCTCAGACTGGGCAGCAGGCAGGAACATCTCAGGCTGAGCAGCAGGCAGGAACACCTCAGGCTGGGCAGCAGGCAGGAACACCTCAGGCTGGGCAGCAGGAAGGAACATCTCAGGCTGGGCAGCAGGCAGGAACATCTCAGGCTGGGCAGCAGGCAGGAACATCTCAGGCTGGGCAGCAGACAGGGACACAGCGGGCTCCTCAGGCTGGGAAACGGGCACCACAACCTCAGGCCGGGGAACGGGCACCACAACCTCAAGCCGGGAAACGGGCACCACAACCTCAAGCCGGGAAATGGGCACCACAACCTCAAGCCAGGAAATGGGCACCACAACCTCAAGCCGGGAAACGGGCACCACAACCTCAGGCCGGGAAACGGGCACCACAACCTCAGGCCGGGAAACGGGCACCACAACCACAGGCCGGGAAACGGCACCATAACCTCAGGCTGGGAAACGGGCACCAGATCTTCAGGTGGGGTCACAGGCACCGAATCTTCAGGCGGGATCACAAACACCAAATCTTCAGGCGGGGTCACAGGCACCAGACCTTCAGGCGGGGTCACAGGCACCGGATCTTCAGGCGGGGATAAAGGCACCGGATTTTCAGGCGGGGACACAGGCACCGGATCTTCAGGCGGGGACACAGGCACCGGATCTTCAGGCGGGGACACAGGCACCGGATCTTCAGACTGGGACACCGGATCTTCAGACTGGGACACCGGATCTTCAGACTGGGACACCGGATCTTCAGACTGGACCACTGGCATCAGGACTTCTGGTTGGAAGCTAGGCACCGGGACATAAGGCCGGAACACTGGCTCTGGCACTTCAGGCCGGAACACTGGCTCTGGCACTTCAGGCCGGAACACTGGCTCTGGCACTTCAGGCCGGAACACTGGCTCTGGCACTTCAGGCCGGAACACTGGCTCTGGCACTTCAGGCTGGAACACTGGCTCTGGCACTTCAGGCTGGAACACTGGCTCTGGCACTTCAGGCTGGAACACTGGCTCTGGCACTTCAGGCTGGAACACTGGCTCTGGCACTTCAGGCTGGAATACTGGCTCTGGCACTTCAGGCTGGAACACTGGCTCTGGCACTTCAGGCCGGAACACTGGCTCTGGCACTTCAGGCCGGAACACTGGCTTTGGCACTTCAGGCTGGAACACTGGCTCTGGCACTTCAGGCCGGAACACTGGTCCTTGCACTTCTGGCTGGAACACTGGCTCTGGCACTTCAGGCTGGAGGGCTGGCACAGGAATTTTAGGCTGGCAGGCTGGCACAGGAACTTCAGGCTGGCAGGCTGGCACAGGAACTTCAGGCTGGCAGGCTGGCACAGGAACTTCAGGCTGGCAGGCTGGCACAGGATGATACCAGTGCTGTGTGTGTCTGCACTTGCCGGGTATTTATACCTGCTAACAGGCTCAGGTGACCCCTGATTGCAGGAAGTAACATCTGCACCACACTGCCAGGATCCATCCACTGGTGGACGCCAGTACTGCGGCCCAAGGATGTGTGAGGGGGTTAACTCGGTAGCGGGTGTGTGTGACCCCCTGGTTGGGCTCCCCACACAAAAACAGGGCCAGCAGACGGAGGTTGTGGTTTTCAAAATCAAAAGGTGCGGTTTATTTCTCTATGTACAGTGACAAAAACACAGCAAAGCCAAAAAGAAACATAAACAAAATAAATCCTGGTCAGTTTGACCTCTGACTAAACATGCAGGTTTCCTAAACTAACAACTGGGATCAGCCTGGTGCTGTCCTAGTCCCTAAGTCCCTGGTTTAGTAAAAGTCCAAACAAATAGCCACACAGGCTTTGCCTCACCGCACAGGGGTTCACTCTCCCTAGACAGTCCACACAGGTCTGGTTCCAGGCATGAGCTAACATCTAATGAAGCTGGGAGTTCTTATAGAGGCCTAAATGAGCTGACAAGCTTCAGCTGGCCTCATCAACTCCCTGTCTGTACGACGCCCCACACTCTCCCTAGAGGTATGAGTCATCCATGAGCCCACTAGCCTTATACAACTCTCCACCTAGTTGTATAAGTCGGCGTAAAGCCTGAATCTGGGCGAAATATATCTACCCCCCTGGATGCAACCAGGTGACTTTACCTTCCTGCTGTCACATACCCCCCCTCTTGTTTTAACCTTGGGGTTGGAACACCAGCAATCAGGCATTCATGTACTCGAGACAAAGCATCCACATTCCCCATTTGAACGCCAGGGCGATGCTTTACTGTGAAGTTGAATTCCTGTAGGGCCAGGAACCACCTATTCACTCTTCTATTTGTCTCCTTGTTTTGAGCCATCCACTTTAACGGAGCGTGATCCGTAACCAAGTCAAAGTGCCTACCTAGCAGGTAGTACCGAAGGGAATCTAGAGCCCACTTCACCGCTAAACACTCCTTTTCAACGGTGGCGTAATTTACCTCATGGGACTTCAACTTCCTGCTGAGGTAAATGACTGGGTGCTCTTCCCCGTTCCAGACCTGGGACAATACTGCTCCTAACCCCACATCTGACGCATCACTTTGTACGACAAAGTCTTTAGAGAAGTCGGGTGAGTACAACACTGGCTGGCTACATAAGGCTTGTTTCAAGAATTGGAATGCTGCCTCCGCCTCGGGGGTCCATTTAATCATGACCGACCCTTTCCCTTTCGTCAGGTTGGTTAGGGGCACAGCCTTAGAAGCAAAGTGGGGAATGAAGCGCCGATAATAACCCGCGATTCCCAGAAAGGCTCGTACCTGCTTCTTGCTGTTGGGACGTGGCCAACTCTGGATGGCCTCGACTTTGTTGAGTTGGGGTTTTATTACTCCCCTGCCAATGGTGTACCCAAGATATTTGGCCTCCTCCTGCCCAATGGTACACTTCTTGGGGTTAGCCGTAAACCCCGCTTCCCGGATAGAGTCTAGGACTGCTTGCACTTTTGGCAGATGTGAGGCCCAATCTGTGCTATGGACAATTACGTCATCCAGGTAAGCCGCAGCATACTTCCGATGGGGCCTCAGTATCTGGTCCATTTTCCGCTGGAATGTGGCCGGCGCATTCTGTAACCCGAACGGCATTCTCTTATATTGGAACGCCCCGTCTGGGGTTACAAATGCGGTTTTCTCTTTGGCCGACTTGGCCAGGGGAATTTGCCAATACCCTTTTGTGAGGTCAAGAGTCGTCATGTATCGGGCTGTTCCCAGCCGGTCGATCAACTCATCTATACGTGGCATGGGGTAGGTGTCAAATTTTGTAACTTTGTTCAACTGACGAAAATCGTTACAAAATCGCCAGCTCCCATCCGGTTTAGGCACCAACACAATGGGACTAGACCAATCACTTTGGGACTCCTCTATCACCCCTAAGTTCAGCATTTTCTGTACTTCCTCCCGTATTGCCTCCCGTCGGGCCTCTGGGATCCGATAGGGTTTTAACTTCACCCTTTCACCGGGCGGGGTAATAATATCATGCTCTACCCCAGATGTTTGTCCCGGCAGCTCAGAGAACACCTCCTTGTTGCGAAGCACAAACTCCTTAACCTCCTGTTGTTGGGGTTGTGACAAGGTGGCTGCTATTCCAACCTCCGGAATCACGCAACCAGTTTGAGCTGGTGACCAAGTTTCTGCGACTAGGGACTCTCTATCCCTCCAGGCTTTCAACAGATTAACGTGATATATCTGTTCGGGCTTTCGCCTTCCTGGTTGTCTGACCTTGTAATTCACTTCGCTCACTTTTTCCATTATCTCGTAGGGGCCTTGCCATTTGGCAAGGAATTTACTTTCAACCGTAGGGACAAGTACCAATATCCTATCCCCCGGGGAAAAGGTACGGGTCTTTGCTCCACGGTTGTACACTCTCTGCTGTGCCAACTGCGCTTGGGCCAAATGTTCCTTCACGATGGGCATTACCTGTGCAATTCGATCTTGCATCAGGGCGACATGCTCAATCACACTCCTGTGGGGAGAACTCTCACTTTCCCAAGTTTCCTTGGCAATATCCAACAGCCCTCTTGGGTGTCTCCCATACAGTAACTCAAAGGGGGAGAATCCCGTAGAGGATTGGGGCACCTCCCTAATAGCAAACATCAAATAAGGAAGTAGACAGTCCCAATCCTTTCCATCTCTATCCACCACTTTCTTCAACATTTGTTTTAGGGTTTTGTTGAATCTTTCAACCAGCCCATCGGTTTGGGGGTGATACACAGATGTACGCAATTGCGTCACTTTGAGCAATTTACACAGCTCTTTCATAACCCGGGACATAAAGGGTGTACCTTGGTCCGTAAGCAGTTCTTTACAAATACCCACCCGGCTAAAAACAAGAGATAGCTCTTTGGCTATGGTTTTGGCCGAGGTATTTCTGAGAGGGATCGCTTCTGGATAACGGGTGGCATAGTCCATTATAACCAATATGTACTGGTGCCCCCTAGCGGACTTGATTATAGGACCTACCAAATCCATTGCGATTCTCTCAAACGGGACCTCAATGATGGGTAGAGGGACCAGCGGGCTACGGAAATGTGGCATCGGGGCCGACCTCTGACACACAGGGCAGGAGGAACAATAATTTTCTATGTCCTTCATCACCCCAGGCCAATAGAATCTCTGTAATACCCTCTCTCGGGTTTTCTCTGTCCCCAGATGACCTCCAAGAATGTGCCCATGGGCCAACTCCAACACAAACTTCCTGTAAGGTTTGGGCACCACAAGCTGCTCAACGGTTTCTTCTGCCCTTTTTGCCACCCGATACAGTAGGTCCTTCTCTACGCTGAAGTATGGGTAAGTGCAGGTATTATCTGGGTTCACTAACTCGCCATCTATTTCCACTACGTTTTCCCGTGCCTTTATTAGGGTGGGGTCTTTTAACTGTTCTGTGGCAAAATTTTCCCTGTGAACCTCCAGATCAGAAAACTCCACAGACGGTAGGTTTTCGTCTGAGGAGGTGGGCTCCTCTCCAGTTTCTTGAGTCTCCCCTGCCAATACTGACAAGGGAAATTCTGGAGAGTCCTCACCACTCTCAGAGGAGTTCTGGCTATCACATTCCTGGTACATAGGGGCACCAGTGGGGGGCTCAGGATCATCCCACAGTTCCCAGAACTTCGGAAAATCCCTTCCCACAATGGCATCATGCGGTAATTGAGATACTAACCCCACTGGATGAGAGAGGGTACCTTTGGGGGTCTCGAAACACACTGTAGTCACTGGATACTCTCGGGTGTCCCCATGCACACAAATAACAGCTACCTTGCTATTCCCAGAGACCTCTGTTTTAACTAATTCAGCCTTTATCAGGGTCACAAGGCTACCTGAATCCAGTAATACCACAACATTTCTACCATTAATACACATTTTGCATAAATGTTTCTCAGTTCCCCGAATGGCAGTGCATGCGACTGTCGCACACAGCGACTGACGTCTGTCCATCAGAAAGTCACATTGCGTGGGTTCCTCCACAACCGGGCAATTTGCTGCAATATGTCCCGCTTGCCGGCAGCGGTAGCAAACAATCCATTTGGCTGCCTCTTGAGCCCCTGACTTCCCAGGCTGTTCTCGCCAAACTTTGGGTAGAGCTCCCACCCTCTCACTCTCTCCACCCTCACCCCTTGGAATCCTCTTATCCGCCCCTGGGGATGGTCTGGTCTTAGGGTGGAAAGTCCGAGAGTCTCTGGAAGAGGCCGTCAGGTTCTCTGTAGCCAAGTAATTCTCTACACGATCCACAAGACCACCGGCCGTCTCTGGGTCTCCATGGCTTACCCACTTTTGGATGGCAGTAGGAAGAGCTCTCAAAAACCGATCCATTACAACACGTTCCACAATCTCTGGTGCGGACAAAGTCTCTGGCTGTAGCCACTTCCTGCTCAGGTGAATGAGATCATACATTTGAGACCTGGGGGGTTTTCCAAGCTGGAAAGTCCAGTTATGCACACGCTGAGCCCGGACAGCCAGGGTGACACCCAGCCTTGCCAATATTTCAGCTTTTAGCATCACATAGTCTTTTGCTTGGTCAGGCTCTAGGTCATAGTAAGCCTTCTGCGATTCACCAGTTAACAGAGGAGCCACCAGTCCAGCCCACTGCTCCTCAGGCCACTTTTCTCTTTCAGCAGTCCTTTCAAATGTGGTCAAAAATACCTCTGGATCATCCTCTCCAGACATTTTTGTCAATAAACGACTCACCCCAAAGGACGCGGTATTAGTGGGACGGCTTTCCTCACTGGTCTGCGGACGTTGCTGCATTACTGCTTCCATTTGTTGTAGTCTCTGCTCTTGCTTCTGTAACAGGTCTATGAAGCGGGCCTCAGATTGCTGCTGGGCTTGTTGATGAGCTTGCTGCTGGGCTGCAAGGCTCCTTTGCAAACCTGCATTTGTCTGCTGTTGATTGGCATTTGCTAGAGCCAGCTGTTTCAGTATCTCCTCCATGCTGGCTTAAAAAAAACTGCCACTGGTTCTCCACCAACTGTGAGGGGGTTAACTCGGTAGCGGGTGTGTGTGACCCCCTGGTTGGGCTCCCCACACAAAAACAGGGCCAGCAGACGGAGGTTGTGGTTTTCAAAATCAAAAGGTGCGGTTTATTTCTCTATGTACAGTGACAAAAACACAGCAAAGCCAAAAAGAAACATAAACAAAATAAATCCTGGTCAGTTTGACCTCTGACTAAACATGCAGGTTTCCTAAACTAACAACTGGGATCAGCCTGGTGCTGTCCTAGTCCCTAAGTCCCTGGTTTAGTAAAAGTCCAAACAAATAGCCACACAGGCTTTGCCTCACCGCACAGGGGTTCACTCTCCCTAGACAGTCCACACAGGTCTGGTTCCAGGCATGAGCTAACATCTAATGAAGCTGGGAGTTCTTATAGAGGCCTAAATGAGCTGACAAGCTTCAGCTGGCCTCATCAACTCCCTGTCTGTACGACGCCCCACACTCTCCCTAGAGGTATGAGTCTTCCATGAGCCCACTAGCCTTATACAACTCTCCACCTAGTTGTATAAGTCGGCGTAAAGCCTGAATCTGGGCGAAATATATCTACCCCCCTGGATGCAACCAGGTGACTTTACCTTCCTGCTGTCACAGATGATATAACACCAGCAGAGAGAAGTTCCCCTGACAGTTCAGAACTGCCAGGAGACACCTGTTGGTGGACCTCAGTACTGCACGCCAGATGATAGATACTACCAGCGGATGGAACCTTTCCTTACAAGAGCACACAGGCCCCAGCAGAATCACAGGTCTCTGGCACACTAGACACTGAAATGGGGGAAGGGGGAAGAGGAACCCATGCAACCCACCCTGGCTGATATCCCCAGATATGTGCACACCTGCACGGCCTCTGTGCACACCTTACAAGAACAGTTTGGCGGTATTAAGGAAGAATTGGGCTTTATCCGCCATGACATCCAGAAGATACGGGAATGCACCACTGCGGCAGAGGGACGCATCAGTGACATTGAAGATAAAATGGCCCCCCTACTCAGAGACACTCAGAATACAGCTAGACTAGCCAGGGCGAACAAGCTCAAGTCAGATGACCTTGAAAATCACATGAGGAGAAACAATGTGCACATAGTGGGGTTACCGGAGAAGACAGAGGGCAGGGACCCCACAAAATTTGTGGAAAAATGGCTCCAGGAGATCTTCGGGAGAGAAGTCGTTACATCACTAAATTCTGTAGAGAGGGCCCACAGAGTGCCACCCAGACCACTACCACCAGGCCACCCACCTTGCACGATGCTGGCCAGGCTACTTAACTATAAGGACAAGAAAATAGTTCTCCGGCAGGCAAGGGAAAAGCACATTGTTACTTATAATGGGGTACACATCTCCTTTTACCCCGACTATTCAGAAGCAGTGCAGAGGAGCAGAGCGAGATTCGCCAACGTTATGTTTCCGGCATGACTCTGCATCATGGCCAGGGGTCAAGCTCACTTCTTTGAGTCCGCAACAGATGCCTCCCTTTGGATCGATGCCAATGACCATGTCATCCGCCAGACCAGGAGAACAGCTGCGGAAGGCGACTGACAACCTTCTAAAAAGCTACTAGAGGAGAGGTGAGCACTTAGCAGGAAACACAGGAAAGTTAGATTGCAAATGGAGCCTACAACCCAGCCAGAAACCACAACACCCTTTGTCCTCCCCGCGTTGTGAGCAATGTGACTGGTGCGACCAATACAACACCTAGTTGTAGAGCACTAGCTGATCCCCCATGGTTGGTGCCGTTAGTGCCACTCAGAGGAGTCCTAAGTTTGCTGTTTGGGTTAATTTTGTTTTTGTTTTTTATTACACAGTTTGTGTCCCCCGATTGCATTATCAGTCGTGGGCTGGCGACAGTTTGTCCAGTCATGCATGTGACGTTGACTCTATAGTTCTTTGCATACAGCTCCAGTTCTTTCAATACACTGTTTCCAGAACTGTCTACCTCACGCCCACCCACCTTGCTTACAATGCAGAATTGTACATGCACCATGAACATGATGCTGCCATCCCCCCAGGTGCCACTCCAGTCTACGTAACACCCAGAGTACGGGAGGACCGGGTCTCCCCTAACCCCTTCAAGGATGACTTTACCAATGCCAATGACCACTGTCCCCATACTCTCCTGGAACATTAGAGGTCTCCAGGACCCACTTAAGCGCACTATGGTATCCACGGTTCTCAGGAAGCACGCCCCGGCTATATAAATATTGCCTCCAGGAGACAAACCTGATTCCAGAGACGTTATCCTGTGTTAATTTTGCATGGGTGGGAGGGGGGTTCCACTCCACGCACACCTCCTACTCCAGGGGGGTGAGTGTACTGGTGCACCGCTCGGTGGACTTACAGGTATACGACCAATTAATTGACACTGAAGAGAGATATGTTATCCTGTTATGCAAAGTGTATCACTTGAAATGTATTATAGCAGCTATGTATATTCCACCCCCTTCAACTTAGAGGCATTGAGAACCCTCCTAGCCTTCCAAATTTGCCACCCTGATGTGCCACTGTTGCAGTGGGAGATCTTAACTGTTACATGGACCCCCTCCTGGACAAGTACCCGTCCCCGGTGAGAGGCCGCAAAATAGCTCGAACGGCACTGCGGAAGTTCGCTGAGAAGGTGGGCTGGTTGGACCCATGGCGGGACCGCAACCCGCTGCAGAGACAGTTCTCCTGTTTCTCCAAAACGCACCTTTCCCTGTCCAGAATAGATCTGTGCCTATGCACTTCCCAAACGTCCCGTTTTTTACAGGACATCCAATACCTTGTCAGGGGTGTCTCAGATCATTCCCCCCTCTTGATTCACTTAATCTCCAAACCTGACACCACACTGCTGAGGGCTCCATGGAAACTCAATGCCTTCTGGTTGAATTTGCTCCCCTCCCGGGACGGCCTATTAGAGGCAATCGGGAATTCTGGGAGCGCCATGCTGACCACCCTGACTTTAATACGGTCTGGGATGCCTTTAAGGCGACCTTGAGGGGTATACTCATAAAGGAAGTTACAAAAATCAAATCCAACACACGGGCACAGCAGGAGCAGGCGGAACACCTGGTAAACCAGCTTGAGACAAGGTTTATAGACGACCCCAGTGATGCAAATAGAGAGTCCTGTCTAGCGGCACAGGAGGCGGTAGCTCAGATTACTAGATCGGTAGCTGACAAAAAATGTTTTTTTTTAACAGACTTGCTTTCTACGAGGAGGGGGAACAGACAGGCCGCCTACTAGCTATTGTAATATACAAAGAAAAAACTGCGCCACTTTTAACCAAAATCTATTAGAAATTCGGTGCTTATTTAAATGTATATGGAAAACTATCAGGCATCACACCAAAATAGTCCAATGGTATTTAACCAATCATCTAAATTAGTCCATAGGTCATTAAGGGTAACCACAAACTTCACACCACCGTGATTACTCAAAGCAAGCCGTGAAGAATCCACCACCAAAGAATGCCCTAAATCGCTTGCCTTCTGGTAAGCTGCTCCCCCCTTTCTTTGGTGGTGGATTCTTCACGGCTTGCTTTGAGTAATCACGGTGGTGTGAAGTTTGTGGTTACCCTTAATGACCTATGGACTAATTTAGATGATTGGTTAAATACCATTGGACTATTTTGGTGTGATGCCTGATAGTTTTCCATATACATTTAAATAAGCACCGAATTTCTAATAGATTTTGGTTAAAAGTGGCACAGTTTTTTCTTTGTTTATTGTTTGAGGTGTTGTCACACTATTTCTGCTGCCTAATGTTCAAAAGTTTTTTAACTGTTTGCTAGCGCAGTTTTTATCTTTTATATAGCTGTTGTAATATGTTGGCCGATTTATGTGGGACGTTATATGTGTATAGATGTGTGTGTCTGTGTGTATGTATATATGTATGTATATATATATATATATGTGTATATATGTATATATATATGTATATATATGTGTGTGTGTGTGTATATATATATAGATATATGTATGTGTATATTGTATGAGTACAAGATTGACCAGGCCATATTTCAGCTGACTTTGGTATCTGTGATCTAATTACACATATCAAAGTGTGGTTGTTGATTAAAGGGGGTTAGTGGCCAAACAAGGTTTACTACACATATCAAGGGGACAGATAATGACTGATGTGCTAATCTTATGCAAGCCTACCTAGATGTGTGAGGTGGCCTGTTAACTGAATTGAACACTGACATTTCAAAGGGTGTTTGTTGACCAAAGGGCCAAACAGGATTTACTACACATATCAAGGGGACTTGTTTATGTCAATATGCAAGAATCCAGGACGAGTCTATTCAAAACGGTGTTCAGGCCACCTTTCGTATCTGTAATCTAATTGCGTGTGTCAAAAGAGAGCTTGTTGATGTTATTATGCAAGAATGCAAATGATGGCTGTGGTCGTCTCCGGCTAGGTAGGGGGTCATTCTCTGTCATCCTGAATGACAGAGTGTTGATCAAAGACAGCCAATCAAATTGCTCAGTCATTCAATGGATAAGCAATATAAGCTGATAATGAGTCTAGTCTTGTTATATTCTGTAGGAATATGAAGGCATAGGATATATTCTGTAGGAATATGAAGGCATAGGATATATTCTGTAGGAATATGAAGGCATAGGATAAATTCTGTAGGAATATGAAGGCATGGGAGATATTCTGTAGGAATATGAAGGCATAGGATATATTCTGTAGGAATATGAAGGCATAGGATATATTCTGTAGGAATATGAAGGCATAGGATATATTCTGTAGTAAAAAGGCATGGGAGATATTCTGTAGGAATATGAAGGCATAGGATATATTCTGTAGGAATATGAAGGCATGGGAGATATTCTGTAGGAATATGAAGGCACAGGATATACTCTGCATGGATAGGAAAGCACAGGTCTAGAATATGATCTAGGAGAAGTGGGTCTCTGAAATATATATATATTCTGATTGGATTCGTTGTCATCTGTGCAAGTATTGGACTTTGTTCTGTATTGGAAGTCAATAAAGTGCATTCTCTGGAGAACTTGGGTGATGCTGCGGGAACATAACCTATATCATCATTACTAATAACTAAACATCAATTATCAACTGGAAACCACTATACAAGATCACTACATTGGTGCCGTTCAAGCGACCAGAAGCGCATTTTCAGGACTTGGTAACAGAAATCGGTGATGACAACAATCCTGTGAGGTGGACAGAAGTCTGATGGAGAACCAAGAACCAAGGGACAAGAGTCTGATCTACAAAGTTTAACAAGTTTGAAAGCCTAGAATTATTCTCTGGAGACTGGATCTCACAATCTGTGAGGTGACAGATGACCGTGAGGATGACCCAGGAAGGAAGTTCCAGGAAACCTAACAATTGGTAAGTGTGCCTTATTCATTATTTTCATTATAGTCTAAATAGCATTTTCTTTTTTTCACAATGGCATTGGCTGTGTCTGGTGGTGACAATAGCACTAAGGGAGAGGATGTGAATATATGGCTGTTAAATTATATAAAAAGTCATGGGGGACCTTATGAGATTCCCCAAGAATGTAGACAGTCATGGGATTTAATGAAATGCTTTTTATCTGATAGTGTCTTTGATAAGAAAACAAAAGAAAAGAAACGTAAGGGTATCATTATTCAGGGACTACTGTCTTGTTGTACAGAATTAATAAAGGAGATGAAGGGGAAAAAGCAGAAAATTCTAGAACAGACTCAGAGATATGAGGTTATGGAGAAAGGGTTGAATGAGAGGATATCAGATCTCAGGTTGAATGCTATCACTACTGGGGAGGCACTGATTGAGAAGGCAAAATTATGTGATGATTTAAGTCGAGTAAATGAGGAATTGTCAATGAAAATACAAATTGTTGAGAAACAGTTGGAGGAGTGTAAACATGCTGCTAACATTGCTTTTGATAAATTGGCTGAAAAATCAAGTTATATGCATCAAAATGATACTTCTAAAATAAAGTTTGACACCAAAGATTATAAGCCAATATATCCCTGGGATGAGTTACATGCAGCCCCATGCATACCAGCAGCTCCTACCACTACAACAACTGTATTGAACACTGACGATACAAGTGAAATTAAATTGATCACAAAACAATTAAAGCCACAGGAGATGGAAGCTATTATAAGAGAGATAGGTCAGGTACCCCGCTATGATGTAAATAGGTTCATGAAATGGTTTTGTGATATGCAGAGAGTCAGAGACACATACAACTTGAATGTGGAGGATCTAGCTAGAATTTTGCAGAAAAGTGTAGGCAGTGGATTGTGGGCAAGGATTTTGCAAAATTGTGGCCAGCGTCATAAAACTAAGGATGTTTTAAGGGAATTATTGAAAGCATTGTATGGTGTAACGACAAACGTGTCCTTGTCAGGAAAAATTAGGCAAATGAAGAATGAATGCCCATATGAACTTGCAGATAGAATTAGCAGTGTGATGGAATATGTGATGACTGGGAATCCCGGTTTTGAACGTGGTGGTTTGGTTCATAAGGCAATGTTATTTGAAGCATTGGATGATGATGTCAGGGAAGGTATTTTATCTGTTACACCTGATCCTAGTGATTATAGTGACATTTTGTTAAGAGCGGATAATTTGTGGAGAAGAAAGTGCAGAGAGGACAGTCTTGCTGTTGATGCAGCTAGGATTTTTAGAGTTGAGGGTCAGCAAAATAGAGATGATATAGGATCATGGCGAGGAATATCTTATAACACTTCAGGTAGTTATAGAAGGCCAGAATCCAGAGGAAAGCCTAGTAGACAGCCTTGGGTGCCGTTTAGTGAAATGAGAAGCGAGAGAGATCGTTTGCAGGAGGAGCTATATAAGATACAGGAAGAAATGGAAAAAATAAAAGCAGGAGGGGTGAAAGTAGCAGCAGTAGGAATGGAAAGTGCTGTGTCACCCTCTAACAGTCATTGTTAGGGGTTCCGAGCCGCCCACGCCCCTTCCTGCTGATTCTTAACTGATTTAAAATTAGACTCCTGGGGGCGGCCCATTGTTGATGTAACATTAGGGGGAACTCATGTAAATGCGCTGTTAGATAGTGGGGCAGCTATTAGTTTTAGTAAATCTATTGTCCCTGGAAATGAGAAAATTAGAATAACAGGTGTCACTGGACATTCCATTGAAGCTTCTTTTGTGCGTGGTGTTGAGATGCAAATAGGGGGAGAGAAGTGGGAGTGTGACGTTGTTTGTCAAAATCAGGACATAGTTGATGCTGATGTCTGTGTACAGCAGGGTCTGGTGGTTGATCTTGCAAACATGAAGTTGTGAAGGATGTCTGGAAATGACGGATTGGGTCATGTGTGGCATCCTCCCATGGAATTGGTAACAGCAGCAGTAAAGCCCGTCGGTGTGTTACATGGAGATTGGGATCCCTGTTGGGATAGTCTGATGTGTGAATTTGATGACATAATGGCTAAACATAAACAAGATTGTGGTAGGATGAATACAATGATTTTATTGGAAGGATTTGATCTAGCACCTCTCAAGCAATACCCAGTTCCAAAAGATGCCATTAAACCTATAACAGAAGCTATAAAACAATTAGAGGCGCAAGGTACATTAAAAAGGGGTGCATCAACATGCAATTCGCCAGCCTGGCCAGTCATCAAACCCGATGGATCGTTCAGGCTGACGATAGATTACCATGCCTTAAACAAATATGCTAAAAGTATGGCACCTGTGGTAGCAGCTTACCCTGAAATGATTGCCAAATTAACGCCAGAAATGATATGGTTTACGGTCATCGATATCAGTAACAGTTATTGGAATTTACCCCTTGACCCAACATGTCAATACAAAACAGCCTTCAGCTGGGCAGGCCTTCAATATTATTGGACAGTTCTTCCGCAAGGGTACAAAGACAGTGCAGCAATATTTCACTCACATATGAAAGAAGTGATTGATAAGTTTTCAAAACCTGAAAGAGTAATTTCATATGTTGATGACATTTTGATCGGGTCAGCCTCTATGGAGGAGCATGTGAACGATGTGAGTGAAATGTTATTGCTTTTGAGAGAAGCAGGTTTGAAAGTTAACCCAAAGAAAATACAACTGGGGAAGAAAGAAGTCCAATTTTTGGGTGTTACTGTAGCACAGTCAGGGCGAAGTATCAATAAACAAAGGGTTGAGCTGATAGGTAAGCTACCTTTGCCCACTGATGAAAAAAGTCTGAGACAGTTCTTAGGCATGACAGGTTTCTGCAGGGAATTTGCTTCCATTGAGGAGACCTTACATTTTAGAGTTAGGACTGCAGCATACAGGGAGCCTTGACGCGGCCTGCAGCTTACACATGTATTTGCAAATGCGTGCAACTAAACCCCTGTTTTTAAACGCACTGTTAGACAGGTGAATTCGTTTTTTTGCTGATTGGTTGGTAAGTTGAGCTTGGATATTCAGTGTGTTTTTTATTGACATGCGTCCGCCCATCCAGTGCTCCTTGCTGTGAAGGCCAGTCATAGATGAGGGCAGTGACATTTTTGTTATATGAATTTGTGCCTCATTATGCATCATTAACGGAGTGTTTGTATAATCTGCTGAAGCAAGATGAATGGAAATGGAAATCAGAGCACACCCAAGCTATTGAAGCGTTAAAAGAAACTTTAGGCAATGCCCCTTCATTAGTATCACCAGACCCCAACAAAGAATTCAGACTCTATCCACATGTAGGCCTTAGTACTTTGTCTAATGCACTCACCCAAGACTATTTTGGAAAACAAAGACCTGTAGCCTATGCATCACATTTACTATCATCTGTAAAACAGAAGTATCCTTTGTGTACTCGTATGGTGCTGTGTTGTTATTGGGCAATCAACAAATTCAGGTACTTGACAGGTACACAAAGGGTTATCATTGCTAGCCACCACACTCCTATAGTCATGTTAGCAAATGGGAAATGGAAAGAAGCAGATGTGAATTGTAAAAGGCTGGCGAGATGGACTACAGCTTTGTTGTCAGAGAATATTGAGGGTTTGATGTTAAAAGAACCTAGCGACCTGATTGGTGGATTGATGATTGAAGGTGAAGCTCATGAATGTCAAGTGCAAGGAAATAGTTTGCAGCACAGAGTTTTTACTGCCATATCCAAACCTTTTGACCTGGAAAATGAGTGCTGGTACATTGATGGTTCTTCTTACTATAAAGATGGAAGTAGAATCTCAGGATTTGCTGGTGTTTGTGTAAAAAATGGCGAGGTACAGAGACAGTTTTCATATTCAGGTAGAGCTCATTCTGCACAGTATGTGGAGATAGCAGTATTTCTGCAAGTTCTCATTGAGTTAAGAGATGATGGTGGAATTGTTAACATTGCTTCTGACTCAGACCAGGTATGCAAGGGTGCAGTGGTCTATCTTTCATGGTGGAATGTGATGGGCTTTAAAGGAACAGATGGCAGTGAGATAAGATATGCACCCTTATGGAAAATGATAGAGGAGGAAACGCAATTATTTTCAAAAATTAATATCCGAAAGGTACAGGCCCACAGAAAACAAACAACCGAGCACTACTGGAACAATACTGTAGATAGATTAGCAAAGGAGGCTGCAGTAACATCCCCCGAATGGCCTCATATAGAGCATACTTTGTAATTTCCAGTGTCTGCCCTTACACATGCTCAAGCAAAAGGAATTGAAGAAAGGACATGTGAGTTGGGTAAAATATAAGATCAGGATGAGGAATTAGCTCAGCTAAAAGAAATGTGTGGGACTGGGCCCATACAATTTGAGGGTCAAGAGATGCAGGTGAAGGATGGCCTTTTAATAACTTACAAAAACGATTTATCTTTATGGGTTGCCCCAAAAGGTGTGAGGAAAGACATTCTTACATGGATTCATGGGTCCCCTGTTGGTGGACACCCCAAACTTCCTTTAGCCTTAGAGAGATTAGATCATGTAGCATGGTGGCCTCAAAGCAAACAACACATGCAGGACCATATCTTATCATGTTTGATGTGTGCCAGGCATGATCCCGCAAATAGGAAGAGGAGAGGGGCACTGATGAGATAAGCTCCCATGGGACCATGGGAGCGAATACAAATTGATTACACAGGTGAATTACCTAACACTGCACACCAGAACAAATATTTGCTGGTTGTTGTGGATTCTTTCAGTCACTGGGTTGAAGCTTTCCCTACCAAAAACTATACTGCCACTACTACTGCAAGGATCTTGGTCAAAAAAATATTTAGTCGGTGGGGGATACCAAAAGATTTAGACAGTGACAATGGGCCAGGTTTTGTAGGTAATGTGATGCAAGAAACATGTAAGCTCCTTGGTGTTATTCAAAAATTTCACATCTTTTATCACCCTGAGTCTGCAGGACAGGTTGAATGAATGAACAGGACAATTAAAAATGCTCTTAGAAAGATTGTAAATAAGCAAGGTACCGATTGGGATGAAAAATTACCCTTTGTTCTGGCAACTATTCATTCCAGAGTTTGTAGGTCCATAGGCTTTGCCCCTTATGAAGCTCTGCTCGGCAGAACAATGAGAACCTGGGAACATCTGATAAATCCGGTCCCAGCAGCATTAGAAACTGTGTCATTATCTGAATCATGGGTAGAGATCTTAAAGGATCATGTGATTACAGTACATAAGGCTGTGTGTTCCACTGATAAATGTACCCATAAAAGCTCACAACAGTGGTTTAATGCAATGGGTGACACTAGTGAATACCAAATTGGGGCTAGAGTAACGTTACAGGATTTTTCTGGGTTTCACCCATTTCCTAAGGCAAAGTGGAAGGGCCCTTATGCAATCATAGACAAAATTGGACCCTCTGTTTACTTATTAGACTTGGGAGAGGATAGGTCAAGGTAGAGTCATGCATGTCAGATCAAAGCATTTAAAGGAAAAATGGATTTGATGGATGAGAGCATTGTCTAACTTTCTTCCTGAGATTGTCTTTCAGGTCCCAGGAGGAATGCGAATGTCAGAAGACTACACCAAAATGAAGACATTCCCCCCTGGACAAATACAAGCCTCTATTAGCATACGTGTTGATAACGGCGTCAATCACTCTACTACTTTGCATCACAAACATCAGAGTAGAAAAGTGTCAAGTTAAAGAATTCAAATGCTTACCATTGGGGAAATCGGATCGAAATAAAAGAAGTGTAGTGGATCATACTACAGAACTTACTGTTTTAGAGACCTCAGAAGGCATCCAGATACATGGGGATACTGTAAAGGGCATAGTCGGGGGGTGGATAGTCGTTGAATGTGAGATCATGATGCCAAAATCTGATTACTTTGTGGAATATGCGATTTGGACTTACCCAGAAGGAAGCGATCATCACAGAAGTACAAATATAATATTAGTGGAGACAAAGAATGGACCACAAATGCAAATGACTTTAGAAAGGAATTTTACAATATTTAAGGAGGGTATTATATCCTGTAGCCCTCATAATGTGAAGGATGAAGCCTATTCAAAAATCCTAAATATATTGGTCACAAATTCTAGAGACTGTCCTACAATTTTACAATGGCCAGAACATGGACTTTTCCTTGAGCAGACTCAAACTTTAGTGTATAGCGATGTTTCATATTTATCATTACCATTATTGTTGAATTTTACATCATTTAACATTCCAGAGAGTTGCCCAAAATCAATGGGATTATGCTTTAAAACGGTCTTTCAAACGCATATAAACTTGTTTTGGGATGCTACACAAGGGCTTAATTTCAAGAAAGTTTCAAAGAGGGATCTGGGTACTGATATCATATCAGGCCTCAGTTTGGGTAGTTTAATTTGTAATAGGGTTGATATAGAGAGTCTAAATATAAGAGAACAAAATTTTGTGGGTGGATTACAGCAGATACTGCTTAAAGGGGGAAGAGTGGATTTAGACCAGGCATGTCCAAAGTCCGGCCTGAGTGCAAATTGCGGCCCTCGTTCCGGTTTAATACGGCCCCCCTGGCTATATATACACACACATCTCTGCATTGATTGGCACTGGCCCTTAGTTCTTTATTTAAAAATTTATTTTTTTCCTGAAACTTCCCTCTTAAAGTAAAAGGTGCGTGTTATATGCCGATAAATAGGGTGTATACAAATAACACACCCAAGTTCATCCTTAGTGGCGATCTGGGATTAGTTGGGGCCACAATAGATATATATTATTGTAACACACACACACACACAAATAACTCGCCCGAGCACATCTCTTCTTCACCACACAGGCAAGAGAATTCTTGTTGGGCAGTGTATTAGTTGCTCGGACACACTTAGACTGAATTTGAATGGTTCAAAGAATGTCAGGCAAAATGGTCGGCCCTCCACGCATGTTCACTTCATCAAATCTGGCCCTCTTTGAAAAAAAGTTTGGACACCCCTAATTTAGACGCTCTAGCTGAAATGAAAATAGATATTCAGAACATTCACACCATCGCTGCAGATTTGCAGAACATTCAAGTGTCGGTGAGTGCACTGAATAAAACACTTCAAACCAATAATGTATCCAAGTCTATAGTTTGTGGTATCATAGGAAACTTGCTGAGCGAACACCTAAGCCTAGGGCTTCAAGAAATCAAACAAGGAGAATGGCCAAGGATAATGAACTCCACTTTATTATTCAATCTTATCAAAGACAGTGGTGTTACTTGTAGGAACTTTGCCCTTGCTAAAATAAGGAGTCTGGACACTCTCTGCAATAAAGATCGCATTGGAAAGCAGGAAATACCTCTGACCGTCGACATCCCTACATGGTCAACAACCCCCTTACCTGTATACAAGATGATCATTCTTGGTGAAGTGGAGGTGAGAAATGGCACTAATATACTGAAACAACTGCTACCACAAAGCAGACTCGTCGTCAAGGATAACCAAGTGTGGAAAACCATGGACCCCAACTGCTGTACCAGAAGTGCCCAGGCCTGGCTTTGTTCCTGTTCTTTTGAGTGGCTGGAGTACATAGATGGCTGTGCTGCTACACACTCTGGAAACTGCCTGGTTCAATTGCAAAAATTTGAACCAGCCTGGAAGAGAATAATTCATGGAGAAGACTTGAGGGTCTGTGCATTAGGGGTCCCTTTATTCACTTGGCAGAAACAAGTTCAGTGCCGGACACCTATCACAGGCTGGTGTGTGAACCTCAAAGATGGACTGTTAACAATTGGAGAGGAAGATATTCAAGCTAATATCCAGATGAATCAAGTATCTATGGACATTGAGCAAACCGATCTTGGCAAATGGGACTCTATGATTTCTCCTTTATTTAAGAAAATACCACCACTTACAGTTGAATTGGATACATTATTTAAGAGGGATAGTAGGAAAATTATAGAATTACAAGAACTGGTGAAGGAGAACCTCATCAGTTCTAATAAAATTGCTAAAGAATTTCAGGAGCCTTGGTGGAGCATACCCAATAACACTTTTACTCACCCGCTATTGAGAACTCTTTCCCTAATTTTTGTGTTTATTCAATTTATATTAATATTTAGTTTTTTGTTTGGTTTATATTGCTGTGGTAGAAGACAACTAAGAAAAATCCAGAAAAATAAGGAAAGCCTAGGGATGGCTTCTATCTTAAGAGCCAGGGATGTCTGAGCAGTTTGGTTGTGAATCGATTCTGATTCGAACCGATCCAAGTGGGGGTTTATGTTGTAATATGTTGGCCGTTATATGTGTATAGATGTGTGTGTCTGTGTGTATGTATATATGTATGTATATTAATATGTGTATATATATATTGTGAGGGGGTTAGCTCGGCAGCGGGTGTGTGTGACCCCCGGGATGGGCTCCCCACACAAAAACAGGCCCAGCAAACGGAGGTTGTGGTTTTCAAAATCAAAAAGGTGCGGTTTATTTTCTATTTACAGTGACAAAACACAGCAAAGCAAAAGAAACATAAACAAAATAAATCCTGGTCAACTTGACCTCTGACTAAACATACAGGTTTCCTAACTAACAACTGGGATCAGCTTAGTGCTGTCCTAGTCCCTAAGTCCCTGGTTTTAAATGTCCAAGCAAATAGCCACACAGGCTTTGTCTCACCGCACAGGGGTTCACTCTCCCTAGACAGTCCACACAGGTCTGGGTCCAGGCATGAGCTAACATCTAATGAAGCTGGGAGTTCTTATAGAGGCCTAAATGAGCTGACAAGCTTCAGCTGGTCTCATCAACTCCCTGTCTGCACGACGCCCCACACTCTCCCTAGAGGTATGAGTCATCCATGAGCCCACTAGCCCCAGCTGGGCTTATACAACTCTCCACCTAGTTGTATAAGTCGGCGTAAAGCCTGAATCTGGGCGAAATATATCTACCCCCCTGGATGCAACCAGGTGACTTTACCTTCCTGCTGTCACATACCCCCCCCTCTTGTTTTAACCTCGGGGTTGGAACACCAGCAATCAGGCATTCATGTACTCGAGACAAAGCATCCACATTCCCCATTTGAACGCCAGGGCGATGCTTTACTGTGAAGTTGAATTCCTGGAGGGCCAGGAACCACCTATTCACTCTTCTATTTGTTTCCTTGTTTTGAGCCATCCACTTTAACGGAGCGTGATCCGTAACCAAGTCAAAGTGCCTACCTAGCAGGTAGTACCGAAGGGAATCTAGAGCCCACTTCACCGCTAAACACTCCTTTTCAACGGTGGCGTAATTTACCTCATGGGACTTCAACTTCCTGCTGAGGTAAATGACTGGGTGCTCTTCCCCGTTCCAGACCTGGGACAATACTGCTCCTAACCCCACATCTGACGCATCACTTTGTACGACAAAGTCTTTAGAGAAGTCGGGTGAGTACAACACTGGCTGGCTACATAAGGCTTGTTTCAAGAATTGGAATGCTGCCTCAGCCTCGGGGGTCCATTTAATCATGACCGACCCTTTCCCCTTCGTCAGGTTGGTTAGGGGCACAGCCTTAGAAGCAAAGTGGGGAATGAATCGCCGATAATACCCAGCGATTCCCAGAAAGGCTCGTACCTGCTTCTTGCTGTTGGGACGTGGCCAACTCTGGACGGCCTCGACTTTGTTGAGTTGGGGTTTTATTACTCCCCTCCCAATGGTGTACCCAAGATATTTGGCCTCTTCCTGCCCAATGGTACACTTCTTGGGGTTAGCCGTAAACCCCGCTTCCCGAACAGAGTCCAGGACTGCTTGCACTTTTGGCAGATGTGAGGCCCAATCTGTGCTATGGACAATTACGTCATCCAGGTAAGCCGCAGCATACTTCCGATGGGGCCTCAGCATCTGGTCCATTTTCCGCTGGAATGTGGCCGGCGCATTCTGTAACCCGAACGGCATTCTTTTATATTGTAACGCCCCGTCTGGGGTTACAAATGCGGTTTTCTCTTTGGCCGACTTGGCCAGGGGGATTTGCCAATACCCTTTTGTGAGGTCAAGAGTCGTCATGTATCGGGCTGTTCCCAGCCGGTCGATCAACTCATCTATACGTGGCATGGGGTAGGTGTCAAATTTTGTAACTTTGTTCAACTGACGAAAATCGTTACAAAATCGCCAGCTCCCATCCGGTTTAGGCACCAACACAATGGGACTAGACCAATCACTTTGGGACTCCTCTATCACCCCTAAGTTCAGCATTTTCTGTACTTCCTCCCGTATTGCCTCCCGTCGGGCCTCTGGGATCCGATAGGGTTTTAACTTCACCCTTTCACCGGGCGGGGTAATGATGTCATGCTCTACCCCAGATGTTTGTCCCGGCAGCTCAGAGAATACCTCCTTGTTGCGAAGCACAAACTCCTTAACCTCCTGTTGTTGGGGTTGTGACAAGGTGGCTGCTATTCCAACCTCAGGAATCACGCAACCAGTTTGAGCTGGTGACCAAGTGTCTGCGACTAGGGACTCTCTATCCCTCCAGGCTTTCAACAGATTAACGTGATAGATCTGTTCGGGCTTTCGCCTTCCTGGTTGTCTGACCTTGTAATTCACTTCGCTCACTTTTTCCATTATCTCGTAGGGGCCTTGCCATTTGGCAAGGAATTTACTTTCAACCGTAGGGACAAGTACCAGTATCCTATCCCCCGGGGAAAAGGTACGGGTCTTGGCTCCACGGTTGTACACTCTCTGCTGTGCTAACTGCGCTTGGGCCAAATGTTCCTTCACGATGGGCATTACCTGTGCAATTCGGTCTTGCATCAGGGCGACATGCTCAATCACACTCCTGTGGGGAGAACTCTCACTTTCCCAAGTTTCCTTGGCAATATCCAACAGCCCTCTTGGGTGTCTCCCATACAGTAACTCAAAGGGGGAGAATCCCGTAGAGGATTGGGGCACCTCCCTAATAGCAAACATCAGATAAGGAAGTAGACAGTCCCAATCCTTTCCATCTCTATCCACCACTTTCTTCAACATTTGTTTTAGGGTTTTGTTGAATCTTTCAACCAGCCCATCGGTTTGGGGGTGATACACAGATGTACGTAATTGCGTCACTTTGAACAATTTACACAGCTCCTTCATAACCCGGGACATAAAGGGTGTACCTTGGTCCGTAAGCAGTTCTTTACAAATACCCACCCGGCTAAACACAAGAGATAGCTCTTTGGCTATGGTTTTGGCCGAGGTATTTCGGAGAGGGATCGCTTCTGGATAACGGGTGGCATAGTCCATTATAACTAATATGTACTGGTGCCCCCTAGCGGACTTGATTATAGGACCTACCAAATCCATGGCGATCCTCTCAAACGGGACCTCAATGATGGGTAGAGGGACCAGCGGGCTACGGAAATGTGGCATCGGGGCCGACCTCTGACACACAGGGCAGGAGGAACAATAATTTTCTATGTCCTTCATCACCCCCGGCCAATAGAATCTCTGTAATACCCTCTCTCGGGTTTTCTCTGTCCCCAGATGACCTCCAAGAATGTGCCCATGGGCCAACTCCAACACCAACTTCCTGTAAGGTTTGGGCACCACAAGCTGCTCAACGGTTTCTTCTGCCCTTTTTGCCACCCGATACAGTAGGTCCTTCTCTACGCTGAAGTATGGGTAAGTGCAGGTATTATCTGGGTTCACTAACTCGCCATCTATTTTCACTACGTTTTCCCGTGCCTTTATTAGGG
Organism: Rana muscosa; assembly: GCA_029206835.1. Taxonomy (NCBI): domain Eukaryota; kingdom Metazoa; phylum Chordata; class Amphibia; order Anura; family Ranidae; genus Rana; species Rana muscosa. Next base: position 179,006,025 of record JARGYO010005626.1, on the reverse strand, counting down.
CGGGGTCTTTCAACTGTTCTGTGGCAAAGTTTTCCCTGTGAACCTCAAGATCAGAAAACTCCACAGACGGTAGGTTTTCGTCTGAGGAGGTGGGCTCCTCTCCAGTTTCTTGAGTCTCCCCTGCCAATACTGATAAGGGAAATTCCGGAGAGTCCTCACCACTCTCAGGGGAGTTCTGGCTATCACATTCCTGGTACATAGGGGCACCAGTGGGGGGCTCAGGATCATCCCACAGTTCCCAGAACATCGGAAAATCCCTTCCCACAATGGCGTCATGCGGTAACTGAGATACTAAGCCCACTGGATGAAAGAGGGTACCTTTGGGGGTCTCGAAACACACTGTAGTCACTGGATACTCTCGGGTGTCCCCATGCACACAAATAACAGCTACCTTGCTATTCCCAGAGACCTCTGTTTTAACTAACTCAGCCTTTATCAGGGTCACAAGGCTACCTGAATCCAGCAATACCACAATATTTCTACCATTAACACACATTTTGCATAAATGTTTCTCAGTTCCTCGAATGGCAGTGCATGCGACTGTCGCACACAGCGACTGACGTCTGCCCGTCAGAAAGTCACACTGCATGGGTTCCTCCACAAACGGGCAATTGGCTGCAATATGTCCCGCTTGCCGGCAGCGGTAGCAAACGATCCTTCTTGCCGCCTCTTGAGCCGCTGATTTCCCAGGCTGTTCTCGCCAAACTTGGGGTAGAGCTCCCACCCTCTCACTCTCTCCACCCTCACCCCTTGGAATCCTCTTATCCGCCCCTGGGGATGGTCTGGTCTTAGGGTGGAAAGTCCGAGTGTCTCTGGAAGAGGCCGTCAGGTTCTCTGTAGCCAAGTATTTCTCCACACGATCCACAAGACCATCGGCCGTCTCTGGGTCTCCATGGCTTACCCACTTTTGGATGGCAGTAGGAAGAGCTCTCAAAAACCGATCCATTACAACACGTTCCACAATCTTTGGTGCGGACAAAGTCTCTGGCTGTAGCCACTTTCTGCTCAGGTGAATGAGATCATACATTTGAGACCTGGGGGGTTTTCCAAGCTGGAAAGTCCAGTTATGCACACGCTGAGCCCGGACAGCCAGGGTGACACCCAGCCTTGCCAATATTTCAGCTTTTAGCATCACATAGTCTTTTGCTTGGTTAGGCTCTAGGTCATAGTAAGCTTTCTGCGATTCACCAGTTAACAGAGGAGCCACCAGTCCAGCCCACTGCTCCTCAGGCCACTTTTCTCTTTCAGCGGTCCTTTCAAATGTGGTCAAAAATACCTCTGGATCATCCTCTCCAGTCATTTTTGTCAATAAACGACTCACCCCAAAGGACGCGGTATTAGTGGGACGGCTTTCCTCACTGGTCTGCGGACGTTGCTGCATTACTGCTTCCATCTGTTGTTGTAGTCTCTGCTCTTGCTTCTGCAACAGGTCTATGAAGCGGGCCTCAGATTGCTGCTGGGCTTGTTGCTGAGCCTCCAGACTCTGTTGCAAAGTTGCGTTTGTCTGCTGCTGGGCTGCAAGGCTCTGTTGATGAGCTTGCTGCTGGGCTGCAAGGCTCTGTTGATGAGCTTGCTGCTGGGCTGCGAAGTTCTGTTGTTGAGCTGCAAGGCTCTGTTGATGAGCTGCAAGGCTCTTTTGCAAACCTGCATTTGTCTGCTGTTGTTTGGCATTTGCTAGAGCCAGCTGTTTCAGTATCTCCTCCATGCTGGCTTAAAAAAACTGCCACTGGTTCTCCACCAACTGTGAGGGGGTTAGCTCGGCAGCGGGTGTGTGTGACCCCCGGGATGGGCTCCCCACACAAAAACAGGCCCAGCAAACGGAGGTTGTGGTTTTCAAAATCAAAAAGGTGCGGTTTATTTTCTATTTACAGTGACAAAACACAGCAAAGCAAAAGAAACATAAACAAAATAAATCCTGGTCAACTTGACCTCTGACTAAACATACAGGTTTCCTAACTAACAACTGGGATCAGCCTAGTGCTGTCCTAGTCCCTAAGTCCCTGGTTTTAAATGTCCAAGCAAATAGCCACACAGGCTTTGTCTCACCGCACAGGGGTTCACTCTCCCTAGACAGTCCACACAGGTCTGGGTCCAGGCATGAGCTAACATCTAATGAAGCTGGGAGTTCTTATAGAGGCCTAAATGAGCTGACAAGCTTCAGCTGGTCTCATCAACTCCCTGTCTGCACGACGCCCCACACTCTCCCTAGAGGTATGAGTCATCCATGAGCCCACTAGCCCCAGCTGGGCTTATACAACTCTCCACCTAGTTGTATAAGTCGGCGTAAAGCCTGAATCTGGGCGAAATATATCTACCCCCCTGGATGCAACCAGGTGACTTTACCTTCCTGCTGTCACAATATATATATGTATATATGTGTGGGTGTGTATATATATAGATATATGTATGTGTATATTGTATGAGTACAAGATTGACCAGGCCATATTTCAGCTGACTTTGGTATCTGTGATCTAATTACACATATCAAAGTGTGGTTGTTGATCAAAGGGGGTTAGTGGCCAAACAAGGTTTACTACACATATCAAGGGGACAGATAATGACTGATGTGCTAATCTTATGCAAGCCTACCCAGATGTGTGAGGTGGCCTGTTAACTGAATTGAACACTGACATTTCAAAGGGTTTTTGTTGACCAAAGGGCCAAACAGGATTTACTACACATATCAAGGGGACTTGTTTATGTCAATATGCAAGAATCAAGGATGAGTCTATTCAAAACGGTGTTCAGGCCACCTTTCGTATCTGTAATCTAATTGCGTGTGTCAAAAGAGAGCTTGTTGATGTTATTATGCAAGAATGCAAATGATGGCTATGGTCGTCTCCGGCTAGGTAGGGGGTCATTCTCTGTCATCCTAAATGACAGAGTGTAGATCAAAGACAGCCAATCAAATTGCTCAGTCATTCAATGGATAAGCCATATAAGCTGATATTCAGTCTAGTCTTGTTATATTCTGTAGGAATATGAAGGCATAGGATATATTCTGTAGGAATATGAAGGCATGGGAGATATTCTGTAGGAATTTGAAGGCACAGGATATATTCTGTAGGAATATGAAGGCATAGGATATATTCTGTAGGAATATGAAGGCATAGGATATATTCTGTAGGAATATGAAGGCATAGGATATATTCTGTAGGAATATGAAGGCATGGGAGATATTCTGTAGGAATATGAAGGCACAGGATATACTCTGCATGGATAGGAAAGCACAGGTCTAGAATGTGATCTAGGAGAAGTGGGTCTCTGAAATATATATATATATATATATTCTGATTAAATTCGTTGTCATCTGTGCAAGTATTGGACTTTGTTCTGTATTGGAAGTCAATAAAGTGCATTCTCTGGAGAACTTGGGTGATGCTGCGGGAACATAACTTATATCATCATTACTAATAACTAAACATCAATTATCAACTGGAAACCACTATACAAGATCACTACACTAGCCAAGATTGTAAAGTCTTCCCAGACTTCTCCCTCGATTGGCGCCCTTCGGGCCAGGCAGGGGAAGCTGGTGAACACTCCTACCCTAATTATGCAGGAGCTGCTGGAGTATTACACAGATCTCTACCAGTCCAGAGCGGGATACACAGAGGCAGAGTTGTGCGCATATCTGCAGACTGTGGAGCTTCCGTGCCTCTCTGCGTCCCAAAAAACAATGCTAGATGCCCCCATTACAGTAGAGGATCTGCAGGAGGCGATCGCCCTCTCTCCTAACTCTAAGGCCCCGGGGGACGACAGCCTCCCGACTGAAATATACAAACAGTTTGGTGACTTCATCTTACCTCATCTTCTCAAGGTGCTTAACTCAGCAAGGACCAATCAGTGCCTACCAGAGTCTATGACTAGAGCAAACATTGTCCTTATATTAAAACCAGGGAAAGACCCTTTGGACCCTGGGTCCTATAGGCCAATATCCCTTTTACAAAGTGATAATAAAATCCTGGCTAAGGTTCTGGCCCTTAGGCTAAATAAGGTTATCTCGTCCATTATACACCCGGACCAATCGGGATTTATCCCACAAAAATCCACTGCCATAAATTTTCGCAGAATTTTTCTTAACCTCCAAGCCCAGTCAGATAACATGGGAGACAGGGCACTGCTGTCACTGGACTCCCATAAGGCGTTTGACAGCATTGAGTGGCAATTCCTCTGGACAGTTATGGGCAAGTTCGGATTCAGAGACATGTTTCTGTCTTGGGCCAAACTGCTTTATAGCTCCCCGCAGGCGGTTATAAGAGAGGCGGGTCACACAATGCTGTTGTTGGGAGATACTATAGTCTCCGTGAGAGCAGTGATGTAGATTATAGGACAATTCGGAACGTACTCCGGCTTGGTGATCAACTGGACCAAATCATCACTAATTGTACTAGATGCTACACCTCATGTCCAGGGCCTAGCGGCACTCCAAATACCGATAACCTCTAGCTTTAAATACTTAGGAATTCAGGTCACCCTGGAAATACTAGAATATATCCCTCTTAATCTGTCACCCCTGTTGCGCCGTATCTCTGTGGCCAAATAAAAGTGTGGTCGAGACTCAAAATCTCCCTGGTTGGCAGGGTAAATTTAATCAAAATGATCTTTATGTCTTTAGGTCCTTTTTGTGGCAAGACAAGCCCCCCCCCGGTTAAGCTGGAACAACTCGAGAAACCCAAGGATGAGGGAGGTCTGGCATTGCCCAACCCATGTCTTTACTATATTGCATCTCAGCTGCAGCATGTGGCCCGGGCCCTCACCCCGCTGAACGGGGAGATGGAGGGACACCCCGACGTAGACCCCAGTAAGACCCTCATGTGCCACGAAATGGGGGTTCCAGATGTAGCGGAGGGCCTAGAGTCTCTGGCCTATGCAAAGTCTAATAAGAGATTCCCCACATTTGCCCTAGTCCAGAAGATATGGAATAAGGCCAGACAGTTACAGGCGGTTGAGAGTTTCAACAATTACAGCCCGATATGGAATAATGGGTACTACCTGGATCTACAAAAACTTACATGTGGGGCACGGTGGAAGAGGCATGGAGTCACACACCTACGACACATTTTTGTGGCAGGTCAATTGAGCACCTTTGCAGATCTGCGGGAGCGATTTCCGCTCCCGCGGACAATGTACTTTTACTATCTCCAATTGCAACAAGCGATCAGGGCTCAGTTCCGCGTGACTCCGGGGACATCCCCGACCCCCTATATGGAGGAGGTAATCAGCTTTAAAGGTTTCATTTCTAACTGCTACTCGATGCTACTTGGGGTATTCCTGAAGGGATTCCCCTTACGGATGGTGACCAAGTGGGAGAACGACGTAGGCGCCCTAGAGGGGGAACAGTGAGAAGAGGCACTTAAGGCGGTACAAATGTCTTCCCTTAACGTAGCACAGCGCCTGTCACAGTTGTACATTGTACTGAGAGTGCATTATACACCAGCCAGGCTGGCCAGAATGGGGGTGCGGCCAACCCCAGAATGTCCAAGATGTGCGAGAGACCATGGAGACTTAATTCACATGCTGTGGCGCTGCCCCAAGCTACATCTCTATTGGACAGGGGTCCTGACCACCATCAATACTGCCTTTTCAGTGAATATCCCGACTGACCCCAAACCGTGTATCCTAGGCATCCTAGACGACCTTCCCCTAGAGGACAACTTTAAACCACCCATTGCCAGAGCCCTATTTCAGGCACGTCTGCTCATCCTTAGGCGCTGGCGCCCCCTTCAGTCCACCTGCCCTCATCTAACCATCAGAATGCATGTGCCTCCATTGTGGGGACACTCATTGTTAGTGTAGGACCACAGACTCCAGGGGGCCTTGGCGTGGCTCTGTGGCTCACGCATGCGTTTGCAAATGCGTGCGGACAAACCCCTGTTTTTACTGCATACTTTTAGACAGGTTAATTGGTTGTCAGCGAGCTGGTCGGTAAGTAGGCTTGGTTTTTTCCCTGGGCATTCCCCATGCCATGTTATCTGCTTTAGCCTTCCAATGCTACTTACCGTGATAGCCAGCTATAGATGGGGGCGGTGGACATGTTTTTGTTTTCACCTCTGGTGCTTGTATTGGTCCAGCAACGCACCAGCACCTTTGCAGCCATTGTGCTACATGCTGGGTGTTTAGTGTGCTCCTGTACCTTTTAAGGAGGGGTGGCTCCCCTTCAGTCCACCTGCCCTCATCTAACCATCAGAATGCATGTGCCTCCATTGTGGGGACACTCATTGTTAGTGTAGGACCACAGACTCCAGGGGGCCTTGGCATGGCTCTGTGGCTCACGCATGCGTTTGCATATGCGTGCGGACAAACCCCTGTTTTTAACGCATACTGTTAGATAGGTTAATTGGTTGTCAGCGAGCTGGTCGGTAAGTAGGCTTGGTTTTTCCCTGGGCATTCCCCAGGCCATAATGTTATCTGCTTTAGCCTTCCAATGCTACTTACTGTGATAGCCAGCTATAGATGGGGGCGGTGGACATGTTTTTGTTTTCACCTGTGGTGCTTGTATTGGTCCAGCAACGCACCAGCACCTTTGCAGCCATTGTGCTACATGCTGGGTGTTTGGTGTGCTCCTGTACCTTTAAGGAGGGGTGGCTCCCCTTCAATCCACCTGCCCTCATCTAACCATCAGAATGCATGTGCATCCATTGTGGGGACACTCATTGTTAGTGTAGGACCACAGACTCCAGGGGGCCTTGGCGTGGCTCTGTGGCTCACGCATGCGTTTGCAAATGCGTGCGGACAAACCCCTGTTTTTAACGCATACTGTTAGACAGGTTAATTGGTTGTCAGCGAGCTGGTCGGTAAGTAGGCTTGGTTTTTCCCTGGGCATTCCCCAGGCCATGTTGTTATCTGCTTTAGCCTTCCAATGCTACTTACCGTGATAGCCAGCTATAGATGGGGGCGGTGGACATGTTTTTGTTTTCACCTGTGGTGCTTGTATTGGTCCAGCAACGCACCAGCACCTTTGCAGCCATTGTGCTACATGCTGGGTGTTTGGTGTGCTCTTGTACCTTTAAGGAGGGGTGGCTCCCCTTCAGTCCACCTGCCCTCATCTAACCATCAGAATGCATGTGCCTCCATTGTGGGGACACTCATTGTTAGTGTAGGACCACAGACTCCAGGGGGCCTTGGTGTGGCTCTGTGGCTCACGCATGCGTTTGCAAATGCGTGCGGACAAACCCCTGTTTTTAACGCATACTGTTAGACAGGTTAATTGGTTGTCAGCGAGCTGGTCGGTAAGTAGGCTTGGTTTTTCCCTGGGCATTCCCCAGGCCATGTTGTTATCTGCTTTAGCCTTCCAATGCTACTTACCGTGATAGCCAGCTATAGATGGGGGCAGTGGACATGTTTTTGTTTTCACCTGTGGTGCTTGTATTGGTCCAGCAATGCACCAGCACCTTTGCAGCCATTGTGCTACATGCTGGGTGTTTGGTGTGCTCCTGTACCTTTAAGGAGGGGTGGCTCCCCTTCAGTCCACCTGCCCTCATCTAACCATCAGAATGCATGTGCCTCCATTGTGGGGACACTCATTGTTAGTGTAGGACCACAGACTCCAGGGGGCCTTGGCGTGGCTCTGTGGCTCACGCATGCGTTTGCAAATGCGTGCGGACAAACCCCTGTTTTTAACGCATACTGTTAGACAGGTTAATTGGTTGTCAGCGAGCTGGTCGGTAAGTAGGCTTGGTTTTTCCCTGGGCATTCCCCAGGCCATGTTGTTATCTGCTTTAGCCTTCCAATGCTACTTACCGTGATAGCCAGCTATAGATGGGGGCGGTGGACATGTTTTTGTTTTCACCTGTGGTGCTTGTATTGGTCCAGCAACGCACCAGCACCTTTGCAGCCATTGTGCTACATGCTGGGTGTTTGGTGTGCTCCTGTACCTTTAAGGAGGGGTGGCTCCCCTTCAGTCCACCTGCCCTCATCTAACCATCAGAATGCATGTGCCTTCATTGTGGGGACACTCATTGTTAGTGTAGGACCACAGACTCCAGGGGGCCTTGGCGTGGCTCTGTGGCTCACGCATGCGTTTGCAAATGCGTGCGGACAAACCCCTGTTTTTAACGCATACTGTTAGACAGGTTAATTGGTTGTCAGCGAGCTGGTCAGTAAGTAGGCTTGGTTTTTCCCTGGGCATTCCCCAGGCCATGTTGTTGTCCCAAAAAACAATGCTAGATGCCCCCATTACAGTAGAGGATCTGCAGGAGGCGATCGCCCTCTCTCCTAACTCTAAGGCCCCGGGGGACGACAGCCTCCCGACTGAAATATTCAAACAGTTTGGTGACTTCATCTTACCTCATCTTCTCAAGGTGCTTAACTCAGCAAGGACCAATCAGTGCCTACCAGAGTCTATGACTAGAGCAAACATTGTTCTTATATTAAAACCAGGGAAAGACCCTTTGGACCCTGGGTCCTATAGGCCAATATCCCTTTTACAAAGTGATAATAAAATCCTGGCTAAGGTTCTGGCCCTTAGGCTAAATAAGGTTATCTCGTCCATTATACACCCGGACCAATCGGGATTTATCCCACAAAAATCCACTGCGATAAATTTTCGTAGAATTTTTCTTAACCTCCAAGCCCAGTCAGATAACATGGGAGACAGGGCACTGCTGTCACTGGACTCCCATAAGGCGTTTGACAGCATTGAGTGGCAATTCCTCTGGACAGTTATGGGCAAGTTCGGATTCAGAGACATGTTTCTGTCTTGGGCCAAACTGCTTTATAGCTCCCCGCAGGCGGTTATAAGAGAGGCGGGTCACACAATGCTGTTGTTGGGAGATACTATAGTCTCCGTGAGAGCAGTGATGTAGATTATAGGACAATTCGGAACGTACTCCGGCTTGGTGATCAACTGGACCAAATCATCACTAATTGTACTAGATGCTACACCTCATGTCCAGGGCCTAGCGGCACTCCAAATACCGATAACCTCTAGCTTTAAATACTTAGGAATTCAGGTCACCCTGGAAATACTAGAATATATCCCTCTTAATCTGTCACCCCTGTTGCGCCGTATCTCCGTGGCCAAATAAAAGTGTGGTCGAGACTCAAAATCTCCCTGGTTGGCAGGGTAAATTTAATCAAAATGATCTTTATGTCTTTAGGTCCTTTTTGTGGCAAGACAAGCCCCCCCCCCCGGTTAAGCTGGAACAACTCGAGAAACCCAAGGGTGAGGGAGGTCTGGCATTGCCCAACCCATGTCTTTACTATATTGCATGTCAGCTGCAGCATGTGGCCCGGGCCCTCACCCCGCTGAACGGGGAGATGGAGGGACACCCCGACGTAGACCCCAGTAAGACCCTCATGTGCCACAAAATGGGGGTTCCAGATGTAGCGGAGGGCCTAGAGTCTCTGGCCTATGCAAAGTCTAATAAGAGATTCCCCACATTTGCCCTAGTCCAGAAGATATGGAATAAGGCCAGACAGTTACAGGCGGTTGAGGGTTTCAACAATTACAGCCCGATATGGAATAATGGGTACTACCTGGATCTACAAAAACTTACATGTGGGGCACGGTGGAAGAGGCATGGAGTCACACACCTACGACACATTTTTGTGGCAGGTCAATTGAGCACCTTTGCAGATCTGCGGTTGCGATTTCCGCTCCCGCGGACAATGTACTTTTACTATCTCCAATTGCAACAAGCGATCAGGGCTCAGTTCCGTGTGACTCCGGGGACATCCCCGACCCCCTATATGGAGGAGGTAATCAGCTTTAAAGGTTTCATTTCTAACTGCTACTCAATGCTACTTGGGGTATTCCTGAAGGGATACCCCTTACGGACGGTGACCAAGTGGGAGAACGACGTAGGCGCCCTAGAGGGGGAACAGTGAGAAGAGGCACTTAAGGCGGTACAAATGTCTTCCCTTAACGTAGCACAGCGCCTGTCACAGTTGTACATTGTACTGAGAGTGCATTATACACCAGCCAGGCTGGCCAGAATGGGGGCGCGGCCAACCCCAGAATGTCCGAGATGTGCGAGAGACCATGGAGACTTAATTCACATGCTGTGGTGCTGCCCCAAGCTACATCTCTATTGGACAGGGGTCCTGACCACCATCAATACTGCCTTTTCAGTGAATATCCCGATTGACCCCAAACCGTGTATCCTAGACGACCTTCCCCTAGAGGACAACTTTAAACCACCCATTGCCAGAGCCCTATTTCAGGCACGTCTGCTCATCCTTAGGCGCTGGAAGTCGTCCAATCCCCCTCCTGCTCAGGGAATGGATTAACAAGATGGGAGACACGTTAAGGCTAGAAAAGTTTATCTTTCAACACAGGGGGAGCCCTGGTAAATTTGAAACGCAGTGGTCACCCTGGTTGAGTTCCCCAGGCCTATCCCCGGTGGACCTTATACTCAATAGGCTATTGGGTTGAGTCATTCGTACACCAAATAAGGCGAACACTTCACCGATAGAGGACGGCAGGCACAGCAGGCCATGTGGGTGGATGCACAACCTTCGAGAAATGTACGCAGATTCTACTATGCTTCAGGTGGTGGGGTGGAGATGATAAGATGTAATGTATGTTAACTGTGATATGGCGGAACTGGAAAGTATGACATGTTTGTAAAACCTGTTCTTTAATAAACTTGTTTCTGATAACAAAAAAAAAAGAAACAGGCACGAAACAAGTTAGTAAAGGCAAGTCTTAATGTATTGTCACACAATATGAAAGAAGGCATAAACATGGATTGGCAATAGTAAGGACACAATTTGACATCTCTACCATCAGGAGCTCTGGTGAAGACTGGTTATTTAGTGCTTAGATCCTGTGTCTCGGGTCAGTCTGCATGTGTATTTATCCTGTTGGTTGGTGTGAACCACTTTACTGCTATAGCTACTGGTCTCTGAGCCTGATACCTGACCATGACCTTACCATGGCCCTCCAGCACACCCCAGCACCCCTTGCCATTATATACATTCAGTGCTAAAGGTGCCAGAACTGCGCTCCCCGTGTTCCTGCTGAAAAAAACCCTGAGAAGGAGAATCTATTTCAGACAGCACATTAATACACTGGACTAAGGATTGTGTTTGGACACTTCAAACTGGGATTATAAACTTTATATAGATGGGCTGCACTGATTGCACTTTGTATTGCTCTTTAAAAATGGAATTATTTTTGCACATATTTATTTGCACAGTTTTTTAGTTTGTACAATGTTTGCTGTTTTGCTCTCTTTTACATGTTATTTTCACATTTGGTAAGCACTTGTAATTCATTTACCTATTGGTTTTAATAGCCTCAGAACAATTTATTAAGTCAACCCCTATCGGATGAGCCAGTCTGTGTTATGGATGATGCCGTTAAATTATTCCAAGGCTTTCAATATGGCAAATGGTTCCGTCTTTGGATCTTTTGTAGATACCATGCTAGTGACCGCTTGTGGGCGGGTTCTACTGTGCCCTTGCACGAGGCCTAACATCTCACCCGAAGGCATTCTCACCAATGCCCGGTCATGTGAAGAATCAAACATTAAGGCAATCCCCAACCCAGAGATGAGCCACTTATGTGCATCAGTATTGTACAGAGTCCCTCTGTGAGATGTTTGGTCCCATGTCACTACATACTTATAACTGATGTATATTTGCTTTAGGGGGGACGTGCTGAGTCTTTGCTCATTCCACCAGTCCAGCGGACCTCTGTTATCTCACTCCCAATAACAGAATGGTGTCTCGCCACCTAGTTCCTGTACCTAGTGATCAGGCCTTAGATCTCTGTAACGCTAGTCTTCTCCGGGTTACCCATCTAGCCAGGTACCATGCCAAACAACTGGCTGCTGTAGCTGTTCTTCCTTTTGGTTACCAATGGCAACTACTTCATCTTCTTTGCCTTAGGATTTAACTTTTTGTAGTGGTGTTACACATACCCCCATTGCTTTTACAGACCCAGGTTCTTAGGAATACACCAAGGCCCAACATGCACCCCTTGAATAACTTCAGACCATGCTCAAATCAGTTGAAACAACTTTACTGGAAACTTTGCATAACAGTTACAACAGGGCAAAATGTCCTTTACCTAACTAACACTGAATGCCCCAGCATACCTGTACAGGTAAAATCCTTGTGGGAGAAGTTATAATTGGAGAATCCAGAATCGAGGTGTCCATTGTTAAGGGGGCCCGATGAGTCCAACCACAGGTCCCAGCAACCTTCTTCAATGGCTCCCGCTTTCTTGCCCCTTTGGGATCCGAAACTCTCCACTTTTATATTGCATGAGAAAGGAAGCCAGACCCCAAAAAGTCAGTAAACTTGCCCAGGGAAGGCTGCAAAACTTTAACTCCTTCCCCTCTGGCTTGGGCAGCCAAACTGACAACCTAAATACTGTAGGCAACTTGCCTACACGCTGACTATAGGAACCATCTCCAGGGACTGGTGGCAGTCCAGGGACTCAGCCTGTAGCAAACTATTTGCTACCTTTGTGTATTGGTTTTAATACTTTGCTCGTTTTTTTTAAATGAGATTTTATAATTTTCAAAAAAGAGTATCACCATAGGTTTAAATTCTTATCAGGAGGTTAGAAAACAAAAGGAAATAAGATAAGTAGGGATGAGCTTCGAGTTTGAGTTGAACATAAGTTCGACTCGATCATCGGGTGTTCCCACATTCGCCGAACAGCAAATTTTATGGGGCATTCGCGGAAAATTTGAGCACCGCAGGAGGCCCCATAATACACTGCGAGATCGCAGTGCATTGCTGTATGATGATTGGCCAAAGCATACACCTGACCTGCATGCTTTGGCCAATCACAGCACGCTCCTCAGCGAGAGCCATAATTGGCCAAAGGCAGGGAGCCTCAAAAACAGGAAGGCCAGATTAAAGTTTGCCAAACAACATCTAAAAAAGCCTTCACAGTTCTGGATCAACATCCTATGGACAGATGAGACCAAGATCAACTTGTACCAGAGTGATGGGAAGAGAAGAGTACGGAGAAGGAAAGGAACTGCTCATGATCCAAAGTATACCACCTCATCAGTGAAGCATGGTGGTGGTTGTGTCATGGTGTGGGCATGTATGGCTGCCAATGGAACTGGTTCTCTTGTATTTATTGATGATGTGACTGCTGACAAAAGCAGCAGGATGAATTCTGAAGTGTATATTATCTACTCATATTCAGCCAAATGCTTCAGAACTCATTGGACGGCGCTTCACAGTGCAGATGGACAATGACCCGAAGCATACTGCGAAATCAACCAAAGAGTTTTTTAAGGGTAAGAAGTGGAATGTTAAGCAATGGTCAAGTCAATCACCTGACCTGAATCCGATTGAGCATGCATTTCACTTGCTGAAGACAAAACTGAAGGGAAAATGCCCCAAGAACAAGCAGGAACTGAAGACAGTTGCAGTAGAGGCCTAGCAGAGCATCACCAGGGATGAAACCCAGCGTCTGGTGATGTCTATGCGTTCCAGACTTCAGGCTGTGATTTACTGCAAAGGATTTGCAACCAAGTATTAAAAAGTGAACGTTTGATTTATGATTGTTAATCTGTCCCATTACTTTTGGTTCCTTAAAAAGTGGGAGGCACATATAAAAACTGTTGTAATTCCTACACCGTTCACCTGATTTGGATGTAAATACCCTCAAATTAAAGCTGAAAGTCTGTAGTTAAAGCACATCTTGTTAGTTTCATTTCAAATCCATTGTGGTGTAAAGAGCCAAAAAGATTAGAATTGTGTCGATGTCCCAATATTTATGGACCTGACTGTATACTGCACTCAGTGTAGTATATAGTTCAGTGTACAATATATAATATAGGGTATTGAAGTGGTTAAGGGGAGCCCTATGACAGAATTAAGAAAAAAACGTCATGGGTTCCCCCCGTCCATACCAGGCCCTTTTAAAAAAAAAAATGGCGTGGAGTTCACCTTAATATCCATACCAGACCCAAAGGGCCTGGTATGGACTGGGGGGGAAACCCATGCTGTTTTTTTAAATGATTTTTTTATGTATATTGCTGGGATCTGGCAATACATTACAGCCGTGAGCAATTTTAAATTACATTTTTTCCTTTAGAAATGTAATTTTGCTGCAGTACTTTTCTAAACATGGGAAACATTTTCTACTTTACAGGCATACTAAGGACACCCCCCAGGCACGATATTTATTTTTCATTTTTATTATTTCACTTTAAGAATTCTTAAAATCACTGCTGCCGAACAAACTGACGTTTTAAAAACGTTACTTTTGCATTGATACATGTCCCCTGGGGCAGGACCCGGGTCCCCAAACACTTTTTATGGCAATAACTTTCATATAAGTCTTTAAAATTAGCACTTTTGATTTTTCACGTTTGTGTCCCATAGACTTCAACAGTGTTCGAATGTTCGCACAAACTTTTTGTCTGTTCGCAAGTTCTGGTGCGAACCGAAGCAGGGGGTGTTCGGCTCATCCCTAAAGATAAGGTAAAAGTTACAGAGTCAACTGGTAAGGGGTCCTGAAATATTTCTGGGAAAGGGGGCTTGGAACACATTTGTTTGCCTGGAAGATTCGGCAATGTTCATAGATAGTTGGGAACCTCAGCAGTTTGGGAAAACCAATTTGCTCATGTCTAGGTGGGACAAGCTTTGATATTTTACTCAGCTTAGATACCATTTTGGTGCATTCAATGCCTATTCAGTTTTCTTTTTCAAAAAAGGAAAAGGTTGGCTTTTGATCAGACATTCATCATGTAGAAAAACCCTTTGTTCAACAGCCAACACTTCTGACTCACAAATTATCCCCTACAAGAGTCTTCAATCTGTCGCTTTGCATGCAACTATCAAAGTGCTCCTTTGCCCTCAGTGAATTTACCGGCGTCGTTACAACTTTTTCTTTCCACTGAATTGTATATAAAGTTTTAATTGTTCACTTCATATGACCACCTTAGCTCATGAATATGACAGCCAATGCTTCAGCTACAATATTATAATGGACATAATTAGCCAGAATTTTTTTCTCCCCTGAGATGTGCTGGAGCTAATTGTCATTTTGTCATTAAATTACTAAACTACTTTTGATTTAAATAATGCATTTCACACTGACTAATGGGAATTTTTTTATTTTTTTTGTCCGCAAGATGATTAGTATTCTTGTCAAGAGACAACTGTGTGCAAATCCTTCACATATCCATATTATTTTTTTAATTAAGCATGAAAATTAGGTAATCAAGGAATTATTAATAAAACATAATAATTGGTTAATATTATACAACAAAAGAACATTCACTTTTCGGCTCTTAACATGAGACTAGCACAGCCACTGCAATTATGATGCAACTATGACGGGTGCTGCTTGGCTGGGGGAGGTAGGTAAGATCCTGATTTGGTGGCAACTTTACATGACCATGGATATAGATTTTACAACTTTCTTCATCCCACTTTGCTGTTGACTTTTTCCAAGTCAGCGTGAGCTAACCTTCCTTCCATCCATCGCCACACCCCTCAAAACTGTCTGTGAAGTTTCCCATTGATCTAGGTCATGGTATATGTAGTAGGAGTTAGTCATATTCAGCTGGACTTGTTCTGTAATGTTGAGTCCATTTTGTAGCATATCCAAGCCACTGCTTTAGCTCTAATGGCACTCTTTAGAACTCAAAAGTGGCTTGAGTATGCTACATACAGAGTGTAGTGTTCAGGAGTGCCCTACATGCAGAGTGCAGGGTTGAGGACTGCCCTACATACAGAGCGCAGGGTTGAGGACTGCCCTACATACAGAGTGCAAGGTTGAGGACTGCCCTACATACAGAGTACAGGGTTGAGGGGTGCGCTGTGTACAGAGTGCAGGGCTGATGGGTGTGCTGTGTAAAGAATGCAGGGTTGAGGAGTGTGCTACATATAGAGTGTAGGGTTGAGGAATGCAGTACATACAGAGTGCAGGGTTGAGGAGTGTGTTACATACAGAGTGCACGGTTGAGGGGTGTGCTGTGTACAGTGTGCAGGTTTGAAGGGTGCGCTATGAACAGAGTGCAGGTTTGAGGGATGCGCTGTGTACAGAGTGCTGGGTTGAGGGGTGTGCTATATAAAGAGTGCAGGATTGAGGGGTAGGCTATGTACTGAGTGTAGGGTTGAAGGGTGTGCTACATAAAGAGTGCAGGGTTGAGGAGTGCGCTATGTACTAAATGCAGGGTTGAAGGGTGCGCTACATAAAGAGTGCAGGGATGGGGGGTGTGCTGTGTTAATAGTGCAGGGTTGAGGGGTATGCTATGTACTGAGTACAGGGTTGAGGGGTGCACTAGGTACTGACTGCAGGGTTGAAGGGTGCACTACATAAAGAGTGCAGGGTAGAGAGGTATGCTGTGTACAGAGTGCGGGGTTGAGGGGTGCACTACATACAGATTGCAGGGTTGAGGGGTGCGCTACATAAAGGGTGCAGGGTTGAGGGGTGCGTATGTATAGAGTGCAGGGCTGAGGTGTGTGCTATATACAAATGCAGAGTTGATGGGTGTGCTATGTACTCCCAAGTTCTCCCCCCCCAAGTAAAAAGTTCTCCCCCCATTCCAGTACAGAGCTCTTTTCCTGCCACAACTCCTCTCCCAATAAATCATCAGAGTGGGGCTGCTGCAAAAGAGCAGCTACAACTTACAGCATCTGTGCAGGCTTCAGGCGCAGTTACTGTAGGAGCTTCTACCGTGTGGCTAAGAGTGACCCCGCACCCTCTGACCTCTGCTCCCATTTGCTCCCTCCCTCCTCTGCTCTCCTAGATGGGAGGGGGTTCTGTGTGGCCGATAGAGCTGCCGTTTGTAAACAGGGGAGCAGCACTTCCTTATTTATAAGTGACAGTAGTGAGAAGGGAGAAGTAAGCAGCGCCAGGGGTGGTAGAAATTTTTGCCTAAAAAAAGCCCTGCTGTTGCTTGACACGGCCCTGTCAGGAAAGTCAATGGAGCCCAGTGCCGGGAATGTTTTAGTTTTTTAAACAAACTCATGCTTCTCTTAATGTTGATTGTGAGAGTTAAAGTGGTTGTAAAGTCAGAAGGCTTTTTATCTGTAATACATTCTATGTATTAAGATAAAAAACCTTCTGTTTGAAGCAGCCCCCCTAATACTTACCTGAGGTCCATCTAGATGCAGTGATGTTGCAGGAGCTTTTCGGCTGCCCGGGACTCCCCTCCTCATTGGCTAAGACAGCAGCATGGCGCCATTGGCGCCTGCTGCTGTCAATCAAAGTCAGTCAGCCAATGAGAAGAGAAAGGGGTCGGGGGTGGGTCGCAGCTCCGTGTCTGAATAGACACAGGGAGCTGTGACCCAGGTCGGGTGCCCCCATAGCCAGCTGCTTGCTGTGGGGGGCACTCAGCAGGAGGGAGGGGCCAGGAGAACCGAAGAGGGACCAGAGAAGAGGAGGATCTGGGCTGCTCTGTGCAAAACCAAGACTAAGATAAGTATAACATGTTTGTTATTTTTATAGAAAAAAAAACAAGACTTTACAATCACTTTAAAGTTCCACTTTAAGAGGCATATTTATAAAGTAATGGATGTGAAACACCAAACATTAACTGGTGCCGATTCATTGACTGTAATTTAAAACACATGTACCTGGAAGATTCATCCGCAGTAAATATCGGGCAAATGTCACATTCACTGCTTGACAAATGTGTTTTTAAAGTGTTTGTTAACCCCCAAAATATATATATATATATTGATCCTGTTTCTTTAAAGCATGTTATACAGCCCAGTGCTTGTGCTGTGTAATTTGGCCCTGTAACACCTGGCTGATCCTGCCTGGCTATGCCCTCCCCCCTGTAAACTGGCACGAAAATCAGGGCTGCTGACACCGTGGTCAGAGTACGTGCCACCGTCACCCACAGCCTTCTCTCCTGTAAAATCCAAAGACAAAAACAGAAATTGCCGCTCCAGGTAGATGAGATAAGGGAGGTGCTTATCTCAGAGACCTTGGGTGCCGGCGATGCACGTAGCAAATGAGAAAAAATAAATGAGGACAGCCACACTCCAATCCAACGTGTGTTTATTCAACAGGCACTACAAAGACCAGCTAGAACAGGATAGCTGACGCGTTTCGCACAAAATTAGTGCTTACTCATAGCAAATTGCTATGAGTAAGCACTAATTTTGTGCGAAACGCGTCAGCTATCCTGTTCTAGCTGGTCTTTGTAGTGCCTGTTGAATAAACACACGTTGGATTGGAGTGCGGCTGTCCTCATTTATTTTTTCTCAGCCTTCTCTCCTGTGTCTGTGTCTCCCTCTGTCCTCCTCCCTCCTCCCCTCCTTGCCTGTCAGCTCCCCGATCCTCCCCTCCTGCACTAAAAATAACAGCGATTTTCCTTTTTAGTTCCCTCTGATATAGAACAGTAAGCTCCCCAGTGGATGTCTTTTATAAAAATATGCGGTATAATAGCTTATTTCAGAGCGCTGTTCGGCACTCACGTGACTGCCCGCCGGTCTCCTCCTCTCCTGTCCTCGTCTCAGCTGATGTCAGCGGGGGTTTCCCAGCACCTACCCCTGCAGCTATCGCATCGGGACAGGAGACCAGCGGGCAGTCACGTGAGTGCCAAATGGCGCTTTGAAATAAGCTATTATAACACATATTTTTTATAAAGGACATCTACAGGGGAGCTTAGTGTTCTATATCAGAGGGAACTATAGCAGAAAATGTTTTACCTTCACAAACACTTTACATCTTCTGTGTATCTAGGTTTGGGTTGTTATATTAGTTAGTAAATTGTGGGTTGCTGCCGGTTTCTTGTTGGCCTAAGTTACTTTTCCATATACAGTAAAGCACATATTATACGCTTCCAATTTAGTATGTTACACACTCATCAGGAAGAAAAGCTGACCTTAAAATTCTATATTTTATAGGAAAAAAAAAGTAATTTGTAATTATTTATCCTAACACATCCAGTGGAGCCATAACAGATGACGTGCTCTTTTCTAGAATGTGTCTTTTAGCAAGGTGCCGTACATATGCCAAGGTAGGGAAATATTTACAGGAATAGAAAAAAAAAAAAAACGACATTAATGCCTGCCCTGACATCTGTGCATTACTGTGCTTTTAGCTTTCACAACTGGGCAATTTGTTACCATTTTCTCTGAATTTAAAATATTTTGTACTTCACTGCATAAAATACTATTTTACAGTTTGGTTTGATGCTTTTTAATCCGGGGGTCTCTAAACTGCCAAATACAGCCTGCTGCATAATTTTCTCTGTAAGGGAGGACCTTAATGGGGACTCTGATGTACCATAAAAGGGGACTGTGATGAAAACTCTGGGGGGAGTCTCATGTACGAGGGGACTTTGATGGGGACTCTCATGTAAGGGGGGGACCGAAAACTAAGGGGGACTTCAATGTCAGGGGGGGATTTGATGGAGACTCTGATATAAGGGGGCTCAGATGAGGACTCTGATGTAAGGGGGGACTTTGATGGGCTCATGTTTATTTGTGTAGCGCTAACCAGGGCTGTTGATAAGGCAGTAAAGCCAGCCCTCCTGTACTGGGTCCAGGCCCCATTAGTTCGAAAGGGGGTCTCTAAACTGCCAAATCCAGCATGCTGCATAATTTTCTCTGGCCCTGTGTAAGGCGGGACCTTAATGGGGACTGTGATGTACTGTAAGAGGGGACTCTCATGGAAACCATGATGAAGGGGGGCTCTCATATAGGAGGGAACTTTGATGGGGACTCTGATGGCGACTCTCATGTAAGGGGGACCGTGATGTAAGGGGGACTTCAATGTATTTGATGGAGACTCTGATATAAAGGGACTCAGATGAGGACTCTGATGGGATCATGCTTATTTGTGTAGCGCTACCCAGGTCCGCTGATGAGGCAGTTCAGCCAGCCCTCCTGTACTTGGCCCGGGCTCCATCAGTTCAAAAGAAAAAGAGGTTGCACCAACCTTGCGCATTGCCCAAGTGATATTTATCAAAATCAAAAGGAAAGAAACATACTCACAAACAAGTGGATAATAAAAGCATATCAGAGTCCACAATGGAAACAGAGCAACCAGGTCAGCAGGACCGTGTCCAGCATGCCGCATAACCTTCCAGATGGCTGACACGTTTTGAGGGGTGATCCCCTCTTCCTCAGAGCCCTTTTCCCTCTTTTTGATTTCAATAAATATCACTTGGGTAATGGGCAAGGTTGGTGCGCCCTCTTTTCATTCTTTTGTAGTGTTTTCATTGGGTGTCCCCTGACGCTTGGAGGACAGCAAGGTCTGTGCATTTACTGGGAATCATAGGAATCATCACACCACTGTTGAGCGCAGGAGGTTTTGTTTGAATGTGATCTCAACAACTCTAGAGTCCTTATCCCTATTTTCATTTGAGTAGAGTCCTGTATGAGCCTAGTTAGGCACCAAGAGTTCTTGTCCCAAGTGGGGGGGGGGGGTTCTGTGGTCCAGGGGTTGGAAACCTACAGCCCGTGGGACACGCCCGGCCCACTGCTGCTAAATGTCCAGCCCGTGAGTGCATGTGATGAATTCATGTGCACCCGGATCATGGACATTTTAACCTCTTCAAGCCGACCTGTACCGGGGTGATGTCTGCAGCTGCCAGCATCACCCCGGTACCATTTTTTAGAGCCGGTGGTTGGCATACTTGGGATAACAACTGATGTGGCTGAGAAGAGCAGCCCCAGTCCTCTTCTTCTCAGGGCCACCGCAGGTCCCTCCCTCCTGCTCAGTGCCCCAGAGGAAGCGGCTTGCAATGGGGGCAACCGAGCAGGCGCGCCCACGAGCTGTCCATTCACAAACAGAACGGTGGCTCGGTCAAGCCCTCTCTCTCCTCATTGGCTCACTGGCTGCGATTGACAGGCAGTGGTTCCTGCTGCTGTTTCAGCCAATGAGGAGGGAGAGACCCAGCAGGCTCTCATGCACAGTGCTAGAGAAAGATCAGGCTTAGGTAAGTATTGGGGGGGGGGGGCTGCTGCATATAGAAGGTAAAAAAACCTTGAGCCTTTACAACCAGGACCATCTTTAATATTGATTTGACCCTGGGCAAACATTTTCTTGGGCCCCCTGAATCTAAGTAACTATTTGCAGGCAGCGTGTTCTCAAGGGGCAGCTGCTTTGGGCTCCACAACAATGACTGGGCCCAGGACAGCTGCCCCTTTTGCCCTGTGTTAAAGATGGCCCTCTTTTCAACCACTTTAAGCTGGCTGTAACTTAGTAGAATTTTAAAATGTTTCACTTTAGGAATGTCTATTTGATTTTCTAGCTATTAGTGGGGTCAGTTTGGTGTTTGTTTTCAACCGTAGTGACAAGAAAATTGAAAGAAACAGATAGGAAATGTCCCCAAAAATCGAGTAATCTATGGCAATCTTTATTGTGTTACTAACACTGCCACTGATCACCTAAAGGGTAGCTCCACTTTTGTGGGAAAAAAAGTATATACAGTTGTGACACAAGTCATATTGTAATTGAATGTTATTAAAAATTACCTTTCCTTTTTAATCGGCAATGTTGTGATTTTCTGTAAAATTCAATGCAATATGGCAACCTGGAGGAGTGCTCTACACAGGTTGTGTAAAGAACACCCCCCCCCCCCCAGAAATGTAATTTTCTGCTTGTTTGCTTGCCTTACTGGTTTTGCCAAAAGTGTGCACTAAGATATACATATATATATATATATATATGTATCTATATATATATATATGTATATATATATATATATATATACATATATATATATAGATATATAAATATATATATAAATATGTGGTGAACTTTACTGACTGAGACCTGAATTTCCTATTAAAAAAAATAAAACAAGCAAGAAAAATATTAACATATAAAAAGACAACAGCAACAGTTAATATGAATACATTTTCTTCCTCCAAGTTTTCTCGCTCCTCGCATGGGAACTTTCTGGGAATTTGGAAGCGTTTAGGCATTTAGTTTGATTGCAGCTTCCTCTGAGATTTTCTAGAGTCATTTATAATAATTTATGTGGAAAGAAAGAAGTGAAGGGACTGATGACAGATAAAGTGCAGGCTTTCCAGGGAAAAACGCCAACCTGAACTTTCTCTTGGCTCCCAGAACATAGGATGGTGTGTCTGCTCACCTCTCTGAGTAATTTTGTATGTCTGCAGTTATTACAAAAAATTACTATACATATTCAGAGGTTTGGGTAACATATATATAGATACAGTATAATATACAATATATATATATATATTAATCAGAGAGGCAGCACAGAGACCTAAGGTAACCCTGGAGGAGCTACAGAGTTCCACAGCAGAGACTGGAGTATCTGTACATAGGAGGACAATAAGCCGTACGCTCCATAGATTTGGGCTTTATGGCAGAGTGACCAGAAGAAAGCCATTACTTTCAGCAAAAAACAAAATGGCACGTTTTGAGTTTGTGAAAAGGCATGTGGGAGACTCCCAAAATGTATGGAGGAAGGTGCTCTGGTCTGATGAGACTAAAATTGAACTTTTTGGCCATGAAAGAAAACGCTATGTCTGGCGCAAACCCAACACATCACATCACCCAAAAAACACCATCCCCACTGTGAAACATGGTGGTGGCAGCATCATGCTGTGGGGATGTTTTTCAGCAGTCGGGACTGGGAAACTGGTCAGACTTGAGGGAAAGATGGATGGTGCTAAATACAGGGATATTCTTGAGCAAAACCTGTACCACTCTGTGTGTGATTTGAGGCTAGGGTGGAGGTTCACCTTCCAGCAGGACAATGACCCCAAACACACTGCTAAAGCAACACTTGAGTGGTTTAAGGGGAAACATCTAAATGTGTTGGAATGGCCTAGTCAAAGCCCAGACTTTAATCCAATAGAAAATCTGTGGTCAGACTTAAAGATTGCTGATCACAAGCGCAAACCATCCAACTTGAAGAAGCTGGAGCAGTTTTGCGAGGAGGCGAATGGGCAAAAATCCCAGTGGTAAGATGTGGCAAGCTCATAGAGACTTATCCAAAGTGACTTGGAGCTGTGATAGCCGCAAAAGGTGCCTCTACAAAGTATTGACTTTAGGGGGGTGAATAGTTATGCACATTGACTTTTTCTGTTATTTTGTCTTATTTGTAGTTGGCTTCACAATAAAAAAAAAAAAAAAACTCTTCAAAGTTGTGGGCATGTTCTGTAAATTGAATGATGCAAATCCTCAAACAATCCATGTTAATTCCAGGTTGTGAGGCAACAAAACACGAAAAATGCCAAGGGGGTGTGAATACTTTTGCAAGGCACTGTATGTCTGAGCACCAAAAACTGAAAACACTTTTTAATTCATTTTTAATATTTAAAACCCCCCATCCATTCATGTCTCCATGCTTTATTTGTTGAGAAAACACTTTGATAAAAAAAAAAAAACCCTGGCTTTTCTAGCTCCGGCCATCTTGAGTAAGGGCAGAATCATGTAACATTGATTTCCTGGAATCCATCTACCCTTAGCTCAGGCATGCAGTCTGGAGGGTGTGCTTAGCTGAGAAAGCCCCTCCTCCCTTCCTGAAGACTCCTGAGATGTACAGTATGGCATTATTGGTTTAGGCCAGTAACCAGGAAGCACCCTAGAAATGTCAAAAAGAGGTGCACGTTCCCTACTGCCCTGTATACACGATCGGAATTTCCGATTGGATAAAATTCGATGGAATTTTCCGTCGGAATTCCGTTAAAGCTGTCTTCCATCAGTCTTGCATGCACACTGTCAGACAAAATTCCGACTGTCCAAAACGTACAACACTACGACGAGCCGAGAAAAATGAAGTTCAATGCTTCCGAGCATGCATCGACTTGATTCTGAGCATGCGTGGATTTTTCCCCGACAGAGTTCCACACAGACAATTGGAATTTCCCATAGGATTTTTTTCCATCGGAAAAAAATAAAACATGTTCTATTTCTAAACTCCGACGGAAAAAAGTCTGATGGGGCCCACACACAGTCAGAATTTCCGATGAAAAAACTCTGTCGGACTTTATTCATCGGAAATTCCGATCGTGTGTACGCGGCAGACCTCTCCACAGTGTCTCCAACATAGGGGTTGAACAGCTGGGTCAAATGTGTGAATCATAATCGGCGTGATATACCATCAGAGGTTGATTTTGTGGACAAGTTCCCATAGGTTTGCTGAACGGGTCGCCATGTAGCTCACTTTAAGGGAGCATTTTTTATTCGAAATGTTTTAAAACAGAAAGTAGAAAATATCTTTTTTTTTTCAAAATTTTTGGTCTTTTTTTTGTTCATATAATAAAAAATAATAATAAATAAAAAACACAGTGATGATCAAATGCCACCAAATAAAAGCTTTTTTTGTGTGAAGAAAATGATATAAAATTTCATTTTGCGTACAGTGTTTCATGACAGCGCAATTGTAAGGACCGCGGAGGTCAAGTGGTTAAATTATATGAACAAATTAAAGCTTTGTATTGAAGAGTGTAGAGATCCTGCAAACATCAGTAGGGTCTCTAGTTTAAGGCTTCCTTCACACAGGCGTTTAGTCACATACACCAAATTCCAGTAGCAAGAATTAGTGGATATTTGTGGCTGGAATGAAAGGTGCATGCAAAAAGCAGTAGCTGCTCAGGCTGTATAAGGCTGTACAAGGTATTGGAAATAAAGAAAAAATATTGCACTAATCTAAATGGACCACCAAAAAATTAGTGAAAAAACAAAGAGCAGCTGCATAAAATGTGACAAATATATAAATGGAATGTGAATGGAAATGCAGCGCTGAATGAAAAAGACCCAATGCAACTAATTGGGACCAGACTCAAAGTGCAACAAAAAGTGAAACAAACAAATAAGTTCACATAAACGTCCTTTCAAATATCCTTAAAGTGAAGTGTGTGACCATGAAGATCATCAGCTTTAAAGTGAAATATTGAAACCGGACATGTAACCATGAAGAACATCAGCATATGACTTCTGGTGAAGCAGTAAAGCCCTGTACACACGATCGGATTTCCTATGGTTTTTAAACCGATGGATTTTTCCATCGGAAAACCAATGAAGCTGACTTCTATCAGTCTTGCCTACACACCATCATTCAAAAAACCGACCGTTCCAAACGCGGTGACGTAAAACACTCCGATGATTCGAGAAAAATGAAGTTTAATGCTTCTGAGCATGCATTGACTTGATTCTGAGCATGCGTGGGTTTTTTATCCGATGGAGTTCCCCACAGACGATAGTAATTTGCTATCGGTTTTTTAACCATCGGATAAATTTAAAACATGTTCTATTTTTAAACACAGATGGAAAAAAGACCGATGGGGCCCATACACGATCGGTTTGTCCGATGAAAACAGTCCATCGGACTGTTTTCATCGGTAAAACCTATCGCGTGTACACGGCTTAAGGTGGAATACTCTTCCAATAAAAAATCCTGATCAGGATTGGGAGATGGCAAAAAAGTGGAAGGAACTCCAAAAGGCAACTCAATCAACTCCACATGAAAGAAAGAAGATGAAGGAGGTGCTCCAAGTGCAGGTCAAATGAGGGTTTATTAAAACCAACAAATATAAAAGTGATCACAATAGATTCAAAGGTTTAAAAGGGGCAATAAGTGGAGGGGTGAACCAGCCCGACGCGTTTCGTACTAGTTTACTTTAACAGGATGCCCCTGTTGAAGTACACTAGTACGAAATGCGTCAGGCTAGTTCACCACTCCACTTATTGCCCCTTTTAAACTTTTGAATCTATTGTGATCACTTTTATATTTGTTGGTTTTAATAAACCCTCATTTGACCTGCACTTGGCGCACCTCTTTCACCTTCTTTCTTTCATGTGGAGTTGTTTGAGCTACTGTACAAGGTAATGACAGGCTGCCAGCATCCACCGCTATTTGCCTGTTGTTGCACACCAAGCAGTTACCTGTGGTTAGGGAAGGGTGTCTGAGCCTGGATACAGTTAGATGCATGATATAACTAGATACTAACATTTATAGGTAAAGTTGATCCAGGGAATATCTGATTGCCTTTTGGAGGATCAGGAAGGAATTTTGGATCATGCTTTGCTGGGTTTTTTTTTGTTGGCTTTCCTCTTGATCAGGGGCCTCTAAACTCTCAAAACAATGGTCCAGTTTACTGTTTTTACTTTAGGGGGGCCTGACTGTGGCCAGTGGGAGTAGAAAATGTCCTGGAGTCCAATTGGAGTAAACAATGCCCTATCTTTGGTGTCAGTGGATGGAATAGTGCCTCATTGTTGGTTTCAATGGGAGGAATAGTGCCCCGTTGTTGGTATCAATGGAAGGAATTATGCTCTATCATTGGTGTCGATGGAAGGAATTGTGCCCAATTGTTGGTGTCAATTGAAGGAAATTATGCCCCATCATTGGTGTCAGTGGGAGGATTTGTGCCCTTTTGATGGTGCCAGTGGGAGGAATAATGCTCTATTGTTGGTGTTAGTGACAGGAAATAATCCCCACTGTTGGTGTCAGTGGATGAAATGGTTCCCCAAGGGCCAGATAAAAGCAAGCCCCCGGCCCCTGGGCCGCAGTCTGGAGAACACTGCTCTGGGTCAACTGTGGGTATGGGATTGTGTATATAAGAATGTAAAATACTGTATAGAATTTTTTTCTCCCTTTTATTGGTTTAACTGGATAGACTTGTGTCTTTTTTCAACCAGACTAACTACCGTATGTAACTATGGTCCGTGATCCATAAAATGAAACGGATATGATTTTGTGATATCTGTGCCCCTTTAGTTTTCTGAATTGATGGGTTTTGAATGTAAATTGACTTGTGTCCATTTATATCAGGCAATCCGAGATGTCACGTTTAGGTTGGGAAAAATGTAAAAGGTCACATCCTTTTTCCGTTTTTTTTTTGTGGACCTGGACGGACTCAAAGGTAGGCAGGGATAGGTCCATTTACATCTGCCTGCCCATAGACCTACATGGAGCTTCGGATCAGGCTCACCTGAAAAACTGACAGGCCACTGGGATCGGAAAGCACTTGTTAAAGGGTCTTTATAGCCAAATCAATAATAATGGACAATGTAATTTCAAGATGTGGTGGTCCACGGATGTCTGAAAGGTTTGGACACATCAGGCTAGCTAGGGTGGAGACAGGTGAAGTTTAACCTCCCCCCTGTAGGTGGCGCTGTGCTGCTGACTACTTTGTATCTAAATCTGCTAGCACATCTATCACTCGCTCCCCCAAGACTGACAATGCTGCTGCCTAAAGATGCCCCCTATGCTCCTTCATCCTGAGTGGGGGCACTCAATATAGAAGGTGTGCTACTGGCCAGATTAATAGGTAAAAACAGAGGGGGAAAATCCTAAATAAAGAAAACAAATGCAGCCACCACATCTAATGATTGGTGAGCTGCAACAGGTTATATTTTTGGGTTTGGATTTAATACCGCTTTAAACAGGTATGATGGTCAGTTTTTTCACAATCTTTGTCTTTATGATGTAATTGGAAATTTGCCATGCGTGTCACCCGTATTACCGTTGCTCGCTCCCACGGCAAGCGTATGTGCTCATTGAAACCTCCCTTCAATAATGAATGTCACAATCATTTACAAAAAACATTTGTTTCCCACCGTAAATGGCATTGTTAAATTAATCAAAAGCGTCAATCGAGGAAAAGCAAAAACTAAATATAAAAGACGCTCTCCAACCTGCTCTTAAAAGCTGAATATTGATCAACTGCAATTTGCATTTTGAATGGCCTTTTTATAACAAAATCTCAATGGTATCATCAGATTGTGGCAGGGTGCAAACCTTTCCAGTGATCTTTGAAATGCTGAGAGATTTTTGCGTCCGCCAGGAGGGAGAACAAATGACGTTGTTTGGTAAAATAACGAATTCAGGCCGGCCTATTACAAAAGAGCGTATAAGTAAATTCAAATGTAAGGAAAATGCCATTATGTAGCGAGCGAGGCTTTTCGATAGTATAGCAAAAACAAAGCTGATTTACAAATGTCATTTGTTCCCTGTGGGCACGGCAAGCATTGTTCAATACAAATGAAAGCAGTGTGATGTTGATTTGCTGGAAGGGATTGTAATTATCATATTACGTTGGGGAAGGGTTGCAAACTCACTTTCTTGACATTAACAAACAATGCACCTACCTGAGCTTCGTCTTAGCAGTCAGTTTTTTTTACAATGGCGGTTTCCTCTTCTTCTTTGGAGAACAGTTGTTTTCCAGCTTCTGAAAGTTGGCATGACCCGGGTAGGGCTGAGGGGGCGGAGTGGTATTGAACATTGAACCTCATAAATAATACAACTGGACACAAATTATTTTCATTAGCGTAATATGGCCACCGCTTTTATTTAATAACAAGATATGTACAATTGTTGTCAAAAGTTTGTAGAATTCACCGCCGTAACATCTCTAAATTTCGCCCCTTTATAACAAATAAAACCACCAAACTCTTCATTCACTTCCTTGTTAAGTTGATCCGGAGAATATCCGATTGCCTCTCGGGATCAGGAAGGAATTTTTTCCCCTGCTGTAGCAATTTGGATCATGCTCTGCTGGGGTTTTTTGTCTTCCTCTGGATCAACTGTGGGTATAGAATTGGGTATATGGGATTGTACGATATTTTTTTTAATTTTAATTTTATTTTTTTATGGTTGAACTGGATGGACTTGTGTCTTTTTTCAACCTGACTAACTATGTAACTATGTTATCTCTCGCCTTGACTATTGCAACTCCCTTCTCATTGACCTGCCTCTCCATAGTCTATCCCCTCTTCAGTCTATCATGAATGCTGCTGCCAGACTTATCCACCTTACCAACTGCTCAATGTCTGCCAACCCTCTCCTCCAATCCCTACACTGGCTCCCAATCGCCCAGCGAATTCAATTCAAAATACTAATCACAACATACAAAGCCATCCACAACTCTGCCCCGAGCTACATCACCAATCTTGTCTCCAAACATCACCCAAACCGTCTTCTTCGTTCTTCTCAAGACCTCCTACTCTCAAGCTCTCTTGTCTCCTCCTCCCATGCTCGTCTCCAGGATTTCTCCAGAGCCTCTCCCATTCTCTGGAACTCGCTACCTCAACCTAACCGGCTATCCCCTACTCTTGCTACCTTCAGGCGATCCCTGAAAACTCATCTCTTCAAGGAAGCCTATCACGTCTCCAACTAATCTTTTACCACTTCCATCAGCTCATTCCCCACAGTTACAAACTTTTGTACCACCTGTCCCACTCTATTAGAATGTAAGCTCTTCTGAGCAGGGCCCTCTTAATACTCTTGTATTTTATTGTATTATAAATGTATTGTCTCCCTTTTATATTGTAAGGCGCCGTGTAAACTGTTGGCGCTATATAAATCCTGTATAATAATAATAATAATAATAATAATAAGATAATAACAATAACATGATTTAGACACCAATTCCTCAAAAACATACAAGAATTCTGATACAGCCTTTAAAGCCAGGTTCTTGACAGAGCCACCCAATAACATGTTCTGTTGTAAACCCGTACCGTCCACCAGCCATCTACAACCAGCTTGGAGGGTACATACCAGTAATTTTTACACCATTATTCACCTGGAATGTCCTGTTCCGTTGTAAACCTGTAGGGGCCACCAGCCATCTACTACCAGCTCGGTGGGTACATACCAGTAACTTTTACACCATTATTCACCTGGAATAAACCTTAGTAAGTACTTCCTTACATATTTGTGACCATTAAGGTCCACTTGTCCACACATTACCAATGATCTTACTTTTTTGGCACCATCAAGGACCCATCAATGCTGTGACAGAAGTACAATATGTCCCACAGGTCTGTCATTCTCTTTGCATACCTCAGTTCCCCAAACCTATGCACTTTCAATCATAGCCATATCCATGCATTTACCAAGAGGTTGAGTGGGTGGGCCAAATTGCTCACCACACTGTCTGTTCCTTCTTGAGGTTTCTCTAAGCTATGACCACTTCCTCCCTTCTCCCTACATCATATCCTCAAACCATTCCCCATCCTTTACTAACTCTTCTCCTGCCTTCCAGCCCACCCTGTCATCTCCTATGTGCTCAGGGCAGCCTGTCTTGTCTTTTGCTGTTGGAAATGAGAGTCCAAAGCAAATAATAGACATGAGAGTGTGAAGGGGGGGGGGGGGGTTCAGCGCTGAAAGGGTTAAAACTGGGCATAGGGTTTCAAAGATTAGTAAACCTACCTGATTGATAGTGGCAAGCAAGTTGGGAGAGGCCTTAAAGTAGAACTATAGGCAAAACTTTTTTTTTTCATTTTGGATAGAGTAGGATAGAGAGGGAGGGTTATAACCCCTGCCAGATTTTTTTTCCCCCACCTGTGTCCCATTGCAGAGATTTCCCTTCACTTCCTGTCTCATAGCCAAACAGGAAGGGAAAGGACCCCCAGGTCACTAGAACTTGTGTCCCCATTGGAATGTTTCCCTGCTATTACTTTTCTGGGAACAACCCAAAATTTGGGTAAACAGGACAAAAAGGGAGTATGATTCTTCTGAACGGGGACAGAGCAGACAGCAATAAAAACTGACAGGGGTTCTAATCACTCTCCACTCTATCCAAAATGAAAAAAAAGTTTTGCCTTTAGTTATACTTTAAGATTTTAGGGGGGAGTGGTGAGCCACAAGGGTTCATTTGGTGTACATCTGGAGAAGAAGAAAAACTTCCCATCTAATCTCCCTGTTTTGTGGTTCTGGTTCTGGTGTCATCATGGCAGCCTGGTGGTTGTTTATCTTTAGAGGAAGTAAAATTTAGGGATAATAGAATAGTTTGGGACCCATTGGTGGCATGGTGTCCCTGGGTACATTCCTGTTAACAAGGGGTTAACTCAGAACATGAAAAATGGAGGTTACTGCGGATAGGGAGGGTTGTCTCCGAGCTGGTGTTTTGCGGCTAGAACCAGCTTCAAAATGTAGAGCATTAGGGACTCGGCCACTCGCAAATATCATTTTTTTAAGTGATAAATTAAATATACTCGCGCTGAAAGTGAAACAAGTGGAACATTTTTTAAATAACAGATATAATAATAATTGCAGCTGCTGTACACAAAGTTCTGTACACTTGAATGAATATAATACAATAATTACAGCGCTCGCAAAAGTGCATGGATCATTCCATTGAAAAAACTTTCAAAAATAACAGTAAAATTGAAAAACCATCAATCAAATAATCATATTGAAATAATGCAAAACGTCCCAAATAAAGGTGCTTAACCACTTCGATACCCGCCCATAGTCAAATGACGTCCACAGATGGGATCTCCCATCCTGGGTGGACATCATATGACGTCCTCTGCTTTGTGAGGGATATCTGAATGATGCCTGCAGCTAGAGGCATCATTCAGATATCCTTCTGTTCTGTCGACGATTATGTGCACCATAAGAATGATCATAGCGCTGCTTGATCGTTCTTATAGGCAGCGGGAGGGGACACCCCCCCCCCCGCCGCCATCCGTTGCTTCTCCGGGCTCTCCCGTGCCATCGGGGGCCCAGAGAATGAATCGTCCGGCGCCGGATAGGAAGCATAGAGATGACTGGTGACCAGATGGTCACCAGTCATCTCTATGACCGTCGGAGGCCTGGGCACGATGTGATGACGTCACGCCCGGGTCCTTAGATGTAAACAAAGCCGCCATTGTGGCTAGTAAACATGAGATCAGTGAAAAAAAATTCATGACCTCATGCTTTCCAGCCTGGAGGAGAGATGTGGGGTCTTATTGACCCTGCATCTCTCAATAAAGAGGACCTGTCACACACATTCCTATTACAAGGGATGTTTACATTCCTTGTAATAGGAATAAAAGTGATAAAAAAATATATATATTTTTACACTTATTTAAAATTTAAGTAAAAAAAAATAAAAAAAAAAATAAAAAAAAATATTAAAACGCCCCTGTCCCCGGTAGCTCGCGATCAGAAGCGAACGCACACGTAAGTCCCGCCCACATATGTAAACGCCGTTCAAACCACATATGTGAGGTATCACCGCGTGCGTTAGAGCGCGTGCAACAATTCTAGCACTAGACCTCCTCTGTAACTATAACCTGGTAACCTGTAAAAAAAATGTAAGCGTCGCCTATGGAGATTTTTAAGTACCGAAGTTTGGCGCCATTCCATGAGTGTTCCCAATTTAAAGCGTGACATGTTAGGTATCTATTTACTCGGCATAACATCGTCTTTCATATTTTCCCAAAAAATTGGGCTAACTTTACTGTTTTGTTATTTTTTAATTCATGAAACCATTTTTTTCCCAAAAAAAGGCGTTTGAAAAATTATTGCGCAAATACAGTGCAAGAAAAAAAGTTGTAATGACCGTCATTTTATTCCCTAGGGTGTCTGCTAAAGAAAAATATATAATGTTTGGGGGTTCTGAGTAATTTTCTAGCAAAAGAATGATGATTTGTACATGTAGGAGAGAAGTGCCAGAATAGGCCCAGTTTTGAGGTGGTAAAAAAAGTCCGGGGTTGAAGTGGTTAACCCCTTCCATACCGGGCCATTGGGAAATGACGCCGGCAGGAACCCACTCTCCCTCCGGGTGGACGTCATATGACGTCCTCCGCTTTGAGGGGGGATATCTGAATGATGCCTGCAGCTAGAGGCATCATTCAGATATCCTTGTTTAGAACCGGCAATCCTGCGCACCATAAGAACGATCATCGCTTGATCGTTCTTATAGGCGGCGGGAGGACACACCCCCCCTCCCGCCGCTATCCAGGGCTTCTCCGGGCTCTCCCGTGCGATCGGGGACCCGGAGAGAATCGTTGGCGCCGGTGGTGAGTCACGTGATGATGAGCATAGAGATGACTGGTGACCAGATGGTCGGAGGCCCGGGTCCTCAAATGTAAACAAAGCCGCCATTGCGGCTAGTAAGTATGAGATCGGTGAAAAAATTTCACTGATCTCATGCTTTCCAGCCTGGAGGAGAGATGTGGGGTCTTATTGATCCCGCATCTCTCCATAAAGAGGAACTGTCACACACATTCCTATTACAAGGGATGTTTACATTACTTGTAATAGGAATAAAAGTAATCAAAAAAAAAAAAAAAAAAAACAAGTAAAATAAAATAAAAAATAATACATTTTTTTTTAAAACGCCCGCATATGTAAACGTCGTTCAAACCACATATGTGAGGTATCGCCGCGTGCGTTAGAGCGTGTGCAACAATTCTAGCACTAGACCTCCTCTGTAACTATAACCTGGTAACCTGTAAAAAAAATGTAAGCGTCGCCTATGGAGATTTTTAAGTACCGAAGTTTGGCGCCATTCCATGAGTGTTCCCAATTTAAAGCGTGACATGTTAGGTATCTATTTACTCGGCATAACATCGTCTTTCATATTTTCCCAAAAAATTGGGCTAACTTTACTGTTTTGTTATTTTTTAATTCATGAAACCATTTTTTTCCCAAAAAAAGGCGTTTGAAAAATTATTGCGCAAATACAGTGCAAGAAAAAAAGTTGTAATGACCGTCATTTTATTCCCTAGGGTGTCTGCTAAAGAAAAATATATAATGTTTGGGGGTTCTGAGTAATTTTCTAGCAAAAGAATGATGATTTGTACATGTAGGAGAGAAGTGCCAGAATAGGCCCAGTTTTGAGGTGGTAAAAAAAGTCCGGGGTTGAAGTGGTTAACCCCTTCCATACCGGGCCATTGGGAAATGACGCCGGCAGGAACCCACTCTCCCTCCGGGTGGACGTCATATGACGTCCTCCGCTTTGAGGGGGGATATCTGAATGATGCCTGCAGCTAGAGGCATCATTCAGATATCCTTGTTTAGAACCGGCAATCCTGCGCACCATAAGAACGATCATCGCTTGATCGTTCTTATAGGCGGCGGGAGGACACACCCCCCCTCCCGCCGCTATCCAGGGCTTCTCCGGGCTCTCCCGTGCGATCGGGGACCCGGAGAGAATCGTTGGCGCCGGTGGTGAGTCACGTGATGAGCATAGAGATGACTGGTGACCAGATGGTCGGAGGCCCGGGTCCTCAAATGTAAACAAAGCCGCCATTGCGGCTAGTAAGTATGAGATCGGTGAAAAAATTTCACTGATCTCATGCTTTCCAGCCTGGAGGAGAGATGTGGGGTCTTATTGATCCCGCATCTCTCCATAAAGAGGAACTGTCACACACATTCCTATTACAAGGGATGTTTACATTACTTGTAATAGGAATAAAAGTAATCAAAAAAAAAAAAAAAAAAAACAAGTAAAATAAAATAAAAAATAATACATTTTTTTTTAAAACGCCCGCATATGTAAACGTCGTTCAAACCACATATGTGAGGTATCGCCGCGTGCGTTAGAGCGTGTGCAACAATTCTAGCACTAGACCTCCTCTGTAACTCTAACCTGGTAACCTGTAAAAATTTTCAAAGCGTCGCCTATGGAGATTTTTAAGTACCGAAGTTTGGCGCCATTCCATGAGTGTGCGCAATTTTAAAGCGTGACATGTTAGGTATCTTTTTACTCGGAGTAACATCAACTTTCATATTTTACAAAAAAATTGGGCTAACTTTACTGTTTTGTTATTTTTTAATTCATGAAACCATTTTTTTCCCCCAAAAAAAGGCGTTTGAAAAATTATTGCGCAAATACCGTGCAAGATAAAAAGTTGCAACGACCGTCATTTTATTCCCTAGGGTGTCTGCTAAAAAAAACATATAATTTTTGGGGGTTCTGAGTAATTTTCTAGCAAAAGAATGATGATTTGTACATGTAGGAGAGAAGTGCTAGAATAGGCCCGGTATGGAAGTGGTATAAAAAGCCCGATATGGAAGTGGTATAAAAAGCCCGATATGGAAGTGGTATAAAAAGCCCGGGGTTGAAGTGGTTAAAGTGGAGTTCCACCCAAAAATTGAACTTCCGCTTTAAGTGTAAATGACCCCCTGACATGCCACATTTGGCATGTCATTTTTTTTGGGGGAGGAACGGGTGCCCTGTTTTTAGAGGCACCCAGCTCCCACTTCCTCCCTGGCGCCGGAAGGAAGATCAACTCTCACCTCTCCCCTCTCCCTCCCTGACACGTCACAGGTCCAAGAAGATTTCCCGGCCAATCACAGAGAAGTAAAATAAGCATGTAACAACGCAAGGATAAAATCCAGGAAACACTGCATCCAACATGCGTTCCATTGAAACTGGAAGTGACGTCGCTTGGACTCGGCACCGGCAATTACGTCAACGCGTTTCGCCCTCCCGCAAGGCATCATCAAGGACACCAACCTACTGTGCTTTACTATTAGTTCCTTCTTTTTTTTTTTTGGTGCATTAACCAACTCATGATTAATACGTTGGGGGAGATCTCCATTGGACCTTCTGTGAGTCGCCATTCTTGGCCAGCTTTACAGATCGTATGACCCCTAGACTGAAAAGCTAGGGGTCCATTTCATCCGGTGAGTGGAGACACAGGAAGGGTGTGTGCCACATCACGGAGTGGAAGTTTGGAGCCCTGCTGCACTTTATAAGGATTGAAGCACTTAACCACTTCAATACCAGGCACTTACACCCCTTCCTGCACAAGACAATTTTCAGCTTTCAGCGCTGTCGCTGTTTAAATTACAATTGCGCGGTCATGCTATGCTGTACCCAAACAGAATTTTTATCATTTTGTTCCCACAAATAGAGCTTTCTTTTGGTGGTATTTGATCACCTCTGCGTTTTGTTTCTGTTATAAAATTTTGTAAATAAGTAGGTTTTCTCCTTCTCTGACGGACACTGACGATGGGCACTGATAGGTGGCACTGGTAGGCGGCACTGATATGCAGCACTGATGGGCATTGATAGGCGGCACTGATGGGCACTCATGGGTGGCACCAGTGAGCACTGATGGGCACTGATAGGCGACACTGATGGGCACTGAAAGGCTACACTGATGGGTACTTATGGGTGGAACTGATAGGCTGCACTGCTGGGCAGTGATGGGCACTGATAGGCGGCACTGCTGGGCACTGATACATGGCACTGATCGGCACTAATATGCGGCACTGATAGATGGCACTGAAAGGCATCCCTGGTGGCACTAGCACTGGCAGGCATTGTGGATGGACACAGATTGGCAGCTGCCTGGGCATTGATAGGCAGCTGCCTGGGCACTGATTTTCATTTCCCTAGTGGTCCTGGCGGCATCCTGGTGGTCCTGGGTGGGCATCCGCACAGACCCCCCTGTCAGGAGAGCAGCCGATCGGCTCTCCTCCTCTCCTCGGCTCTCCTCTACTCGCGTCTGTCAGACGCGAGTGAGGACAAGCCGATCAACGGCTCTTCCTGTTTTCATCCCTCGGAGGCTCTTTACCGAGATCGGTGTAGCGGTGTGTCAAACTGACACGTCGCACCACTGATCGCAGCGATGCGCGCCTCCACGGACACACAGTGGCTGTTATCCTGCTGGACGTCATATGACACCCAGTCAGGATAACTGAACCACCGCCCAGCCGTCATTCTGCTATAGGCCGGGCTTGAAGTGGTCAAGCACCTTGCATTGAATCAATATGATTATTTGATTGATGGTTTTTTAATTGTACTGTTATTTTTGGAAGTTTTTACAATGGAATGATCCATGCACTTTTGCGAGCGCTGTAATTATTGCATTATGATCTCCTTTTTAAGGGCTTTTCTAGTCCATTTTTGTTAAAATAAAGTCCCAAAAACACACCAGGGTTTTTTAGCTTTTCTTTGCCACAAAACAAACGTGCCTCAGCCTCCTGGCTTACACTTGCAGCACCACTCCTCTGGTGTAACAATTCAAGTCCTTGACTGTTTCCTCCAGACAGTCTTCTCACACAATTCCATATAATAGTAGAAGGGAATTCTGTGCTAATGTGCCCACGTCCTAATATCCATAGACTAGAAAAACTGCAAAAATTGCATCTTACTATTTTATCATTACCACAATTTTTTGTTTATGTACCCGTAAAAGTCCCTGCTAGTCTACATATGTGTTATTCTAGCCTTATCACACAACTCTATGCATGCGCCTAGCACTGGCTCCCACCTGTCTACTAAGTGGATTCCTCCTGACTCTTGGATGGAGTCCTGAACCCTAGTCTTGTCTTGCCCTGCACACACTTGTACAATCAGCGAGCTGGTTGTCCGCAAAACAACTGGACCCAGGATTGGAGACTTCATCCCTCCAAGCCTCCAGACTGCAGGTTCCAAACTTATACCTCCCAACTTTTTGAGATGGGAATGAGGGACACCCATAAGCAGGGCTGGTGCAAGGATTTTTGACACCCTAGGCAAAACCTCATTTTGCTGCCCTCCCCTCCCCTGACTCCACCCTGACTTCACCCTCTTTGCCCTGCCCATGTATACCCCACCTTTTTAATGAAGTGCCCATCAAATGCAGCCCACCAGCGCCCATCAAATGAAGCCTCACCAGCGCCCAACAAATGAAGCCTCACCAGTGCCCATCAAATGCAGACTCACCAGCGCCCATCAAATGCAGACTCACCTGCTCCCATCAAATGCAGCCTCACCAGCTCCCATCAAATGCAGCCTCACCAGCTCCCATCAAATGCAGCCTCACCAGCTCCCATCAAATGCAGCCTCACCAGCTCCCATCAAATGCAGCCTCACCAGCTCCCATCAAATGCAGCCTCACCAGCGCCCATCAAATTCAACCTCACCAGCGCCCATCAAATGCAGACTCACCAGCGTCCATCAAATGCAGCCTCACCAGCGCCCATCAAATGCAGCCTCACCAGCGCCCATCAAATGCAGCCTAACCAGTGCCCATCAAATGCAGCCTCACCAGTGCCCATCAATGAATGTTTGTTTGCTTCCAGTCATTCGGGAGTCAGGGCACAGACACAGTCCCTTGCCGCCGCTGTGCCTCTGACACTATGTGCGAACGGAGCGGCGGCTGCTTGCTGATGCTAAGAGACTTAGTTGCTTGCTGCAGAGAGAAGAGAGTAGAAACATCAGTGGCTGGGCGCCCTATGCAGCAGTGCACCCTAGGCGGCTGCCTAGTTTGCCTAGTGGTAGCACCGGCCCTGCCTATAAGCAAACGTATGTAGGCATAGGACACGCCCCCTTAAAAGAGAATTATACCAAAAAATTATTATTAGTTAAACCCACAAGTGATTTTTTTTGCCACTACTATTTCTTTATATTGGCTTCTGAAATTTACAAATGCAACAATTTAGAAATTTGGATGAAAGGTTTAGCACTGGGAAACACTTTTTGAAAGATCAATAGTATCATATATACAAAAGAAAGTAAAACCTTGCAAGCAACTATAGTGAATATCTTAAAATGAATGTTATACCCGAATCGCTCGCACACTACACTACACATTCTCATACATAGAGGATATATGTGAGTTCAGTTATGCCGGCCATACACGGTTCGAATTTCGAAAGAATTTTCTTTCGAAAATCGTATCTAAGAATTTTCGTTCGTATTTCGCACCGTTAGTGGGCTGCAGCAACAGCCGATTTTCAAATTTGAGGAATCGGACATGTTGGATATTTTTTGAAAAACAAACTATTTTCTAATCAATGATGGGAGAATCGTGCGAGAAATGTAATAGAAAAAAAAATGCGCATGTGCAAGAAAAGAAAAATCCTGGAGAGAAAAGAAGATTCCCTGCCACGAAAATTATTTTCTGTAGCAACATGAAGGCTTGGTCGGCCGAATTTCGAAAATCAATGGTGGCATCATCGGATCACAAAAAAAACGAACTTTCTGATTTTGAAAAGAAAATTTGTTCGTAATTCGACCGTGTATGACCTGCTTTAGTTAAATATGTGCCTCACTTCACCATTAGCATCAACATAATAAATGTGAAATTGAAATAATAAAAAAAATGAAATAAAAAGGATATAACCACAAAATAATGCAAATATCATAAATAAATAAATGTACCCATGCAAATTCAATATGTTCTCAAATTCATTAAAGTTCATCAGTGCACCATAAAAAATAAGGTGAAATATAGGTACAGGCTACAAACTAAATATAAAGAGTGCAAAATATACGAAAATTCTGAAAAAAATAAAAAAATGCCACATAAAATAATATTGAGTGTATATTTGAGTGACTGCTGAAATGTTCCCATAAGCAGCGCTCTTTTAAAACAAATCCGTGGTCTGTGTGCCCTCCACCAGATGTACTCTTACCTGAAGGGATGTGACCACACTATTACATATGGTCAATACAGGCTCGTGTCCCTCTCTGAGGACTGCCGCTGCTTCACAGCTTGAAATATCAATCAACGCTTCTTAATTTGCTGCCTTAGCACTGGATGTCTTCATAGAACCACCCAACATAGTGCTTTATCCTCATTTAAATGTATTTAAAATGAAAACTTACAGATGTAAACTCACTTGTGAAGGGTGCTACCAGCGCACCATTTCTCTAGGTAAATACATTTCTAAAGGTGCTATTGACCTGAAATTTTCACCACATGTTGGTAACAATCCATGCAATCCATACATACAAAGAAACCAAAACGAATATGTTCAGAAATTAAGTTGTGTAGTAAAATAGAATGGCATGGGGAAGAAGTATTGAACATGCTAACTGAAATGTATTTAATACTTAGTACAAAATCCTTTGTTGGTAATGACAGCTTCAAGACGCCTCCTGTATGGAGAAACGAGTCGCACGATTTTCTCAGGTGTGATTTTTGCTCCATTCTTCCACACAAACTGTCTTCAAATCTTGAAGGTTCTGTGGGCCTCTTCTATGAACTCTGATCTTTAGTTCTTTTTCTATAGAATTTCTAATGGATTAAAGTCAGGTGATTGGCTGGGTCATTCTAGTAGCTTTATTTTCTTTCTTTGAAACCAATGGAGAGTTTCCTTGGCTTTGTGTTTGGGATCATTGTCTTGCTGAATTGTCCTCCCTCGTTTCATCTTCATCATCCTGGTAGATGGCAGCAGATTTTTAGCAAGAATGTCTTTGTACATTTTTCTATTCATTCTTCCTTCAATGACATGAAGTTTACCAGTACCGTATGCTGAAAAACAGCCCCACACCATGATGTTCCCACCTCCAAACTTCACTGTTGGTATGGGGGGTGTTTTTGGGGTGATGTGCCATTTGACCTCCAAACATGGTGTGTATTATGGCATCCAAAGAGTTAAATTTTGGCCTTATCGGACCAGACTATATTCTCCCCGTATTTCACAGGCTTGTCTA
This sequence comes from Rana muscosa, assembly GCA_029206835.1. Classification (NCBI taxonomy): domain Eukaryota; kingdom Metazoa; phylum Chordata; class Amphibia; order Anura; family Ranidae; genus Rana; species Rana muscosa. Next base: position 178,966,056 of record JARGYO010005626.1, on the reverse strand, counting down.
AATGCTGTGCAGACAACTTTAAGCGAGCTTCAACATGTTTTTTCTTGAGCAATGGAGTCTTGCGTGGTGAGCGTGCATACAGACCATGGCGATTGAGTGCATTACTTATTGTTTTCTGCTGTACCTGCTCATGTACCTGCTAATGCCAGGTCTTTCTGAAGCTCTCCACAAGTAGCCTTGGCTCCTGAACAACTCTTCTGTTTTTTGGGGGGTTTTTTTTACTCCTCTGGCAAAGATCTTGCAAGGAGCACCTGGTCGTGGCCGGTTCATGGTAACATTATGTTCTTTCCACTTCCGGATCATGGCCCCAACATTGCTCACTGGAACATACAGAAGTTTAGAAATCCTTCTGTAACCAATGCCATGTTGTATGTATGGATTGCATGTGTTGAATTTCAATTCAATAGCACCTTTAGAAATATATTTACCTAGAAAAATGGTGAAGTGTGCAATACTAATTTTACCCTTATTTTAACATTAAAATAATCAAAGCAAATTTTTTTGTGACACTAACATTTTAGTATCAAACTATTATGAGAAACAGAATAAAAAAAGGTATAAATCTGCCTAATATGATTTACTTAAATTAAGCCCAGATCACAGAATTAATTACGAGGCATCGTGTGCCAGGAAACATTCAGGATTCTAAAAGCGAACTGTTTTTTTATCAAGGCCAAAATAGACTCAAGGGAGCCTTGGCATTGAATGTATACTGCCTTCTGCATTTCTCTATCGGAATAATCAAGAGAGCTGTCACTCCTAAAGATGGGAAGAGTGCTAAGCTGTCTCCTTTTGCCAGAACAACACTGAACAGAATCCTTTCTCAGAGACCTGGCACATCTCCCGAAATAAAACTTGGCTTCAGCATTAAATCACTCCCCAACCATCTTGTTGCTCCTGAAACCCACCTGGCACATATCATCCTCCTACAATCCACACTAACTTTGACTTAAAAGAAGGTTGTCAAGCAGATATTCCTGGTTCCTTCTCATTATTTTTCCAGCCAAGGCTCGTATGCTTTCTTTTTAATACCGTGAACTAAAAATAATGTCTTAAATTATGGATGCTTGAAGGCCACCCGACGTTTAACAGACTCGATGGAATAGATCGTTGTAATAGCTGTACTGGAACACAGCTAGAGGGGATGGAACCTTACAGCATCTCAGACGTTCGCTCTAATTGATCATTAGGAGGACTGTGATTAAAAAGCAGACAGGAAAGTTAAAGGGTCAGTCCACTTAAATTTCAGATTTCAGCAGCAGGTGGAGACTTTTGGAATGAGTCACTGGCTGGGTCTTTGAGGTATCTGATGGGGAACCTCACAGTTAGGGGTCAATGGAATGATTGTGTCAAAAATTGATTTAACCCTAAAATTACTGATTTACACTTTGGTAAAAATAATGGCAAAGTATAAACTCTCAATGTCACCTGTAAGATTGGAGTGATTAAAGTCAAGTGGTAGGTGCGTTTACAATGAGTTGTGCCAGTCCAAAACTGTATTTTAGGGCAAGGCAGCCCACTTTTTTAAAAAAGCAAGCCAAAGTTCATACAGATAGCTCTACCCATACAGGGGTTCTCACCATTACTGCAAATACATAACATTCAGCCTCCTGGCTCTCTTGAGGCAGTTTTACTGCTCTGAGTACCTCTACAGGGTCTTCCTGACCATCAAACACCTTTTTGGTCTTCCTAACCATCAAACCCATCCCAGGGTTATGCACAGACGCTATACTTTAGCTCTACGTCTTTCCCTGCAGCACCCTAGCTGCGCTTGTCCCTCCTGGACTCTCTCTTCAGCTTTCTGGCTGCTCTCGTTCCACATGGACTTCCTCTCAGGCTCTGGCCTTTCTCTGCCCCAACCTGGACACCTTGATGCACGGCAGCATCTTACATGCCTCCCCTCAGACACACTGACCTCCCTCAGGAGGGTGGGGCCCGGAGCTCTAACTCTGGCTCTATTATGAAGCCAACACACTCCTGAGCCATCAGTGTGCTTGCTTCTCCAAAAATCTGGCTTAAACACCAATTTACAGAGTAGAACAAGGGCACCCTGCTACATACCCAATGAGCTTCTTAGGCAAAAATGTATTGAAAAGTGCTTTTTTTTTTATTATTATCACTCCTTTCAAAGGGGTAGCCAGGCAGTAGTAAAACAAGTGGTCGATCCCCAATTTTATGACACCACCTGTCAAACTCCCTCATGCAAGTGTATGGGACCACGCCGCAACTGCAAGCCATGTCCAGGAAGAGTCATCCATTCCACCAGTCAAGAGGGTGCAAAGCACAAAAACAGTGATCCATCCACTCCAGGGACTGAAATATGAAATATTGGGTGAGAGATCCAAGGAAGTTGTCTTTACCACCGAAGGACTTATGAATGCCAACCTTCCTAGCTTCAGTTTCAAGGGAGTTTCAAAGGAGCACACCCCCTTACACATCTTGGTGGGCCTTACCGATATCAGTGTTCTATGGTCAAGGCAGTGATCCATCCACTCCAGGGACTGAAATATGAAACATTGGGTGAGAGATCCAAGGAAGTTGTCTTTACCACCGAAGTACTTATGAATGCCAACCTTCCCAGCTTCAGTTTCAAGGGAGTTTCAAAGGAGCTCACCCCCTTACAAATCTTGGTGGGCCTTACCGATATCAGTGTTCTATGGTCAAGGCAGTAGTAAAACAAGTGGTTGATCCCCAATTTTATGATACCACCTGTCAAACTCCCTCATGCAAGTGTATGGGACCACGCCGCAACTGCAAGCCATGTCCAAAAAGAGTCATCCATTCCACCAGTCAAGAGGGTGCAAAGCACAAAAACAGTGATCCATCCACTTCAGGGACTGAAATATGAAACATTGGGTGAGAGATCCAAGGAAGTTGTCTTTACCACCGAAGGACTTATGAAATGCCAACTTTCCCAGCTTCAGTTTCAAGGGAGTTTCAAATGAGCTCACCCCCTTACAAATCTTGGTGGGCCTTACCGATATCAGTGTTCTATGGTCAAGGCAACTAGGTTGCCAATGCTAAGCATTTGCACGAGTGTCAATGCTAAGCATTTGCACGAGTATCGTACTCATGCAAATGATCGGTTACCTAAAATTGATACTTTCAGGTTTGGTTCTTTGTAAAAAAAAAAAAAAAGCCAGCAATTATTGCTTGTTAAGGAGCAGGGGCCGCCATGTCCCTAACAACCGATGACTTATTCAACTGTCAGTGGGGTTCCCCTGTTGACAGCTGAAGTGTAAATGAAGTCCTGGCAATTGAAGCTGTCAAAAAAAAAGCAGCGGGGCAATGTTTATCAACAACATTGCTCAGTCGCTGAAACAGAAAGTTAAAAAGAAATATTGTTTCTTTTTATAACTATGTTTATTCATTTACAGATCAAAGGGATGAACTTCAATCTTCAGATTTTTTTTTTTAAATGTTCCTCTGTTTAACCCCTTATTAGCCCTTAATTTACTCTAATCAGCCCTAAAGTGATTCTAAGGACAGAAGTTTGTTTTTCTTTCTATGCATTAAAATAAAAAATCTTCTTAGTGCAGAAGCTCCCCTCAGCTTCCTTAGCCCAATCTTCCTCCAGCGATGTTGCACGAGTGCCTCAGCCATCCGGGACTCACCCTGGTTGGCTGAGACACAGCAGCGGCGCCATTGGCTCCCTGTCATGATCAGTGTCATTGCCTGGGTCACCTGCTGGTGGTGCTATTGCTTTCAGCACCAAAGGGTGCAGTTCTGGTGGCCACCAGCGGGTGTCTCCCATTTGTCTGGAGCCGAAATCATCTCCTGCAATCAGGCGTCACCTGAGACTGATTGCAGGAGGTGTGTATAAATACCCAGCAGACACTAAAGCATTTGCTCTGGTATTGTCTTGGAACCCAGACCTGTATGCCTGAACCTGAACCTGAACCTGAACCTGAACCTGAACCTTGTGACCTGTTATCTGTTACCTTGTATCCTGTGTTCCTGAACCCTGCATCCATCCCTGGACCCCTGTCTTGCAGACTCATCCCTTCCTCCTGTTGTCCCTTCCGGCTCCCTGTTCAATCGGACTGATCTCTCGTGTATGACCCTGGCTTGATTACATTTACGCTTTAATCTCTAAACTGTATTCACGTTGGTGTAGGGAGTTGTTTTGTGTGTCACTGTGGTTGTTTGCTGGTTGCCTTTATTGTTTTAGGAATTATCCTTTCAATAAACTCATATATATATATATATATTTACTTACCTTGTGCCTAGTTCCTTTAGTGCAGCCCACTGATCTGCGTACCCTGTGCTGGATGCTGTGTTAGGCATCCGTGACAGAATACCAGAGCCATTCAAGCAGATCGGCTGCACTTGGGAATTGGGTCTGGGCACTGCTATTGCTTTAAAAATGCAGCTTGACGATATTCTGTATTTTTCGCTACTAGCAACAGAGGACAGGGAGTTTTGTTCTCAAACATTAAGTGAACACACTAGAGAGCAGTTGTTGGAATGCATCCGCATAGCCCATGTTTTTGTGGATCTGGGCAGTTTTGTGTTTGAGGATGTGCAAGATCTGATCTGTATCTGTACAGAGATGGCCCTGTCTGATGCCTCCAGTGGAGACGATGACTATACACCCCCTTTTAGTGCAGCTCAGGTAGAGTCCTTGGTGTGGCTGTTGGAAGATGACTCAGTCTTTTTCCTTGAGCAATACTCAACTTGTCCTACACAGGTGCTTGCAGCATGTATTGAGTCAGTGCAGTCTCTGGTCAGACAAGCAGTATGCAAACCTAACTTTGTGCAATCATTACTACAGGCCTGGTCAAGTTTATTGTACTCAGCCCCTGTCGGTTCCCTGCCACCCATTCCTGTGTCTAGACACCAGCCTGCTGGGATGTCTGCGTCTCCTTTACTCCCAACTACCACAGTGGCCAACCAATACACCCTCCTACCAATGAAGTACCAGTACCCTGTTTCCCCCTGCTGCACTTACCCTGCCTTTAACCCTCCTGCTTCGTCTCGGCTGCCTCCATCAGTTCCCCTAAGACCCCCTTCAAAATCCGCACCCTCTGCTTCACCATCCTTCCGCTCTTCGCCTCTACCAGCTGCATCCACCACCTACAGCCCTGTATACATATACAAATCTTCGGTGGCTAAACCAAAGAAAAAAACGGAAGTTCTTTCCAACTCACACGATCCTGCCAGTAACCCAGCCTGTTTCCACACCAGCCGACCTGTTGCAGCCTGTCTCCGCACCAGCCGACCTGTTGCAGCCTGTCTCCGCACCAGCCGACCTGTTGCAGCCTGTCTCCGCACCAGCCGACCTGTTGCAGCCTGTCTCCGCACCAGCCGACCTGTTGCAGCCTGTCTCCGCACCAGCCGACCTGTTGCAGCCTCTCTCCGCACCAGCCGACCTGTTGCAGCCTGTCTCCGCACCAGCCGACCTGTTGCAGCCTGTCTCCGCACCAGCCGACCTGTTGCAGCCTGTCTCCGCACCAGCCGACCTGTTGCAACCTGTCTCCGCACCAGCCGACCTGTTGCAGCCTGTCTCCGCACCAGCCGACCTGTTGCAACCTGTCTCCGCACCAGCCGACCTGTTGCAACCTGTCTCTGCACCAGCCGACCTGTTGCAGCCTGTCTCCGCACCAAGCGACCTGTTGCAGCCTGTTTCCAAACCAAGCGACCTGTTGCAGCCTGTTTCCAAACCAAGCGACCTGTTGCAGCCTGTTTCCAAACCAAGCGACCTGTTGCAGCCTGTTTCCAAACCAAGCGACCTGTTGCAGCCTGTTTCCAAACCAAGCGACCTGTTGCAGCCTGTTTCCAAACCAAGCGACCTGTTGCAGCCTGTTTCCAAACCAAGCGACCTGTTGCAGCCTGTTTCCACACCAGCCGATCCGCTCCAGCCTGTTTCCACACCAGCCGATCCGCTCCAGCCTGCTTCTACACCAGCCAACCTGTTCCAGCCTGTTTCCACACCAGCCAACCTGTTCCAGCCTGTTTCCACACCAGCCAACCTGTTCCAGCCTGTTTCCACACCAGCCAACCTGTTCCAGCCTGTTTCCACACCAGCCAACCTGTTCCAGCCTGTTTCCACACCAGCCAACCTGTTCCAGCCTGGATTTTCGGTGCCCGTCACCCAGCCTGACGTTTTGGTGCCCGTCTTTCAGCCCGCTGAACCAGTGCCTGCCATCTGGCTTGCTGAACCTCTGCCCGGTGGCCAGTTTGAAGTGCCTCTGCCCGGTGGCCAGCTTGAAGACCCAGCGCCATTTGCCCAGCCCGCTGACATGGTGCCTGCTAAACCAGTTCTCGATGCCCGGCTTGCCGCTGATTTTGCCCTGCTTGATTCCCAGCCTGACTGTGATGCCCTTGTGTTGTTCGCCTCCGTTAGGTTCATGCACATTGCCCTGCCTGTTTTCATTTCCAGATCCCAACTTCCAGACCCTGGTGGTGGGGTGCGTGTTCCATTGCCGGACTCAGGTGCCACGCCTCCCAGTAAGTTTAAGGACTCTGGCCCGAGGAGCACAAGTAGTCCGCAGACACAGGGGAGACTTTTTGGGACCTTTCCGCACCTACCAGCACTTCCAGATCAAGGGCAGAATGGAGCGTCCGGAGGCCACTCCTTGGGAGGGGGAACTGTCATGATCAGTGTCATTGCCTGGGTCACCTGCTGGTGGTGCTATTGCTTTCAGCACCAAAGGGTGCAGTTCTGGTGGCCACCAGCGGGTGTCTCCCATTTGTCTGGAGCCAAAATCATCTCCTGCAATCAGGCGTCACCTGAGACTGATTGCAGGAGGTGTGTATAAATACCCAGCAGACACTAAAGCATTTGCTCTGGTATTGTCTTGGAACCCAGACCTGTATGCCTGAACCTGAACCTGAACCTGAACCTGAACCTGAACCTGAACCTGAACCTGAACCTGAACCTTGTGACCTGTTATCTGTTACCTTGTATCCTGTGTTCCTGAACCCTGCATCCATCCCTGGACCCCTGTCTTGCAGACTCATCCCTTCCTCCTGTTGTCCCTTCTGGCTCCCTGTTCAATCGGACTGATCTCTCGTGTATGACCCTGGCTTGATTACATTTACGCTTTAATCTCTAAACTGTATTCACGTTGGTGTAGGGAGTTGTTTTGTGTGTCACTGTGGTTGTTTGCTGGTTGCCTTTATTGTTTTAGGAATTATCCTTTCAATAAACTCATATATATATATATATATATATATATATATTGTGACAGCAGGAAGGTAAAGTCACCTGGTTGCATCCAGGGGGGTAGATATATTTCGCCCAGATTCAGGCTTTACGCTGACTTATACAGCTAGGTGGAGAGTTGTATAAGCCCAGCTGAGACTAGTGGGCTCATTGATGACTCATACCTCTAGGGAGAGGGCTGGGCGTCGTGCAGGCAGGGAGTTGATGAGGCCAGCTGAAGCCTGTCAGTTCGTTTAAGGCCTCTATAAAAACTCCCAGATTCATTAGATGTTAGCTGATGCCTGGAAGCAGACCTGTGTGGACTGTCTAGGGAGAGTGAACCCCTGTGCGGTGAGAGAAAGCCTGTGTGGCTATATTTTGCTTGGACATTTAAAACCAGGGACTAGGACAGCACTAGGCTGATCCCAGTCGTTAGTTAGGAAACCTGTAAGTTTAGTCAGAGGTCAAGTTGACCAGGATTTATTTTGTTTATGTTTTTTTTGCCTTGCTGTGTTTTTGTCACTGTAAATAGAAAATAAACCGCACCTTTTTGATTTTGAAAACCACAACCTCCGTCTGCTGGGCCTGTTTTGGGTGGGGAGCCCATCCCGGGGGTCACACATACCCGCTGCCGAGCTAGCCCCCTCACAGTTGGTGGAGAATGCGGGCAGTTTTTTTTTAAGCCAGCATGGAGGAGATACTGAAACAGCTGGCTCTAGCAAATGCCAATCAACAGCAGACAAATGCAGGTTTGCAAAGGAGCCTTGCAGCCCAGCAGCAAGCTCATCAACAGAGCCTTGCAACTTTACAACAGAGTCTGGAGGCTCAGCAACAAGCCCAACAGCAATCTGAGGCCCGCTTCATAGACCTGTTGCAGAAGCAAGAGCAGAGACTACAACAACAGATGGAAGCAGTAATGCAGCAACGTCCGCAGACCAGTGAGGAAAGCCGTCCCACTAATACCGCGTCCTTTGGGGTGAGTCGTTTATTGACAAAAATGACTGGAGAGGATGATCCAGAGGTATTTTTGACCACATTTGAAAGGACCGCTGAAAGAGAAAAGTGGCCTGAGGAGCAGTGGGCTGGACTAGTGGCTCCTCTGTTAACTGGTGAATCGCAGAAAGCTTACTATGACCTAGAGCCTAACCAAGCAAAAGACTATGTGATGCTAAAAGCTGAAATATTGGCAAGGCTGGGTGTCACCCTGGCTGTCCGGGCTCAGCGTGTGCATAACTGGACTTTCCAGCTTGGAAAACCCCCCAGGTCTCAAATGTATGATCTCATTCACCTGAGCAGAAAGTGGCTACAGCCAGAGACTTTGTCCGCACCAAAGATTGTGGAACGTGTTGTAATGGATCGGTTTTTGAGAGCTCTTCCTACTGCCATCCAAAAGTGGGTAAGCCATGGAGACCCAGAGACGGCCGATGGTCTTGTGGATCGTGTGGAGAAATACTTGGCTACAGAGAACCTGACGGCCTCTTCCAGAGACACTCGGACTTTCCACCCTAAGACCAGACCATCCCCAGGGGCGGATAAGAGGATTCCAAGGGGTGAGGGTGGAGAGAGTGAGAGGGTGGGAGCTCTACCCCAAGTTTGGCGAGAACAGCCTGGGAAATCAGCGGCTCAAGAGGCCGCAAGAAGGATCGTTTGCTACCGCTGCCGGCAAGCGGGACATATTGCAGCAAATTGCCCGGTTGTGGAGGAACCCATGCAGTGTGACTTTCTGACGGGCAGACGTCAGTCGCTGTGTGCGACAGTCGCATGCACTGCCATTCGGGGAACTGAGAAACATTTATGCAAAATGTGTATTAATGGTAGAAATGTTGTGGTATTGCTGGATTCAGGTAGCCTTGTGACCCTGATAAAGGCTGAGTTAGTTAAAACAGAGGTCTCTGGGAATAGCAAGGTAGCCGTTATTTGTGTGCATGGGGACACCCGAGAGTATCCAGTGACTACGGTGTGTTTCGAGACCCCCAAAGGTACCCTCTCTCATCCAGTGGGCTTAGTATCTCAGTTACCGCATGACGCCATTGTGGGAAGGGATTTTCCGAAGTTCTGGGAACTGTGGGATGATCCTGAGCCCCCCACTGGTGCCCCTATGTACCAGGAATGTGATAGCCAGAACTCCCCTGAGAGTGGTGAGGACTCTCCGGAATTTCCCTTGTCAGTATTGGCAGGGGAGACTCAAGAAACTGGAGAGGAGCCCACCTCCTCAGACGAAAACCTACCGTCTGTGGAGTTTTCTGATCTTGAGGTTCACAGGGAAAACTTTGCCACAGAACAGTTGAAAGACCCCGCCCTAATAAAGGCACGGGAAAACGTAGTGAAAATAGATGGCGAGTTAGTGAACCCAGATAATACTGGCACTTACCCATACTTCAGCGTAGAGAAGGACCTACTGTATCGGGTGGCAAAAAGGGCAGAAGAAACCGTTGAGCAGCTTGTGGTGCCCAAACCTTACAGGAAGTTGGTGTTGGAGTTGGCCCATGGGCACATTCTTGGAGGTCATCTGGGGACAGAGAAAACCCGAGAGAGGGTATTACAGAGATTCTATTGGCCTGGGGTGATGAAGGACATAGAAAATTATTGTTCCTCCTGCCCTGTGTGTCAGAGGTCGGCCCCGATGCCACATTTCCGTAGCCCGCTGGTCCCTCTACCCATCATTGAGGTCCCGTTTGAGAGAATCGCAATGGATTTGGTAGGTCCTATAATCAAGTCCGCTAGGGGGCACCAGTACATATTGGTTATAATGGACTATGCCACCCGTTATCCAGAAGCGATCCCTCTCAGAAATACCTCGGCCAAAACCATAGCCAAAGAGCTATCTCTTGTTTTTAGCCGGGTGGGTATTTGTAAAGAACTGCTTACGGACCAAGGTACACCCTTTATGTCCCGGGTTATGAAAGAGCTGTGTAAATTGTTCAAAGTGACGCAATTGCGTACATCTGTGTATCACCCCCAAACCGATGGGCTGGTTGAAAGATTCAACAAAACCCTAAAACAAATGTTGAAGAAAGTGGTGGATAGAGATGGAAGGGATTGGGACTGTCTACTTCCTTATTTGATGTTTGCTATTAGGGAGGTGCCCCAATCCTCTACGGGATTCTCCCCCTTTGAGTTACTGTATGGGAGACACCCAAGAGGGCTGTTGGATATTGCCAAGGAAACTTGGGAAAGTGAGAGTTCTCCCCACAGGAGTGTGATTGAGCATGTCGCCCTGATGCAAGATCGAATTGCACAGGTAATGCCCATCGTGAAGGAACATTTGGCCCAAGCGCAGTTGGCACAGCAGAGAGTGTACAACCGTGGAGCCAAGACCCGTACCTTTTCCCCGGGGGATAGGATATTGGTACTTGTCCCTACGGTTGAAAGTAAATTCCTTGCCAAATGGCAAGGCCCCTACGAGATAATGGAAAAAGTGAGCGAAGTGAATTACAAGGTCAGACAACCAGGAAGGCGAAAGCCCGAACAGATCTATCACGTTAATCTGTTGAAAGCCTGGAGGGATAGAGAGTCCCTAGTCGCAGACACTTGGTCACCAGCTCAAACTGGTTGCGTGATTCCTGAGGTTGGAATCGCAGCCACCTTGTCACAACCCCAACAACAGGAGGTTAAGGAGTTTGTACTTCGCAACAAGGAGGTATTCTCTGAGCTGCCGGGACAAACATCTGGGGTAGAGCATGACATTATTACCCCGCCCGGTGAAAGGGTGAAGTTAAAACCCTATCGGATCCCAGAGGCCCGACGGGAGGCAATACGGGAGGAAGTACAGAGAATGCTGAACTTAGGGGTGATAGAGGAGTCCCAAAGTGATTGGTCTAGTCCCATTGTGTTGGTGCCTAAACCGGATGGGAGCTGGCGATTTTGTAACGATTTTCGTCAGTTGAACAAAGTTACAAAATTTGACACCTACCCCATGCCACGTATAGATGAGTTGATCGACCGGCTGGGAACAGCCCGATACATGACGACTCTTGACCTCACAAAAGGGTATTGGCAAATCCCCCTGGCCAAGTCGGCCAAAGAGAAAACCGCATTTGTAACCCCAGACGGGGCGTTCCAATATAAAAGAATGCCGTTCGGGTTACAGAATGCGCCGGCCACATTCCAGCGGAAAATGGACCAGATGCTGAGGCCCCATCGGAAGTATGCTGCGGCTTACCTGGATGACATAATTGTCCATAGCACAGATTGGGCCTCACATCTGCCAAAAGTGCAAGCAGTCCTGGACTCTGTTCGGGAAGCAGGGTTTACGGCTAACCCCAAGAAGTGTACCATTGGGCAGGAGGAGGCCAAATATCTTGGGTACACCATTGGGAGGGGAGTAATAAAACCCCAACTCAACAAAGTCGAGGCCATCCAGAGTTGGCCACGTCCCAACAGCAAGAAGCAGGTACGAGCCTTTCTGGGAATCGCTGGGTATTATCGGCGATTCATTCCCCACTTTGCTTCTAAGGCTGTGCCCCTAACCAACCTGACGAAGGGGAAAGGGTCGGTCATGATTAAATGGACCCCCGAGGCTGAGGCAGCATTCCAATTCTTGAAACAAGCCTTATGTAGCCAGCCAGTGTTGTACTCACCCGACTTCTCTAGAGACTTTGTCGTACAAAGTGATGCGTCAGATGTGGGGTTAGGAGCAGTATTGTCCCAGGTCTGGAACGGGGAAGAGCACCCAGTCATTTACCTCAGCAGGAAGTTGAAGTCCCATGAGGTAAATTACGCCACCGTTGAAAAGGAGTGTTTAGCGGTGAAGTGGGCTCTAGATTCCCTTCGGTACTACCTGCTAGGTAGGCACTTTGACATGGTTACGGATCACGCTCCGTTAAAGTGGATGGCTCAAAACAAGGAAACAAATAGAAGAGTGAATAGGTGGTTCCTGGCCCTCCAGGAATTCAACTTCACAGTAAAGCATCGCCCTGGCGTTCAAATGGGGAATGTGGATGCTTTGTCTCGAGTACATGAATGCCTGATTGCTGGTGTTCCAACCCCGAGGTTAAAACAAGAGGGGGGGGTATGTGACAGCAGGAAGGTAAAGTCACCTGGTTGCATCCAGGGGGGTAGATATATTTCGCCCAGATTCAGGCTTTACGCTGACTTATACAGCTAGGTGGAGAGTTGTATAAGCCCAGCTGAGACTAGTGGGCTCATTGATGACTCATACCTCTAGGGAGAGGGCTGGGCGTCGTGCAGGCAGGGAGTTGATGAGGCCAGCTGAAGCCTGTCAGTTCGTTTAAGGCCTCTATAAAAACTCCCAGATTCATTAGATGTTAGCTGATGCCTGGAAGCAGACCTGTGTGGACTGTCTAGGGAGAGTGAACCCCTGTGCGGTGAGAGAAAGCCTGTGTGGCTATATTTTGCTTGGACATTTAAAACCAGGGACTAGGACAGCACTAGGCTGATCCCAGTCGTTAGTTAGGAAACCTGTAAGTTTAGTCAGAGGTCAAGTTGACCAGGATTTATTTTGTTTATGTTTTTTTTGCCTTGCTGTGTTTTTGTCACTGTAAATAGAAAATAAACCGCACCTTTTTGATTTTGAAAACCACAACCTCCGTCTGCTGGGCCTGTTTTGGGTGGGGAGCCCATCCCGGGGGTCACACATACCCGCTGCCGAGCTAGCCCCCTCACAATATATATATATATATATATATATATATATATTTACTTACCTTGTGCCTAGTTCCTTTAGTGCAGCCCACTGATCTGCGTACCCTGTGCTGGATGCCGTGTTAGGCATCCGTGACACTCCCACTGCCGTCAATCAAATTTAGTTAGGCAATCAGGAGAGAGAGGGTGGGGCCAAACTGATGCTCTGTATGTGAATGGACACACAGAGCTCGGGAGCCCCCATAGCAAGCTGTTTAACAGGAGGGAGGGGCAAGGAGTGCCGATGAGGGACCCAAAAAGAGGAGCATCTGGGCTGCTCTGTGCAAAACCAACTACACAGAGCAGGTAAGTATAACATGTTTGTTATTTTGAAAGAAAAAAACAAGACTTTACAATCACTTTTATTAACTCCTTATTCGCCTTCTTCATTTAACCGCTTGCCACTCAGGCCAATTCTGACAGTTGTCTCCTATATGTAAAAATCATATTTTTTTTGCTAGAAAATTACTCAGAACCCCTAAACATTATATATGTTAGAGACCCCAGGGAATAAAATGGTGGTTGTTTCAACTTTTAATGTCACACAGTATTTTGACCGCAATTTTTCAAACGCGTTTTTTAGGGGGAAAAAAATGGATTTCATGAATTAAAAAAAACAATACACTAAAGTTAGTCAGATTTTTTTGCACAATGTGAAAGATGATGCTACCCTGAGTAAATAGATACCTAACATGTCACGCTTTAAAATTACGCACACTCGTGAAATGGCAGCGAACTTCAGTACGTACAAATCTCCTTATGCGGCGTACACACGATTGTTTTTCATGCCATTTTTTAAACCGACGTTTTTCTCGTCGTTTTTTTTTCATGTTTCCTCTCAAGCCTGTCTTGCGTACACATGATCATTTTAAAAAACGTTCAAGCAAAGCGCAGTGACGTACAACACGTACGACGGCACTATAAAGGGGAAGTTCCGTTCGGATGGTGCCACCCTTCATGTTAGCAAAGTTTGTTGAGCAACGATTTGCGCTTTTCAGCCTCCTGCTTTTCAGTCCGTTACAAATTACAAATGCTAGTTTTACCAGAACGTGCGCTCCCGTCTCATACTTGCTTCTGAGCATGCACATTTTTTTTCACCTCGTCAAAGCATACACTCCATCGTTTTTCACATTGTTAAAAAAAACGACATGAAAAACGACGTGAAAAAATAGAGCATGTTCGAAATTTTTAATGGCCGTTTTTCACGTCGTTAAAAATGATCTGGAGCATACACACGATCGGTTTTAATGCCCATTTTTTAAAATGGAATTTTTAACAGCATGAAAAACGATCGTGTGTATGGGGCATTAGGTGACGCTTTAATATTTTGTACAGGTTACCTGTTTAGAGTTACAGAGGGGGGTCATGGGCTAGAATTTTTTTTTATTAATTGGTAAATAACTTTTCATTGCTTTTTACCATTGCTGACAGCTGAACTGTAAACAAAGCAGGTGCGGTAGGTATCGATAATTGGTATCGGCCAGTACTAAAACCATTATTGGTGCTCATACTCAAAAATTCTGGAAAAAAAGCCATCAATTGCAGCCTCACTGTGCCCATCAAGCACTGCCACTGTGGCCATGCCACTGTGCCCCATCAAATGCTGCCACTGTGCCCCATCAAATGCTGCCACTGTGCCCCATCAAATGCTGCCACTGTAATGATCAAATAGTGCCACTGTGACCCCCTGCCCACTCGCCGTCTGCCCGGCACTTTCCCTGTCTCTGTCAGGCAGCGGGTTTCAGCTGCGAGCGGTGGGACCTTGCAACGGCTCCTGTGTCCTCCGTGCGTCTCCTCCCCTCCTCCTGATAGGCGTCCAATCATAGCGACTGTCGTTTGAGTCAATCAGGTGATGGTAACAGACCCACGCACCTAATTGGCTGAGAGGCGGTTCAGTGTTAGGAAAGCGAATATTCATTCGCTTTTCTGGACTGCGAGAGCGCAAAGCTTTGTCCTCGCAGGTCAACTTTTTTGAAGCCTATTAGAGCCTATGGCTCTAATCATGTGCTTCAAAAGAAAAAAACCTGCTGCTGAATAGGGGGTGGCTACAGCAGCAATGGATAGATTCATGCGATGCACAAATCTATCCATTATACACAGAGCTGGTGGCTGGAGACAGGGGGCGGCGCCCGTGCGTCCTTAATGGACTGACCACCACTGCTTGCACGTGCATAAACTAAATGAATACTTGTGCTGCGTATTCCTCTCACCATACAGCTCTGCTGTACAAGGGAACCCCCGGTACTTCCTCATAGGAGTTTGACTGGCAGCAGCTGGAGCCTATGGCTCTGCTGTCCTCATGTGAAAGTGAGGAAAGTGGTGCTGCAGCTGATACAGCGCTGGAGGTAGGACAGTAATTGGGTGCTTTTGCCTTAATGCAGAGAATGAATTTACCGCTTAAAGTCTGCCCTATAGCAGTTTTACTGCTTCCTCTTTAAGAACAATTGTGTGTGTACTAGCATTAGCCATTATGAAGCTACATTTTACAGCAGTTCCTGCATGAAAAGGTCTGCTTTTGTTGTAGTTCCCCCGACTCCCCCCCAATAAATTTTTTAGAAATTCTGTATATAGCCCTAGAGATCAGACAGTAGTTACTTAGTGTTAACTCATTTATTCAGGGAAACCTATCCCACACCCACCTAAGAACTGTACCTGAGCCACCCCCATCAAATCATTCTCCGCAGCTATTATATTTTGTACCACCTCTCCCTCCCTTTAGATTGTAAGCTCCACGAGCCGGGCCCTCCTGTCCCTTCTGTATTGAATTGTATTTTAGTAGTACTGTCCACCCTCTACATTGTAAAGCGCTGGGCAATCTGTTGGTACTATATAAATCCTGTATAATAATAACGTAGTTACATAGTTAGTCTGGTTGAAAAAAGAAAAAAGCACCATCTTGCGATAATAGAATTCTCATGCCATGGTAACTGACAACCCTACCTTGATAAAAGTGACTTACAAACCCAAACTCTTAGAACCTAGCTGTTACCCTACTCTTTACTGTGAAGATCATAATGCTCTTTTTACGTCCTCCGACAAAAAGCCATGTTACTCCATGTTACGCCAATCCAGTGAACTCCTGTACTTTCTTCTCTATCTCTCCTACTGCTCTTTCCCTACTCTTCCTTGTGTTTTGTCTCTGCTTCTGTGTGCCCCCCCCCCTTTTTTTTTTTTGTTTGTTTCTCTCTTCCCCCCTCTTTTACATTTTCTTTTTGGTATTATCTTATTTTTTTCCTTATTTTTTGAAGAGTAATAAAGTAATATTCTACTTACCGGTTTTAATAGTTCTGGTCCAAGATATTACTTCTTAAGGTAGCATAATTTCCACCGCAGTTAGTTATCTCACGTTTTATTTACTAATGAACGTTTTCTTTTTCTATAGTAGTTAAATAACCTACCTATCGGTAGTTTACTGTTGGACCTTAGAGTTTTACCATATCTGTTAAACATGTATGGCTCATTGTAATATTTATTACAACTGTATTGAAATTTACTGGCTTATTCAATCAATAAAATACTTTGACAAGGAAAAAAGAAAAAAGTTCAACCAATGAAAGGGAAAAAAACAAAACAAACATACAATCCCATATACAGTAGACCCCCTCCATCGCGGGGGTTTTGTTCCGGACCCACCCGCAATAAGTGAAATTCCGCGAAATAGAAATACCCTATTTAAATACACACTAGGCATGTTTTTATAACTTTCACTGTACTTTAAAAGCATTTTAAGGTCTTTAAACACACTTTTAAAACAATAGAAACACATTTAAACACATAAAAGATACTGAGAGACATAGCAAGAGCAATGGAAAACACAAAAATATTTAATTAACAACGATTTAATCAATAAAATAATGTTAATATGTCTTACAGAAAAAAACGCAATATACCGGGACCGCGAAAACTGAACCGCGATATAACGGGGGTTTACTGTACACTATCTTATACCCATAGTTGATTGAGAGGAAGGGAAAAAAAAAACAGCAAATCAAATTTGCTCCAGCAGGGGGAAAAATTCCTTCCTGATCCCCCGAGAGGCAATCAGATATTCCCTGGATAAACTTTACCTATAAATGTCAGTATCCAGTAGACATGTGAAATATTTTGTTTCGGTTTATTTCGTTAGAAAATCCAAATGAATTGAGGTCGAATCTGTCAATTGAAGGCTTATGGTGTCTGTCGGAAGATTTGGTTCGATAGACACAGATCGCTATTGTCCCTGTTATGTCGAATCCTCTATCTATCTATATCGAACTGTTGTCACTACAAAATTAAAATAAAGTATTTTTTATTTCAGATCTTATATGGGTTTTGGATTTTGCGCGTTCGTTATCGTTTGTTAAAACGAACACAAAAATCCCCGAAATTTGGATAAAATGTCTAGTATCCAGTTATATTATGTACATTTAGGAAAGAATCCAGGCCTTTTTTTACTGAGCTTTTCAGAACCACCTCTGCAGGGAGTCTATTCCACATTTTCACAACTCTTAAGCCCCGTACACACGATCGGTTTGACTGATGAAAACCGTCCGATGGATGGTTTTCATCAGACCAACCGATCGTGTATGGTACCCATCGGTCTTTTTTCCATCGGTTGTAAAAAATAGAACTTGTTTTAAAATTTTCCGATGGATAAAAAACCGATGGGAATTTCCGATCGTCTATGGGCAAGTCCATCGGTTAAAAAACCCACGCATGCTCAGAATCAAGTCGACGCATGCTCAGAAGCATTAAACTTCATTTTTCTCGGCTCATCGGAGTGTTTTACGTCACCGCGTTTGGAACGGTCGGTTTTTTGACTGATGGTGTATGGCCAAGACTGATGAAAAACAGTTTCATCGGATTTCCGATGGACAAATCCATCGGACGACAATCCATAGGTTATCCGATCGTGTGTACGGGGCTTAACTGTGAAGAAACCTTTCCATATTTGGAGATTAAATCTCTTTTCCTCTAGGCGTAAAGAGTGCCCCCTTGTCCTCTGTGATTACTTTTAAGTGAATAACTCAACACCAAGTTCACTATATGGACTCCTTATATATTTGTACATGTTGATCTTATCCCCAATTAATCTCCTCTTCTCACTAGGGAATAAATTCAGTTCCACTAATCTTTCTTCAAAACTGAGCTCCTCCATGCCTCTTATCAGTTTGGTTGCCCTTCTCTGCACTTTCTCCAGTTCCCCGATATCTTTTTTTTTTAACTGGTGCCCAAAACTGAACTGCATACAGACACTGTGGAAGCAAGGAAACACAGACAACGCGTTTTGTGGTATATGGCGTTTTGAAGATTATTAATAAAGTGGATGCAGTTTTCAAGTGTGCAGCTCTTTGGGTCTTATTGCGCTTGTTTCATACGAAAGTAAGCTCATAATAAATTGTCAAAAATGACTATTGTTTGTATTGGTATTGCAATGCTTATGTTATAAAATGAAAGCGTATGCTGTGACCATAGATCTCCTTTAACTTCTGATATTGATAGCTTTGCCACAAAGCACAGCGTTGTCTAGAAGACCTGAATTTTCTCTTTTGTGGTGCAATAATGCATACAAATCTTGACCCTCCCCAGACCTTTGACTAGATAGTGAAAAGAGAAGCAGTAAGCTTATGAGCTCATCTTTATGTCACTCTGCTCTCACCTCCTATCAGGATGATCCCTGTTAGAAAGTGAGCACTGCAGCACAACTGATTGGCTCCTTGGGCTGCTTCTCTCTCTCCTGGGCTGAGATCCCCTGTACAGGGTTTTAACGAGGTTGATACCAAGTCAAATTCAGATACTTACACTGCTGCAAAAACAGAAAAAAGGCAACATTACAGGCAAGATCACTTTAGAGCAGTATTAAAGTGGGTGTAAACCCTCCGAGACAACTTAATCTTATCATATAGCAGATAAAACAGGCAGCTGATCGTCTTTTTCGTGTTAATGACGTCACCCGCGATTGCGCAGTATTGCCCCTCATTAACGGCACCTAAAGCGCACTGTTTATTCATTCCCAGCCTGACAGGAAATGACTGAGCGATCTTCCCTTCTGTACGGCACAGAGGAGAAGTCTCGTGATGATTGACTCATTATCCTCTTCCTGATACAGTCCCCGCCTGTGAGAATGTGTTTTATAGCGTGATCCCATCGCGCTGGTTCTCGGCGTCAGGGTACTGTACATCTTGCGCTCGCTGCAATAGGAAAAACACATTTTCCTATCGCAGCGAGCGCGAGAAAGAAGTGTCAATGTCCCCTCTCTATGGAGGGGACATTGTCGGGGATCCGACTTGGATCCCCGCCAATACCAGGCACTGTGTTTGGTATGAACCATGAGGGGGAACTCCACGCCAAATTTTAAATAAAAAAACGGCATGGGTTGCCCTCCAAGAGCATACCAGGCCCTTAGGTCTGGTATGGATTTTAAGGGGAACCCCCTACACCAAAAAAACAGCGTTCCCCCAAAATCCATACCAGACTCTTATCCGAGCACGCAGCCCGGCCGGTCAGGAAAGGGGGTGGGGACGAGTGAGCGCCCCCACCCTCCTGAACCATACAAGGCCGCATGCCCTCAACATGGGGGATGGTTGCTTTGGGGCAGGGGGGCGCCCTGCGGCCCCCCCACCCCAAAGCACCTTGTCCCCATGTTGATGACGACAAAGGCTTCTTCCCGACAACCCTGACCGTTGGTTGTCGGGGTCTGCGGGCGGTGGCTTATTGGAATCTGGGAGCCCCCAGATCCCGGCCCCCCACCCTATGTGAATGAGTATGGGGTACATCGTCAAGTGTCAATAAAAAAACACACTACACGGGTTTTTAAAGTAATTTATTAGGCAGCTCCGGGGGTCTCTTCCGACTTCGGAGGTCTCTTCCGACTCCCTCCGCTCTCTCCTCCCGCTCTCCGGCCTCTTCTCCCACTCTCCGGTGTCCTTCTGCCGGAATCCTCCGCTATCTTCTTCCAGCTCTTTTACTAGCTTTGGCCGGTCTTCTCCCTCGTCTTCTTCCCTCTTCTCTTCTTCCGATGTTGACATGACGCTCTCTCCTGCTGTAATGCCCGGTGCGCAACGATTTATATAGGCATGGGGCGTGGTCACCGGGTGATGTCACCGGGTGACCCCGCCCCTTATGGCATCACAGTCCCATCATGCCCCGGGACATTCCGATCCTGTGTGGACAATTCCGACGCACAAAATTCCACGCATGCTCTGAGACGGAAGCGCTCGTTCTGGTAAAACTAGCGTTTGTAATGGAGATAGCACATTCGTCACGCTGTAACGGACTGAAAAGCACGAGGCTGGAAAGCACGTATCGTCTCTCATCAAACTTCTACTAACACGACTGGTATTGAACTTCCCTTTTCTAGTGCCGTCGTACGTGTTGTACGTCACCGCGTTCTTGGCGTTCGGAATTTCCAACAACGTATGTGTGACCGTGTGTATGCAACACAAGTTTGAACCAACATCCGTCGGAAATTTATCCACGGTTTTGTTGTCGGAATGTCAGATCGTTTGTACACGGCATAAGATATCATGCACCTCATCCCGGGTTTTAGAAATGGTTGAAAGCAAGAGATTGGATTATAACGGTGCTCAAATAATAACATACATATCAGAGATATAAAATTTATAAAGATTTCTTTATTGTTACCAAAAGTAGAAGAAGGGTTCAATAAAATGAATTCACAGAGCATATACAATTTGCTTTTATTCGGGTGGCTGGTGTCCCACAAAGGTGATGATGGTCACAGGTAGGTGTTATATGCCAACATGTTTCACCAGTAATGGCTTCCTCAGGGGATTATTTGGGACCACCAATATCAACCCAGCTCTAGCACAAATAAAGTACAAAGAAATTACCATCAATTATAAAGTATGAACATAAACAAGAATATGAAAATATATTAACATAACATCTGTCTTGGCCTCAGAGAACAAATAACCACCTCCACCGGTCCTAAATCAAGGAGCACAGGGAAAGGGGGCCCCAAAACCTCAGCCAAAATAAAGGCGGGGGAGAAGGGGAAGTGTGTTACTGGCCAGATCACCGGGTGAAAACAGGGGGAGGAGCCAAAGAAAAGAACAACAAATGCAGTCACCACATCTAATGATTGGTAAGCTGAAATATATTACATTTTTGGTTTTGGGTTTAATACCGCTTTAAAAAAAAGTCAAAAGAGCTAAATTCATTGATTTCCCAACAACTGGCTATAAAAAAAGTGCAAAAAAACAGCCTAAAATTTAAAATAAAGAATGCTATTTTGTGCCCGGGAATTATGTTCGGTTATATTCTTTGTATTCTTCTCATACAGAAAGATATTTTTATAAACTCTATCATTATCCATTTTGATTGCATTCTCCTCCTATAATTATCATTATAATCTTTTTTTCCCCTATAAATATACGAGGAACTGCAGGATGCTGATAGGCAGAATTCAGTGCTGTGTTATTTGTGTCCCAACTTAACTTTCATCTGTTTTAAAAAATCCGTTCCATCTGGACTTTTCTGGTTTTATATAGAATTTGGAGTCAATAGTCCACTAATGAAAGGGAGGCTTGGACCTTTTAACCACTTCCATATTGGCCTATTCTGGCATTCCTCTCCTACATGTAAATTAATTTATTTTTTTTGCTAGAAAATTACTCAGAACCCCCAAACATTATATATATGTTTTGTTCAGCAGAGACTCTAGGGAATAAAATGGCGGTCATTGCAACTTTTTATGTCACACGGTATTTGCGCAACAAATTTTCAAACGCGTGTTTTTTTTTTATTATTATTTTATTATGAATTAAAAAGTAACAAAAAACAGTAATGGTAGCCCACTTTTTTTTGTATAATGTGAAAGATGATGCCACACAGAGTAAATAGATACCTAACTTGTCACGCTTTAAAATTGCGCACACTTGTGGAATGGCGCCAAACTTTGGTACTTAGAAATCTCCATAGGCGACGCTTTAATTTTTTTTACAGGTTACCAGTTTAGAGTTAAAGAGTGCTAGAATTGTTGCTCTCGCTCTAACGCACGTGGCGATATCTCACATGTGTGGTTTGAACAGTCTTTACATATGCGGGCGCGACTTACGTGTGTTCGCTTCTGTGCGCGTGATAGGGCGTTTTTTACTTTTTTTTATTGTTTATTTTACTTACTTTTATTTTTACATTTTCTCTTTAATTTTTTTTTTTTTTACCTTTATTCCTATTACAAGGACTGTATATAGGAATGGTGCCTGACAGGTCCTCTTTATGGAGAGATATGGGGTCTATAAGACCCCACATCTCTCCTCCAGGCTGGAAAGATTGAGCTAAAAAAAAAATGACAGATCGCTCTCTCTCCAGCCGAGATCTCGGCTTTGTTTATATCTGACGTGATGTCGCATCCGGGGCCTCCGGCGGTCATAGAGATGACTGGGGACCATCTGGTCACTGGAAATCTCTATGATCCTCGTCAGGCAGCGGGAGATTCAGAATGGCACGGGCAGGCAAAGCAACGTACAGGTACGTTGCTTTGAATCTGCCGCCTAGCTGGTGCGCGCTTGCCCGCCGCGAGCTCCGTGACAGTGCCTGCGGGACCCGCAGACTCGATGTCCACCAGTGTCCCGCGATCGTGAGACGGAGAGGCAGAACAGGGAGATGCCTTTGTAAACAAGGCATTTCCCTGTTCTGCCTAGTGACAGGACAGGGATCTACTGCTCCCTGTGATCGGGAGCAGTAATCAATGTCGTGTCACTGGTAGCCCAGCCCCCTCACAGTTAGAATCACTCCCTAGGACACACTTAACCCCTTCCTCGCCCCTATTGGTTAACCCCTTCACTGCCAGTGTCATTTACACAGTAATCAGTGCATTTTTATAGCACTGATCGCTGTATAAATGACAATGGTCCCAAAATAGTGTCAAAAGTGTCTGACGTGTCCGCCGCAATATCGCAGTCACGATAAAAATCGCTGATCGCCGCCATTACTAGTAAAAAAAAATAATAATAATAAAAATGCCATAAAACTATCCCCTATTTTGTAGACGCTATAACTTTTGCGCAAACAAATCTATATACGCTTATTGCGTTTTTTTTTTTTTTTTACCAAAAATATGTAGAAGAATACATATCGGCCTAAACTGAGAAAGAAATAATTTTTTTATATATTTTTTGGGGATATTTATTATAGCAAAAAGTTAAAAATATTGTTTTTTTTTTTCAAAATTGTCGCTGTTTTTTTGCTTATAGCGCAAAAAATAAAAACCGCAGAGGTGATCAAATACCACCAAAAGAAGCTCTATTTGTGGGAAAAAAAGGACGTCAATTTTGTTTGGGTATAACATTGCACGACCGCGCAATTGTAAGTTAAACCGACGCAGTGCCAAATCGCAAAAAATGGCCCGGTCATTGTGCAGCCAATTTTTCGGGGGCTGAAGTGGTTAAACAAGAGAAAGTTAAAGACAAAAATATTTTTTTTTTAGACTACTGCATAGAATTAACCCTTCTAAATGTTCTCTTTAACACAAGAAGAAAATTACTTTCTGATTTCAATTGAATTTTTAACATGATAAAACATTTCCAACAACATTTTGTTGCACATCGAAAAACCCAGCGCAATTTAAAAAAACATTTTGAATGAAAAAAATAGAATTTCTGTTTTCTTCCTTTATGTTAAGTTCCTTGAATTATTTCACTATCCTGCTTTCTGTTATACGTATTTTTTTTATTCAGGAAAATAGAGCGGCTTTTAAAGTTGGCTCAGGCTACCTTTGCCAGGCACTGCTGTAATGATGTTTAATAATATAAATTAGACTAAAGCATTCGCTAAATTATGGAGATGGATGGATGAAACCTGCTCAAGCCTTATGGTCATATCATCAAGAAAAGCCCTTGATCTTCTGTACCAAAGAACTTTATAACAGCTATGAGAAAGAAATGTACAGTTTTTAAGATCTGGGCTTTCAGGCTGCTTATTATAATTTCCGTTTTTCTGACAACTATGTATGTGAAATTATTTTTAAGTAGCTTTGGTTTGCTGGTAATGTGACACTGTTCCATCGTGTTCTGTTTCATGGGTACAGATATTTAAAGCAAAAACACCACTTTCACACTGAGGCGCTTTTCAGGTGCTTTCGCGCTAAAAACAGCGCCTAAAAAGTTTACGAAAACGTATTTCCATTGTAGCGTTACCCCCAGACTAAGGGAGCCGCTGGTTTGCTTTTGGGCCCTGTACACAGCACAGCCAATCCCCGGCAATCTACTCAGCCCTTCTCTGGCACAGCTAGTCTAGGGGGTGGTATTTATATATAGCTCTATAACAGTTTATGCACAATCCCACAATACCTTTCTTCTAGTAGTAAGATATATATAAATATATATATATATATAGACTCCAATACCAGATTTGAGTAAATGTAAAAGGGTTTACTTGTAGATAAAAGGGATTAATAATCCATATTACATATAACACATGCATGCAGAGCCCTGCAGTAATTCTAACAGTAGTTAATTATAGTGCGCAATTAGTTCTAACACACACTAACATATAGCTCGAGTCCCCGTTAGCAATATGGCACCCAACTGTATTATCAACCGCAGTCAGGCCTGACTCTGGTAAAACTCAGTCTCTAGAGAAGGAATCTTCGCATGCCAGATGATCGATGGTGCACATACAGGAACAGTATTTGTAATCCAACAAGGTATAAAGTAGTAGAACAACTCCCCGGAGACTATGTGACTCTGTCCTCCAACTAGTCTCCTAACAGGAAAAAGGAAATATAACCCGATGGGCCAAGGCAGTCTATGGGCCTAGTAAGTACTCGATTAAAGCTGCGAGCAGGTGCTCTCTCACCACTCCGGACTCGATCCCAGTCCGGAACTCCCACCACTGTGTCTACACACACACAGGATCTGCCACCGCCCGTCCGCCCATCCAGTGCTCCTTGCTGTGAAAACCATTCATAGATAGGGGCAGTGACATTTTTGTTATATGTATTGTTGTCATTGTGGTCAGGCAACGCACTAGCACCTTTGCTTCCCAGTCATCTGCCCAATATCTATCCATCAGCATACATGTGCTTCCATTGAGGAGACCTTACATTTTAGAGTTAGGACTGCAGCATACAGGGAGCCTTGACGGGGCCTGCAGCTTACACATGTATTTGCAAATGCGTGCAACTAAACCCCTGTTTTTAAACGCACTGTTAGACAGGTGAATTTGTTTTGTTGCTGATTGGTTGGTAAGTTGAGCTTGGATATTCTGTGTGTTTTTTATTGACAGGATCTGCCACCGCCTGGTCTCCGGTTCACTGACATCCCTGAAGCAGGTAGATGTCTGTTGCCGCACAGGCTCCGCAGTGAGGTGGAAGGCTCTCTGGAAGTGCGCAAGGCCCAGGCCTCGGGCCTTACATTCACAGCAAGTCCGCACAGGAAGTCCTCTTGCCAGCCGCGCCATGTCCAAAGAGGCCGGGCTTAGCCTCGCCCTCCCCTTTTATACCCCACCCATGAGTCTCTGCGGCAGCCCAATGCACCCTGGGTGCCAAACGGGGTTCTGGGTAACGTAGTCCATGGGGCCTCAACAGAGATCCCGCTACACCATTAAAATCAATGAATGCTTTCACACTGGGGCAGTGTGCTGGCTGGGCTGTGAAAAACTCCCCCCTCCATTGAAACGAATGGAGAGCTCTTCAAAAGCGCCTGAAAAGCGCTTCAAAAGCACTCAGCGTTTTTACTGGCAGTTTAGAAGCGCCTCAGTGTGAAAGTGGCCTTAGAGCAGCCATTCTCAACCAGTGTTCTTTGGAACTCTAGAGTTCCTCCCAGTGGCGGCTGGTGCTCAAAATTTTTGGGGGGGCGCAAACAAACTAAAAAAAACATCAATTGCAGCCATTGTGCCCATCAAATGTAGCTACTGTGCCATCAAACGCAGCTACTGTGCCCATCAATTGCCGTCATTGTGCTCATCAATTGCAGCCACTGTGCCCATCAAGCGCAGCCACTGTGCCATTAAACGCAGCCACTGTGCCATTAAATTGCTGCCACTGTACCATTAAATTGCTGCCACTGTACCATCAAACGCAGCTACTGTACCTATCAATTGCTGCCAGAGTGCCCTTTAATTGCTGACACTGTGCCCATCAATTGCTGAAACTGTGCCCACCAATTGCTGACACTGTGCCCCATCAAATGTCTCCAGTGTGCCCATCAATTGCCGCTACTGTGCCCCATCAAATGCTGCCCGGCATGTACCTGTCTTGCAGCGGGTCAGCGGCAGGGTCCTGCACGTCCTCCATGTCTTCTTCTGTCCTCTCTCAGACGTCCAATCACAGCGCCTGATGTTTCAGCAAATCAGGTGACAGGTAACAGACCCAGCAACCGGATTGACTGAGAGGCAGTTCAGTGTTATCAAAGCGAATTCCTTCGTTTTGCTAACACAACGCTGAGTGAACAGCGAACGCCCAGCATGGCGCCCGCTGTTCACCTTTTTGGGCACCTATTAGAGCCTATGGCTCTAATCAGGGGCTTCCAAAAAACACCCCCGCTGCTGTAATTCAGGTGCCAGGTGCCTGAAAAGGGGCCGGACACCTGAATAGGGGGTGGCAGCGGCAACCATAGATAGATTCATGCAATGCATGAATCTATCTATGGTGATAGAACGGTGCCAGGAGAGAGGGGGCGGCGCCAATGCGCCCCTTATGGACGCACCACCACTAGTTCCTCCAGAGGTCGCAGGGGGTTCCTTGAGTTGTGGCTACTTGACCTCACATTTGATGGTGCCTGCATAGTACTGAACACCACTTGGAAGAACAAGCTACATGACAACAATGAAATTTGTAGCTCTCTCAAATGGTAATCTCCTGTCCACCAATGTAAGAGGGACTTTCTTCCCTTGAACCCCAATTAATTGGTTTTAGAAGGGGTTCTCCCCGAGATCTGAAAATTATTTTAAAGGTTCCTCTAGAGCAGGGGTCTCAAACTGGCGGCCCTCCAGCTGTTGCGAAACTACAAGTCCCATGAGCATTGCAAGGCTGACAGTTACAAGCATGACTCCCACAGGCAGAGGCATGATGGGACTTGTAGTTTTGCAACAGCTGAAGGGCCGCCAGTTTGAAACCCCTGCTCTACAGCCTGGGTCGGCAATCCGTGGACCGCAATCTACCAGTCGATCGCGGCCAGGTGACTGGAAGATTGGGCTTGCTGTCACTGAGCTGCGATGAAGGCGGCGGCCAGCTGTGGAAGGAGAGAGGCAAGGGATAAGGGAGCAGGCGGCCGAGGAGGCATCAACCTGCCGCATAAGCAGATGACTCATCTATAGTGTAATGTTGATACCAACAGCACTTCACCTCTCATTCCTGGTAACAGGATCCACAGCAGCTGGTAGTGCTGCAAGAGGCCAAGGCCAGTAGGCATAATAGTTGACAGTAAAATCTACATTGGCACAGAAGCATCTATTGTCAGGAACCATGAAACAGACAGAGACAGAACATGCTGTAAAAATCACACCTTTAATAAAATGTTAAAAATGGTACAACTGGTAAACGTAGTCAAAACATGCCAGGGTTTGGTAGCCGAATCGGATAGTCAGAACAAGCCAAGAAATCAGGGAGCCAGAGATCAGCATAGTCAGAGGCAGCAGACAGGAACCAGAAGGGACGTCAGCCAGGCAAGTCTTCAACAGGAACACAGCAGAGAGTCTCTAGATATGTTTGACCAAGGTGAAGGTACCGTATATACTCCAGTATAAGCCGAGTTTTTCAGCACATTTTTTTTTTCTGAAAATGCCCCCCTCGGGTTATACTCGGGTCACCTTTTTGCGCCTGATCTCCCGGACTTTGGGGACCCGGTACCAAACTTTGCACACATGTAGCTCCACTCTTCCCCTACAAGTGTGCAAAGTTTGTTGTCCGGGGGAAATCTGGCCGGGGAGCACCGATTTTTCAAATCCGGGCACCCCTTCCATAGACTCCAATGTTAAACGGTCATTTCTCCGGTCACTTTGGGGACCCGGTACCGGCTGGTCGAAGGTCCCCTGGACCCAGACCTTGGCACACATATAGCCCCATTTCTCATCAACAAAGTTTGTTGTCTGGGGGACCTACGGCCAGGGAGCACTGATTTTTCAAATCTGGGCACCCCTTCCATAGACTCCCATGTTAAATGTCAGTCTAGTCATGGGCACAGTGAGGCGTGGACACAGTGAGGCATGGACACAGTGAGGCATGCACATGGACACAGTGAGGTACAGTGAGGCATGCAGATGGACACCCTAGGCTTATACTCGAGTCAATACGTTTTTCCAGTTTTTTTGTGGTAAAATTAGGTGCCTCGGCTTATATTCGGGTCGGCTTATACTCGAGTATATACGGTAATTGATTAAATGAACCAAGCAGTTTAAATAGCCAGGAGGGACTGGTTTTGGGCTTGACTGATGAGCAGGAGATGATCAACAGGAGAGCCACTGTGGAACAATGAGTTCTGGAAATTAACTGACTGCTAAACAACCAGAGCACAGAGAAGGAAGGGCTGAGAGCCCAACCCTGATATCTATATAGGCACAATAGCATCTATATGGGCACAACAGCATCTATATGGGTACAAAAGCGTCTATATGGGTACAATAGCATCCATATTGGCACAACAACATCAATATGGGCACAACAGCATCTATATGGGCACAATAGCAGCTATATAGACACAATAGCATAAAGATTCCAACATCGTTCGTCCCATTTCTCCTGAGCCAAGGTTGTCGTGGACCCACACCCTGGAACAACCGTAATCACACATGAAAGAGAAGAGGAAGGAACCATGACATCAGTGGACCAGTCAAAAGAGTCTTGAAAAATAAAGTATTTCTATATAGTTTTTTTTCTAGTGTGGGAGGGGTCTCGGGGAGGAAAGGGAGGTTGGGGGCTGTGTTTTTTTCTTTTTAAATAGACTTCCCCTTTAACTGCTTACGGACCAGCCACCGCAGTTATACTGCGGCAGGTTGGCTCCGCTGTGCGAACCACCGTAGCTGTACGTCAGTCGAGTTAAGCAGGCTAGCTGCATTGCGGGGGTGCCAATGCTCGTGACCGGCGGTCGCGATGATTGCCGGCCCCGAGCGTTTGCGGGCACGAGAGGCAGAACAGGGACGTGTGTGTGTAAACCCCCCAATTCCTGTTCTGTGAGGAAAGACAGATCGTGAGTTCCTAATAGCTAGGAAAAACGATCTGTAATTTCCTCCAGTCAGTCCCATCCCTCTACAGTTAGAACACACATTAGGGAACACATTTAACCCCTTGATCGCCCCCTAGCGTTAACCCCTTTCCTGCCAGTAGCATTTTTACAGTAATCAGTGCTTTTTTAGAGCACTGATCGCTGTATAAATGTCAATGGTCCCAAAAACGTGTCAAAAGTGTCCGATGTGTCCGCCATAATGTCCCAATAAAAATCGCAGAGCGCGGCCATTACTAGTAAAAAAAATAAAAATAATAAAAACTTTTGCGCAAACCAATCAATATACGCTTATTAAAAATATGTGGAATACATATCAGCCTAAACTGAGAAAAAAATTGGCTTTTTTTAAAAGAAACATTTGGAATATTTATTATAGCAAAGAGTACAAAATATTGTGGTTTTTTTTTCAAAATTGTCGCTCTTTTTTTGTTTTATAGCACAAAAAATAAAAATCGCAGAGATGATCAAATACCACCAAAAGAAAGCTCTATTTGTGGGGAAAAACAGGACATCAATTTTGTTTGACCGCGCAATCGTCAGTTAAAGCGACACAGTGTCGAATCGCAAAAAATGGCCCGGTCATTGAGCAGCCAAATCTTTTGGGGGTGAAGTGGTTAAAATGTTTACTGCATCATCTGCATCTTCTCCTCATTTCACTATGAATCTATGCAATCTGTACTAGTACAATACTGCAGTAATTCTCTGCTTTGCCATTGATTTTTTTTTGTGTTGAACAATATTGATCTATGTAATGAAGCAGCCTGGTTTAATGAATTAACAAACTGACCAATCAATGTAGATTGGGTTTAAATGTAATTTTAATCTGATATATTATAACATGCACAGCTGAGGTTTGTCTGCTCAGATTTGCCAGTATAACATTTGTAACCGCTCCTATAATTCCCATAAATCTCACACTGAATCAAACATCAGTTTTAAATGGAGAATTAATTGTCTTAATTGTGTGTATATAGATAGATATTTTATTTCTTTTTTTCCTTAATATATATTTTTTTATATAGATTTTTTTCCCTCCGGTGCTGCTATCAAATATCTTACAGGAACAGCTTCCCCATCCTATTAGTAGATGTACCTGATTACGCTATCATATTACTGAACTTATTTTGCACTCCTGCTTAGATAGGAAAGTGTTGTTGGTGGCTTAACCCTCAGGCAAGAAGTAAGCTAAGCATCACTTGGAAAAATCACAGCATTTGAAAATGATATATATACATACTGTAGCTGTAGCTTCCAGATTTAGGCTGCTCAATACAGTGAGCAAAAATTACAGAGAATATTACTCCATCCATCTTTCTTGGTAAGTTATGTGTCCTTCTATGACCAGCCTTGGGGGGGGGGGGGGCAGTTCCTTGCAAACACTGGACTCCATTCAGAAAGTGTTATTGTTCCCCTTAAAATGCGGTAGAATACCGCTCAGCATTTTTCAAAATGCTTTTTGGCATTCACAAAAAAACGCTACTAAAATACTATTAGTTATTTTATGAAGTCTTGTGGTATTTTAGTAGTAAAAAATATGCCGTAATTTAACGCCTGGCAGTAGCCGGCGTATTTATTTACTTTGAAAAAAAGACTAGTAAACATCATGATTATTAATAAACAGGTGGCCACCGTGTCCTTAACGACCAACAGCTCAATCTAAAAAAATAATTGCTGGCAATAAAAAAAAAATTGTGAAAAAAACTGTCTGGTCTTCCCCTCCCCCCAATGCATACCAGGCCCTTCAGGTCTGGTATGGATTTCAGGGGGGAACACCATGCCCCCTTCTCTCCTGACCCATACCAGGCCACATGCCCTCAACAAGGGGTGGGTGCTTTATTTTTTCGGGTCGTCGGTGGTGGGCGGAGGTTGACAATGGATCTACACCAGGGGACATTTATTTTTTAAATACAGGACGTGTCAAAAACCTTTTTTACACTACACATTTTTTTTGGGTGAATGAGATCTGGGGCCCCCCTTGTTAAATGGGGCTTCCAGATTCTGATAAGCCCCCAACAACCATCGGCCAGGGTTGTGGGAAGAGGACCTTGTCTCCATCAACACGGGGACAAGGTGTTTTGAGGGGGGGGCAGAGCATTGGGTTCCCCTCAAAATCCATACCAGACCCAAAGGCACCTCTACCTAATATTGGCATGCATGTAATTATTTATTTCCTTCTGTGAATGGATTTTAACACTGGTTCATGCGGTATTTACCGAGGGGTTTCAATGTTTCTCAGAAAAATACCGCACAAATGGTCTAGTAAATTGACCGTTTTCAGGATTGCGTGAAGTATTTAGGCAAAATGTGTCCCGACACCTAAATATCTTATGAGAGTTCATTCAGTGAACGGAGCCCACTGTCTTGAGCATTATTTGTGTAAAGCTGTGACTCTCAGATGGTTGTTGCATGACCATGTTCAGCCAGTTATGGAATTCTTTCCAAGCTTTGCAATTAGATAAGTCTAAAATAAAGAATAAACACCACTGTAGGTTAATTTCTCCTAACATGGTGCATAAAACAAAATAGTAAACTAATGCCGTGTACACACGATCGAACATTCCGACAACAAAACCGTGGATTTTTTTCCGACGGATGTTGGCTCAAACTTGTCTTGCATACACACGGTCACACAAATGTTGCTTGGAAATTCCGAACGTCAAGAACGCGGTGACGTACAACACTACGACGAGCCAAGAAAAAAGTTAAATGATTCTAAACATGCGTCAAATTGATTCCGAGCATGCGTAGAATTTTTGTGCATCGGAATTGGCTACACACAATCAGAATTTCCGACAACAACAAGTTTTGTTGTCAGAAAATTTGAGAACCAGCTCTCAAACATTTGTTGTCGGAAATTCCGACAGCAAATGTCTGATGGAGCCTACACACGGTCGGATTTTCCGACAACGAGCTCACATCGAACATTTCTTGTCGGGAATTACAGTTAAACCTGTGTTAACTTTAAAACCCCTAGGTTGTAGCGAGCCATTCATCACAGGTGCCTAAAAGGTGTTGAATGCATGGATAGATAATCCTTGAGAGCCCCAAACCCTGGGACCTCGAGGATGCAAATTGTGAGTGACCCTAGTTACTGTAATCAGATTTGGGACTTTCCCTCCCATATTCTGTGTCCATGAGGCTATCCAACACAATGATGGGGCCAAGTAGAACATCAAGACCTGAAGTCACTATCTTAACATTAGCTCTCATTGAGCTTAAAAACTCTCAAGGGACTCTACAAGTCATTTGACCATGTGTGCATGGACCTCTAGGTTTCTGCTATGCATGGATTCTTTCAATTTAAGTGACCTTTGAGGACTGCAAAGATTTTAACCTGGTATTTTGGGTTCCAAACAAATTAGATATACTGTGCTGTGGTAAAGGTATTAGACCATAAGATATTTTAAAGAAAATTTTAATTATTTTAGGTTTATTTTTGCGAAAGCTCATGGATTTTGGCCACATGAACAGATAGTGAGGCTTGCTGGAGAAGACAAAATGTTAGCAAAATGTCTGCTTCATTTGTATGGTTGTCCATGCAGTGACATTTTCAGGTCTGTTGTCCATTGGTGGCATGGTTGGCTATCATTTGTAGGTTGGTCATTGGTCCTACTGCCCGAGGCTAATTGGCCTCATCTTGTGTCCTCCTCTAAAAAGTTTTCATCCCCAGAGTTCTCTGCAACTTCTTCAGAGCCTCCATCCTTTTGTGACATGGTTTGAACTCCACCTGGCTCGTTGTTTTGGTTTTGACACATTGTCTGGGCTCCTTTTTGTATTGGCTTCTGATTGGTGCCCTGTATTTTCTTCTGCCTATCTGTTATTACTTTGTATGTTTGGGTTGATTAACTTTTCATTAACCTTTCTTTCACCCTGTTGTATTGCACTATTCATGCTAGTCTGACTTTAAACTATTTTCCAAAAGGTTTAATAAAGTGATCACATCTCGTCAAGTGTAGGCGCAATGTTTCAGAGTCATGAAGGACCTCTTCATCAGGCATAGGACTCTGGAAAATTGCACTTACACTTGATTCAGTGGGTTGAGGTTCACAAAAGAAACTTTTGGATTTTCAGAAAGATACATTGGGGGATACTAAAGGCAAATCCACTTTGCACTACAAGTGCAAACTACAAGTGCAAAGTGCACTGAAAGTGCACTTGGAAGTGCAGTCGCTGTAGATCCGAGGGGGACATGCAAGGAAAATAAAAAACAGCATTTTAGCTTGCACATGACTGGATGATTAAATCAGCAGGGCTTCCCCTCATTTCAGATCTACCCCTCAGATTTACAGCGACTGCACTTTCAGTGCAGTTTCAAGTGAACTTTGCACTTGTAGTGCAAAGTGGATTTACCTTTCGTAAATAACCCCTATAGTGTACTGGTACACAGTAGACTTCCTTGTACATTGGTCATCATTAAATCAGCTGGCCATTGCTGCAGCACCCACACACCTTATGCCCCATACACACGATCATTTTTCATGCCGTTAAAAATTCCATTTTTAAAAATGGGCATTAAAGCCGATCGTGTGTATGCTTCAGAGCATTTTTAACAACGTGAAAAATGGCCATTAAAAATTTCGAACATGCTCTATTTGTTCACGTCGTTTTTCATGTCGTTTTTTTTAACGAAGTGAAAAACGATGGTGTGTATGCTTTGACGAGGTGAAAAAAAACGCGCATGCTCAGAATCAAGCATGAGATCGGAGCGCACGTTCTGGTAAAACTAGCATTTGTAATGGAGATAGCACATTCGTCACGCTGTAACGGACTGAAAAGCAGGAGGCTGAAAAGCGCGAATCGTCGCTCAACAAACTTTACTAACATGAAGGGTGGCACCATCGGAACGGAACTTCCCCTTTATAGTGCCGTCGTACGTGTTGTACGTCACTGCGCTTTGCTTGAATGTTTTTTAAAATGATCATGTGTACGCAAGACAGGCTTGAGAGGAAACATGAAAAAAAAACGACGAGAAAAACGTTGGTTTAAAAAATGGCATGAAAAATGATCGTGTGTACGCGGCATTAGGCTTTTGCACAGGGAGGAGTGTGATGGGAATATATCCATGAACCACAGTTGTAGACGGGGCCAAATCTCTGTAATGCTTCTTCACTACTTCCTTTTTCATCCCTATTGTAAGCTCTGTTCTTTTATATGCCTTGCATGCACGCCTTTTCTAAAGAAATTCTGACCAGGCACTTTAGGGATATATAGAAGTTTTATTTGAAGCTTCTTATAAGTACAGAACCATATAAAACAGTCGCTCAAAGATTTCTCCATACACAACTCTAGTTACTCCTGTCTTCAGGCTGCTCCAATTCATAACTTTTAGAAATAGCAAAGTCCTATAGAATCCAACTTTGGTACCCCCCCCCCCAAGAGTAGAGTCACATGTGGCTGCAGTGCTCCTTGTACTTTCTCATCCGAGACCCAAGTACCTCCCTAGGTTGCCTCCCTTGTATTTATAGCCTACAAGGGGGCAGAGCCATGAACAACTGGGAGTTGGCAGTCTTAACCCCTTCCTAATTTCCGGGCAGTCTAAACGTCTAGAATTCACTAGAACATACTTTTCCTGTTAAATAGTGCAAAGTAACAATGTGAGGTAATGTGCACCCCCAAAAGAAGGCACCTGTCTCCATAAGCCATTTTGTAAGTACCTTGGGGTCAACAAGTACATTGCAATGCATACACCATATAGCCATATTCAACCTTGAATTCAGGTGGTTTCAGTAAAGAGTACTGGTATAAGAGAAGTATTGCCAAAACTTCTCTTGCGGGACACATGAGTACACTTATTTGTGCTGTCCTATGACCCAGAATCAGCTGACAGCGGGCTAAAGTCCGCCCACAGTTGAAGACTACTGATCACTCAGTTTCCGGTCTTCAGTGAGCAGAGAGCCGGTGACTGTTGGTCACCACTCTGTGTAGTACTCCTCCAGTGCTCACTGGAGTGACAGGCTGTGGAGGGGGGGCTCACTGAGAGGCTGAGCCAGCTGCTAGTCCAGGCATCCGGGTGGATCTCAACATTAAAGTCAGGATCCCTCCAGAGTCTAGAGACTGGCTTAGTAACATCAGCCGACAGCAAGTCACAGTAGTGCAAAACTATGTGCACTCCTGTGATCTCTGAGAAGTCCCCAGGAAGTCTCCTTCAATGCTACAGTATAGACCAGTGGTCTCAAAATGCAGCCTGGGGGCCAGATGTGGCCCTTTTCTTGCCTTTATCGGGCTCTTGGGGCACTATTCCTCCCACTGACATTAACAATAGGGCATAATTCCTCCCACTGACACCACCTAAGGGACACTATTCCTCCCACTAACATCACTAACATCAACGATGGGACACTATTCCTCCTACTAACATCAATGATGGGACACTATCCCTCCCACTGATACCAATGATGGGACATTATTCCTTCCACTCACACCAACGATGGGACACTATTCCTCCCACTGACATCACAGATGGGACACTATTCCTCCTACTAACATCAACGATGGGACACTATTCCTCCTACTAACATCAACGATGGGACACTATTCCTCCTACTAACATCAACGATGGGACACTATTCCTCCTACTAACATCAACGATGGGACACTATTTCTTCCACTCACACCAACGATGGGACACTATTCCTCCCACTGACATCACCGATGGGACACTATTCCTCCTAACATCAACGATGGGACACTATTCCTCCTACTAACATCAATGATGGGACACTATTCCTCCCACTGACACCAATGATGGGACACTATTCCTTCCACTCACACCAACGATGGGACACTATTCCTCCCACTGACATCACCGATGGGACACTATTCCTCCCACTGCAATCAACGATAGGACACTATTCCTCCTACTAACATCAACGATGGGACACTATTCCTCCTACTAACATTAACGATGGGACACTATTCCTCCCACTGACACCAATGATGGGACACTATTCCTCCCACTGACACCAATGGTGGGACAATATTCCTCCCACTGACACCAATGGTGGGACAATATTCCTCCCACTCACACCAATGATGGGACACTTTTTCTCCCACTAACACCAATGATGGGACAATATTCCTTTTACCAACACCAATAATGGGGTATTATTATTCTCATGGACCCTAATTCAAGGGCATTGTTACCAACACCAGGACATTTTCTACTCTTATTGGCCACAGTCCGGCCCCTCTAAAGTCTGAAGGATAGTAAACTGGCCCATTGTTTAGAAAGTTTGGAGACCCCCGGTATAGACAAATCAACATTGTGGTTAAATTTGAGGAAGGACCTATTCTGTTCCTGTGAGATTTAATAAAGACATTGTTTGACTCATTTGGCCTTGAGGAACTCAGGTGGCTGGAAACCAACCCTACTGAGCACCTTTGGAACAAATTGGAATGCCAATTGTGAACTAGGTCTTCTTATCCAACATCGGTAAATATTCTTTTGGCTGAATGGGTAAAACAAAATCCCACAAATCCCCCAATGATTTTACACTGGGATGTTCAGAAAATTGAAAAGTTGATGCTAAAGGTGAAGAACAGTTCAGCAGTGGTTATCAAACCAGAGTTAATGTCCGTATCTCACACTCCTGCTGGGGAAGATCAAAGATAAAGTAAGAATGTTAGTTAAGGTTGATGTGGATGTACAGAATTACAGAAACAATAAATATGAACCTCAATGACACATTTCCTTAGTGTCCCTTTGGTCTCAAAGACTCAGCTAAAAAAAAAATGGATTTTGCGAATAAACGTCTATTTAAATTCATTACTTTTCTTTGTGCTTCTTCTTCTTAGACATATCAGCGTTTGCTCCTGTTTTAAAGCAGATCAAAAGAATTTTAAACAATGTTTAGGAAAGAAAAAAATAAAGCATCAAACTAAAGCAAATACACTTTCATTGAACGTGACTGAAATAATGACAGGTATGTGGGCAAATTGCACTTCAAATAAAGCTGTCGCTACCTACCGCGTAATTGTATGCTATTATTTCCCTTTTTTCTTTTTTCTTTTTTTTCAACTTATATATTCCTTTGTTTGTAAAACAGGTTTGATGCCTGCAGCACGTCTAGGAATAATAAAATGTATTTTTCATTGAAGGTAAAAAAAAAACATAATAATCAAAATAATCAAAATGTTGTTATTTGTAGTTCTTCAGAGGTTGTGTTTTTTCCCTCAAAGCTATTCAAACATTACAAACCGTCCCAAATAACCAAAATAAATGGGTTTCGCTTTTTAGCCTGTTAGCAATTACTCTTTGTGATTTTTTATTTTTTTTTCCTGCCGGAGGTAAATTTAATGAAATGGAAATCTAGCTTGGCGTTACAATAAAATGAATCAAAGACCGACATCTTTTAATTGTCGCGGTATTAGTTTTATGTAAATGTGCGCCAGCGATTTTAAATGATGTGTTTATGTAATTTACCTCTCCCCGTCTGCCTTACAGTGGCGCGATAAGAGTTTGTTTTTGGTGCGCGACGCGCTGGGGAAGTTAAATGGATTTGTTAGAATTGACTGTGAGGGGTAATGTGCGTTGGATAAAATGTAATGATAAGTCTTTTCTTCGGGGGCCCCAAACAATGGCGTTCTGCTCCGTCGTCAGACAGAAGGGGAATCGTAAATTGATGACTGATCTCTCTATAAAACAATTTTGTGTATTATCTCGCAATCAATCTCTTTTGCAGGGTAATATAAATTATAGCCTGTAAAATTCAAATCAACCAGATTAACATAGAAAGTTAGGGAAAAAAATGGAAAAAATAACAAGATAAGAAACCCATCACTGCTATCCACTGTTACTAGGTAGGAAGTCCATCATGTGAAGGAAATATGCAAATTGTGATTTCTCTGGCTACATTTCTGTTCCAGGTCAGTGACTTAACCACTTCACTACCAGAGTCATTTTTATTTTTTGCACATGTTAACTACTTAACCACTTCCATACCGGGCTTTTTGTACCACTTCAATACCGGGCCTATTCTAGCACTTCTCTCCTACATGTACAAATCATCATTCTTTTGCTCGAAAATTACTCAGAACCCCCAAACATTATATATGTTTTTTTAGCAGACACCCTAGGGAATAAAATGACGGTCATTGCAACTTTTTTTCTTGCACGATATTTGCGCAATAATTTTTCAAACGCCTTTTAAAAATAAATAAATGGTTTCATGAATTAAAAAATAACAAAACAGTAAAGTTATGAAAGATGATATTACGCAGAGTAAATAGATACCTAACATGTCACGCTTCAAAATTGCGCACACTCATGGAATGGCGCCAAACTTCGGTACTTAAAAATCTCCATAGGCGACGCTTTAATTTTTTTTACAGGTTACCATTGTAGCGCTACCCCCAGTTAAGAGAGCCGCTGGTTTGTTTTCTCGGGCCCTGTATACAGCACCGCCAACCCCCGGCAATCTGACTCGACCCACTCTGGCACAGTTAGTCTAGGGATAGCTTCCGATCACTCCCAGGTGTATGATACTTAACAGTCCCTAAATAGACAAACAACACTCTGAGGCAGGAATATGAATAAGTAATAGCTTTACTATAAAATGGTGGCATAAAAACATGACATGCAACACTTACATGGGTCTGCAGAAACCCTATACCAACCAATGCTACAGAGGCAGCACTATAAAATGGCGCCGCGCAGTATCCACCACGCGGAGCTATTATGGCGTGCGCGCCCTAAGACACAGCAACACAAACTTATAACTTTCCCCACCTATGTCAGGCCTGACAGTGTATGAAATAGTCCCCTTTCCCTGCGGGAGTAAGATTTTCTTCACCGGCCAGCTTTCGTTGGTGCACTTGAAGAAATGAACTAATTGTAATCCAAAAAAGGTGGTAACTTGTGGCAACAGTATGCAAACAGGGGGGGGGGTAGGCACTTCAACTCTGTCCCAACTACCGGACCCCCAAAGAACACTGGTGAGCGAACAGTGGGCCTAGGCAGTCTATAGGCCTGAATATAACTCAGTCTATGGATATGGGCAGGTGCCCGCTCACCGCTCCAGGTGCAATCCCAGCCTGGGTCTTTCACCGCGTGTGTCCGTCGCACACAGCGTCTGCAACCGATCGGGTCCCCGATCCAACTGGAGTCCTACACTGACGATCCAGGATCCACCCAGGTTCCGCAGGACGGTGAAAGGCTCTTCGGACTTCGGGTAAGGCCTTAGGCTTTAGGCCTTACCCCACAGCAGATCCGCGCAGGATGACTTGTTGCTTGAAGCGCGTTGTCCCAAGAGAGCGAGCTTCTCCCCGCCCCTCTCTTAAGTAACCTCTCCCATGAGTCTCTGCGGCAGAACCTCCACCCTGAGGCCGAATGGGGCTCTGGGTACTGTAGTCCCGGAGCCCTACAGGAGACCCCGCTACACCAGGTTAGAATTACAGAGGAGGTCTAGTGCTAGAATTGTTGCACGCGCTCTAACGCACGCGGCGATACCTCACATATGTGGTTTGAATGGCGTTTACATATGTGGGCGACTTACGTGTGCATTCGCTTCTGATCGCGAGCTACCGGGGACAGGGGCGTTTTAATAATTTTTTTTTATTATTTCTTTTTTTTTTTTACAATTATTTAACTTTTTTTTTTTTGATCACTTTTATTCCCTTGTAATAGGAATGTGTGTGACAGGTCCTCTTTATGGAGAGATGCGGGGTCAATAAGACCCCACATCTCTCCTCCAGGCTGGAAAGCATGAGATCAGTGAAATTTTTTTCACTGATCTCATACTTACTAGCCGCAATGGCGGCTTTGTTTACATTTGAGGACCCGGGCGTGACATCATCACATCGCGCCCGGGCCTCCGAAGATCATAGAGATGACTGGTGGCCATCTGGTCACCAGTCATCTCTATGCTCGTCATGTGACCCACCAACGGCGCCAGAAGATTCGCCCCCGGTCCCCGATCGCACGGGAGAGCCCGGAGAAGCACCGGATGGCGGCGAAGGGGGGAGGTTGTCCCCTCCCGCCGCTTATAAGAACGATCAAGCGGCGGAACCGCCGTTATGATCGTTCTTATGGTGCACAGAATTGCCGGCACTTCAAAAGGATATCTGAATGATGCCTCTAGCTGCAGGCATCCTTCAGATATCCCCCTACAAAGCCGAGGACGTCATATGACGTCCACCCAGGATGGGAGATCCCATCTGTGGACGTAATTTGACTATGGCTGGGTAGGAAAGTGGTTAAGGACCGGAATATTTGCCCCATTAATGACCAGGTCTTTTTATGCGATTCGGCACTGTGTCTCTTTACCTGACAATTGCGCGGTCGTGTGTCGCTGTACCCAAACAAAATTGACGTCCTTTTTTTCCCCACGTATAGAGCTTTCTTTTGGTGGTATTTGATCACCTCTGCGGTTTTTATTTTTTGCGCTATAAACAAAAAAAACCGACCATTTTGAAAAAAAAAAAGCAATTTTTTTTACTTTTTGCTACAATAAAATATCCCCCCAAAAAATATAAAAAACTAATTTCTTCCTCATTTAGGCCGATATATAAATTCTTCTACATATTCTTGGTAAAAAAAAAAATCACAATAAGCGTACACTAATAACTTGGATTGCGAGTAACGGAGTTAACGAGCGTTTCGCAATACGAGATATTTTTTTTTTTTAAATCTTGACTCGGTTTGCGAGTGTTGTCTCACAAAACGAGCAGGATTCAAGCCTCTGCCATGTGCAGTACCGCATTTGGCCAGAGGTGCGGGGGGCGCCGAAGACACTCGGAGCCGCTCGGATGCACTCGTAGAGACTCTGAAACACTCGGGAATGAGATGTTTCCGAGCCTCTCCGAGTGTTTCTGAGTGCATCCAAACAGCTCCAAGCGGTTTCAGAGTGTTTCCGAGTGTCTCCGGTGCCCCCCACCTCTGGCCACATGCAGTACTGCATACAATAGAAGTCACTGTGGAACGGATTATCTGAGTTTCCATTGACTCCTATGGGGAAATTCGCTTTGATATACGAGTGCTTTGGATTACAAGCATTCTTCTGGAACGAATTATGCTCGTAATCCACTGTATATTAATTGGTTTGCTCAAAAGTTATAGCCTCTACAAAATAGGGGATAGATTTATGGCATTTTTATTATTATTATTTTTTTACTAGTAGTGGCGGTGATCTGTGATTTTTAGTGGGACTGCGACATTGCGGCAGACAGATCGGACACCTAACTGACATTTTTGACACTTTTTTGGGAACCAGTGACATTATTACAGTAATCAGTGCTAAAAATATGCACTGTTATTGTACTAATGACACTGGCAGGGATGGGGTTACCATCAGGGGCGATCAAGGGGTTAAATGTGTTCCCTGTTTGTGTGTTCTAACTGTATGGGGGATGGGCTGACTGAGGAAACACACAGATCCATCTTCCCGCATAGCAGAAAGACAAGATCTGTGTGATCTCCCCTGTCTGAATGGAGATTTGCCTTGTTTACACAGACAGATCCCCGTTCTGTCACTGCGGTGAACGATCGCGGGTGGCCGGCAGACATCGAGTCCATCCCACTCGCTGTTTGGCTCCCGCGCTGGCCAGTGGGCGCACGCGCGCACCTACAAACTACAGTTCCTGAGCCGACGTACTATGATGGCGATTTGGGGGAACGTGCCGACCCGCTGCAGTACAATGCCGGCAGCTGGTCAGCAAGTGGTTAAAATGCAGATTTTAAGCCTCGCGATTAGGTAAACCCCCAAACAATTAATATTTTCTGAAAGCAAAGATCCTGGAAAACAAAATGGTGGTAGCTGCAATTTTTAAAGTCACGTGTTATTAGCGCACATTGAGGCCGGGTTCACATATGTGCGGCCGTGGGTTCGTGCCTGGGGTTCGGTGCGTGTCTGTTCACCGGTTCAGGTGCGATTCAGGTACAAATTTTTGCCTGAATTCGCACCTGAACCGGACCCCAAAGACTCACTGACCCTTTTTTAATCCAGACCGCGGCCGCCTCAGACATGTGTGAACCGACTCCATTGAGATTCGGTCACACTCTCCTGTCATGCGAATTAGATGCGGGGAAACCCACATCCAATTTGCATATGTGTGAATCCGGACTTAGGTTACATTTTTGTGCACACAAACGCAATATATTACCCAATTTTTCGATAAAATATAAAGGATGACGTTGCAATGAGTAAATAGAGTTTCCACAGGCATCACTTTATAGAGTTAACCATGAATGACGGCCCTAGAATTAATGCTCTCAATCTGACGTTTGCGACGATATGTAACATATGTAGTGCAGTCGACGTTTTCATACGTTAGTGCACCTGCTGCATGCGGTTATTTTCTTGTGTGGATGTGTGTTGGGGAGGGGTACCTTAACCACTTCAGCCCCAGTAGGATTTACCCCCCTAATGGCCAGGCCATTTTTCCGATACGGCACTGCGTCGCTTTAACTGACAATTGCACGTCGTGCAATGTTGTACCCCAAAAAAATATAAAAAAAACAAATGTATTCATGAGTTTAGGCCAATATGTATTCTTCTACATATTTTTGGTAAAAAAAAAACACAATAGGCTTATTCATTGATTTGCGCAAAAGTTATAGCATCTACAAAATAGGAGATAGATTTATAGCATCTTTATTTTTTTACTAGTAATGGCGGTGATCAGCGATTTTTAGCGGGACTGTGACATTGCGGCGGACAGATCGGACACTTTTGACACTTTTTTGGGACCATTGACATTTATACAGCGATCAGTGCTAAAAAAAATGGCCACTGATTACTGTGTAAATGTCACTGGCAGGGAAGGGGTTAACACTAGGGGCGATCAAGGGGTTAAATGTGTTCCCTCAGTGTGTTCTAACTGTAGGGGGGGGGTGGGCTTATTGGAACATGACAGAGATCACTGGGAACAGTAAATTCCTGTCATGTCACCTGTCAGAACAGGGAATCGCTGTGTTTACAAAGGCAGTTCCCCGTTCTGCCTCTGTAATAGGCGATTGTGGGTCGCCGGCGGACTTCGAGTCAACCCAATCCACAGGTACGTTCCCCAGCGTGCAGCGGGTGCAAGCCGCCAGCGGCGCGCGCCCACCTGCTATCGTGCCTGCGTGAGCCGCCGTACAGCTACGGCAATTTGCACAGGAGAGCCGACCTGCCGCCATATAACGAAGGCGGCTGGTCGGCAAGCGGTTAACATTATTCGTGCATCTTTTGTTTCTTTAGATGATACTTTATTTTTGTAAATTAATTTGTTTTGTAATTTTTTATTTTTTTTACAATTAACTTTATTGTAATAAAAGTGATTGTAAA
The DNA here is from genome assembly GCA_029206835.1 of Rana muscosa. Taxonomy (NCBI): domain Eukaryota; kingdom Metazoa; phylum Chordata; class Amphibia; order Anura; family Ranidae; genus Rana; species Rana muscosa. The sequence continues at coordinate 178,922,842 of JARGYO010005626.1, read as the reverse complement.
CCCTCACATTGTAAAACAACCCATTCAGTTTAAAATAGAAATTAAAGGCAAAACATTTGTGTATAGATATAAAAAAAAACATTATAAATACGCTTTTCCGCTTTTTATAAGTGATCACATCCCCTCTGTTCTCTGCAGCATAAGAACTGGGTGCATGAGAAGCAGCAGCACACTGAGCTTCCCAGTGAAAGACTGTGCAGAGGGGACGTGTCAGGACTCAGGACAAGTGTGATTAGGGAAGGAGAGCACACTGAGTTCCCGGCATAGCTAGATAACTGACCACGATGTTCTCTCCTGCTTAGTGTGGTCAGTTTTTAATAGGAAAGCAGAGGGACTGGCAGGAACACCAGAGATTTCACATGTAGCGGATATGTACTTTCCCGGGTGTAAATTTAACTGGTAGAGACACCAGTGATGTGTAATTCCCTGCAGCCCAGCAGGTGGTGCTGTCGCCATGGGCTGGGGGTTGAGCCATTGCTGTGTGCCGGGCCTCCTTTTTGTCCTCTCTCTGCGGTGTTATGGTGGGGCGGGGAATCCGCCGTGCTTGCTGGGAGAGGGTATAAAGGGGCCGGCCATCTTTGTCACGGGATCGAGTCCCAGGCACCTTCAGCCTGCGGGCGGTGGTTCGTGTCGGTTCTCTAGGCGGCCTAGGCCTAGAGGACGTTCGTAGGTCGTGTTCCATCCCAGGCACCTTTGGCCTGGGGTGAGGTACTCGGATGGAGGTCTGGAGCTCAGTGCCCAACACTGAGTTCTGCGAGGGACGGAGGTCCTAGGGAACCCAGGGAGTGGGTACCTGAATCCGGAAGGCGTAATGGACCGGGGGGAGCTCCTCACTTGAAGACCTGGTGCAGCATATTGCCAGTGACAGGTGAGCCTCCCACCGGAGACCGCCTGGAAGGAAATCCCCCCTCGCTCGGAGACCGCAACCCACTTTCAGGAAGGAAAGTGGAGAGTTCATTGTGTCTGGGCCTATTCGCATCCACACCTCCTTTTATGTTCTGTAAAGCCAAGGGAGTCTAACTGATTATGCTGTTCACTCAAGAAGAATAAAGGAGTGTTGGACTTTAATGGTGTGGGGCTCTTTTCTGGTGGACATTGTTCAAGGTAATCTCACGTGAAGGTTTTAGGTGCACAGCACTGACCGGAAGGTAGAGAAAGAACGTTGCTTATGCCGCACTGACACCTGTGGTGAAGGCCAGGTGTGGTGTCCCCGCTCCCTCCCCTCTAAGGTACCCCTAGACAAGAAGAGAAACAAGCTGATTCAGAGAGGGGAGTGAGGAGGGCGCTACACACACAAAGGAAGCAACACAAAGAGAACAGGATACTTTCTCATACAAGTTCATGGTATAGCAGGCACATATCAGGGATATGAAATGTTGGGTTTACATGTTCTATAACCGCTTCCAGACCACCCCACACAGATATATTGTGACAGGGCGGCCTAGCTGCGTGAAATCATGTACCGGTACGTGATTTCGTGCATATGGTCTGGGGCGTGCGTGCCCCATCAGCAACCCGCCCCCACTGTGATTGAACACAGCGGGAGCCAATCAAGCTGCTCCAGCGGACCCGATGTCCGCCAGGACCCGACAAACGTTCACAGGAGAGGCAGAACGGTGGTTTGTAAACAAGGCAGATCCCCTTCTGTGAGAGGGAAAGATAGAGATCTTGCGTTTCTGCTGAGCAGAAACACAGATCTCTGTCTTTCCCCAGTCAAAGCACTCCCCCCACAGTTAGAAAGCACCCCCCAGGGACACACTTAAAAGGGTTGTAAACATTCGTGTTTTTTCACCTTAATGCATCCTATGCATTAAGGTGAAAAAACTTCTAGCAGTGACCGGCCCCCTAGAAACCCCCCCCCCCCCGTTTTACTTACCTAAGCCCCGTATTTCCCTCGGCGGAGACGCGCTGTCCCTCTCTGCACGAAGTCCCGGTTCTTGATTGGATAGATGGATAGCAGCGCAGCCATTGGCTCCCGCTGCTGTCAATCAAATCCAATGACGCAGGTGCTGGGGGTGGGGCTGAATCCGGCATTCGTGTCTATAGACACCATATGCTGGACTCGGGAGCGCGCTCGCAAGGTAACCCCCGGTAGAGCGCCAGGGGGGGGTCATCTGATGCAAAGAGGAGCCACGAGAGCCGCCGAGAGACACAAGAAGAGGACGATCGGGGCCGCTCTGTGCAAAACAAGCTGCACAGTGGAGGTAATTATAACAAAACAAAGGCTTACAATCACTTAAACCCTTTGATTTCCCCCTGATATTAACCCCTTCCCTGCCAGTGTCATTAGTACAGTGACAGTGCATATTTTTGTAGCACTGATCCTTGTATTAGTGTTACTGGTCCCCAAAAAGTGTCAAAAGTGTCAGTTAGGTGTTCAATCTGTCCGCCGCAATGTCGCAGTCCCGCTTAAAATTGCTGATCCCCACCATTACTAGTAAAAAAAAAAAAAAAAATTCCATAAAAATATCCCATAGTTTGTAGACGCTATAACTTTTGCGCAAACTAATCAATATACACTTATTGGGATTTTTTTGCAGAATACATATTGACCTAAAATGATGATTTTTTAAATTTTTTATTGGATATTTTTTATAGCAGAAAGTAAAGAATATTGTTGTTTTTTTTCAAAATTGTCACTCTTTTTTTTTGGGTTTATAGCGCAAAAACAAAACAAAACGCAGAGGTGATCAAATAGCACCAAAAGAAAGCTCTACTTGTGGGGGAAAAAAATACATAAATTTTGTTTGGGTGCAATGTCGCACGACCGTGTAATTGTCAATTAAAGTAACCCACTGCCGTCTGGCAAAAAAAATGGCCTGGTCATTAAGGGGGTAAAACCTTTTGGGGCTGAAATGGTTAAATTAATCATGTTACAGTTAAGTATGTTGTAATGGCAGTGTTTCTTTGTGCAGCAAATGTGTATTTTTTGCCATGTTTGGGGTGCCATTAACAACAAATGGCAATACAAGCTCGACATTCATTTTTCGCCCGATTTTGCATGCATCTATGAAACGCTAAAGTGTGAATGCAGCTTTACAGGTTGCTGGCCAAGGATCGACAATATTGCCGCAGTGTAGTGTCTTTACCGGGATTAGGCAGTGAAAAGATGTCAATATTTCACACCCTGAAACCACGGTTGCAATTTCCTATAAGACTTCAATTGCACTTTAACTTTCATAAGTTTTCATCTCATATTATTGCGAGCTTTGCTGAGCTGCTTCAAAGTGTTCCTCAAGCAGGTTCTATATGTTCATTGAAAATACAATTTTAGCCCCTTTTTTTTATTTTTTATAATACATAAAAAAAAACTGTTAAGACAAGTAGTTTTATGGTGTGAAATAGCATTTTTTGTCTCCGGGAGAAGGCTGCCAATAACATTTCCGAAGAGATGCATTTTATTTGCATGCTTGAGGGAATAAGAAAAGGAATTCTATTATATTTTGAAGAGAGTGTAATCACATTGAAGGCATAAAGATTGGGCCATGTTGGAAGCAACTGTCTTGTAAATTGTGTATTACTGTAAAAGGCAAAAAAGTGGATTTTTAAACTCGAAGGGTATGAAAGATGCGGAAATGAAAAGTAAAAAAAAAAAAATGATATATTGTTGGCTTGAATTGCACAAACCGTGAAATATGTTGTGTCTACAGTGCTCCGTAATACCAGTAAGACTACTTTTTCTTGGAAACCTCATTTCACCCTCTACTGTCTCCAGCCATATGTGAAAAGTTGAAATTTGCATTAGCGGACACAGCCTACCAGCATTGCATCTCATTATCATTGCAATATTAAAGTGGCACTATGGGCAAAATAAAAATGACGTACTGTATATGATGCAGTCAGTCACTAGCATTAAGGGCTCATTCACAATAGTGGTGCTCTCTGTGGTTTCTGTCCCCTCTCTCATTCGTCTGTTATCTGCATGCAGTACCAGGACAGGGTGATCCAGCGCTCAGGGCAAAGATGCAAAATTGCATCCCCTTCGCCCAGGTGTACCACTCTGCGTCCATTTTTTGCCCCTTTGCTATAGTGCGCCCAGGGCAACTGTTCCTCCTGTCCACCCCTTGTCATGGCTGTCACAGAACCCCCTTCCGTCAGTACACACTGCTTCCCCCGATTCTGGTCCTTCAAATATCAGATATTACAGCCACATATTGTAGCCAAGAACCAGGCGAGACTAGCTCAGTTGCAAACTGGAACATGGAAAGTTTTATTGGACAATCACGGGCTGCTCACGAGCTAACGTTTCCTTCCAGTGTTTGCCGCGGATAGAATCATACCATCCCAGCAGGACCTGCTCTTATAGGGGTTCTCTGTGCTGTATCTGCATCTCTCACAACCTCCTTCTGAATTCCTCTTCCAAGGCGGCTGGTATCTGTATCTCTCCTCTTCTGCTATCCGGACCTTGGATCCCAGTGGAGGTTTGGATGTCCCAGACTGCAGGAGGCATCTCACCGCTGCCACCAATTTTCACAGAACCTCGTCGCACTCCTCTTGAGTGCTTCCATCAGTACACTGCTCCCGCCAGTCTGGACTTTCAGATATCAGATATTACAGACACATATTGTAACCAAGAACCAGGCAAGACTAGCTCAGTTGCAAACTGGAACATATAAAGTTTTATTGGACAATCACGGGCTTCTCACAAGCTAGCGTTTCCTTCCAGAATTCGCAGCGGATAGAATCATACCATCCCAGCAGGAACTTCTTTGATACGGGTCCTCTGTGCTGTATCTGCATCTCTCGCAACCTCCTTCCGAATTCCTCTTCCAAGGCGGCTGGTATCTGTATCTCTCCTCTCCTGCTATCTGAACCTTGGATTCAAGTGGAGGTTTGGATGTCCCAGACTGCAGAAAGCATCTCACCGCTGCCACCAATTGTCAGGGAACCCTGTTGCACTCCGCTTAAGTGCTTCAATCAGTACACTGCTTCCTCCAGTCTGGACCTTCAGATATCGGATATTACAGCCACATATTGTAACCAAGAACCAGAGAGATTAGCTCAGTTACACAATTTTGGTGCTCTGTAGTTTCTGTTCCCTCTCTCATTCGTCTGTTATCTGCATGCAGTACCAGGACATGGTCATCCAGTGCTCAAGGCAAAGATGCAAAATTGCGTCCCCTTTCCCCACTATTAATGCATGCCATAAAATGGGTGTACCACCTTGCGTCCATTTTTTTGCCCCTTTGCTTCCCTGCCCCCAGAGCAACTGTTCTTCCTGTCCATGCCTTGTCCTAGCTGTCACGGAACCCCGTCGCACTCCGCTTGAGTGCTTCCTTCAGTACATTGCTTCCTCCAATCTGGACCTTCATATATCAGATATTACAGCCACATATTGTAACCAAGAACCAGGCGAGACTAGCTCAGTTGCAAACTGAAACATGGAAAGTTTTATTGGACAATCACGGGCTGCTCACAAGCTAGCATTTCCTCCCAGAGTTTGCAGCGGATAGAATCATACCATCCCAGCAGGACCTGCTCTTATACGGGTCCTTTGTGCTTTATCTACATTTCTCGCAACCTCCTTCCGAATTCCTCTTCCAAGGCGGCTGGTATCTGTATCTCTCTTCTGCTATCCGGACCATGGATCCCAGTGGAGGTTTGGATGTCCCAGACTGCAGGAAGCATCTCACTGCTACCACCAATTTTCACAGAACCTCGTCGCACTCCGCTTGAGTGCTTCCATCAGTACACTGCTTCCGCCAGTCTGGACCTTCAGATATCAGATATTACATATTACAGCCACATATTTTAACCAAGAACCAGGCAAGACTAGCTCAGTTGCAAACTGGAACATGGAAAGTTTTATTGGACAATCACGGGCTGCTCACAAGCTAACGTTTCCTTCCAGAGTTTTCAGCGGATAGAATCATACCATCCAAGCAGGACCTGCTCTGATACGGGTCCTCTGTGCATCTCTCGCAATCTCCTTTCGAATTCCTCTTCCAAGGCGCCTGGTATGTGTATCTCTCCTCTTCTGCTATCCGGACCTTGGATCCCAGTGGAGGTTTGGATGTCCCAGACTGCAGGAAGCAGCTCACTGCTGCCACTAATTGTCAAGGAACCCTGTCGCACTCCGCTTGAGTTCTTCTGTCAGTACACTGCTTCCTCCAGTCTGGACCTTTAGATATCAGATATTACAGCCACATATTGTAACTAAGAACCAGGCGAGACAAGCTCAGTTACAAACTGGAACATGGAATGTTTTATTGGACAAGGATACAGGCTTTTTTATACACTTGAAAAGTATATCAGTCCCCCATATACACAATAAACATGTAGGTGTGTTAGAGGGAAATTCAGTCTGCCTAGTAGGTGGCTCTGCCCCAGGGTTGCAAACCGCATGTAAATTTATGGACAGTTTGTAAAAATCAGCCAATTTCCAAACTGACCGTAAATGTCCATTACAGGCAGCAACGCTACACTTGCACAGGTGACTCCAGAAACCAGTGCATGCGTTGCTCTGGCTCCCTCAGGACCTGAGCTCTACAGCATATCTGCATGCATGCAGGGGGTGGGGAGAAACTCTTTCCTTTTTTTAAAGAGGGAGCGGGAAGCAGCCTTTCGAGCCTTCACTATTTTTGCACATTTCACACATAGGACAGCCCATTGAAATTAAGGATTGTCTGGTGTCGGCATAGACCAGGGATATGCAATTAGCGGACCTCCAGCTGTTGCAAAAGTACAAGTCCCATCATGCCTCTGTCTCTGGGTGTCATACATGTGGCTGTCAGAGCCTTGCTATGCCTCATGGGACTTGTAGTTCTGCAACAGCTGGAGGTCCGCTAATTGCATATCCCTGGCATAGACTATCAGAAGTGACTCATGCAGAAGATGGACTCACTGGGGACAGAGGCTTTTGGAGGGGATTGAATGCTAGCCTCTTGCCTACCAACTATGGGCCCTGGCATTTGAGGGAGCTACAAGCATTTTAGAGAAGATGTTCTGTTATGTAATACAAAAGGACATTATTAAGGAGGCCATGATAGTCTCTGCCAGCTTGGGACTCAGTAGACAGATGTATGTGAAAGGAATGCTGATTGATGAGATCTGGAAAGCCCTGGGTCTTCTGTTGTCTACTAGTCTGAAGGGTCTTTCACCCATTGTTAATTGTGGTAATTAACACACCTTAGGCGGAGTCACGCACATCACGCTGCTGTCTTTCCATCCGGGTACTCCGGGTGGAACGCAGCTGAGGCGCAAGCTGCGTTTTGTCAGTACGGTACTGCGGTGCTGTGTCCCTTGTACTTTGAATACTTTGAATATTATTTAATAGGCTTATATGCCTATTAAGGCTTAAGCCCTGCTGTTTTAAATATTTTTTAAATAAATCACCTTAATTATACCGCACTATGGGAGCATTCTATTACTTCTTTTACTGAGGACTCTTGGTTAACCTGGTGGCTGCCATTTACCATTTCCTGAATAGCAAAGGAGCTGTGGAGACTGGATATTGGAAACGTGCTACACACCTTACATGCTGTCTACCCCTGTAGGGGTACCAGGAGCTGGTGAGTGGGGACCCATGTGGGGGAGCACCTGTGAAGCCTTTTTGAAGTTGTTCTGTCGGCACTGAACACTAACTACTTTGGAAATTGAGATCATCACTGGATTATTTACATATAGGACTTTGCACTAGGACCATTGGATTTTATGTTATATACACTGCTATACGCTAGGGAGTATAGGCATCACATGTAATTTAATACTTTAGTGGCTACTATTGGCAGCCTCATTTTTTCACTTCATTATTTATTTTTGGTATTTTATTTTGGTATTTGGTTTAGAAGAGATTTCTTGTTTTATTAACCGTGGATTATTAACACTCAATAGGGTGTTGCTAATACCAGTCACTTTAAACACTTACTTTCACCTTTATTGTTTGGCTATTATCAAGAGGGTTTAGCCTACACACCTGTGTTTAGCCACCTGAATCAAATTGGACCCACCCAGTTAGGGGAGTATTTCCAATTAGTCTTTATTTATTGTATTCTCATACCATACCTTATACCTCTGGAGTGTTCCTGAGGGGTGAGCAGTGCCATACCCCATACATATTTTCCAATTAACACACCTTTGTCTCTTAGCAAACTATTGTGGGATGTGTTTATACTTAGGATAATGTATAATGTACTCTGCTTTACCCTTGTTGCCAGGCACTCTATTAACCTGTATAAAAATATATAAGACCCCTTTCACACTGAGGCGCTTTGCACTCACCATAGCGCCTGCATAGCGCCCTGAAAGAGCCGCTCGCTCCTTTCACTCCAGTGTGAAAGCCTGAGGGCTTTCACACTGGAGCGGTGCGCTGGCAGGATGTTAAAAAAAGTCCTGCTAGCTACATCTTTGAGGCAGTGTAGGAGCGGTGTATACATTGAAATCAATTGGCAGCGCCACCGAACTGACGGCAAAGCGCCGGCGGTTTTAACCCTTTTTCGGCTGCTAGCGGGGGTTAAAAGCGACCCGCTAGCGGCCGAATATCGCCGCAAAAACAACGGTGAAGCGCGGCTAAAAATAGCGGCGTTTTACCGCTGACGCCCCGGCGCTGTGAGTGTGAAAGCACTCTAAATCTTGCAAGCTACTCTAGAGCAACGTGAGACTGCATTCAGCGTCAGGTGTAAAGTAACCTGAGGTTACAACCTAGCGTCAGGTGTGTTATAACAATTCCTGTGAAACAAAGTGCAAATTCACAGCTGCTAAGCATTGATCACAATCCTATAATCTGTGAAAACATTTATGGTCAGTTTGGAAATTGGCTGATTTTTACAAACTGTCCATAAATTTACATGTGGTTGGCAACCCTGGGGCAGAGCCACCTACTACGCAGACTGAATTTCCCTATAACACACCTACATGTATTTGTATGATATGTTGCAGTGCCATTCATTGTAACTGTCAGCCCAACATATTGTACAGCTGAGCACAATACATCGCAGCGCATTACAACTCATATATCATGCGTTTTAATGCAATGCATTGTTAAAAAAGGGTCAAGCATGCATTTTATCCATTGTAGCATGTTAGCATCCCAATAATTTTGAATTAACGAATTCATTTTGAATGGGCAGGCTTAATGCAATGTAAGTTAATGCATGCCATAACACACATTACCACGTCTTCATTAACACACCTCTACGGAACGCTTACATGTGACTGGGCCCTGAAGGTTGATATCTACCTTAGCTTCCTATTTAATTATTATACTACTTTCTATTTGTAATATAGACAGCAATGCTTTGTTAATTCTATTTACAGATGGATCCGAGTGTTCACAGATTTCCTGAATGTATGACAATGAAGTCCGTGTTTCGCCTTTCCCTAGACTGACAACGTCTCGTCTAAGCTGAGTTTGATCAATGACTCACTTAGGTTAACCGTGTTCCTAGAATTTCGCTCTCGTTCATCAGCCAACATTGTCATTTATCTTCCTGAGGACGATTTCACTGTAACCTTGTAATCTGATCATGGTTCACCCTATGGAATGGGGTCATACAGGTCTAATTATTCCGGATTGTGTTAGAGGAGGACTAGAAAAAAGGAACCCAACGTTCAGTTATAGACGTCACGTGGAAAGTGAAAAGCTCTCTAACCGTAATCTTATATTAGAAGGAGCTAGAAAACACGTTGTGTAAAATTTCATCCTTGAACCAGGAAATTATTCACGTACCGTGACTGTGTCATACTTTCTTGGAATTTCATACAATGCCGCTTTTTTCTCTAGTGAATCCCGTTTACTAATTCACTGTGAACTATAAAATCACAATAAATTGCTGGCAAGGCCACATAGAAGATACCATCCATATTTAGGTATCACATTGTTGAATCAGAACTCCAGCCAAAAACAACAAGATAAAAATGAATATGCCATTAAGCCTTTGACTGCCACCGACATATGTGGTATGTTGGTGGCAGTGGGGCACTGCCAGCTGTCAGATGGAAGCCATTTGACTGTTGCTCCCATCATATTTTTGAGGCTCTGCATGCCCATTTTTAGGCCCAGGACCAGCATTGTGGGTGCTACCAGGGTTACTGACCAAGAAGCGACGTGTAATTCAATCTAGGGTGTTGGTGTCACCAGGGCAGCCATCACAAATTTTGGGGCCCCTTACACAGCTTTAGGCAGGGCCCCTCTGGAGCAGAGAACCGAGGGGGGGGGGTGCTGAAGAAAAAAAAAACAACTGTAATCTCTTCTCTCCTCTCTCCTGACGCGAGAAAAAAAAATGGGAGGGGGGCCGGCCGGGCCTGTAAGGGGCCCTGGGGACCATCGGGCCCCTTACAGGTGTAATGCAATAAAATAAATAAATACATTTAAAAAAAATTAAAATTTAAAAAACGGGAGGGGGGCCATCGGGCCCCTTACAAGTGTAATTCAAAAAATAAAAAAAATGGGAGGGGGGCCGGCCGGGTCCATGGGGACCATTGGGCCCCTTACAGGTGTAATGCCTGTACCCCCTGATGGCGGCCCTGGGTGTCACTTTCTAAAGCAAGTATGGCCGTGAAGAAACGAATGCAGTGCGATCTGCACTGCATGAGTTTCATTGGAGGACAGGGGAGACATCAGGGTCTTTTAGACCCCTGATATCTCATTAAAGAGATCCTATCAAATATGTGATTAAAATTTAGTAAAAAAACATTTTTTTAAAGTGTAAAAAATTTAAGTTACACCCTGCGGCTGCAGGAGGAAAATGAGAGATTGGTTCCTTTATATGCAGCTGCCCCTGCCACTCTTCCTTTCCAGGTGTACGTGCCCCTTGCAGACTCCTTGGGCTGGGTCACAATTTCAACCCCTGTAGGTATGCTACTGAACCAAAGGAACAGCAATAAATCTAGGTTATTAGTTGAGAGTTAACCATGAATAATGGGCCAAGAATTACTGATTTAATGGGGCAATCGCTAATGCTAAGCAGACAAATCTCAGACTGATCCCTCATCCCCAGATTGGATTAAGATGGTAGAGCTCTCTGTGTGTTTATAAATGCCAGGATATGTTCCCCACCTTCATTAAAACTGAAGAAGCTGTCCACAAATGATCATTAGTGAGAGTCACATTACCCATTAAAGAATGCATTGTGTTCTGACAATGGAGAGAGTAACTGCAGACTACAACGCAAGATAAAAGTTTAATTGTTTGAAGAATATTTCATGAAGGTTTTGTGATATTGTTGTTTATCCACCTCAATACAAGGGCAGTTTCACCCCCTTCCTGCCCAAGCCATTTTTCAGCTTTCAGCGCTGTCACACTTTGAATGACAATTGCGCAGTCAAGGAACACTGCACCCAAATGAAATTTTTATAACTTTTCCCCCCACAAATAGAGATTTCTTTTGGTGGTATTTGATCACCTCTGCGGTTTTTATTTCTTGCGCTATAAACAAAAGAGTGACAAGTTTGAAAAAAACACAATATTTTTAACTTTTTTTCTATAATAAATATCCACATTTTTTTTTAAACAATTTTTTTCCTCAGTTTAGGCTGATATGTATTCTTCTACATATTTTTGGTAAAAAAAATAAATCGCAATAAGCGTATATTGATTGGTTTGCGCAAAAGTTATAGCGTCTACAAAATAGGGGATAGATTTATAGCATTTTTATTATTAGTTTTTTTTTACTAGTAATGGCGGTGATCTGCGATTTTTCTATCGTGACTGCGATATTGCGGCGGACATATCGGACACTTTTGACACATTTTTGGGACCATTCACATTTATACAGCGATCCGTGCTATAAAAATGCATTGATTACTGTATAAATGTGACACGGCATGAAAGGGGTTAACACTAGGGGGCGATCAAGGGGTTAAATATGTTAACTAGGTAATGATTCTAACTGTAGGGGGAGGGGACTCACAAGGGGAGTAGACCGATCGGTGTTCCTCTGTACAAGGAACACACCATTGGTCTCCTCTCCTCTGACGGGACGTGGATCTGTGTGTTTAAACACACAGATCCACGGTCCTGCTCCGTTACTGGGCAATCACGCATCAGGTCCTCAGTGAAGTGGCGCGTGCACGCCCCTTGTGGCCCGGGAAGGCGAGGACGTCATATGACACCCGCCCAGAATAAGAGCCGCACCGCCCAGCCGTCATTTGACGGCCGGCGGGCGGCAAGTGGTTAAAGCTTTTCGGATTATGGGTATACGATGGAAGGACCTGTAGGGCTACCCTGGGGAGGGCCCCGTCTTCCACCCACAGGGGCCTCGTGGGTTCCCTTAATGCGACCACCCACGTAATCTTTTGTTCTCATGTTCTCTCTTGTGCCTATATTGGCCACCAAGGTTGACCTATCTTATTCACGAAGCCTCGATTACGTTTCTCGTCCCCCCCCCCCCCCAATTCTCCTCCCTTTTGCTCCCTATGTATTTGTATTGTCAAATGATTTGAGCATGGCAAAGATTTTTTGCCGCTCTATTTTGTGACGGACATAAAAACGTTCTCAATAAAAACTATAGTAACAGAACTGAAGAAGCGGCTTGGAGAAGCTACAAAACATTTTCAACCTTACAGAACAAGTCCAGCTGAAGGTGACTACCTACTCCAAGATATACCATGACCTGGATAAATGAGTACCTTCACAAACATAAAGAGTATCTTCTAACTTCTACCAATTCTCTTAGGAAAATTGTGTATGCTCAGTATGAAGAAGAGTTGCCTGTAGAGTCAATTTAATTAATATACTTAACAGAGATGTAAACTCGATAAATAAAATCTCATATAAGCTTCAGCATGCTAATGTCATTTCAAAAGTTGTTTTTAAACTTTTTAAATCTGCAGCTTTTGGTAAAATAACACTAGTTGATCCTGTTATAAAGGTGATTGTTGAGCCGCTTTCTGTAATAAGTAGACAAATGCATTGTCACAGGATTGACTGGTTGGTACTGATCACTCACTGTATTCATTCAGGAAAGGGAGGGGCCAGTAAATTACCTATTTCCTGGACCCTTGCCCCGCTCTCAATCCTGAAACAGCTCTCTTTGTGCCTGCAGTAGCTGCCAGCGGGAGAGGGGAGGAGGGAAGCAGGCAGTGCTGCGGGGGAAAGGGGCAAATGGGGTGCTCGGTCAGCATATAGGAGGGGCTCATGTGCTAGGACCAATCCCCCTGCAGTGCAGCCAGAGAGAGAAGGAGAAAGAGAAGCTGATAGCACTGCAGGGGGAGGCAAAAGAGGATTGGTGGCTGCAATAAGGCAGTACAGCCGGCCCTCCTGCTCAGCAGGTGCCCGGGCCCCTCTTTTAAACTGATGGTGTCCAGGCCCAGTACAGGAGGGCTGGCTGTATTGCCTTATCAGCATCCCTGCCTCTGTGCAGGAGCTTCCTGTAATTAAGACTGCTCACTGCTGCTCTCTCACCTTGTGCAGGACGATTGCATTACAGGGTGTCTTGTTTCCCCCCCTACTGTAGTTTCCTGCAGGCATTTTGTAGTGGGTTGAGACTGCTGGAACCCTTCCACAGCTCTGCACATAGCACGGGCTATGTGCAGCTATGTGATGATGTCATCAGTACTGTAACAAGGTATTACCTGGGTTTGCAAAGTCATTTGATAAACACAAAGTAGATTTCTATCCTTTGTGTCTATTTAAATGTGTTTTTGTGTCCAGCTTTAAAATTGACCAGTATAAAGAAGTGGCAAATCCTTTTTATCCTAAAGGTTGTTTGAAGCACAACAGGACAGAAGACAGGAGATTTTTTTCATCAGGTAAAAAACTGGATAGCTTTTTTGCAACTAATAATATCCAGAGTTATAATTGCAAAGAGTGAAGTCTTTTGATCCAGGGAATTGAACTAACTGACCAGCAGGGTTGTAGAGGTTAAACTTGATACACGCCATCTTTTTTTTTTGTACTTATCTTCCTTCGAGAACACAGATATTATACTCTTTTTTGGCCCTTTTTCCAACCCCAATGGGCCTTCTATTGAATGGCTCCACAACCCTCTTCCCTGCTTGACCCGGTAAATCCTAGGCTTCTAACCCCCCCTCCCCCCCGTGAGACTTCTGTCTCTAACACTAGAGACCTAAAATGTTGCAATGGACATAGCAGAATGTTGTGGTGGATGGAGAAGCAGAAAGTGATGAACGAGCAGGAGATGTGCGGGCCTTTTGTTGTTGACTTTTCTAATTAAAGCAAAACTATACTCGCCTGTTCTACAGTGCTGCGATCCCTAGGAGATCCCCATTGGCTGCTATCATCCCCAGCTCAGAGGCTTCCGAGTATCGATCCCTGAATGTTTCCATTGGTCAGGTCGAGATTACACGTGCAAGTGTATAATGCGGACAGGCAGGTAATGGGATTTAATGCAGAAGAGACATGAGGGTTGATTTACTAAAACTGGAGAGTGTAAAATCTGGTGCATAGAAACCAAACAGTGACAAATGGTTGCTGGTAACTTACTCTTGTATAATGAGCGGGTTGGCACATAAGAAAGAGCCCATTATTGGGTCAGGAGTGGACCTGGATCTGAACTCAGGACCTCTACTGCTTCTGGCAGTATCTCTTCTTGCTGAGCCCCCTGATATGCTGGACAGCTCCCTGCATGATCCCTTGAACAAACTTAAGGCCTGTACACACGATCGGCCATTCCGATAACAATTGTCCGATGGACGTGTTTTGTTGGGTAATCTGACTGTCTGTATGTTCCATCGGACAATTGTTGTTGGAGTTTCCGACAACAAATGTTGGCTGTGCATGCTCTCAAATTGTCCGACAACAAATGTGTTCTGTCAGATTATCCGATCGTGTGTACACAAATCCGTCGCACTCAAATCCAAACTACAAACACGCATGCTCAGAACCAATGCTAAACATCAGATAACAATAGCAGAAGTTGCCCAAAGGGTGGCGGTAAAAAGCTGAAAAAACACATAGTTTGGTGTATGTTGGCTGAAAAATGTTCTGCCGTCTGTATGCAGAATAAGTTCACGGACAAAGCCCTTCGGGCAAAAATCCACTGATTTGTCCGATGGAAGTCCGATCGTGTGCACGAGGCTTTACTTTCTATCTGGTCTCTGGTGAGCCTTGAACTCCTTGCTTCTTCCATGAACTTCCTATTTAAGCCATGTCTTTGCACTTCCAGTTTGCCAGATGTCTGTGCTCTTCTCCAGCCAATATCTTTCTTCTTACACTCCTGCTGCAGTCCACCTCTCCATTACCATTCGTTACTGATCTTTGGCTCGTTCCTCGACTATGCTTCCACTTCTTCCCAACGTGCAGCCACTAGTTACTGACCTTTGGCTTGTTCCTCAACTTTACTTCTGCTTGATCCGCAACCACTTGTTACTGACCTTTGGCTTGTTCCTTGACTATGCTTCCCTTTGATCCCAACTTGCAACCATTCGTTACTGTCCTTCGGCTTGTTTCTCAACTTTGCTTCTGCTTGATCCCAACCCGCAACCACTTGTTACCGACCTTTGATTTGTTCATTGACTATGCTTCTGCTTGATCCCAACCTGCGACCACTTGTTACTTAGGGATGAGCCGAACACCCCCCCCCCGGTTCGGTTCGCACATGCGAACAGGCAAAAAATTTGTTCGAACACGCGAACACCGTTAAAGTCTATGGGACATGAACATGAAAAATCAAAAGTGCTAATTTTAAAGGTTAATATGCAAGTTATTGTCAAAAAATGTGTTTGGGGACCCGGGTCCTGCCTCAGGGGACATGTATCAATACAAAAAAAAGTTTTAAAAACTGACGTTTTTTCAGGAGCAGTGATTTTAATAATGCTTAAAGTGAAACAATAAAAGTGAAATATTCCTTTAAATTTCGTACCTGGGGGGGTGTATATAGTATGCCTGTAAAGTAGCGCATGTTTCCCATGCTTAGAACTGTCCCTGAACAAAATGTAATTTCTAAAGGAAAAAAAGTCATTTAAAACTACTCGCGGCTATTCATGAGATGTCGGGTCCCAGCAATACAGATCAAAGTCATTGAAAAAAACAGCAGGGAAACCACGAACCAAAAAAAAAAAAGCGTGGGGGTCCCCCCCAAATCCCATATAAGGCCCTTCAGGTCTGATTTTAAGGGGAACCCCGCACCAAAAAAAAAAATGGAGTGGGGTCCCCCCCAAAAATCTATACCAGACCCTTATCCGAGCATGCAACCTGGCAGGCCGCAGGAAAAGAGGGGGTGACGAGAGAGCGCCCCCCCTCCTGAACCGTACCAGGCCACATGCCCTCAACATGGGGAAGATGTCCCCATGTTGATGGGGACAAGGGCCTCATCCCCACAACCCTTGCCCGGTGGTTTTGGGGGTCTGCGGGTGGGGGGCTTATCGGAATCTGGAAGCCCCCTTTAACAAAGGGGACCCCGGGATTCCGGCCCCCCTATGTGAATTGGTAATGGGGTACATTGTACCCCTACCATTTCACAAAAGAAAGTGTCAAAAATGTTAAAAAACACACACACACAGTTGGGATAAGTCCTTTATTAAAAAAAAAAGTTGTAATCCATTCTCGATGTCCCGCGATGATCCATTCTCCAGCGATGCTTCAGTCTCCACTTCACATGAAACCCCCATGATGCCTAAGAGGGGGCGGGGTCACCCATCCCCGTAATTGGGTAACCCCCGGCTTGCCCAATGATGGGGATGGGTGACCCCGCCCCGTGACATCACGGGGCGGGGTCACCCGTCCACTACAGGAGAAAGCCGGGGGTTACCCAATGACGTGGGCGGGTGACCCCCACCCCCTCTTACGCACCATGGGGGTTTTGTTCCTCGCTGGAGAATGAGTGGAGACTGCAGCGTCGGACATCGAGAGACGGGAATACATCGCTGGAAATTCATTTATTTTTTATTTTTTGTTTAAATAAAGGACTTGTCCAGCTGTGTCTGTGTGTTTTTTTAAATTTTTTACACTTTCTTTGTGAAATGGTAGGGGTACAATGTACCCCGTTACCAATTCACATAGGGGGGGCGGGATCTGGAGTTCCCCTGGAGTTCCCCTTTGTTAAAGGGGGCTTCCAGATTTAGATAAGCCCCCTGCCCTCAGACCCCCACAACCACCGGGCAAGGGTTGTGGGGATGAGGCCCTTGGGGACATCCTCCCCATGTTGAGGGCATGTGGCCTGGTATGGTTCAGGAGGGGGGGGCGCTCTCTCGTCCCCCCTCTTTTTCTGTGTCCTGCCGGGTTGCATGCTCGGATAAGGGTCTGGTGTGTATTTTTGGGGGAACCCCACGCCATTTTTTTTTTATTTGGGTGCGGGGTTCCCCTTAAAATCCATACCAGACCTGAAGGGTCTGGTATGGATTTTTGGGGGAACCCCACGCCATTTTTTTTTAAATGGCGCGGGGTTCCCCTTAATATCCCTTCCAGACCTGAAGGGACTGATGTGGAATTTGGGGGGACCCCCACGCTTTTTTTTTGGGTTCGGGGTTCGTTCGGGGTTCCCCTTAATATTCATACCAGACCCAAAGGGCCTGGTAATGGACTGGGGGGGAACCCCTGCCGTTTTTTTCAATGACTTTGATCTGTATTGCCGGGACCCGACAATTCATGAATAGCCGTGAGTAGTTTTAAATGACTTTTTTTCCTTTTAGAAATTACACTTTGTGCAGGGACAGTTCTAAGCATGGGAAACAAGCGCTACTTTACAGGCATACTATACACACACCCCAGGTACGAAATTTAAAGGAATATTTCACTTTTATTGTTTCACTTTAAGCATTATTAAAATCACTGCTCCCAAAAAAACTGTTTTTAAAACTTTTTTTGCATTGATACATGTCCCCTGGGGCAGGACCCGGGTCCCCAAACACTTTTTATGACAATAACTTGCATATTAACCTTTAAAATTAACACTTGATTTCTACCGTAGACTTTTAACGGCGTTCCGCTGCTTTTCGAATTTGCCGCGAACACCCCATATTGTTCGCTGTTCGCCAAACGGACGAACAGCCAATGTTCGAGTCGAACTCATGTTCGACTGGAACATAAAGCTTATCCCTACTTGTTACTGATCTTTGGTTTGTTCTTTGAAAATGATTCTGCTTGATCCCAACGTGCAACCTTTTGTTACCGACCTTTAGCTTGCTCCTTGATTATGCTTCTGCTTGATCCCAACCTGCAACCATTTGTTACCGACCTTTGTCTTTGCTGACTGTGCTTCTGTTTGATCCCTACCTGCTACATCTGCTACTGCACCCTGGCTTGCTCACCTCTTGATGGGGTGATCCTAAGGACCGCAACCTGGCATGAGCATGTTGAAAAACCTATCTCCACAATCAGGAGCTCTGGTGAAGACTGGTTAGTGCTTAGACCCCATGTCCTGGGTGAGTTTGCGTGCCTCTAAGGGAATATGCTCATGTATTTATCCTGCCGTGTGAGCCTTTCCACTGCTATAGCCACTGGCCTCCGAACCTGACCCCTGTTTGTGATATATTGGCTATTTTACCCTACTGACCCCCTTTGAAAAGAAAGGCATTGCATTTTGGTTAAAATAGTTTAGTCTGGTGAATTTCTACATGAGTTCTCTGAGACAAGGGATTTTAAACCTGCTGGATCCACCGCAAACCCATGGCAGCGACAAACCCAAACCTCATCCCTATTCATCAGTCTCTGGTTGAGCTGTGTAAAGCTATGTAAATCTCAGGACTGGTTGGACAGAAATATAAATCCTTTACGCAAGTAAGTCAGGTTCCCTATGTGTATTTTAACTGTGGCTTTAGCTTTTTGCTCAGAGATCAGCTTTAAAGCTTCAGCCTGGCACTGGCTCACAATGACTAAATTATGAGTTCTGGGTATAATAGCTCCTGAGCAAGTTCAACCGGAGCTTTTCCTTTTAAATGCCTATTTCTTCAACGGCACCATAACTGGACGTATGAGCAAAGAACAATCCAAACTTCCTCGTAAATGTATATCCTTTGAGTTTAAATGCTTTCCCAGGAAGCCCAAACTAAAAGGATTTATTTTATCCAAAGAATTGACTCATAAAATTTCAGAACGGAGAGAAATAGCTAAATCTGTTTGAGCCCTTCTAGACGAATAAACTTCAAATTGATTGGAATGCAGTAAAAGCCGACTCCTGTGGGTTTTATTATTCATATTGAAATACTGATTTAATGCAACAAGCAAGCTCAGAAAGTCGAGCAGTTTATCATGCGCCCACTTTTCCCCAGGAAAGAAGGCAGCAGCGAAAATATTTCCAATTTATACAGTGAAATTAGTATGTTAACACCGCCGCTGTGACACTGCACAAATCAGAATTGCAAGGACACACACTTTGTTTATGGCTGCCAGTGATAAACTGAAAAGGATGTGTTCCTCTTAATAACATTTCACCCTCCTTTAGGAGATGAATAGAATAAATTGCGTGAGAGATAGTTTCTAACTTCTCAAAATGTAAAGTGTGTTTGTAGCCAATTTAGAGTATTTTAGGTTCACGTGTATAGAAGTTTAGTATAGAAGGGTTAGAAATTATGTAAAGTCATTTTTTTTTTTTTTTGCTATTTGGGCCCGTTGGGGAGATTTCCCTTAACTTCCTGTCCAAGAACAGAAAGTGAAAATCTCTCGTAAGTGAGGTTAATTTTCCTCTTGTAAAGATTCCACTGGTGGCTGCCACAGCCTTCTTGGACCTCTTTTTTTATGCTAGGAAAATTATAATTTTAAAGGTGAATTTCAAGAATGGCAGACCATTTTTACGTAGTTACATTGGTCAAAATTTGACCAATGTAAGTATTTATGTGCCATACCTGTTGGATCCCTGTGGAAATCATTGTAGTAGACATTGCGACTCCAGTGATCTCCACAAGCTTCCAGGTCCCGTGCCAAGCGGCTGCCGTGCTGTTTTGTGAATACAGGAGATTGCTTGCTTGACATGGGCACCATTCAAGGAACACTTTCCATTTTCTCAATGAAGGCAACGTGTTCTCTGATTGAATGAGGTGGAGAGGTGGGACTGTGATCTCATGACACCACCTCGTCCAATCAGAGTACACTTTGCATTAATTGAAAAAACAGAAAGTGTTCTCTGAATGGCATTTATGTCAAGCGGGCGACCACTTGTGTTCAATAAACAGTAGTAAAGCCACTTGACACAGGACTTAAAAGCTAGTGGAGATCACTGTAGCAGTGGTGCCTACTACAGTGACTTCCAGCTTTCACAGGGATTCCACGGGTATCCCACTCCTCCTTAAAGGCGCAGGGGTGAACTGGACACCCAACAATAGCACTGTCAGAGAAAAATCCACAGAAGAACTGGCATATCTATCAATGGCCAGCAGAATCACGGATTAACAAGCGCAAATTCGCCAATGCAAATGCGCATGTGCACACGGGCAAGAACGGTCAGGAAGTTATATTCTCCAGCGCGCATGCGCGTACACCGAAGCGCAGGCAATACGTGAGAGACTCCAGGCGCCCAGTGGCCTATTTAAAGGGGTTGTAAAGGTTTGTTTTTTATTTTCTAAATAGGTTCCTTTAAGCTAGTGCATTGTTGGTTCACTTACCTTTTACTTTGATTTACCTTCTAAATGTTTTTTTTCTTTGTCTGAATTTCTCACTTCCTGTTTCTCCTCACTAAACTTCACACTATCATCCGAGTGGTGTGGAGTCAGCCAGAACAGCTTACTGAACAGCTTACTGAGGAGGAACAGGAAGTGAGAAATCCAGACAAAGAAAACAAAGAGAAAAAATATTTAGAAGGGAAATCGAAGGAAAAGGTAAGTGAACCAACAATGCACTAGCTTAAAGGAACCTATTTAGAAAATAAAAACGAACCTTTACAACCCCTTTAAAGCCTGCAGCAGCAACTATTAACTGCTGGATGATCTTCAGCTTCCCTGTGTATTCCTGAGTTCTTTTTCCTGCTATCTTTGGATTTCCCATTACTGACCCGGCTTGCCTTTGACCAGTCTTATCTCAAATTCCTGTCTTTGACCCTTGGCTTGTTCCAGTGTCTCCGCTTCTGCATGCTGATCTGTGTATGACCCCCGTTTACCCCTGGCTGATCCTCTGTGAATGACTTCTGGCCTGGCTCCTGACTCTGCTCCTGGCTCTTCCTGCTGCCAAGTCTCATCTGGTACTCATGAGGGACTCCTGCATAGCAGTCCACCCTGCTCGTCAGCTGCCCTCCATTGGACATCTCTTCAGCCTGTCGCAGCTGGCAACCCCTGCTTCTTTGAGTATAGCATGCCCTGTACCACCTTTAGGGGGTGCTCTACACTTATCTGCAAGGGAAGTCCTCTCAGCATTTCGGCCTCCGACCAGGTACGTGACAAGCACAATGGCAGCAAGGGTGTCCAATGCACCCCCCACCAAATAACAACAAATATACGGCAAATGCCCCAACCCATAACTGGCCTTAACAGCAAGGAGTACATGGAAGGGTGACGCATATCAAACAAAAACAAAGAAAAATTTCCAGCTAAACCTACCAACTAGTCTGCAAAAAGCATTTTCCTGGCTAACAGTTCATGTAAAAACAGGGGTTTAGTTTGCACACATTTGCAAATACATGCTTAAACTGTATTATCTGCATTCCTAACTCTATACATTTTGAGAGCCTCCATAGTAGAAGCATATACTGTATACAGTAATGATGGATTGAGGGCGTCAATTCGGTTTGTTGCAGACTGGCTGGTAAGTTGAGCTGGGAATTTTTGTTTGTTGTTTTTTGATATGCGTCACCCTTCCATGTGCTCCTTGCTGCAAAGGCCAGTTATAGGTTAGGGTGGTTTGTTTGTACTGTTGGTGAATTGGTGGATAAAGGGGTGCACTGGACTTCTTTGCTGCCATTGTGCTATTTGCTGGGTGTCCAGTGTGCCCCCGTGTCTTTAAGGAGGGGTGGGCTCCCTCCAAGCAAACCTGACATCAATCTATCCATTACTATATATGTGCTTCTACTATAGAAGCTCTCAAAATGTATAGAGTTAGGACTGCAAATAATAATGGGGGGCCTTGTCGAGCTTAGGCACGTCTTTGCAAATGTGTACAAACGAAAAACCCATTTTCAATGTGAACTATTAGACAGGAAAATTTGGTTTGTTGCAGGCTGGTTGGTAAGTAGAGCTGAGAATTTCTTTTTTTCTTTGATATGTGTCAGCCTTTCATGTGCTCATTGCTGTTAGGCCGTTTGTTTGGACCAACTATGTAACTATTTGTCAGGTCACCTGTGGCCAGATGACAGATGCACACCCTAGGGGGTCAGGAGTGCACCACAAGGTAGTGAACCCTATGGCTGACTGCTGCGGATAGGATACTGGGTGGTTGTGGAAAGCGGGACCAGAGGAGCACAACCAGGATCCTACAGGAAGCTAGAGCCGAGATTCCCCAGGGCGCGGAGTCTAAGACCCAGCAGGTCTTGTCCAGAGCCTCTAGTGGTGAGTATGTTACGCTGCAGCTAGGTCCAGGTCGCGACCCCTAGAGTCTCCTAGCTCACGCTTCGTAGGGAAAGGAGGAAAGAGGGGAAGCAGCAGCACAGGATACAAGAATAGTGAGGGGAAAGGCCAAGGTCAGGGGCAACAAGCAGACAAGGATAAACGAAGGACAAGCCGAAGGTCAAGGGTCACGAGCAGACAGGGATAGTCGGGGACAAGCCAATATCGTAACAGAGAGACAGACGTAGCACACGGCAGGCAGGAACCCAAACACACAATGCTTAAACAAACACGTTGATCAGCCAAGCAGGCTTGCAGTGCACAGGTTAATATAGTGTTCTGTGATAGGGCCTGGGGTGGAGTCAGGCTGGGAGGAGATTATAAAGGAAGCCAGGTGAAAGGGTCTGGCCTCTAAGTGAACACATGAGGAGGAAAGGTAAGCTGACAGACAAACATTACTGCATATCCATGACACTATGCATAAATAGTCCTATCTGAAATTCAACTTTAAACTGGAAGAAACCTAACCTACCTATATTGTAGGCTTGGAAATCTGTAATTAACTCATCTCTATAGCTATATAAAGCTACTCTTGTGAGCAGGGGTAAGTCATCTAAATTAAAAAGTGTTCAGGTGAGCTTTTTTAAACTTGGTAACATACCACCTCTGACTAACGCTAGCTATTTGAAGGCCCTAACTCTTTTCCCAAAAAAGCGCCACACCGAACCGTATGGTCCAGCAGCTAGTGTCTGCTGTGTAGCAGCAGTGCCTTGCATTTTTTATTGCAAAGCACTGTTAACCTTTCTTTTTAAAGCGGAGTTCCACCCAGAAATTGAACTTCCGCTTTTGGGAATCCTTCCCCCCTCCGGTGTCACATTGGCACCTTTGAGGGGAGAGGGTGAGCAGGTATTTACTCCCACTTCCGGGCATAGATAGCTGCAGTAGCTACGGATATCTACGGCATGTCCGGCCCCTCCTCTGCCCCTCCCCCTCTGCTGTCTTCTGGCAGACACACAGGTCGCAGAAGCCAGCAGGGACCAGTGGCATTGCGCAGCGTGACTCGTGCATGGGCAGTAGGGGACCAGGAAGTGAAGCCGCAAGGCTTTACTTCCTGATTCCCTTACCGAAGATGGCAGCACCTCCACCCGAGAGCCGAGGGACAGATCGGCTTGGGGTGCCGTCATCGCGGGCGCCCTGGACAGGTAAGTGTCCATAATTTAAAAGTCAAGCAGCTGCAGTATTTGTAGCTGCTAACTTTAAAACAAAAAAAAATTGTCGGAACTCAGCTTTAAGTGACAATTCCGGCTCGGTTTGCAACATACAGGTGTGACCGAGCGCAAATTTTCCTCACGTTTCCAAACTGCATGAGTTGCAGATGCTTTAAGGTGCCAATAGCAATAAATGGCACCGCCGCACATCTGCTAAAGGGCAGCATTTTTAGCGCATGTTCCCAACAGGTATAGGTCTGAACCTAGCCATGTGCAGATTAACGCAAGTCATCACATATAGTGTGAATGAGCCCTAAAGGTTCTCCTAACGCAAGGAAGCGGGGTGATTCACCACTAGGTCACCATGCTAAACGTGGAGCCAAAATAGTTAAAGAAAAGGATATATTATAACAGAAGAAATACATAAATATCACATTGAATTATACAGTAATCTTGTTCCTGAGAAAACCTGATTCAGACAAACTTCTCAGAAAAGATCAAGTTATTTCAGATCGGAACAAATTATCTTGTGAAACAGATGTAGTGGGCACCCCAAATTTGGTGGGTCGCTATGTTCTAAATTTAGGGGTAGTATGAGCCATAGTTGGCTCAGGTTCTCTAATTTTGCTAGGTATGGACTCTGTTCTGCTATGGTGTTGCCAGGCGTATGGTTCCCCTTGTCCTGTGGTGGCGCTGTTGCCCAGGTCTTGGGTTGAACTACGGGAGGAATTGTGGTGTGATTGGGTGTCCTCTCTCGGCTACCGTGTGGTGGGCGGGGTTTCGCCTGCTGTGCATGCTGGGAGAGGGTACATAAAGGGCAGACGCCATGATCTAGGGTGGAGTGTGCCCCATCCGGGGGGTGCATGAACTGGCCGAGGAGTCTCGGGCACCTTTAGCCCGAGGCTACAACATTCCAGGTAGGCCCAGTACCTTCAACTGGGTCTACAACCAACACACTGGAGTCCAAGGGAGCCCATGTGAGGATGGCCCACTCTGAAAGAGAGGAAACCGGGGGAGGACCTGTCCGATGGATCGGTGATGGAGTTCACGATGAAGGAGAGGCCTGGTTACCTATCAGAGGAAGGACTCGTGAGTTGCAGTATAGCCCCTGTAGTGTGTCCCACTGACACCTATGGTCTCTACTAAGCTACAGGGTTTTTGATCAGAAGTCATAATTCAATCATCAAGGATTCTGTGGCAGAGGATCTCTAGGACTTGTCCGTGAAGGGGACTAAATTTAAGTAGCAACTGTTCGTGCTTCACTCCGGCTGCTAGAACTGTGAGAGGGATCTATCCAAGGTGAGCAAAATTCATACTCGGGCTTGAGTGAAGAATAGGGTAACTGGGTGCCGCGTGCCTGAACCATCTCCCTACCTACTCTGTCGCTATCTTCAACCTGTTCCCAAATCTGTTTGAGCAAGATAAAAATAAACTTGGCTGTTTGGAGTGTAAATACAGTTTGGACATTGAGTTTCTTTGGGGAAAGAACACAGACTTTTCCCTACATTCTAGGGACGAGAACCAGTGAACGGGAGTTAACTCGCTGCAGGACCCAAAAATAAGTAAGCAGGAGAAAAGGGTCCTTGTGCTACACGGAGAAGCTCCCAGAGCCTCCCAAGACTCCAGTCTGTGGCCTGTCTTGGTTCTTTTATCATCTGAAAAAGCCCACCATAACTGTAATTTGTGCTGACAATACAGACGGCATTATCCCATTCTTGTTCCAACAAGGTGAGAGAAAAGGTGGTGTTTAAAACTTTGAAAAGCACCACATTAGGTCATTAAGTACATCAAGAAAAACATTACATTATATTAAACCATCACAAAGGGAACTTGACAGGGCAACAAAGCTTTCCATAACCTTCCTAGTACAATTTATTCTTTGTATAGAAACACATACAATATATTCTACTTCAATGTAATGTATGTATTATTCACTATATTCAGATGAAAGTTTTAAGCTGTAAACACATGAATTGCCTTAGAAGGCCAGTGCTTGCCAATATAATATCTTCTGATCCAGCTAAAGTGAACCTGTCATGCAAAAACACACATGCATCCAGAGTTAGTTCTAAAGAGTTGAGATGAACTAGTATTGGAAATTAAACAGTAAAATATAACTGCTGAGGATGCACAAGTAAATAGATATCAACATGTCAAGCCTTAAAATTGCGTGTGCCCATGAAAAAACAGCAGGCCCGGAGCAAGGGGAACCTGAGTGCAACCTGAGGGCCACAAGCTGGGGAAGATGCACCAGGAAGTCTGGGGACAGGAAAGAGGGAAGGGCAGGCTGGGGCACAGGGTGGTGCTAGGTAGCATGGCCTGTGTCTATTCACGAGAGGCGGAGTCTGGCATTCGGGCGCCAACAGAGAAAGAGGTAACACACAAGCATAACGATTTCCCTCCCTCCCTGTAGTCAGCTGTGTGGTGTGCATGTTTGTGTTTTTCTGTTTTGTTGTTTCAGGTACTGGTGGCAGGAGTCTCTGGTTCCTGAAGGTCAGAATATATATATATATGTAGCGACCTCACCCCATCTCTTTCTTCTAGGGGTATCACACATGACAGAGTGAGATGCGCTACGGCCCATGTCCTCCCCATAGCTGTGGGTGAGGTGAAGGCCAGTACCAGATATTTCCTCAGGCCTGTGTGCTTCTGTCTAGGATTAAGTCCTGCTGTGCCAACACTTCCCTCTGCTCCCATTAACCAGAGTTCCACACACCGATCACAGTCCAACTCTTGTTTTATTGCATACCTCACAATAAACCGTGCTTCAGTAGCCAACTGGTTGGGACTCCATAACAGTTTGATACAAGGGGATGAGCAGGTCGAGGCACTGTCCTGATTGTTAGCTAAACCACTGTGTACTCACCAGCGGTTACTATAGCCTTGGCTAGAAAGGACGTAGAACTTGAGAGTCTCTACCAGCGACTCAAGAGAACGTAGATAGGAGTACCTTTGCTGCGTTGTGGCCCCTGTCAGGGGAAGATGTCCCTCCAAGGGAGTTACCAGAGGCCCATCCGTCACTGGGTTGATGCTGCTCCAGACTCTCCGAATGGGTAACCTCCCCGGTCTCCTCACCTCAGACATGGGCCCCATCCACTTCAGGGACCCTCGGACTTCTCCACCCTCGCGGGACCCAGTCAAAGTCACTGGGCCCCAGGCCTCCTGGTTTAGTACCTCACCCCAGGCTGAAGGTGCCTGGGATGGACTCCAACTCCATTCCGGTCAGGCCTAGGGCACCCAAGCCGGAATCCAGAACCGCCCACACCCAGGCCTAAGGTGCCTGAGTGCGTGATGAAGGACCTCCAAAAAAGCAAGACCTCGTGACCAGGGTGTCTCCCCCTTTTATCCTCTCCAATGACGACACGGCAGGTTCCCCGCCCTCGCCGTACCATCTCCGAGAAGGGACAAAAAGGACAGCACTGTGGCAGCAAATCTACCTCGAGCCTGTGGGCACCTGCCACCCACAGGCCAAGGAGATTATTACACCGCCCAATCCTCCACGAATACAAATGGTCCAATTACTCCCATACTTTACACACCTGGACCTCACTACCACCCAGGTGTACCCCACCTAAATTTAGAGACGCCGCTACATACTCCCCCCTGTGATTTGACGCTGGTCCCCAGCGTCTGGTGCAAACCCACGTCTCCCAAAGAGTGGGGACATAAGCCTGACCCCAGAGGCTATCCCTAAAATTTTGAACCTTAACCATGCCAGACCTGCTCAAAGGGGAGGGGAACATAAAACAACAAACTTTCTCATAAAACCCTCTAAGCATTTACACATATACAATCCCTCCCTTTACTGTCTAAGAACCACCCCATACTCAGTAGTCTTGACAGACGAATCTCCTGCAGAAGGGAAAAAAAAAACAACACACAAGAAAAGCCACATCCTGACATTTTGTGTTAATTTGGAATGAATGGGTCTATCAGCCGAGAGACCCATTCGCTCCAATAAGTAAAGTGATGCAAATGTACAAACAACAGCCATTGCGCAACACCGCCACCTGGTGACGATGCTACGGTGATGACACTTGGTGAAATCTTCAGTCTTCCTGCGTCCCTACTCTGATTCTACCCCCAAAGTCTCTGTCTTTAAATTGTGAAAGAAGAGAGAACAAACAAACAGCTCTCATTCCTCCAAAAGAGTAGAAAAAAACAAAAACCCAAATAAAAAACTAGGGTACAGTTCGATGCTCCGGCAAGAACACTTCCAGAAAGTTGCTACAAAAAAAAAACACAAGTGAGTCTCTTCTCACAAGTAAAACTTCTGGTCAGGCAAGAACAAGGGCTTCAGATGTTTATCGAAAACCTCAATCGAATAGTCAGCGTCCTCTCCATCTTTCCTGCAGATGCGCACCTTGTCTGCGTGGATATGGTGGCCCCACATCCAGTCTGCTCTGCAGTCTCTGAACTTTTTCGACACAGGTGGCGAACAGGACAAGTATCGCCGGGCATGAGGCACTTTAAGTTTCTCCCAAACGAACTCATCGTACCACCGCTGCCGCAGAACTTCAACCTCAAACAGTAAGTCCCTGGGCAAGTAAGGATATTCCCATCCGTACTCGTGAGCGACCCTCTGCGAAAAGAGTCGTTGCAATCGGGCCAAGGGAGGCATTGTGGCCCGCTCACCTTCTCCTGGTTGAACAATGGCCTCCGGGTGCCGAGGTACTTTCACTACCTCTGATGGCTTTTCTCTCGGTGCCCGTAGTGATGCTCGCTGTTTCCCCGCCAACAAAACGGGTGATGCTGTGGACTGTGGAAGAGCAACCAGAGGACTAGGCTTCCTCGTAGACTCCGGAGCTTCCGCCCGGGGTGTGCTATCTCCTATGGACATAGGCGAATCTTGGGGTGCACGTAGCATAGGTAATGGGCGTTTGTCCCAGCCCTTCTGGTGAAACAGTTCATCGATCTCACCGTCATCTCCACAATCCGAAAGTGATTCTAGGTCGGAAGTGTCATACACCTCCGCGGGAAGGTAGTCTCTAGTAGATGTGGAACTACCCTCCCTAGCGGGCTCCACCGACTGTGGACCCCCAACACCTCCAACCACCACCACAGTCCCAGCCCCTGGCTCACCTTGACCTTTTGTAGAACTGGGATGTCCAGGACTCTTCCAACCGGATCCATCCAGGTCAGGCAAGCGACGGGGTGAAGCTCTTCCACGACCATAGGAGGCCTGCACCATGCCGACTTTCCTCTTCGGAGGTGGGAGCAGAGAATCTGTGGTGACCGAAGCAGCATCCTCGGATTTTTCTTTCTCAGTCTCTGATTGGGCAGTCACGTCGCCCCGGTCAGTGTGTACGGGAACCTCCGCAAAGGCCTAGATCTCCCCTTCCGGAGTAGCGGTACCTGTGAGGCTGTTGAGGCGAAGGGCCCGGGGCCTTACTGTGGATGGCTCCACCTCGAACAAGAACTCTTTGCATGCCTCGCAACGCCCGAATGGCTTCAGGTGGACCACTAGTCCCGAACATCCGGGACAGATCACGCCGAGGGCCTCCGTGTCTCTGCAGGTGTACAGAGCCAACTGTCCTCGGGGCCTGAGTCTTATCCCCGTGTCTGTAAGGGGAGCAGCAAAGGTAGTCATCTTCGTGGGGTAGGGAACCGGAATCCACGGGGAGCTTGAGGCCATCCCGACTGTCTGCTGCTCCATCACGCACTGACCACGCGCCAAAGTCTCCACGTGAGTTCCTCCACATGGCCAAACTCCTCCCACGACTTGCACGTTTTCGCAGGCTTCCATCAAACTCCGCCCACGAACTGTGTAGTCACGGGGTGCCTCATGGCGCAGTGCAGTAGAAGCCCCCACATGTAGTACGTCACACGGCTGGACTTCTCCCTCTTCTCGCTCCTCCGCATGGGCTTTTCCCGTCTTAGGGTCATTTCCACGACTTTGAGGAGGGATGCACTTTGGCCGATCACA
This sequence comes from Rana muscosa, assembly GCA_029206835.1. Classification (NCBI taxonomy): domain Eukaryota; kingdom Metazoa; phylum Chordata; class Amphibia; order Anura; family Ranidae; genus Rana; species Rana muscosa. The sequence continues at coordinate 178,893,403 of JARGYO010005626.1, read as the reverse complement.
TGGCCGACCTGCTCGGAACTCCTCCGGGCAGCAAAGTCCAGACACAGCCATTCTTACTTCCAAAGTCAAAACACACATCCCGGACTCACGAGCCCCCACGTGTAGCGACACATGACAGAGTGAGATGCGCTACGGCCCATGTCCTAGCTGTGGGTGAGGTGAAGGTCAGTACCAGATATTTCCTCAGGCCTGTGTGCTTCTGTCTAGGATTAAGTCCTGCTGTGCCAACACTTCCCTCTGCTCCTATTAACCAGAGTTCCACACACCGATCACAGTCCAACTCTTGTTTTATTGCATAACTCACAATAAACAGTGCTTCAGTAGCCAACTGGTTGGGACTCCATAACAGTTTGATACAAGGGGATGAGCAGGTCGAGGCACTGTCCTGATTGTTAGCTAAACCACTGTGAACTCACCAGCAGTTACTATAGCCTTGGCTAGAAAGGACTTAGAACTTGAGAGTCTCTACCAGCGACTCAAGAGAACGTAGATAGGAGTACCTTCGCTGCGTTGTGGCCCCTGTCAGGGGAAGATGTCCCTCCAAGGGAGTTACCAGAGGCCCATCCGTCACTGGGTTGATGCTGCTCCAGACTCTCCGCATGGGTAACCTCCCCGGTCTCCTCACCTCAGACATGGGCCCCATCCACTTCAGGGACCCTCGGACTTCTCCACCCTCGCGGGACCCAGTCGAAGTCACTGGGCCCCAGGCCTCCTGGTTTAGTACCTCACCACAGGCTGAAGGTGCCTGGGATGGACTCCGACTCCATTCCGGTCAGGCCTAGGGCACCCGAGCCGGAATCCAGAACCGCCCACACCCAGGCCTAAGGTGCATGAGTGCGTGATGAAGGACCTCCAAAAAAGCAAGACCTCGTGACCAGGGCGTCTCCCCCTTTTACCCCCTCCAATGACGACACGGCAGGTTCCCCGCCCTCGCCATACCATCTCCGAGAAGGGACAAAAAGGACAGCACTGTGGCGGCAAATCTACCTCGAGCCTGTGGGCACCTGCCACCCACAGGCCAAGGAAATTATTACACCGCCCAATCCTCCACGAATACAAATGGTCCAATTACTCCCATACTTTACACACCTGGACCTCACTACCACCCAGGTGTACCCCACCTAAATTAAGAGACCCCGCTACATATATATATATAATATTATATGGTGTGGTACGGGTTGGGGCCTATTGGTCATCGAGCTGAATGGTGCAAAAAGGTGGTAATCATTTGTCCCTGAGTTGGTGGGATCACGGCTAGGGGCCAGGATGTCGTTGTGGTGGTGGACAGCCGATGAGATAGTATTACCTTCTTTGAGGAACCTTAGACGTAGCAGTCAGTTAAAATGTTTGGGCTATATATATAGCGCACTCACCCCTGCCTTTACCCGCTTTTCTTTATTTGGCTCCTCCACATGAAAGACTGAGGCACACCGCACTACATGCCCGTACCCTCCTGGATGGGGAGGTTGAGCAGTGTTAGTTTTCTCGGGTCTGCCTGCAGCTGGTGTTTGAATCCTCCCGAGCTGATCTAATTTCTGGCTTGGCCAGAAACAAGTTCTTAATTCTCCCCAGTAAAGCCATTTTCCACACCAACTGAAAGTCCAACTTCTGTATTTATTTCACATGGATAATAAATAGTCCCTTTAAGAGCAGACAGGTTGAGACGAGACACAGATCAGATAAGGTGGGAGAGAGGTCCAGGCACAAACTCAAATCTTGGTTCTCTTACTGTTCTGATATGCATGAACAGGTTTGGTGTGCGATCTTTATCACAGACCTAATGAACATGAAAGTCACTGCCACTGACTTGGTGTGTGTAGAGTCACTGCCACTATGACCTACAGAACATGCACTGCCTTCTTGAAGAACTTGGCCCATGTCAAGAGAAAAGCATCCCTCCGGAGAGTTACCAGAGGCCCTTACTGTCACCACGACTCTGCGCTGGGTCTTTAGAAAGGGTCACCTCCCTGGCCACCTCGATCCAAGATACGGGTCCCCCCGCAAGGCGGTACCCTGGGAGCTCCTCGATCCCTGGCGGATCCCAGCCGAAGGTTGCCGGGCTCCGGGCCTCCTCTTTAGTACCTCACCCCAGACTGAAGGTGTCTGGGATGGAACAGCAACTTCGCCTCCAGGCCTAAGGCACCTGGAGGCAACACATCCAGACCTCCAGCCTAGGGCACCCGGAGACGACCCACACACCAGGCCTAAGGTGCCTGAGTGCGATCTCGAACCCCCTCTGGAAGAAGGCCGTCCCTTTTTATACCCTCTCCCGACAGGCACACCAGGTTCCCCGCCCCGCCGCACTGCTGTCAAGAGGGGACAAGAAAAGGCACAACCTTGTACCGTGGTTCAACCCGGGCCTATGGCAACTGTGCCACCTATAGGCCCCAGAGAACTGTACATCAGTACTATCTCCCAAGGACAGAAATGGTCCATGAACCCTAACAATTTGTGTATCTGAGCCCTATTACCACTCAGATACTTCCCTTAAATATAGCAAACCGCTACACATACTGTATATATATATATATATATATATATATATATATCTACACCATATATACTCGAGTATAAGCCGACCCGCATTAATGCATGTGCATTGACAGGCATTATGTCATTTGTTACCGTGCGTTATGTTATGGTAGCCCATTCAAAATGAACCATAAGGCACCAAAATGATGCAGGCGCTATCTGGAAGTGCACCATGCCGCAAAGTACACTATATTACCAAAAGTGTTGGGACGCCCACACATGAACTTTAATGGCTCCCCAGTCTTAGTCCGTAGGGTTCAATATTGAGTTGGCCCACCCTTTGCAGCTATAACATCTTCAACTCTTCTGGGAAGGCTGTTCACAAGGTTTAGGAGTGTGTCTATGGGAATGTTTGACCATTCTTCCAGAAGCGCATTTGTGAGGTCAGGCACTGATGTGGATGAGAAGGCCTGGCTCGCAGTCTCCACTCTAATTCAACCCAAAGGTTTTCTATCGGGGTGAGGTCAGGACTCTGTTCAGGCCAGTCCAGTTCCTTCACCCCAAACTCGCTCATCAATGTCTTTATGGACCTTTTGTTTTGTGCACTGGTCCAAATCATTTGGTGGAGGGGGGATTATGGTGTGGGGTTGTTTTTCAGGGGTTTGGCTTGGCCCCTTAGTTCCAGTGAAGGAAATTCTTTAGGCGCTAGCATACCAAGACATTTTGGACAATTTTTATGCTTCCAACTTTGTGGGAACAGTTTGGGGATGACCCCTTCCTGTTCCAACATGACTGCGCACCAGTGCACAAAGCAAGGTCCATAAAGACATGGATGAGGGAGTTTGGGGTGGAGGAACTTGACCAGCCTGCACAGAGTCCTGACCTCAGCCTGATAGAACACCTTTGGGACGAATTTGAGCGGAGACTGCGAGCCAGGCCTTCTCATCCAACATTAGTGCCTGACCTCACAAATGCATTTCTGGAAGAATGATCAAACATTCCCATAGACGCACTCCTAAACCTTGTGGACAGCCTTCCCAGAAGAGTTTAAGCTGTTATAGCTGCAAAGGGTGGGCCAACTCAATATTGAACCCTACGGACTAAGACTGGGATCCCAATACTAAGGCAGGCATCCCAATTCTGTTTGTACTATAGTGTATGTTAGGCAATGCTGCATGTTCTATGGAACTGCAATGGATGACTATTGGCAAGGTCTATTGGGGACACTGCATCGCACCCACGCATGTAACATGCATTGCCACAACTTCGTAGCGTGAATGGGCCCAAAAGTAGACTCACTAGGGGAGATTTACTAAAACTGGTGCACTCAGAATCTGGTGCATCTGTGAATAGTAGCCAATGAGCTTCTAACCTCAGCTTGTTCAATTAAAGTGTAACTAAACCCAGTAATATGAAAATGGTTCATCTGCGCCCACAGTGCCCACAGCTTATAAATCTTATTTTTACATTAAAATACTGCCACTATCTACCTTTTCTGTATACCCCGGTTACATGATAAACTGTACAGTTTCTCCAGTGCTGAGAGTTCAGGTAGGAGGAGATTTACACTACAGCCTGTATACACGCCCACATGCATGATGTCAATATCATGTGACCTGTCTAGCTCGGAGAAGAAGTAAATGTTCACTCCATTATAAAAGACACAAACTGAGCATGTGCAGCTTGGCTACCCTGCCTGTGTTAGCTGGCCTTCCCCAGATAGCAAGTGCAAGAGGGGGAGGATCTGTGCATACAGGATAAAACAGCCTTTTTATACAATGCAGAGGAATAACCCCTTAAAGTGATACTAAAGTTTTGAATTTTTTAATTTTTTTTTAAATAACAAACATGTCATACTTACCTCCACTGTGCAGTTCGTTTTGCACAGAGTGGCCCCAATCCTCCTCTTCTGGGGTCCCTCGCCGGCTCTCGCTGCTCCTCCCCGCATTAGATAACCCCCTAGGAGAAGCTCTCTCCCGAGGGGGTTACCTTGCGGGCGCGCTCCTGAGTCATACACTCAGTGTCTATAGACGCCGAGTGTATGACTTGGCCCCGGCCCCCTGGCGCCCGCATCATTGGATTTGATTGACAGCAGCAGGAGCCAATGGCTGCACTGCTATCAATCTATCCAATAAAAGCCGGGACGGACTCCGTGGAGAGAAGGACAGCAGGGACGCGCCCGCAGAAATTCGGGGCTCAGGTAAGTAAATCGGGGGGGGGGGGAGGGGCTGGACACTGCAAGGTGTTTTTTCACCTTAATGCATAGGATGCATTAAAGCAGAGTTCCACCCAAAAATGGGACTTCCGCTTTTTGGAACCCTGCCCCCCTCCGGTGACACATTGGGGAGGGGGGTGTCTAAGACAGGTATTTGCACCCACTTCCGGGCATAGACTCCTGTTGGAGTCTACGCCACTTCCCCCCCCCCCCCGCTGTCTCCTGGGAAACACACTGTTCCCAGGAGAGAGTGGGGACCAGTGACAGCGTGCCGCGCTACTCGCGAATGCGCAGTAGGGAACCGGGCAGTGAAGCCGCAAGGCTTCACTTCCTGATTCCCTCACGAGCAAGGCGGCGGCAGCATCCGAGGACCGAGCGATTGCTCAGCCTCGTCTGCCGACATCGCGGGTGCACTGGACAGGTAAGTGTCCATTTTTTAAAAGTCAGCAGCTGCAGTATTTGTAGCTACTGGCTTTAAAAAAAAATTTGGGTGGACCTCCTCTTTAAGGTGAAAAAAAACGAAGGTTTACAACCCCTTTAAGTTCCACAGTGAGTATAACAAGCATGCTACAGTATGCTGCATATACAGACTGATTTTACTGTTCTGGGTTTAGTAACACTTTAAGCTTTGGCAATAAAACCTGGAAGCTGATTGGTTTCTAGTAGGGTTGAGCGGACCCGAACTGTAAAGTTCGGGTCCGTACCGAACTTTTGGGTTTTGGGGTCCCGGACCCGAACCCGAACAATTGACTGTATGTTCGGGTCCGGTGTTCGGCAATATGCATGTAAAGCAGCGCTTGTTTCCTGTGCTTAGAACTACTGTCCCTGCACAAAATTTCATTTCTAAAGGAAAAAAAGTAATTTAAAACTCACTCGCGGCTATTAATGAATTGTCGGCTGCCGGCAATACAGAGAAAAGTCATTGATAAAAAAAAGCGTGGGGTTCCCCCAAATTCAATTACCAGGCCCTTCAGGTCTGCTATGGATATTAAGGGGAACCCTGACGCAAATTAAAAAAAAAATGCGTGCGGTTCCCCCCAAATATCCATACCAGGCCCTTCAGGTCTGGAAAGGATTTTAAGGGGAACTCCACCCCAAATGTAAAAAAAAAATGGCGTGGAGTACCCCCAAAAATCCCGATCAGACCCTTTATCCGAGACCTGAAGGGCCTGGTACTTGAATTTGGGGGGACCCCCACGCTTTTTTTTTATTTTTTATCAATGACTTTTCTATGTATTGCCGAGAGCCGACAATTCATTATAGCCGCGAGTGAGTTTTAAATGACTTTTTTTCCTTCAGAAATGACACTTTGTGCAGGGACAGTTCTAAACACTCATAGAAAAGTCATTGATAAAAAAAAAAAAAAAAGCGTGGGGGTCCCCCCAAATTCAATTACCAGGCAATTCAGGTCTGGAATGGATATTCAGGGGAACCCTGCCGCAAAATAAAAAAAAAAAAAAATTAATAGCCGCGAGTTCCTTCAGAAATGACACTTTGTGCTTAGAACTGTCCCTGCACAAAGTGTAATTTCTGAAGGAAAAAAAGTAATTTAAAACTCACTTGCGGCTATTAATGAATTGTCGGCTCCCGGCAATACATAGAAAAGTCATTGATAAAAAAAAAAAGCGTGGGGGTCCCCCCAAATTCAATTACCAGGCCCTTCAGGTCTGGAATGGATATTAAGGGGAACCCTGCCGCAAATTTAAAAAGAAATGGCGTGGAGTACCCCCAAAAATCCAGACCAGACCCTTTATCCGAGCACGCAACCTGGGGACAAAGGCCTCATCCCCACAACCCTTGCCCGGTGGTTGTGGGGGTCTGCGGGCGGGAGGCTTATTGGAATCTGGAAGACCCCTTTAACAAAGGGGACCCCCAGATCCAGCCCCCCCCATGTGAAATGGTAATGGGGAACATTGTACCCCTACCATTTCACAAAGAAAGTGTCAAAAATGTTAAAAATGACAATAGCCGGTTTTTGACAATTCCTTTATTATTGTTTTCTCCTTTCTTCCATCTTCTTCCATCTTCTTCTTTTCTCCATTCGGGTTTCTTCCTCTTCATCTTCATCTTCATCTTCCTTCTTCCTTCGGTGTTCTTGTCCGCATCTTGCTCCGGCTTCTTGTTCCCCTTCTTTCTTCGGCCGCTCCATTTGAGTTGGAGGTTCCCTCTGTGTGACACTTCAGTTCTTCAGTTCTCCTCTTGGTCCGCTGGCACCCGGTGACCCCGCCCCCCTCTGATGCACATGGATTTCACAGGGACTTTCCCCATGGTGTCAGAGGGGGGCGGGGCCACCGGGTGCCAGCGGACCCAGAGGTGAACTGAAGAACTGAAGCGTCACACAGCGGGAACCTCAAATTCAAACGGAGCGGCCGAAGAAAGAAGTTGGGGAACAAGAAGCCGGAGCAAGATGCGGACGAGAACACCAAAGTAAGAAGGAAGAAGGAAGATGAAGATGAAGATGAAGAGGAAGAAACCCAAATGGAGAAAAGAAGAAAATGGAAGAAGAAGAAGGAAGAAGATGGAAGAAAGGAGAAGACATTAATAAAGGAATTGTCAAAAACCGGCTATTGTCATTTTTTACATTTTTTACACTTTCTTTGTGAAATGGTAGGGGTACATTTGTACCCCATTACCAATTCACATAGGGGGGGTGGGATCTGGGGGTCCCCTTTGTTAAAGGGTTCTTCCAGATTCTGATAAACCCCCCGCCCGCAGACCCCCACAACCACCGGCAAGGGTTGTGGGGATGAGGCCCTTGTCCCCATCAACATGGGGACATCCTCCCCATGTTGAGGGCATGTGGCCTGGTACAGTTCAGGAAGGGGGGCGCTCTCTCGTCCCCCCCTCTTTTCCTGCGGCCTGCGAGGTTGCGTGCTCGGATAAAGGGTCTGGTCTGGATTTTTGGGGGTACTCCACGCCATTTTTTTTAATTTGGGGTGGAGTTCCCCTTAAAATCCATACCAGATCTGAAGGGTCTGGTATAGATATTTGGAGGAACCGCACGCATTTTTTTTTTTTTTATTTGTGGCAGAGTTTCCCTTAATATTCATTCCAGACCTGAAGGGCCTGGTAATTGAATTTGGGGGAACCCCCACGCTTTTTTTACATTTTTTATCAATGACTTTTCTATGTATTGCCGGGAGCCGACAATTCATTAATAGTCGCGAGTGAATTTTAAATGACTTTTTTTCCTTCAGAAATGACACTTTGTGCAGGGACAGTTCTAAGCACGGGAAACAAGCGCTAATAGTCGTCAGAAGTTCTTGTCCCCATTGACTTCAATGGGGTTCGGGTTCGGGGTAAAGTTCGGGTCAAGTTCGGTCCCGAACTCAAACTTTTTTTCAAAGTTCGGCCGAACCCGTCGAACCCGAACATCCAGGTGTCCGCTCAACTCTAGTTTCTAGTCGCACCAGATTTTGCACTCTCCAGCTTTAGTAAATAACCCCCACGTGTCACATGACTGAACTAAAGACTTTGGGAAAAGGTAAGTATATTAAGGAAAACAGCATCTCATAGAGCTGGGGTGCTGATGGGGGCTGATTGGCTGGCAGAGGGGCTAAGCCTGGAGTGGGGCTTTAAAGGGGTTGTAAAGGTAAAAAAAAAATGGGCAATATCTGATCTATATGCTATATAGATCGTCAATATAGATGTTATTTGTGCCTAAATGATTTAGTTACCTGTTAGATAACTATGCTTTTTCAGCACTTCCTCCTTTCCTCTCTGTATTCTCTCCTAAACTTCTGGGTTTACGAGCGCGCTTCTCACAGCTATGTCACCGCTTCAAAGGAACTACAATTCCCTTGAGTCTTAGCGGCATCGCGCATGCGCAGTGCCGCATTTTCCCCGTGTGACATAACGAGAACGAGCCTAGTTCTCATTTCTATTTCTGCCTTCAGGGAAAAGACACCGCCCAGTTAACATGCCCATTCCCGCCTCCCCAGAACGCTCACAGCGTCACCCCGCAGGGATGTAGTCCCAAGGGAGGTGGCGAGCACGCATAGTAACCCCCAGCCAGAACGGCTTGGATGATGGGGGGCAAGCTTACAGAGGAGGAACAGGAAGTTACAAATTCAAACAAAGAAAAAAAGCATTTGCAAGGGAAAACGAAGGAAAAGCTAAGTGAACTAACAATACACTAGCTTAAAGGAACATATTTAAAAAATAAAAAACAAACCTTTAGTATTACTTTAAGTGATGAATTCTTTTTTTTTACTTATTCTTTATTTATATTTCAGACAGGGAACAGGTTATACGGTACAGCTCTTCATTACATTTTATACGTATTCCATTTCCCCTCCCCCCGACACCCCCCACTCCCCCCCCCCAAGTACGGGCAGGGGGGGGGGGCGGCAAGGAAGGGAAGCAAAAAAGAAACAAAAGGCGGGGAGGGAGGTACCCCAAAACCAACCTAACAAAGGCAAAGTGATGGATTCTTAATTGACTGCATTTGGTATGTTCTACTTTTGAATTCTTGAGCCATATCTTGAGAAATGTATTACCGTATATACTTGAGTATAAGCTGAGGCACCTAATTTTACCACAAAAAACTGGGAAAACGTATTGACTCGAGTATAAGCCTAGGGTGTCCATCTGCATGCCTCACTGTGTCCATATGCATGCCTCACTGTGCCCATGCCTCACTGTGTCCATGACTAGACTTACGTTTAACATGGGAGTATATGGAAGGGGTGCCCGGTTTGAAAAATCGGTGCTCCCCGGCCATAGGTTTTCCAGACAGCAAACTTTGTACACTTGTAGAGAAGTACTGGGGCTACATATGTGCCAAGTTTTGGGTCAAAGGGGATCTACAGCCGGTCGGTACCGGGTCCCCAAAGTTACCAAAGAAATGACCGTTTAACATGGGAGTCTATAGAAGGGGTGCCCGGCTTTGAAAAATCGGTGCTCCCCGGCCGTAGGTCCCCCGGACAACAAACTTTGCTCACTTGTAGAGGAATAGTGGAGCTATATGTGTGCCAAGTACCGGCCGGTACTGGTTCCTCAAAGTCCGGGAGATCAGGCGCAAAAAGGTGACTTGAGTATAAGCCGAGGGGGGCATTTTCAGCACAAAAAAATGTGCTGAAAAACTCGGCTTATACTCGAGTATATACGGTATGTAATAAAAATGTAAATTGAAGCACTACACCATTGCTAAAAGCTCCAAACATGACTCTATTCCAATAAAAATCAGGCTGACGATCAAATAAGTTGGTTTTGGCAATCTTTGGACTGTCCCCTTGACTTTAATTGTAATAAAGTTGTATCTGGACCTTTTAGCAGCGGTGTGGTGCTTCAATTTCCATTTTTATTATGTTACATTACAAGCCAAGGAGATCCCCTGGGGTGTAGAACCACATCACCTGCATTAACACCAATACTTTAAGATAGCAATACTAATATGATAACCTTACAGATCCATTGTTATTTTTCCACTTTTTTAATAGGTGTTATGTCATGGATCAGACAACTACAAGAGCTGGTCGGGTCGCAGTTATGGCCATCAGGAAAAATGTGCTTGAGAAGCATTTCCATAGAGCCTCGTAGAGAAATCTAATTTTCCTGAGCAGCTTTTGTTGCTCTTGAACAAGGTATTCATAAGAGTAATCATAGTCGTTCCAATAAAATGATGCTTCATTACTTCCACAAATGAAGTGCGATAAGCTTGTAATAGGCCATCATAAAGACACAGGTTTATCATTTTACCATCAGCGGTGTAATCAGTGAGCAAGGTGAGAAAACAAAGAGGGAAATATTAACGCTCTTGTTAAACTTGTCTGTGGTTTGTTTCCAATCACCATCAATACATGTCAAGCCAATCTCTGCAGTTATATAATGAGATGTTCTAAGGAACAGGGGACGATCGTAATTGAATACAATAACATTCACTCAACCTGGTGGCTCAGGGCAAAATTCATGTAGGAAAAGCATCCTTGTTACAATAGGGTTCAGTTCTGGGCCAGCTGCAAGCAAGCATAATAAGGCTTCATGTACAGTACACGGGACGTTGTTCAATCTCTCCTGAACGATTTAACTTGACAGTAGGGATGAGCTCGGTGTTCGAGTCGAATATACGTTCGACTCGAACATCGGCTGTTCGATCGTTCGCCGAACAACGAACGATTTGGGCCGTTCACGCCTAATTCGCGGCCCACAATGCACTACGCCATCGCAGTGTCATCCAGGCGCTGTGATTGGCCAAGCATGCACTGTGACCCCGCATGCTTGGCCAATCACAGCGCCGGCAGCGAGGAGAGCAATCATTGGCCACAGGCAGGATGCCTGTGGCCAATTATTGCTGAGGGTGTTTAGTACACGCCCCACACTATAAAAGGCCGCCAGCACGGCGGCCTAGTGTAGTGTGTTCCGGAGCAGGGAAAGAGAAGCATAGGCAGGGACAGTGACATTTTTTTTTTCTTGCTTAACCTGGATTCCTTTAGTTTAGGGAAAGAGAAGGATAGGTAGGGAGAGTGTCAGTCTGTTTTACTGTGCTAAACCTTGTTTGTAGGGACAGGGAAGGACAGTGAGGGAAATTCTCATTGTGCTATACTGTGCTAAAGCATTCCTCATCAACCATCTTTAAAAAAACATTTTTTATAGGGACAGAAAACTATAGGTAGGGAGAGTGTCAGTGTGTTTTACTGTGCTAAACCTTGTTTGTAGGGACAGGGAAGGACAGTGAGGGAAATTCTCATTGTGCTATACTGTGCTAAAGCATTCCTCATCAACCATCTTTAAAAAAAATAAAATTATAGGGACAGAAAACTATAGGTAGGGAGAGTGTCAGTGTGTTTTACTGTGCTAAACCTTGTTTGTAGGGACAGGGAAGGACAGTGAGGGAAATTCTCATTGTGCTATACTGTGCTAAAGCATTCCTCATCAACCATCTTTAAAAAAAAAAAAATTTATAGGGACAGAAAACTATAGGTAGGGAGAGTGTCAGTGTGTTTTACTGTGCTAAACCTTGTTTGTAGGGACAGGGAAGGACAGTGAGGGAAATTCTCATTGTGCTATACTGTGCTAAAGCATTCCTCATCAACCATCTTTAAAAAAAAAAAAATTATAGGGACAGAAAACTATAGGTAGGGAGAGTGTCAGTGTGTTTTACTGTGCTAAACCTTGTTTGTAGGGACAGGGAAGGACAGTGAGGGAAATTCTCATTGTGCTATACTGTGCTAAAGCATTCCTCATCAACCATCTTTAAAAAAAAAATTTTTTATAGGGACAGAAAACTATAGCTGGGAGAGTGTCAGTGTGTTTTACTGTGCTAAACCTTGTTTGTAGGGACAGGGAAGGACAGTGAGGGAAATTCTCATTGTGCTATACTGTGCTAAAGCATTCCTCATCAAGCATCTTTAAAAAAAAAAAATTTTATAGGGACAGAAAACTATAGGTAGGGAGAGTGTCAGTGTGTTTTACTGTGCTAAACCTTGTTTGTAGGGACAGGGAAGGACAGTGAGGGAAATTCTCATTGTGCTATACTGTGCTAAAGCATTCCTCATCAACCATCTTTAAAAAAACATTTTTTATAGGGGCAGAAAACTATAGGTAGGGAGAGTGTCAGTGTGTTTTACTGTGCTAAACCTTGTTTGTAGGGACAGGGAAGGACAGTGAGGGAAATTCTCATTGTGCTATACTGTGCTAAAGCATTCCTCATCAACCATCTTTAAAAAAAAAATTTTTATAGGGACAGAAAACCATAGGTAGGGAGAGTGTCAGTGTGTTTTACTGTGCTAAACCTTGTTTGTAGGGACAGGGAAGGACAGTGAGGGAAATTCTCATTGTGCTATACTGTGCTAAAGCATTCCTCATCAACCATCTTTAAAAAAAAAATTTTTATAGGGACAGAAAACTATAGGTAGGGAGAGTGTCAGTGTGTTTTACTGTGCTAAACCTTGTTTGTAGGGACAGGGAAGGACAGTGAGGGAAATTCTCATTGTGCTATACTGTGCTAAAGCATTCCTCATCAACCATCTTTAAAAAAACATTTTTTATAGGGACAGAAAACTATAGGTAGGGAGAGTGTCAGTGTGTTTTACTGTGCTAAACCTTGTTTGTAGGGACAGGGAAGGACAGTGAGGGAAATTCTCATTGTGCTATACTGTGCTAAAGCATTCCTCATCAACCATCTTTAAAAAAAAAAAAATTATAGGGACAGAAAACTATAGGTAGGGAGAGTGTCAGTGTGTTTTACTGTGCTAAACCTTGTTTGTAGGGACAGGGAAGGACAGTGAGGGAAATTCTCATTGTGCTATACTGTGCTAAAGCATTCCTCATCAACCATCTTTAAAAAAAAAATTTTTTATAGGGACAGAAAACTATAGGTAGGGAGAGTGTCAGTGTGTTTTACTGTGCTAAACCTTGTTTGTAGGGACAGGGAAGGACAGTGAGGGAAATTCTCATTGTGCTATACTGTGCTAAAGCATTCCTCATCAACCATCTTTAAAAAAAAAAAAATTATAGGGACAGAAAACTATAGGTAGGGAGAGTGTCAGTGTGTTTTACTGTGCTAAACCTTGTTTGTAGGGACAGGGAAGGACAGTGAGGGAAATTCTCATTGTGCTATACTGTGCTAAAGCATTCCTCATCAACATTCTTTAAAAAAAAATAATTTTATAGGGACAGAAAACTATAGGTAGGGAGAGTGTCAGTGTGTTTTACTGTGCTAAACCTTGTTTGTAGGGACAGGGAAGGACAGTGAGGGAAATTCTCATTGTGCTATACTGTGCTAAAGCATTCCTCATCAACCATCTTTAAAAAAAAAAAAATTATAGGGACAGAAAACTATAGGTAGGGAGAGTGTCAGTGTGTTTTACTGTGCTAAACCTTGTTTGTAGGGACAGGGAAGGACAGTGAGGGAAATTCTCATTGTGCTATACTGTGCTAAAGCATTCCTCATCAACCATCTTTAAAAAAAAAATTTTTTATAGGGACAGAAAACTATAGCTGGGAGAGTGTCAGTGTGTTTTACTGTGCTAAACCTTGTTTGTAGGGACAGGGAAGGACAGTGAGGGAAATTCTCATTGTGCTATACTGTGCTAAAGCATTCCTCATCAAGCATCTTTAAAAAAAAAAAATTTATAGGGACAGAAAACTATAGGTAGGGAGAGTGTCAGTGTGTTTTACTGTGCTAAACCTTGTTTGTAGGGACAGGGAAGGACAGTGAGGGAAATTCTCATTGTGCTATACTGTGCTAAAGCATTCCTCATCAACCATCTTTAAAAAAAAATTTTTTATAGGGACAGAAAACCATAGGTAGGGAGAGTGTCAGTGTGTTTTACTGTGCTAAACCTTGTTTGTAGGGACAGGGAAGGACAGTGAGGGAAATTCTCATTGTGCTATACTGTGCTAAAGCATTCCTCATCAACCATCTTTAAAAAAAAATTTTTTATAGGGACAGAAAACTATAGGTAGGGAGAGTGTCAGTGTGTTTTACTGTGCTAAACCTTGTTTGTAGGGACAGGGAAGGACAGTGAGGGAAATTCTCATTGTGCTATACTGTGCTAAAGCATTCCTCATCAACCATCTTTAAAAAAATATTTTTTATAGGGACAGAAAACCATAGGTAGGGAGAGTGTCAGTGTGTTTTACTGTGCTAAACCTTGTTTGTAGGGACAGGGAAGGACAGTGAGGGAAATTCTCATTGTGCTATACTGTGCTAAAGCATTCCTCATCAACCATCTTTAAAAAAAAAATTTTTATAGGGACAGAAAACTATAGGTAGGGAGAGTGTCAGTGTGTTTTACTGTGCTAAACCTTGTTTGTAGGGACAGGGAAGGACAGTGAGGGAAATTCTCATTGTGCTATACTGTGCTAAAGCATTCCTCATCAACCATCTTTAAAAAGAAAATTTTTATAGGGACAGAAAACTATAGGTAGGGAGAGTGTCAGTGTGTTTTACTGTGCTAAACCTTGTTTGTAGGGACAGGGAAGGACAGTGAGGGAAATTCTCATTGTGCTATACTGTGCTAAAGCATTCCTCATCAACCATCTTTAAAAAAAAAATTTTTTATAGGGACAGAAAACTATAGGTAGGGAGAGTGTCAGTGTGTTTTACTGTGCTAAACCTTGTTTGTAGGGACAGGGAAGGACAGTGAGGGAAATTCTCATTGTGCTATACTGTGCTAAAGCATTCCTCATCAACCATCTTTAAAAAAAAAAATTTTTATAGGGACAGAAAACTATAGGTAGGGAGAGTGTCAGTGTGTTTTACTGTGCTAAACCTTGTTTGTAGGGACAGGGAAGGACAGTGAGGGAAATTCTCATTGTGCTATACTGTGCTAAAGCATTCCTCATCAACCATCTTTAAAAAAAAAAAATTTATAGGGACAGAAAACTATAGGTAGGGAGAGTGTCAGTGTGCTTTACTGTGCTAAACCTTGTTTGTAGGGACAGGGAAGGACAGTGAGGGAAATTCTCATTGTGCTATACTGTGCTAAAGCATTCCTCATCAACCATCTTTAAAAAAAAATTTTTATAGGGACAGAAAACTATAGGTAGGGAGAGTGTCAGTGTGTTTTACTGTGCTAAACCTTGTTTGTAGGGACAGGGAAGGACAGTGAGGGAAATTCTTATTGTGCTATACTGTGCTAAAGCATTCCTCATCAACCATCTTTAAAAAAAAAAAATTTTATAGGGACAGAAAACTATAGGTAGGGAGAGTGTCAGTGTGTTTTACTGTGCTAAACCTTGTTTGTAGGGACAGGGAAGGACAGTGAGGGAAATTCTCATTGTGCTATACTGTGCTAAAGCATTCCTCATCAACCATCTTTAAAAAAAAAAATTTTTATAGGGACAGAAAACTATAGGTAGGGAGAGTGTCAGTGTGTTTTACTGTGCTAAACCTTGTTTGTAGGGACAGGGAAGGACAGTGAGGGAAATTCTCATTGTGCTATACTGTGCTAAAGCATTCCTCATCAACCATCTTTAAAAAAAAAAAAATTATAGGGACAGAAAACTATAGGTAGGGAGAGTGTCAGTGTGTTTTACTGTGCTAAACCTTGTTTGTAGGGACAGGGAAGGACAGTGAGGGAAATTCTCATTGTGCTATACTGTGCTAAAGCATTCCTCATCAACCATCTTTAAAAAAAAAAATTTTTATAGGGACAGAAAACTATAGGTAGGGAGAGTGTCAGTGTGTTTTACTGTGCTAAACCTTGTTTGTAGGGACAGGGAAGGACAGTGAGGGAAATTCTCATTGTGCTATACTGTGCTAAAGCATTCCTCATCAACTATCTTTGAAATCCTTGTTTTTTGGACAGTCAGGGAAATTGTCATTGTGCTATTCTGTGCGAAAGCAATCATCCTCAACCATATTTAGAAATCCTTAAGTAAAGGGACAGAGAAGGACACCTGAAGGTAGCCCTTATTGCTTTTTTTCCCATCTCCCTGCAGGCCATCCATTAGAATGTCTGGAAGGCAAACAAGGAGAGGCAGACAGTCAGGAGGCAATAAAATAGGGCAAGCAGGCTCTGTGTCTGGGGGCAACAGTGCTGGTCGTGGACGCGGTGCATTGTCATCAGCACATGGCCATGGGACACGCTTGTCCTTCTTTTCGGCAGCTGGACATGTTGAGCCACATCATGCCGAAGACTTGGTAGAGTGGATGACCAAGCCCTCCTCCTCCTCCTCATCCTCTCTCACCCAGGCTCAGGGTACTGGCAAAGCAGCTGCCAAAGCGTCCTCTTCCCTGGTATCAATGTCAGACTCATCATCAGTCACTCCTTCCCTAGACCCACCATGTCCTCCTCCTGAGGAGTCCCCCGAACTGTTTGAGCACAGTGTTGGGTACATGCTCCAGGAGGATGCCCAGCGTTTCGAAGGGTCTGATGATGAAACCCAGCTAGAGGAAGGCAGTAGCGTGAGAGCAGACAGAGGGGATGCTCAAGAAGGACACCAATCTGGCAGTCATGTTCCAGCAGCTGCAGCATACTGCCAGATTGGCTCCAGTGATGAGGAGGGAGGGGATGATGAGGTCACTGACTCCACGTGGGTGCCTAATAGGAGAGAGGAGGAGGAGGAGGATGAGGAGGAGGCACATCTCCAACGAGGCAGGATGCCCTTTGGTGGCCAGCGTAAGGGCAGTACACCGACGGAATCACACCGCAGAGCTCCGCCTGTGCAGGGCGCTGCCTCTGCCCGTCATTCAAAAAGTTCTTTGGTGTGGGCCTTTTTTGAGGCTAGTGCATCAGATCGCACAGCTGTTGTTTGCAACATATGTCTCAAGCGTATATCGCGTGGCCAAAACATCAGCCGCTTGGGTACCACATGCCTGACCAGACATATGTTGACCTGCCATGCAGCTCGTTGGCAAGCCTACCTCAAAGACCCACACCAAAGAACAAAGCGGACCTCTCCTTGCACCGCATCAGCTGGGATCTCCAACCCCACTATAACTTCAGTCCTCTCTGAAACATGCACTGAGAGGAATGAAGGTGTAGAATTAGGTGTGTCACAGCCAAGTACTTGCGGCCACTCTGCTAGCAGTACACCGACGTCCGATTCTAGCAGGCAAATTTCCCTGCCCCAGCTGCTGGACCGTCGAAAGAAGTTCACTCCCAGCCATCCACATGCCCAGCGGTTGAATGCTAGCTTGGCTAAATTGCTAGCGCTTCAACTGCTGCCTTTTCAGTTGGTAGACTCGGCCCCCTTCCGTGAGTTTGTGCAATGTGCGGTTCCTCAGTGGCAGGTTCCCAAACGCCACTTTTTCTCACGGAAGGCTATTCCGGCTCTCTACCGGCATGTGGAAGGCAATGTCTTGGCCTCGCTGGACAGGGCGGTCAGCGGTAAGGTGCATATTAACGCTGACTCATGGTCCAGCAGGCATGGACAGGGACGTTATCTTTCTTTCACGGCCCATTGGGTCACTCTTTTGGCAGCTGGGAAGGATGCAGGACAAGGTGCAGTAGTGTTGGAGGTTGTTCCACCGCCACGCCTCCAAAATGCTACTACTGGTTGTGACACACCTCTCTCCTCCACCCCCTCCTCTTCTTCTTCCTCCATGGCCTCTTCCTGTGCTTTGTCCTCTGAACCAGCGGTGCTCCGTAGGCGTTCAAGGGGCTACGCAAGTACGCAGGCAAAAAGATGCCATGCCGTGCTTGCGCTGGTGTGTTTGGGGGACAGGAGCCACACTGGGGCAGAGGTCCTGTCTGGTCTGCAGGGGCAGGCCGAGAGGTGGTTGACGCTAGACATGTGCATTCGTTTTCGTCCGAATTCATTTTCGTCCGAATTTCAGCTATTTTCGTTATCGTTTTAACAAACGAAAACGAAAGCACAGAATCCGAAAACCGAAAGATCCGACATAAACAAATGCTTTATTTTCGTTTTCGTTGCTACAACAGTTCGATATAGATAGGAGATTCGACGTGACGCTGACAATAACAATCTGTGTCTATCGAACCTGTGGTCGAATGTGCCTAACCTTAACTCTATTAGTCCAAGATTATTCTACATAGGAGAGAAAAGATTTGACATTATAGAGAGAAAAGATTCGACATAGGAGAGAAAGATTCGACATAGGAGAGGAAAGATTCAACATAGGAGAGGAAAGATTCGGCATAGGAGAGAAAAGATTCGACATAGGAGAGAAAAGATTTGACATTATAGAGAGAAAAGATTCGACATAGGAGAGAAAGATTCGACATAGGAGAGAAAAGATTCGACATAGGAGAGGAAAGATTCGACATAGGAGAGGAAAGATTCGGCATAGGAGAGAAAAGATTCGACATAGGAGAGAAAAGATTTGACATTATAGAGAGAAAAGATTCGACATAGGAGAGAAAAGATTTGACATTATAGAGAGAAAAGATTTGACATTATAGAGAGAAAAGATTCGACATTATAGAGAGAAAAGATTCGACATTATAGAGAGAAAAGATTCGACATTATAGAGAGAAAAGATCACTGCTTGTGGGCGGAACATTCGACCGGAAATGTATGATTGCAGAGTCGTACAGTTTCGCTGCTCCGTCGAATCTTCTTTGAACATTCGACAGACACCATAAGCCTTCAATGACAGATTCGACCTTAATTAATTCAGATTTTCGGACGAATGCAATTTTTAACGAAAAACGAAATAAATAAAAACGAATTTCGGGAGTAACTAAAAAAAAAAAATTAAGTACTGTCCGTGATACTTTTTTTATTTGCACTAACATAGAATTTTTCAGGACAAGCTTTCGGGGTATGTCCCCTTCTTCAAGGTCCAAGCAGTACTGATTCACAATTTTTTTAGCAGAATGTTGAAACAAAACAAGAAAAAAATCTCAGAGGGAAAGGAAAAAAAACACATACAAATCAATGGTAATAAAGATAGCAGCAGAGTTAGTGAGATAAGACAGAGTTAGTGAGATAAGACAGAGGGAGAGCTATAGACTTGAGGGGGGAGATGCTAGTCACAGAGGGGGTCATAAAACCTTAGTATAATGGGTAAGGAAACCAATATCTAAATTTAGGCCATTCGTTTTTGTGTTAAAAAGAATTATCATTCTTAGTTCAAATGTTTTCCTTTCCTGGATAGTTCTGAAATTCCCTTTAAGAACTAAAACATTGAGGTCTTCTATAGTGTGGTCTGGTTGTGAGAAGTGATGTCCCACAGGTGTGCAGAAACTCTCTTCTTTATGTTCCTTGATGGTATGTCTGTGAAAATTCATCCTCGCTTGCAACTTCTGTCCTGTTTCACCAACATAAGATCCTTTGCCACACCTGTTGCATTGGATGAGGTACACAACATTACTGGAGGTACAGTTGTAAGATCCCATGATGGTGAAGGTCCCATTTGTGTGTGTGACACTTTTGGATGGATTGATCTGGTTGCACAGTTTGCAGCGTTTTTTATTGCAGGGTTTGCTTCCATTATTTGTGACTTCATAATCAGAGTGAAGTTTCCTGCTGATTAGTTTGTGTCTGAGGTTGGGTGGTTGTCTGAAAGCCAATAATGGGGGTTGTTGGAATATTTCTTTCAGAGTTTCATCCTCTGTTATAATGGGCTGTAAATCTTTGATTATCTTTTTGATCCCTTCTAGTGTTGGGTTGTATGTGGTGACTAGAGGTACTCGGTTATTTGTTTTTTTCTCTTTGTATTGGGAGTAACTAAATAAATTTATTTTTTGGACGAAAACGAAATTCCGAAACGAAATATTTCAGTGTGCACATGTCTAGTTGACGCCACGCCAGCTTAAGCCAGGAATGGTGGTTTGCGACAATGGCACCAACCTCCTCTCCGCCCTCCGACAGGGACAACTGACCCATGTGCCCTGTGTGGCTCACGTCCTTAACCTGGTGGTGCAGCGGTTCTTGGGCAGGTACCCGGGCTTACAGGATGTCCTGAGGCAGGCCAGGAAAGTCTGTGTGCATTTCCGCAGATCTTATAATGCCAGTGCTCGCCTGGCTGACCTGCAAAAGGAGTTGAACCTGCCCAAGAACCGCCTTATATGTGACATGCCCACCAGGTGGAACTCAACGTTGGCCATGCTGCAGCGGCTGCACACGCAGCAGAGGGCCATCAATGAGTACCTGTGCGACTACGGCACCAGGACAGGGTCAGGGGAGCTTGGTTTTTTTCTCCACGCCAGTGGGGCATGATCAGGGATGCATGCACTGTCCTGGCACCATTTGAGGAGGCCACGAGGATGGTGAGCAGTGACAGTGCATGCATCAGTGACACTGTACCTCTTGTCCACCTGTTGGAGCACACGCTGCGTGGAATAATGGACAGGGCACTTGAGGCAGAACAGAGGCAGGAAGAGGAGGACTTCCTTGCCTCTCAAGGCCCCCTTTACCCAGACAGTGTTCCTTCTGTCCCACCCATCGCACAGGAAGAGGACGAGGAGGAGGAGGAGGAGGAGGATTGTGTCAGCATGGAGGTGGAGCCTGGCACTCAGCAGCATCAACAGCAGCAGTCTTTTAGGGATGATTTACAGTCCCAAGAAACCCGTGGACTTGTACGTGGCTGGGAGGAGGTGGCTGCGGATCATGTCGTCCTTAGTGACCCAGAGGACTCCGGACCGAATGCCTCAGCTAACCTACGCTGCATGGCCTCCCTGATCCTGCAAAGTCTGCGGAAGGATCCTCGTATTCTTCGGATCAAGGAGAGGGACCATTACTGGCTGGCCACTCTCCTTGATCCACGGTACAAGGGTAAGGTTGCGGACCTTATGTTACCGTCGCAGAGGGAGCAGAGGATGAGACAACTCCGGGAGGCCTTGCAGAAAGGTCTGTGCAACGCGTTTCCAGAGACTGGGAGGTTACAAACTCCTGGTCCTGGACAACGAGTTGCTGAGGCTTCGGCCAGTCAAAGAAGGAGCGGTGGGGAAGGTGGCCGTCTGACCGATGCGTTCAGACAATTCTTTAGTCCGCAGCCCCAAAGTATGATCGGTTCCAGCAACCATCGCCAGCGTCTGATAAACATGGTGCAGGAATATCTAGGGGCAAGGTCAGACTTGGACACCTTCCCCACCGAAAATCCTCTGGCTTACTGGGTCTTGAGGATGTTTCACTGGCCAGAGCTTGCACAGTATGCAATTGAGCTACTGGCCTGTCCTGCATCCAGCGTTCTTTCGGAACGCACATTCAGTGCTGCTGGAGGATTTGTCACGGATCACAGGGTGCGCCTGTCCACCGACTCGGTTGATCGACTGACTTTCATCAAGATGAACCAGTCTTGGATCACCACCAGCTACCACACACCTGATGCTGATATAACAGACTAATTGATTTTAACATGTCACATCCCTTCAAGACTGATGCTGATGCTGAGTGCCTGTGCTGTTATGTTGACTGGCTATCCTCCTCCTCCGAGTCCTCAATGATACGATTGATGATGATAGCTTGGAAGATCATTTTTGTTTATGGGTGCCGCCACCAGTGCCTAACGCCCAATTTTTCAGCCCCTGTTTAACAGGGGCGTGTAATTACAATTTTTGAAGCAATACTTTGCAACAGGGCTCATTGCTGTGCTCCAAGTACAGTATCTGTGAGGGGTTGCAGTGTTGTGCCACCAGTGCCTAAGGCCCAATTTTTCAGCCCCTGTTTAACAGGGGCGTGTAATTACAATTTTTGAAGCAATACTTTGCAACAGGGCTCATTGCTGTGCTCCAAGTACAGTATCTGTGAGGGGTTGCAGTGTTGTGCCACCAGTGCCTAAGGCCCAATTTTTCAGCCCCTGTTCAACAGGGGCATGTAATTACAATTCTTGATCTAATAATTTACAGCAGGGCCCATTGCTGCACCCACCAAGAGTAACTCTGAGGGCTTACAGTTTTGTGGCAACGCCACCACCACCACCACCACGAAAGGCCCAATTTTTCAGCCCCTGTTCAAAAGGGGCATGTAATTACAATTCTTGATCTAATAATTCACAGCAGGGCCCATTCCTGCACCCACCAAGAGTAACTCTGAGGGCTTACAGTGTTGTGGCAACACCACCACCACCACCACGAAAGGCCCAATTTTTCAGCCCCTGTTCAACAGGGGCATGCAATTACAATTCTTGATCTAATAATTCACAGCAGGGCCCATTGCTGCACCCACCAAGAGTAACTGTCAGGGCTTACAGTGTTGTGGCACCAGCACCACCATCAAAGGCCCAATTTTTACTACCACTGATCAACAATTATATGTAATTACAATTCCTGATATAATAGTTGACAGCAGGGCGTTCCAGCACCAACCAAGAGTAACTGTGAGTGCTTACAGTGTTGTGCCAACACCAACAACTAAGGGGCCTATTTCTGCAGAGTATATACGGCAGGTCCCTACTTTCAAACATCCAACTTACAAACGACTCCTACTTGCAAACGCAAGAAGATAACAGGAAGTGAGAGGAAATCTACCCCTAGGAAGGAAAATTCTCTCCTGTAAGAATTAATATGGGAGAAAGGTGTCTCCTCTGTACTGATGCTTTATCACCAATCCTTGTTTCAAGAAAAACACCACATTTCAAAAACAGTTGTCATTGGGACGGAAAGTGAGGTGAAATGTTCTGAACAGGGGCACAGACAGCAAAACAAATGTTACAGGGGTGATAACCCTTACCTATGTTTTCCAAAAAGCTTAAAAATATATTTTTTGGCTGGAGCTACACTTAAACAATGTACCTGTTCAAAATTACAAACAGATTCTACATAAGAACAAACCTACAGTCCCTGTCTTGTATGCACCGCCTGTATACGGCTGTTCAGAGTATATAGGGCCTTTTTTATTTTATGTGCGGGGTTCCCCTCAATATCCATACAAGACCCAAAGGGGCTGGTAATGGGCTGGGGTGGGGGGGGGGGGTGTGATGGGGTAGCTATGCCATTTTTCTTAAAGATTTTCATCCATATTACCGGGACCAGACATTACATTAAAGCCGCAAGCAGTTTTAAATGGCTTTTTTTTCCTTTAGAAGTGTCATTTTGTGCAGGGACAGTTCTAAACACGGGAAACACGTGGCACTTCACAGGCATACTTTAGACACCCCCCAGGTACGATATTTAAAGGAATATTTGACTTTTTTATTTTCACTTTATGCATCATTAAAATGACTGCTCCCGAAAAACGACCGTTTTTAAAACTTCTTTTTGCATTGATACATGTCCCCTGGTGCAGAACCCGGGTTCCCAAACCCTTTTTAGGACAATAACATGCATAATAGTCGTTATAATTAGCACTTTAGAATTCGAACATTCGCATCCATTGTATTTAATAGGGTTCTAATGTTCGTACGAACTTTCGGTCCGTTCGCGGGTTCTGGTGCGAACCGAACCTGGGGGTGTTCGGCTCATCACTACTTGACAGCTAGAAACCGGCGTCTAAAAACGGCCGTTTAGCCATATTTACATGCCGTGTTTAGTCGCGTTTGCGTTTGAAAAAAAAAGATAATTTTTTGGGGGTTAAAATGAAGAACGTCTGTAAACGAAACGCTGCTAAATGCGAGTTACTGTGTTTAGCCGCGCTTGAAATGCCTCTAAACACAGGTTCTGAACGTATTTTTTGGGGTTCCAGAAAGCCTCTAAACTCAACTGCCTAGAAACGACTATAAACGACCCTGTGTACATGTACTGATAAGATAACATAGAGGAGAGTTCAGGAGCAGTTGAAAAAAATGCCCAAATGCTCCTAAACGTCCGTTTACCAGCAGCAGTGTCCATGAGGCCTTAGGAATTTGCCAGCATTACTGATTAACGCAACAACATCTGTAAAGTGTATATACAACCACATTTATTTTATTTAATTTTTTTGGATAGAGTTGGGATAGGTTTGAACTTCTTTCTGAGTACCACCTGGGGAGATTAACACCTCTCTTTTTATACTGGTAACCATTATCACCAAGGCAAACAAGAGATGATAAAGCCAAATGTTTACTGTAGTTGCTAGATCAGATTGTGCTAACTAATAGTGGCAATTCACTGTAACTACAATGTGTGATTTTTATATTTCTTATTAATGGTATAATCCAGTTTCCTGTATGTTGGGGCTAGTTAGTTTAATACCTAAACTAGCTTTTCTCAAACTTTTTAACATGGAGGAACCAGTGAAATAACTTTCCTATCTCAGGGAACCCCTGCTAATAATGAATGAATCTGCAGCTCACTGTACTGGATGATAGTCAATAGGAAGAATTTTCCTTACATTTGTTGTCAGTGGATAGAATCCCGCTCTTGCAGCAAGCTAAAAGATTGTTGGTGTCTGTGATTACTTATCTAAGAGACAGAAATTGCACCTTGCTCAAGGAAACCCTAGCAAGCTCTGGAAGAACCCCAGGGTTCCACGAAACCCTGGTTGAGAAAGGCTGTCCTACATAGACCCCTCCTTTCTTTTTTATGTTACCTACGTTAGCTGCCAGATTTCATAGTAGACATAAAGCTTAGAAGATTATTGTCTCTTTATACTTCGCATGACCTGTGGAAATCTTATGTACTGCATTTAACACGTACAACTACAGTATGTTGGATAAAATTATAATGTCTTATTGGAGAGTTAAGTTGTCTGTGAAGGATGCTTATTCAGCAGGTAGCCATACTGACTATATGGACCAAGGTCAAAAAGAGGTATGTCAATGCATTAATCGGAGACTGAAGCAGAACAGTTCCAATGAGGACACCTGGTCCAATAAAAGTAGAAAATTCCCCTCACTTTGGAGAGATTTACTTTTACGTCTTGTTGTATTTTAGCATCACCAGCAAATGTGTTCTAGGATCATCAGATTACAGTCAAAAGGGAGTAGGATGGACTGGTAGAAGACAGCAAAGTCTGAATAAAACACAGAAGCTGTAGGCTTTGCTCCCTGTATGTAGTGCAAGGCGTGGTATTGGGGAGATTATGCTCATGTGGTAGGTGCTTTTTCAATGGGTTGCACAAGTCCAAACTGTTTTAATGGCATGGCAGCCCTCTTTTATTAAATAAAACAAAAAGTTCACATAGACAACAGTTGCCCACACATGGGTTCATATTGAACATATTGCCTTGTTGGCAGCGCTGGTGCTCTTCTTACCAGCCTCTCTGACTATGTTGTCCAGATTTACAAGTTCCCTTGGCTTTCTAAGCCTTTAGTTACAGCACCCTGCTGCATGGCCCAATCCTGGCCCCTGGATATGGGTTCTCCTGACACCCCAATAGGAGCCAACCTGACTCCTGGAACAAGACCTCCTGTCTGCTGGCTGGGGCGCCTCTGACCCCTGGGTGAGACCTTCTGTCTCTTGGCTTCTGGCTGGGGCGCCTCTGACCCCTGGGTAAGACCCTTTGTCTCTTGGCTTCTGGCTGGGGCACCTCTGACCCCTGGGTGAGACCTTTTGTCTCTTGCCTCTGGGCTGGGGCACCTCTGCCCCTAGGTGAGACCTTCTGTCTCCCACATTGAGAGTTGTCTCCAAACTGGAAGCTATCCTCAAGCTTTCATAAATAATAACCCTGCACACCTGCGTATTCACCTGGTAAAATTCGGACAGAGGATTGAAAATTCCAATCCAGAACTACAGACTCCAGAGAAAGCCAAAAACCCAGCTTTGCTCAGAAATGATTGTCCTGAACCTCGCATTAACCCTTTTTGCGAATCCTGTGTCATTTTCTCCTGCATTTTCACAGTGACAAGGTCTCGCGCTGTCACAAAGGTT
The DNA here is from genome assembly GCA_029206835.1 of Rana muscosa. NCBI lineage: Eukaryota > Metazoa > Chordata > Amphibia > Anura > Ranidae > Rana > Rana muscosa. The sequence continues at coordinate 178,867,633 of JARGYO010005626.1, read as the reverse complement.
TATTGTTTAATTTTTATTGGAGATTACCTCTAAAGGCGGGGATTTTAGTGTTTTTGCTTTGAGCACAGGGCTGCGAGCATATTGCAATGCCATTACCAGAGCAGACACGCAAGACAAGGTGAGTATATAGTATACTATCTCTAAACCTAAAAATAATATACTGTATACTGTATAATACAATGCATCTCACTAGTCCTTAGATATGGTGGTTGCATTAGGTTCATTTTTTTCACCTTTAGTTCACCTGGTGCATCTCTAGCATCACCAACAGATGTGTTCCAGGGTCATTAGATTACTGTCAAAAGGAAGTAGGATGGCCTGGCACAAGAGCAGGAAAGTCTGGATAAAAAACACTGAAATTGTCAGCAGGCAGGCTGTGCTGCTTGTGCCTAGTTCAAATCTAATTTATTTTTTATTTTTAGAGAGTACCTCTAAATGCTGGGATCTTGGTGTTGTTATTTTTAGCACAGGTGTCAGGAAGCTAGTTCAGCCAATGATAATTCTCATACAGGTAATGCTAATTCTTATGCAGCTACTGCTCATTCCTGTACAGCTAGTGCTCGTGCACATTTACCAGCAAACAGATGAACTCAGGCTAATGTCCAATGTGCACTGGCACGTGCGTGCATTTCTGTGCGCGAGCACGTACTGGCGCGCACGTCTTTGCACATTGGCGCTAAAGGGCCTATTTAAAGGAGAACCTGCTGGATGTTAGCTGCTGGATGTTCTTTAGCTTTCCCTGATCCACACCCCTGTGTTCTTACCTGTGCTGACTGATCCTAACCTCTCTCTGTGGATTCTGACCTTGGCTTGCCTCTGACTATTCTCTGCCTGATCTCCTGGTTCTGACTTTGGCTTGCTACTGGACCTTGCTCTGCCTGCTTCCCTGGTACTGACCCAGGTCTGCCTCCTGACCACCCTGCTGTCTTACCGTGTACGATCCCGGCTCACCTTTGCTAGGTCCCTGATCGGGGTAGTTACCTGCTATCAAGACTAGTGCTTCTTTGAGCCTTGTACTTCTGTCACCACATTCAGGGGTGCTCTGAGCAGAGCCACAAGGAAAGCCCTCTCGTCAACTCGGCCTCCAACCAAGGTACAACATGGCTGCAAGGATATAGAACTTCTGTTCCTAGAGCAGGAGTGCAGGGCAAGGTGAGTGAAGGGGTTTAAGTCTCTCTAAACCTAAAACAAAATTGTAATAAAATGCAGATTACCAGTCCTTAGATGTTATGGCTGCATTCATTTTCATTTTCCAGGCTTGTTTTCCCTTTATTTTCACCTGGTGATCCAGTAACACACATCCTGTCCTAGGGTGATTACTCTCATTCACTGTACTGTACCTATGGAGCAGAAGCCATGACACCCTAGGACCTTTTACATAGGTAGATAAATTGCTTTTCTAAGAAAGATAACATGTAAGCGACCTGGATTTGCTACCATTACCCGCCGAATTGGCCAAGGGGACCTCCCCTGTTTAGCTCTCTGCAAGACTTGGGCAGGGTGCGCACCTACCTCTATTAGGGAACCCTTTTGCCATTTTGGGTAACGCTCATTGTCTTGGCCTGCAAACTCCATTTACCTGTGACTCTATTGTAGTAAAGGATTGTTCACACCAGTTGTTTCTTTTTGTTGTGTGAAGGGGTTAACTCGGTAGCGGGTGTGTGTGACCCCCTGGTTGGGCTCCCCACACAAAAACAGGGCCAGCAGACGGAGTTTGTGGTTTTCCAAATCAAAAGGTGCGGTTTATTTTTCTATGTACAGTGACAAAAACACAGCAAAGCCAAAAAGAAACATAAACAAAATAAATCCTGGTCAGCTTGACCTCTGACTAAACATGCAGGTTTCCTAACTAACAACTGGGATCAGCCTAGTGCTGTCCTAGTCCCTAAGTCCCTGGTTTTAAATGTCCAAGCAAATAGCCACACAGGCTTTGTCTCACCGCACAGGGGTTCACTCTCCCTAGACAGTCCACACAGGTCTGGGTCCAGGCATGAGCTAACATCTAATGAAGCTGGGAGTTCTTATAGAGGCCTAAATGAGCTGACAAGCTTCAGCTGATCTCATCAACTCCCTGCCTGCACGACGCCCAGCCCTCTCCCTAGTTGTATAAGTCGGCATAAAGCCTGAATCTGGGAGAAATATATCTACCCCCCTGGATGCAACCAGGTGACTTTACCTTCCTGCTGTCACATACCCCCCCCTCTTGTTTTAACCTTGGGGTTGGAACACCAGCAATCAGGCATTCATGTACTCGAGACAAAGCATCCACATTCCCCATTTGAATGCCAGGGCGATGCTTTACTGTGAAGTTGAATTCCTGTAGGGCCAGGAACCACCTATTCACTCTTCTATTTGTCTCCTTGTTTTGAGCCATCCACTTTAACGGAGCGTGATCCGTAACCATGTCAAAGTGCCTACCTAGCAGAAAGTACCGAAGGGAATCTAGAGCCCACTTCACCGCTAAACACTCCTTTTCGACCGTGGCGTAATTTACCTCATGGGACTTCAACTTCCTGCTGAGGTAAATGACTGGGTGCTCTTCCCCGTTCCAGACCTGGGACAATACTGCTCCTAACCCCACATCTGACGCATCACTTTGTACGACAAAGTCTTTAGAGAAGTCGGGTGAGTACAACACTGGCTGGCTACATAAGGCTTGTTTCAAGAATTGGAATGCTGCCTCAGCCTCGGGGGTCCATTTAATCATGCCCGACCCTTTCCCTTTCGTCAGGTTGGTTAGGGGCACAGCCTTAGAAGCAAAGTGGGAAATGAAGCGCCGATAATAACCTGCGATTCCCAGGAAGGCCCGTACCTGCTTCTTGCTGTTGGGACGTGGCCAACTCTGGATGGCCTCGACTTTGTTGAGTTGGGGTTTTATCACTCCCCTGCCAATGGTGTACCCAAGATATTTGGCCTCCTCCTGCCCAATGGTACACTTCTTGGGGTTAGCCGTAAACCCCGCTTCCCGGATAGAGTCTAGGACTGCTTGCACTTTTGGCAGATGTGAGGCCCAATCTGTGCTATGGACAATTACGTCATCCAGGTAAGCCGCAGCATACTTCCGATGGGGCCTCAGTATCTGGTCCATTTTCCGCTGGAATGTGGCCGGCGCATTCTGTAACCCGAACGGCATTCTCTTATATTGGAACGCCCCGTCTGGGGTTACAAATGCGGTTTTCTCTTTGGCCGACTTGGCCAGGGGAATTTGCCAATACCCTTTTGTGAGGTCAAGAGTTGTCATGTATCGGGCTGTTCCCAGCCGGTCGATCAACTCATCTATACGTGGCATGGGGTAGGTGTCAAATTTTGTAACTTTGTTCAACTGACGAAAATCGTTACAAAAACGCCAGCTCCCATCCGGTTTAGGCACCAACACAATGGGACTAGACCAATCACTTTGGGACTCCTCTATCACCCCTAAGTTCAGCATTTTCTGTACTTCCTCCCGTATTGCCTCCCGTCGGGCCTCTGGGATCCGATAGGGTTTTAACTTCACCCTTTCACCGGGCGGGGTAATAATATCATGCTCTACCCCAGATGTTTGTCCCGGCAGCTCAGAGAACACCTCCTTGTTGCGAAGCACAAACTCCTTAACCTCCTGCTGTTGGGGTTGTGACAAGGTGGCTGCTATTCCAACCTCCGGAATCACGCAACCAGTTTGAGCTGGTGACCAAGTTTCTGCGACTAGGGACTCTCTATCCCTCCAGGCTTTCAACAGATTAACGTGATATATCTGTTCGGGCTTTCGCCTTCCTGGTTGTCTGACCTTGTAATTCACTTCGCTCACTTTTTCCATTATCTCGTAGGGGCCTTGCCATTTGGCAAGGAATTTACTTTCAACCGTAGGGACAAGTACCAATATCCTATCCCCCGGGGAAAAGGTACGGGTCTTGGCTCCACGGTTGTACACTCTCTGCTGTGCCAACTGCGCTTGGGCCAAATGTTCCTTCACGATGGGCATTACCTGTGCAATTCGATCTTGCATCAGGGCGACATGCTCAATCACACTCCTGTGGGGAGAACTCTCACTTTCCCAAGTTTCCTTGGCAATATCCAACAGCCCTCTTGGGTGTCTCCCATACAGTAACTCAAAGGGGGAGAATCCCGTAGAGGATTGGGGCACCTCCCTAATAGCAAACATCAAATAAGGAAGTAGACAGTCCCAATCCTTTCCATCTCTATCCACCACTTTCTTCAACATTTGTTTTAGGGTTTTGTTGAATCTTTCAACCAGCCCATCGGTTTGGGGGTGATACACAGATGTACGCAATTGCGTCACTTTGAACAATTTACACAGCTCTTTCATAACCCGGGACATAAAGGGTGTACCTTGGTCCGTAAGCAGTTCTTTACAAATACCCACCCGGCTAAAAACAAGAGATAGCTCTTTGGCTATGGTTTTGGCCAAGGTATTTCTGAGAGGGATCACTTCTGGATAACGGGTGGCATAGTCCATTATAACCAATATGTACTGGTGCCCCCTAGCGGACTTGATTATAGGACCTACCAAATCCATTGCGATTCTCTCAAACGGGACCTCAATGATGGGTAGAGGGACCAGCGGGCTACGGAAATGTGGCATCGGGGCCGACCTCTGACACACAGGGCAGGAGGAACAATAATTTTCTATGTCCTTCATCACCCCAGGCCAATAGAATCTCTGTAATACCCTCTCTCGGGTTTTCTCTGTCCCCAGATGACCTCCAAGAATGTGCCCATGGGCCAACTCCAACACCAACTTCCTGTAAGGTTTGGGCACCACAAGCTGCTCAACGGTTTCTTCTGCCCTTTTTGCCACCCGATACAGTAGGTCCTTCTCTACGCTGAAGTATGGGTAAGTGCAGGTATTATCTGGGTTCACTAACTCGCCATCTATTTCCACTACGTTTTCCCGTGCCTTTATTAGGGCGGGGTCTTTTAACTGTTCTGTGGCAAAATTTTCCCTGTGAACCTCCAGATCAGAAAACTCCACAGACGGTAGGTTTTCGTCTGAGGAGGTGGGCTCCTCTCCAGTTTCTTGAGTCTCCCCTGCCAATACTGACAAGGGAAATTCTGGAGAGTCCTCACCACTCTCAGAGGAGTTCTGGCTATCACATTCCTGGTACATAGGGGCACCAGTGGGGGGCTCAGGATCATCCCACAGTTCCCAGAACTTCGGAAAATCCCTTCCCACAATGGCATCATGCGGTAATTGAGATACTAACCCCACTGGATGAGAGAGGGTACCTTTGGGGGTCTCGAAACACACTGTAGTCACTGGATACTCTCGGGTGTCCCCATGCACACAAATAACAGCTACCTTGCTATTCCCAGAAACCTCTGTTTTAACTAATTCAGACTTTATCAGGGTCACAAGGCTACCTGAATCCAGCAATACCACAACATTTCTACCATTAATACACATTTTGCATAAATGTTTCTCAGTTCCCCGAATGGCAGTGCATGCGACTGTCGCACACAGCGACTGACGTCGGTCCGTCAGAAAGTCACATTGCATGGGTTCCTCCACAACCGGGCAATTTGCTGCAATATGTCCCGCTTGCCGGCAGCGGTAGCAAACAATCCTTTTGGCTGCCTCTTGAGCCCCTGACTTCCCAGGCTGTTCTCGCCAAACTTTGGGTAGAGCTCCCACCCTCTCACTCTCTCCACCCTCACCCCTTGGAATCCTCTTATCCGCCCCTGGGGATGGTCTGGTCTTAGGGTGGAAAGTCCGAGAGTCTCTGGAAGAGGCCGTCAGGTTCTCTGTAGCCAAGTATTTCTCTACACGATCCACAAGACCACCGGCCGTCTCTGGGTCTCCATGGCTTACCCACTTTTGGATGGCAGTAGGAAGAGCTCTCAAAAACCGATCCATTACAACACGTTCCACAATCTCTGGTGCGGACAAAGTCTCTGGCTGTAGCCACTTCCTGCTCAGGTGAATGAGATCATACATTTGAGACCTGGGGGGTTTTCCAAGCTGGAAAGTCCAGTTATGCACACGCTGAGCCCGGACAGCCAGGGTGACACCCAGCCTTGCCAATATTTCAGCTTTTAGCATCACATAGTCTTTTGCTTGGTCAGGCTCTAGGTCATAGTAAGCCTTCTGCGATTCACCAGTTAACAGAGGAGCCACCAGTCCAGCCCACTGCTCCTCAGGCCACTTTTCTCTTTCAGCAGTCCTTTCAAATGTGGTCAAAAATACCTCTGGATCATCCTCTCCAGTCATTTTTGTCAATAAACGACTCACCCCAAAGGACGCGGTATTAGTGGGACGGCTTTCCTCACTGGTCTGCGGACGTTGCTGCATTACTGCTTCCATTTGTTGTAGTCTCTGCTCTTGCTTCTGTAACAGGTCTATGAAGCGGGCCTCAGATTGCTGCTGGGCTTGTTGCTGAGCTTCCAGACTCTGTTGGTGAGCTTGCTGCTGGGCTGCAAGGCTCCTTTGCAAACCTGCATTTGTCTGCTGTTGATTGGCATTTGCTAGAGCCAGCTGTTTCAGTATCTCCTCCATGCTGGCTTAAAAAAAACTGCCACTGGTTCTCCACCAACTGTGAAGGGGTTAACTCGGTAGCGGGTGTGTGTGACCCCCTGGTTGGGCTCCCCACACAAAAACAGGGCCAGCAGACGGAGTTTGTGGTTTTCCAAATCAAAAGGTGCGGTTTATTTTTCTATGTACAGTGACAAAAACACAGCAAAGCCAAAAAGAAACATAAACAAAATAAATCCTGGTCAGCTTGACCTCTGACTAAACATGCAGGTTTCCTAACTAACAACTGGGATCAGCCTAGTGCTGTCCTAGTCCCTAAGTCCCTGGTTTTAAATGTCCAAGCAAATAGCCACACAGGCTTTGTCTCACCGCACAGGGGTTCACTCTCCCTAGACAGTCCACACAGGTCTGGGTCCAGGCATGAGCTAACATCTAATGAAGCTGGGAGTTCTTATAGAGGCCTAAATGAGCTGACAAGCTTCAGCTGATCTCATCAACTCCCTGCCTGCACGACGCCCAGCCCTCTCCCTAGTTGTATAAGTCGGCATAAAGCCTGAATCTGGGAGAAATATATCTGCCCCCCTGGATGCAACCAGGTGACTTTACCTTCCTGCTGTCACAGTTGCTTTACTTGAACAATTTACTCCACAACACATTTTGCCGGACTTCTTATCCCATCTCTGCAGCATTTATACCACTTGAGAAACCAGAGGTTTCACACAGCCTTTCCATAGTACCATGTTCTTCAATTTCCATCCTTAATTTAGGCCCCTTTAAGTTGGAGCATTCCAAGGCCTTCCCCAGAGGGGCTTCTTCTCCATACTCCTTCAGACTACATAGCGACCACTTGAGAATAACTCTTCTCATTACTCTTGTAAACTCCACACCAAGCATTTATATAGTCAACTGGGTGACCCACCCCCTTGACACACCTCGGCAGGACTTAACTATGCAGAGGTTTAACCCCCGCCTACACACTGGAAAAGATGCTAACATTGCTTTACATTGCAGTTCAGTGCCCAATAAGTTACAAATACACTGAATCTCTGGCAGGATCAGCATGAATTTCCCGTACTTGAAGACATTTTCTATAGTCTGAAAAAACAAAACAAATGAAGCCACAGCAGCTTAGGACTGATAAGCTGCAATATATTTAAACATAAACCTATGTATTGGTTTATATTTGTTGAGATATAATTTAACTTAGTCTTAGGGAATACTTTATTGGTTAAAGTGGTTGTAAAGGCTCAAGTTGTTTACCTTCATGCATTCTATGCATGAAGGTAAAAAACCTTCTGTGTGCAGCAGCACTTAGATACCTGAGCCCCATATAGATCCAGCGATGTGCATGAGAGCAGTGGCTCCCCTTGGTCTCTTCCTCCTTATTGGCAGAGACATCAGTGGGTGACATTGGCTTCCACTACTGTAAATCACAGCCAGTGAGCCAACGAGGAGTGAGCAGGGTGGGGTAGAGCCACGCTCAGGAGCAAGCCTGCTCGGGGGGCCCCCATATCAAGCTGTTTGCTATGGAGGCACTTGGCAGGAGAGGCGGGCCAGGAGCCCTGGCAGGGGACCTGAGAAGTGGAGGGTCGGGGCTTCTCTGTGCAAAACAATTACACAAAGCAGGTAAGTATAACATGTTTGTTATTATAAAAAAAAAAAAAAGTGTCACTTTAGGTTAATGTCAGAATTTAAGGTTTAGGTTTCCATGGTGATGACCTCTTAGGGGTATGTCCAAGATGCCCTGTACTCACAGTATGTCCTCAATCTTTTGGGTTGGGGAACAATAGGCATCAATTAATATAGAAAAATGAGGACATCTTGGGGAGGAGAAGAGGTATTGTAACAAACCGCTTCAAAATTGTGTTGCAATGGCAATTTCTATAGTGACTTTATTGTAATAAAATAGAGATATAGGTTTAGTAACAGTATATGTGTACAGGGCCCCTGGAAATGGATGGGTGGGGCTTGGAAAGGGTTTTTGGAGACCCATGTGTTTGAACAGATTGATGGTGTTTGGAAGGACAAAGAGGGAGATGGCGGCCTGAAGCTGGAGAGCTTTGGAGAACTTTTGAGTTGGACTGAGCAAGGAACCATGGACATTACATCTTGACCCCTAAGTTGAGTACATGTTTAGTTTACTTAATGTGTACATATTTTACATGCTTATATTTGTAGGTATATATTTTGTAAGCTATGAATTGTGTTGTGTTGTGCATCCTACAGTTGTATGTGCAGATTTTTCCTTGTTTAGTAAAGCATTGATACACTACAGAAGTCTAAGCTTCCTTGGTTTTACCACAAGAACTTATTAGATAGATGGAAAGCATTACAAAAATGTAAGGTATTTTTTTATACAGTACCTCACAAAAGTGATTAGATCCCTCACATTTTTGTAAATATTTTTTATATTTTTTCATGTGACAACACTGAAGAAATGACACTTTGCTACAATGTAAAGTAGTGAGTGTACAGCTCGTATAACAGTGTAAATTTGCTGTCCCCTCAAAATAACTCAACACACAGCCATTAATGTCTAAACTGCTGGCAACATAAGTGAGTACACCACTAAGTGAAAATGTCCAAATTGGGCCCAATTAACCACTTTCCCCTCCCGGTGTCATGTGACTTGTTAGTGTTACAGTTGTGAATGGGAAGCAGGTGTGTTAAATTTGGTGTTATCGCTCTCACTCTCTCATACTGGTCACTGGAAGTTCAACATGGCACCTCATGGCAAAGAACTCTCTGAGGATCTGAAAAAAGAATTGTTGCTCTACATAAAGATGGCCTAGGCTATAAGAAGATTGCCAAGACCCTGAAACTGAGCTGCAGCATGGTGGCCAAGACCATACAGCGGTTTAACAGGACAGGTTCCACTCAGAACAGGCCTTGCCATGGTCGACCAAAGAAGTTGAGTGCATGTGCTCAGCGTCATATCCAGAGGTTGTCTTTGGGAAATTGGGAAATAGACACATGAGTGCTGTCAGCATTGCTGCAGAGGTTGAAGGGGTGGGAGGTCAGCCTGTCAGTGCTCAGACCATACGCCGCACACAGCATCAAATTGGTCTGCATGGCTGTCGTCCCAAAAGGAAGCCTCTTCTAAAGATGATGCACAAGAAAGCCCGCAAACAGTTTGTTGAAGACATGGATTACTGGAACCATGTCTTGTGGTCTGATGAGACCAAGATAAACTTATTTGGTTCAGATGGTATCAATCGTGTGTGGCAGCAACCAGGTGAGGAGTACAAAGACAAGTGATTCTTGCCTACAGTCAAGCATGGTGGTAGAAGTGTCATGGTCTGGGGCTGCATGAGTGCTGCCGACACTGGGGGGTGACAGTTCATTGAGGGAACCATGAATGCCAACATGTACTGTGACATACTGAAGCGGAGCATGATCCTCTCCCTTCGGAGACTGGGGCAGTATTCCAACATGATAACGACCCCAAACACCTCCAAGATGACCACTGCCTTGCTAAAGAAGCTGAGGGTAAAGGTGATGGACTGGCCAAGCATGTCTCCAGACCTAAACCCTATTAAATATCTGTGGGGCATCCTCAAAGGGAAGGTGGAGGAGCGCAAGGTCTCTAACATCCACCAGCTCCGTGATGTCATCATGGAGAAGTGGAAGAGGACTTCAGTGGCAACCTGTGAAGCTCTGGTGAACTCCATGCCCAAGAGGGTTAAGGCAGTGCTGGAAAGTAATAGTGGCCACACAAAATATTGACACTTTGCGCCCAATTTGGACATTTTCACTTAGAGGTGTACTCACTTTTGTTGCCAGCGGTTTAGACATTAATGGCTGTGTTAAGTTATTTTGAGGGGACAGCAAATTTACACTGTTATACAAGCTGTACACTCACTACTTTACATTGTAGCAAAGTGTCATTTCTTCAGTGTTGTCACATGAAAAGATAGAATAAAATATTTACATCAAATGTGAGTGGTGTACTCACTTTTGTGAGATACTGTATATGGGGGGGGGGGGGGTTAAAAGAAATATATCTTGGGGACCACATTAGAAAATAGTCCAAAGTCGGATTTAGTGGGCTTTAATATAATTTTCAGCAGGCATTTTTAAATATTTTTTTTTCAGAAAAAGTTTTGGAATCATGCCAAGAAAATGCACAGTGCAATATTTGGGCAAATAGGTCATCGTGTTCAAGACGGATAGATGTGTGCCAAATCAATTTAAAAAGTTTTAGCAGTACTTTAGTAGATCAAGGGGTGTTCCTCCATTGGGCACAGCGCAAGTGTAAATTAACTGGCTTTGGATGAAAGAAGTGACATATACTGGCTCGTCTTCATGAGCCATTGACATGTAAAATTATTGCTGGAACCGCTCCAAGGAGTATAATATATTAGAAGTTGCAGAAATAGACTGCGGCAAAACTTAATAAACGAGTGTATCTGAATTTTTTTAGAAATGTAGAGTAATTAAAAGGGACATTGACATCATTCAATGAATGCTTCATAAGGATTTCCTTTAGAAAAGGATAAAAAAGGAAAAAAGAAATAAAAAAACAAGAAGACGGTCCATTTCCAAATGGATTGGGTGACAATCTTATGTCTATGAGGTTCCTGCAGACCATTAGTTGAGGTTTCTTGAAGGAAATAGTGATCATACAAGTTAGGAAAGCTTGTTCCCTCCCCCTCTACTCTACATAAGCTAATATTGATTACCGTATATACTCGAGTATATAAGCCGAGTTTTTCAGCCCTTTTTTTAGGGCTGAAAATACACCCCTCGCCTTATACTCGAGTCAGTACCTGAAAATCTTCTTATACTGCGGCCATTGTTTAACCACTTCAACACCGGGCTTTTTGTACCACTTCAATACCGGGCCTATTCTGGCACTTCTCTCCTACATGTACAAATCATCATTCTTTTGCTAGAAAATTACTCAGAACCCCCAAACACTATATATGTTTTTTTATCAGACACCCTAGGGAATAAAATGACGGTCATTGCAACTTTTTTTCTTGCACGATATTTGCGCAATAATTTTTCAAACGCCTTTTTAAAAAAAAAAATGGTTTCATGAGTTAAAAAATAACAAAACAGTAAAGTTAGCCCAATTTTTTGGGAAAATATGAAAGATGATGTTACGCCGAGTAAATAGATACCTAACATGTCACGCTTTAAAATTGCGCACACTCATGGTACTTAAAAATCTCCATAGGCGACGTTTTAATTTTTTTTACAGGTTACCAGGTTAGAATTACAGAGGAGGTCTAGTGCTAGAATTGTTGCACGCACTCTAACGCACGCGGCGATACCTCACATATGTAGTTTGAACGGCGTTTACATATGTGGGCGACTTACGTGTGCATTCGCTTCTGATCGCAAGCTACCGGGGACAGGGGCGTTTTAAATTTTTTTTATTATTATTTATTATCTTTTTTTACTTATTTATTTATGTTTTTACAATTATTTTACTTTTTTTTTTACTTTTTTTTTTTACTTTTTTTTTTTTTGATCACTTTTATTCCTATTACATGGGAGATCCCATCTGTGGACGTCATTTGACTATGGCTGGGTAGGGAAGTGGTTAAATATCATGGCTTCCTCCTGGTCCCTTCCGTGATAGGCGTTTCCAGCAAACACTGTGTTGAGTGTTCCGCCTATCACGGAGATCCTCTCATTCTCGGACTCCTATTCCCAGCAGACACTGTGTTCAGTGTTCCGCCTATCATGGACGTTCTCTTGTCCGAGGATGAAAAGACATCCGTGATTGGCGGAACACTGAACACAGTGCCTGCTGGGAAACGGAGTCCGAGAATGAGAGGATCTCCGTGATAGGTGGAACACTCAACACAGTGTTTGCTGGAAACTCCTATCACGGAAGGGACCAGGAGAAAGCTGCGATATTTAAACAATGGACGCCGGCTGCAGTATAAGAAGATTTTCAGGTACACTGACTCGGGCACAGGGAGGCTGCAATGGACACAGTGAGGTTGGGCACAGTAAGCTGGCAATGGGCACAGTAAGGTGGCACAGTGAGGTGGCAATGGGCACAGTGAGGTGGCACAGTGAGGTGGCAATGGACACAGTAAGGTTGGGCAATTGGCACAGTGAGGTGGCAATGAGCACATTTCCCCCCCATGGCTTATACTCGAGTCAATAAGTTTTCCCAGTTTATTGGGGTAATATTAGGTACCTCGGCTTATACTCGGGTCGGCTTATACTCAAGTATATACAGTCGTTTCTCAATCTTATCATTCATGTTTAAGAACCCTTAGGCCCCTTTCACACTGTGGTGGGAGGTGCGCTGGCAGTATAGCACCGCTATTTTTAGCGGTGCTTTACCGTCGGAATTGCGGTGGTATTCGGCCGCTAGCGGAGCGGTTTTAACCCCGGCTCACGGCCGAAAAAGGGTTAATACCGCCAGCAATGCGCCTATGCAGAGGCGCATTGCCGGCGGTATAGCCACGGTTTCCTATTGCTTTCAATAGGAAGGAGCGGTGGAGGAGCGGTATACACACCAATCCTCTCACCGCTATAAAGATGCTGCTAGCAGGACTTTTGGAGCGGTCCTGCTAGCGCACCGCTCCAGTGTGAAAGCCCTCAAGCTTTCATACTGGAGAAACAGCAGTCGCTGTTTAGGGTCGGTTTGCAGGCGCTATTTTTAGCGCAGTAGCGCCTGGAAACCGCCCAAGTGTGAAAGGGGTCTTAGGATGAGGGGCCTGAGGGTGCACTACACAGGACTCGGTTGCACTGAAACATGCCCAAGTTCAAATGTCCTCCCTCCCTCACAGGTCTGCACTCACCCTGGGCTATAAGCAAGTGTTCCCGAGCACACTTACATCATCACCTGTACCAACCAGACCTCAGTGATCCCTGTTTCTGTGCTCAGTCATCTGTGGGGAGATCAGGCAAGGTATATCAAGGTTTGCGCTTAAGAACCTTGTGCATTACCATAGACAAATTTAGTAAATCCAACAAGACAAATGGAATCTCACAAGCAGATAAAAAAACAGCAAGCATGTAACTGGTATACAGTGCCTTGAAAAAGTATTCATACTCCTTGACATTTTCCACAGTGGAACATAATTTTGGAGTGGAACGAAAATTATAAATGGTTTTCAAGATTTTTTACAAATAAATATGTGAAAAGTGTGGGGGGCATTTGTATTCAGCCCCCTGAGTCAATACTTTGTAGACCTGCCTTTCTCTGCAATTACAGCTGCAAGTCTTTTTGGGGATGTCTCTACCAGCTTTGCACATCTAGAGAGCGACATTTTTGCACATTTTTCTTTGCAAAATAGCCCGAGCTCTGTCACATTGGATGGAGAGTGTCTGTGAACAGAAAATTTCAAGTCTTGCCACAGATTCTCAATTGGATTTAGGTCTGGACTGTGACTGGACCATTCTAACAGATGAATATGCTTTGATCTAAACCATTCCATTGTAGCTCTGGCTGTATGTTTAGGGTTGTTGTCCTGCTGGAAGGTGAACCTCCGCCTCAGTCTCAAGTCTTTTGCAGACTCTTAACAGGTTTTCTTCTAAGATTGCCCTGTATTTGGCTCCATATATCTTCCCATCAACTCTGACCAGTCCCTGCTAAAAAACGCATCCCCACAACATGATGCTGTCACCACCATGTTTCATGATGGTGTGTTCAGGGTGATGAGCAGTGTTAGTTTTCTGCCACACATAGCGATTTGCCAAAAAGTTCAATTTTGGGCTCACCTGACCAGAGCACCTTCTTCCACATGTTTGCTGTGTCCCCCACATGGCTTAGAAGCATTTTTAAAGAAAATCCCTGGATTAAGCGCTGGAGTGTTTTTGGACATGGTTTGCGCTCAACTAAAGCAAACCATGACAGGACCACCTCTTGCAGGTTGGGGCCTCTTGAAGGAAATAGCAATTCCTTGTTAGGAAAGCTCATGCCCTTACATAAACTAAATGTGATTTATCTCTTAAGCCTATTATTCGTGTTTAGGAACCCACCGGCAGATTTAGGTGCCTGAGAAGGCTAGATCAAGCTACCTTCCAAATAACATAGTATGGTTTATGGGCACCTTAAAGGGCATCTGTACTGAGTAAAATATGTTGGCTGCCATTGCCAACCTCCTTCTGCAAATGGAAATGTTTCTAGTTTCAATAGCTTATGATTCACATATCCTGAACAAACATATAGCAGCTGGAATCAGAGTGATGTTGGACGCTTTCATGAGCAGAATGTTTTCAAGACAGATTATTTAAGCCACTAGATCATCAGGACAGCCAAACAACAATTATTTTTAGGAGAGGTCAGCAATGGTAACCTGAATATTTAAGATTGCAGGATTTAGGATTGTTATAATAGTTGGGCCAACAGAGACCAACAATGAATATTAAAGGGGCATTTCTTAACCTACAAACACCAACAGAGAGTATGGGCACAAGAGCAGTTACCGTATATACTCGAGTATAAGCCGAGTTTTTCAGCACATTTTTTTGTGCTGAAAATGCCCCCTCGGCTTATACTCAAGTCTGTGTCCATCTTCAACTTTGTGCGCCTGATCCCAGCAAACTTGGCACACATGTAGCCCTACTCTTCATCTATAAGTGTGAAAAGTTTGTTGTCCATGGGACCCAAGGCTGGGGAGCACCGATTTTTCAAAGCCGGGCACCCCTTCCATAGACTCCCATGCTAAACGTCAGTCTAGTCACACAGCGCCGGAGATCAGGTAGGGAGATTGGGCACAGTGGGGCATGAACACAGTGAGGCATACAGATGGACACCCTAGGCTTATACTCAAGCCAATCATTTTTCCCAGTTTTTTGTGGTAAAATTGGGTGCCTCGGCTTATATTTGGGTCGGCTTATACTCGAGTATATACGGTATGTCCTTAGATGTGGTTAAAGCTTTTGATAGCTTGGAGTGGGGGTATATCTGGCATATTCTAGGAGCATTCGGTTTTGGTCCGTTGTTTATTTGGTGGATAAAAATATTGTATAGTGATCCCAGCGCGAAAATTAGAGTCAACAATGATTACTCAGGTAAGATTCAATTAGAGAGGGGCACAAGGCAGGGGTGCCCATTGTCACCCCTGCTTTTTGCACTAGCAATGGAGTCACTGGCCCCTGCAATAAGAGTGAATACCAAAATGGAGGGATTTCTGAGACCGACGGGGGAAGAGAGAATCGCACTTTATGCGGATGATGTTCTCCTCTTCCTTGGGGACACAGACCACTCACTCAAGCAGGCAATAAGTATTTTTAGAGAATTTGGAAGAATTTCAGGATTGGTTATAAATTGAGAGAAATCAGCATTGATGCCGGAGGACCCCATTGTAAACCAAACCTCAGTAGAAATCCCCTAGTTGGAAATAGTCGAGACAATGAAATACCTGGGAATATACATAACGAGCGACCCTAATAAATATATAAATAATAACATAATTCCCCTCTTGTCTAAATTTAAAAATAAAATCCAAATATGGCGGCGTCTCCCATTATCAGTTGCAGGGAGATGCAACCTGATTAAAATGCTGTGGATGCCACAGTTATTATACTTATTGCATAATACGCCAATATGGATACATAAGAAATGGTTTAGGAAAATTGATACATTATTTAGAGAACTAATATGGAAAGGAGGCCAGTCCAGGATATGGTTACAAACCTTACAGCTATCAACAAGGGAGGGAGGTATGGCGGTGCCACACTCACGGTGCTACATTCTGGCAGCACAATTGCAGCATATAGGAGTGAGATCAGAGTCAGGAGTAGATATAAATGGGGGACTAATGATATTGTGGGCACCCCATAAGACAGTGATGGAGGTCTTGGAGGCTAACTCATTTGTCAATAAATCCCCCATGGTTAAGATGGCTATAAAGGTATGGAAAGCAGTAAAAGCAATAGGGGGACAAGGTGGAGTGACAGAATATGCGCCCCTCTGGGACAATAGGAATTTCCAGGAGCTGGAGACGGTGGGAAAAAAAAAGGAGTGGGAAGTAAAGGGGATAGTTAGACTGGCCCAGCTGTACGAGGGAAGAACTCTAAAAACTTTTACTGCATTGAGAGAGGAATATGATGTTCCTAAACATACATTTTATAGATATCTTCAAATTAGACATGCCTTAAATGTTCAGTTTGACAGATTAGGACCAGCCTGGTGTAAAACTCCTATTCTTCAGAGATTGGGTAATCAGAGTAGGACTGGGGGATTTATTTCTGAAATCTATCCACATATATGTGAAGGAAGTATCGAGGGCCCAGAACAGCTCAAAAGCAAAGGGAAATGGGAGGAAGATTTAGGGCCCATATCAGAGGGGTGTAGCGGGGCTTTAAATCTAAGGGAATGTTTGAGTGATAGTTGTACTCAAACACACTATTTGATAGGGTTCTGTAAAACCCTTTTTTATATTACAGGTGGGATGCTGGTGTATAGTTCCCTGTGGCCTGTTGATGGCGCTGCCATCGCAGGCTAGGTTTGAACCACTGGTACAGTGCTGCGCCTTGAATGTCCCCTCTCGGTGGTGGTATGGTGGGCGTGTCGGCCTGCTGTGCATGCTGGGAGAGGATAAAAAAGGGGCAGACCCTGTCTGTAAGGGGTGAGTTCCCAGGGGTCCGACCCCGGGAGTGTGTTGTCTTGTTCGTGGCCACCCTAGGCACCTTTAGCCCTGGGGTGGAGTTCCTGGTCCGGTACACTGGTGGATCAGTCCCAGGCACCTTTAGTCCTGGGGCTGTAACTACAGGCCTTGGGTCCAGCACCTTCGGTTGGAACCCACAGAGGGAGGAGGAATCCCAGGGTGCTGCCTTGCGAGGAGACCCGTATCTACAAGAGGAGGCTGGGGGAGGACCGTTCCGAGGGACTGGTGAGAGATCACAGTAAAGGAAGGGGCCCGGTAACTCTCTAGAGGGATGTCATCTTCCTGTTAGAGGCCTTATACCAGAACCATCGTTCACCAGGTCTGTGGCAGAGACCTAACGTTCACCAGATCTGTGGCAGAGTTTGCGCAGAGACTGTGTGTAATCTAATTCTAGCATCACTCCGGCTGCTAGGATCCACTCTAATGGGAGACTATCCGGATGAGCTGAGACTACCTGAAGATATGGGCAGTGAATAAGTATTCGTTTGTGTCTGGACCTAATCCAACACCTCTTGCTGTCCTGATCTTCCTCCAACCTTTCCTATTTAAATGACTATGCATAACAGAAAAATAAACTCTACATTGGAGTTGCAATTGGTGTGGACCTTGGAGTTATTGGGGAATAGAGACTTGTCTTTATTGCAGTGAAGACGGGAACCATTCTCTAGAGAACCTGACCATAGAGACCCAGGTACATTACACCGCTCAACCTCTTCACACAGGAGGGTACAGGCATGTGGCATGGTGTGCCCCTTTTCCTACAAGTGAGCCAAAGGTAAGGAATAGGGGTCTGTGTGCTACAGGGGCAATGGAAGAAGATACTAGAGAGCGGACATCTGGTAACAGTCTCACCTGCACAGAAGTTCTCATTTCTGATGCTGTTACACAGGACATACTATACACCAAAAAGGCTGTTTAAGTTTGGGTGGAGAGTAGATGCAGGGTGCCCCAGGTGCCATGGTACGGGAGACTTGATACATATGATATGGAGGTGCCCGAAATTATTCAGATACTGGTCAGAGATCCTTAACACCATAAATATGATATCTAAAACGGCGTTAGAAATGGATCCCAGACTGTGTATTAGTCTGGGTTCACACTTGTACAACACGACAGTCATACAACTTTCATCCTACTTTGCTCTGAGACATCAGTCCTACATTGGTCCTACATTGCTCCTACATCCATCCGACTTTCATGAACAGGATACTACATTGATCCGACTTTGTGATAGTCTGAATTGTTCTTTGACCAATCAAAACAATCCCAGTGTGAGATAAATTCCCTTTACTGCTGCTGTAATCACCATGTCGGATGTCAAAAGTCGGAGGGTTAGGACAAGGATCCTACTTTGATCCGACTTCAATGATACTCAATGGGCTGAAGTAGGATCAAAGTTGGACCAAAGTAGTACAGGGAGCATTTTCAAAGTCGGACCGACTTGTGTCGGACCAGTTAAGACAGCTCTCATAGGGAAACATTGATTTTCACACATCATGCGACATGAGTTCCCAATGTTCGGAGCGTTTGTCGGACCAGTGTGAACCCAGCCTTAGGGTTGCCACCTCATCCCTTTAAACCCGAACACATATTAATTACACAGGTTCTGTGGCTGATTAAGGTGGTAATGAAACTCACTTGGTGCCTTATCTGCCTTTAATTAGCCTCAGAACCTGTGTAATTCATATGTGTTCAGGTTTAAAGGGATGAGGTGGCAACTCTACGCGTGTATCCTGGGACTAGGGGAAGGAATAAGCGGAGTGGCCAGCACAACAAAAGCAGTGCTGAGGTGTCTCTTTCAAGCAAGAAAATTAATTAATTAATTGCGCAAAGATGGCAAGCAGAGTAAGAGATTGGGTTAACGTAGTTACTGAAACAATATGGAAGGAGAAAGTAGTTTACACCAAGAGAAGGCATATTAGGGAGTTTGGAAAAGTGTGTGTAGCGGCCACCCCCTCACCCCGTCCTCTTCTTTAGCCTAGGGGTATGTCACGCGACAGGGGTGAGGGTGCGCTACGGCCCATGTCCTCCCCACTACTTGGGGGCGAGGTGAAGGCCAATACCTAATGTTTCCTCGGGCCGGTGTCCTGAACATGTACCGAGTCTGTTGTGCAGAAACCTCCCTTTGCTCCCATTAACAGAGTCCATACACCGATCACAATCCAACGGTTAGATTTATTTCGTATCTTCAGTTACAAGGCAATGCGATGGCATGATACGGTGGAATGAGCAGGTCGAGGCACTATACTGATCTGGGTCCCTACACCCCCTATACTATGACCAAGGGTTGTAGGAGTCTCGACATGAATACCTCTGTTGCGCTGCAGGCCCCTATCAGGGGAAGATGTCCTCCAAGGGAGTTACTGAAGGCCCATCCGTCACCGGGTTGACACTACACCGGGTCTTCGAACGAGTGACCTCCCCAGCCTCCTCACCTCAGATGCGGGTCCCCTCGCGAGGGGCGCCCTGGAGCAACTCCACCCTCGCGGGACCCAGTCGGAGCCACCGGGTCCCAGGCCTCCTCAATAGTACCTCATCCCAGGCTAAAGGTGCCTGGGATGGACTCCATCTTCATCCCGGCCAGGCCTAGGGCGCCTAGGCTGGAACCTTGAACCGCCCGCACCCAGGCTGAAGGTGCCTGGGTGCGTGAAGAGATGATCCCCGAAGACCGACCTCGTGGCGAGGGCGTCTCCCCCTTTTTATCTCCTCCCGTCGACACCACGGCGGGTTCCCCGCCCCGGCCGTACCATCTCCAGGAAGTGACAAAGAAGGGTAGCACTCTGGTAGTGATTCTACCCCGAGCCAGTAGGTACACTGACACCCACTGGTCGAAGAGAATATTACACCACCCAAACCTCCACGAATAAGAAAAAGGGGTCTGAACCCTAACATAATTACACACTTGGGTCACACTACTCCCCAAGTGTACCCCACTAAATTGAGGACCCCGCTACACATGAATACTTGGTTGGAAAATATGGGGTATCCCATGTAAAACAGAAGAAATTAAGTAAGGCGGGTGGTTTAAAAAAGTAAATAAAAATAAAATAAATAATGTGTGGAAAAAAAAGAAGATAGAACACCCACCACGAGCGCGGGCAGAGTGGGGTGGAGGGAGGGGGAGGGTGAAAAGGTCAATAAAGTGAAATTGTGTGATATTGAAAATGTCCTGATATTGTAAATTATGAAATATATGTATGCATATATATGTCCTCTGTTATTTTTAATGTTGAAGAAAATTAATAAAAATAATATAAAAAAAAAAAAAAAGGGGCAATAAGGGTAGAAACATACAGCAGAATGACATGTAGTAATGTTTTTCCTTATCTTACAGCTTCAAGAACAGCACATTGCAAGCTGCTAGCTCCTGTTAAGCCTCGTACACACGGCCGAGAATCCCGTCAGGAAAAAAACGTTGTTTTTCCTGACAAGATTCCTGGCAAGCTTTTCTTGCCAAGCCGTGCATACAGACAGCCATTCAAAAGAACCGCCGTTCGTTTGAATGGCAAGAACGCGGTGACGTCATCGACTACGACGAGCATGCGCTCGTCACATTCGATGCCGTCGCCGCCATCTTGCTTCACCCTACACTACCCTTGTAAGCTACCGCGCATGCGTCTAAGTCTCTTCGAGAATCCCGAGAAAATAGAGAGCAGGTTCTCTATTTTTATGGTCGAGATTCCCGGCAGTTTTCTCGACGAGAAACCATACATACACGAACGGTTTTCTCGGCAAAAAGCTCTGCCAGCAGTTTTCTTGCCGAGAAAACCGGCCATGTGTACGAGGCTTCACTCCAACATTGCATGGTGGAATGGAACTGCTGCTGCTATAGGAGTCCCAGTGCTCCTCAGTTTTTTTAAAGAGACAGCCCAGGTCCCTTTATAGGCTTTTAATTAAACAGGAGGATCACAGCAGAAATGTATCTGTTTTCACATTTCATTTAGTCAAGCCCAGGAATTCTTATGATTATATTGGCTAAATCTCTGTGGATGTCGCAAGGTTTTCTGCAAGCTACAGTTAGTAGCTTTTCAAAGTTGGGTGGTGGACATACTAGGGAATGATGAAGCTGCCCTCAAGCAAAATTGTTTGCAAGCAAGCTCACGTGGATATATGTCGGTACGTTCTTGCAAAACAACGCATTTGTACGCTGTTCCTTTTAAGAGCCACAAGCGGCGTGTGCACCAACTGCACGACGCGGGACCCGATGCGTGTGGCTAGGGAGATTTATGTGTCTAAACACACAAATCCCTGTTCTGTCAGTGGATAGGAGACAGATCATTTGTTCCTATGAAGTAGTAACAGTTCTATGTCTCCTCCCCCAGTCAGTCCCATCCCCCCACAGTTAGAAACACTAACTAGGAAACACATTTGTCCCCTTGAGGGTGACATTAGCAATCAGCATTAAAGTTAAACTCCAGTTTAGGTTAAAAATAAAAAAAATATTGCCCATCACTTTTAAGGATATAAAAAAGTAGTCCTTGCAATACTTATGATCACTTTTATTCAATATTTGTTGGTTTTATTACATTAAAACCCATCTTTTGACCTGCACCATTGGAGCACCGTTTTTCTTTCTCCTTCCATGTTTGGCGGATTACGTTTTTTAAATTGTTCCATTGTGCCCTTACCGACCCTGTAATGGGGTTCTCCTATCTGGAGCTGTCTCAATACCATCTGAAAACAGGGTGGACACCCTGCGAGCTCTGAGTTTCCCAGGAGTCCAGGATACCATCCACTTTGGATCTCCAGCCGTGGATTGTCGGGTCCAGGAGCTACGTTTGTGGTCTTCATCACCCAGAGTCTACAGACAAGGCGAGCCTACCAGCCGTTGGGATTCCATATGCCTTGACGATCTGCTGTCGCTGACAGGTAGATCCACCTGTTCCGGTAAGTGTACCCAGTCTCTTATCCATCTGAAAGAAAGTTCCATGTGACGGTCTATATGGTTACACGTTTATTTCCACCTGGGATTCTTCATTATATGTTGATGGACTATTCACATTTGTGTTTTTCCTTTTTGTTATGTGGACTCATTAGCACATACAGTAGTTTTATATTTTCATTGCACTAACTTAGCGGGTTACATCCCACTTAGTGAGATAGCAATATCTCTCTTATTACCTAGCGCTACATTTCTTTTTCCAATGTTGCAATACTCACCCTATCTCTAGATCTGTCTTCCACAGACTAGGCACTGGTCCTCTTCTAGGTTGAATGACATCCAGAGTAATTCAATCCACTTCCAGTGAGCCTAGGACATCAAGAAACTGCCTTCTAGACACGTTACCAATCCTCCGTGAGCTCAGAGAAGAACACCAACCAACAGTGGAAAAAGAGGACTGTGATGTCACGTAAAAGGACTGGAGACCAATAGAAAAAAAAATGTTCTTGGCCTATCAAATTTAAGCCTGCTTGTGAAGTTTAAATATCATTGCTAGGCGCATGCGCGGCTTGTAGGATGGCGGACGTGTGAGAGACGAGCTCCGGTCCCCGTCTCCCTGTTTGCGGCTCCTGCTCCGCTTCCACAGCTACAATAGCAACAGGAGCATCACCACAGCTAGCCTGAAGCCCCCGGGCAGCTTATGGGCAAGATTGGAAACCAGAAAGCGATATACTGAGGCTTTGTCCCACCGTCACCCTCAAGGCCTAGTCACGCCATGGAGCGCTTCCTATACAGGCCGCAATCCCCGGCCTCGAGTACAGCCACCGGCCCACCGGATCACGCTAATCCCAGCCAAACGTCCGATACCATACCACCGGTGGACTATGGATCCCAGCAATCCAAACCCACAGATGCTGCAGCGATGGTGACGGTGGCTGTGCTGGATCTCAGGCTGCAATCGCTACTTCAGGATCTGACCCACAACTTAGCCAAGGAGGTGGGTAAGATTGCACATGAACTCAGGGGGAGATGGATCAATTGGGGGAGCGAACAAACACCTTAGAGACCAAATTTGACGATCTCACTCAATATGTGCATGTGTTAGAGGAAGACAATGCAGCCATGAAGCACACAGTTTCTCAACTCAAGATACAGCAGGAAGACCTGGAGAACAGGGAACGACGCCAGAACCTCCGTATTCGCGGAGTGCCTGAATCGGTCTCTGACAAAGAACTACGCCCATACCTGCTAGGTCTTTTTGTTACTCTGGCACCCCATATTCCGGACATTGACTGGCTTCTTGACCGGGCCCACAGGTCTCTAGCCCCTAAGCCCCCTCCTGGCTTCAACCCCAGAGACATTATTGTTAGTTTTCATTTCTATGAAAGTAAAGAAGCCCTCATGTTCGCGACTCGTAATAAATCCCGCATAGAATACAAGTCAGCCAAGATCCAGATATTCAGTGATCTATCCCCTAGCACCCTGGCAGAAAGACAGAGCTTCCGCCCGGTTACCATTTACTTGCAAAATCTCCAAGTGCCTTATCGTTGGGGATTTCCTTTTCGCCTGACTGTCACTAAAGATGGAATTCAACACTCACTAAGAGATCTCTTTGAAAATGAGGCTTTTCTCCACAATCTGGATCTCCCCCTCATCCCTGAAGAGGATCTCCAGTTACCCGCTCTGCATACCAAGCCTCTTGCTACTCCTGCCAAGATTTGGACCCCTGTTCAACGTCGTTCACGAAAAACCTTCTCCACCCCTCAACGCGCTGACCCCTCCAGATTTCTGACCTGCAACTGCTTGTGGCCCCAGAAATTTATTCTTCCGCTACCACGGCCGGTTGAGGTTCACCGTGGCTGTGCTGGTGATCCGGGGAATACGGATCACTCTTGTTGTCCCTTATTTCTTTTAAATGGGACGCTACCCTGAAATATATAACTTACACGCTCCAGTTTTAGTTATCTCTTTCATTTTACAGCTGCCTCTTTGATACATATCCTGAAATCCTATCTCATGCCCACTCCTAGAATGGTGCTGATTGTCTACATTGATGTGGCGGGGACCCCCGCTGGTTCCTGCAGGTTGCTATGCTCCTTCACTTCCCAGATTGTTGTCTGGGCTCCCTGATGTGTTTTTTTTTTCATCAGGGCTCTTGAAAATGTGTTTTCATTTACTTTTTGTTCTTTTTTTTTTGATTTTCTTTTTATTTGTTCATTATTATTTTTCCCTCTCATGCTCAACCAATATATGTTATATTAGAGGTCTTTTTTTTGTTGACCCTACTCAGGTTACTAAGATTACCCTCAAGGCATTATTTCGACATGTAAGCCTTTTGGCTCAAATATGCTCTTTATTGTGGTTACTTGAATGTTTATTCTTTTTAGATTTTGTTACAGATACTATGCTAGCTAGTTACAACTCTGATAGACTATGGCTCTGAAGGTATACTCCTGTAATGTTAAAGGCCTAAATTCCATTGGTAAACAATGGCAAGCTCTGAAGGAATTCAGGTCCTCTAACGCGGATGTGATTATGGTTCAGGAGACTCACTTCAGACCTGGGGGATCCTTTAAATTTGCTTCCAGACATTTTCCCACGGCGTTTGTGGTCGATATGTTCTCCTGAACTGTACTCTTTTGAACACCCAACTTACTTTGGTTAACATTTATGCCCCAAATACCGGCCAGATTAGCTTCCTCACAACAGTGTTTGAAAAAATACAACTGGATTCTCAACCTTTTAAGATCATAGGAGGTGATTTCAATGTGTGCATGTCTCCGACCAAGGACAGACGGGCATTATTTCAAGACATTCCGTGTATGGCCGTTCAGAAACTCTCAGCTTCCTTTCGTAACCTGACAAGTAGAGTTGAGCGGACACCTGGATGTTCGGGTTCGACGGGTTCGGCCGAACTTCGGAAAAAAGTTCGGGTTCGGGACCGAACTTTAACCCTAACCCGAACCCCATTGAAGTCAATGGGGACCCGGACTTCTAAGGACTAAAAAGGCTCTAAAAAAGTAATGGAAAGGGCTAGAGGGCTGCAAATGGCAGCAAAATGTTGTCAAGAGCATGGCAAGTGCTCTGCAAACAAATGTGGATAGGGAAATAACTTAAAATAACATAAAAAAATAAAAATAAAAAATAATAATCTTGACCTAGGAGGACGAGGTCCATATGGAGTAGGAGGTTGAGGTGGCGGTGGATGTGGCTGTGTAGGTGGAAGCGGCGGTGGAGGAGGACGAGGTAGCCAACACTGATTCAAAAATACAACAATGGCTGGGTAAGCCCGGTGATGTGTCGAATTCTGTCCCCCGTCAAATAGTGTCCACCCTGTACTGCGCTTGCTCAGTATGTAGGACAAGGGGATTTCGAAAATCTCCCAAGACGAACGGCGCCTGTGTGGTCAGTTCAGGTGAAGGCCACACCATCCGTGGTTCAAGCCGAGCCAAGTGAGGCCGTGCCCGAAGCGTGGCGATCGAACCGAGCCCGTGAGGGGCCCTGTTACTATGTGCTACCGTATGTCCACTTGGATGGTGGGGCTTGAACCTGCACTCACAGCGCAGGCGCCGTTCATCTTCGGAGATTTTGTGAATCTCCTTGTCCTCTGTACTGCGCAAGCGCTGCGCCTTCGCAGTATGGGCCGGACACAATCCGATGGCCGGACGGTTTTTGTCACAACACCGGTATACATGTCTATTCTGCACAAGGTACGGACAAGTCCTGTGGGATCCATGCCTGGTTCATTTTAATGAACGTGAGCTTGTCCACATTGGCTCTGGACAGGCGGCTGCGCTTGTCTGTGATAACGCCCCCTGCCGTGCTAAATACACGTTCAGATAATACACTGGCTGCAGGGCAGGCCAGCACCTCCAAGGCATAAAGGGCAAGCTCAGGCCATGTGCCCAATTTGGAGACCCAGAAGTTAAAGGGGGCAGACCCGTCATCCAGTATGTGTAGGCCTGTGGACACATACTGCTCAACCATGTTGGTGAAATGCTGCCTCCTGCTAAGACGTTCCATTTCAGCTGGTGGTGCTGGTGGTTCTGGCGTGCTGACAAAGCTTTTCCACATTTCAGCCATGCTAACCCTGCCTTCTGAGGTGCTGCCGGTGCCCCGGCTGCGTTGGCGACCTCTTCCTCCTCCTCTGCCTTCGCCTTGTGCTTCCATCGTATGCCCGCTGTCAGGTGGGAATGCCACCAGCAGCGCGTCTACCAGCGTGCGCTTGTACTCGCGCATCTTACGATCCCGCTCCAGTGAGGGAATTAAGGACGGTACGTTGTCCTTGTAACGGGGATCCAGCAGGGTGGCCACCCAGTAATCAGCACCAGTTAAAATGTGGGCAACTCGGCGGTCATTGCGGAAACACTGCAGCATGTAATCGCTCATGTGTGCCAGGCTGCCCAGAGGCAAAGAAAAGCTGTCCTCTGTGGGAGGTGTATCGTCTGTGTCCTCTGTATCCCCCCAGCCACGCACCAGTGATGGCCACGAGCTGGTCTGGGTGCCACCCTGCTGTGAAAATGGCTCCTCCTCCTCCTCCTCCTCCTCCATCTCCTCCTCCACCTCGTCATCCTCCAGAACTGTGCCCTTTCTGCCGGACAATTGTGTACCTGCCGTTTGTTGGTGCAGGAACCCACCCTCGTAGCCACTTGTGAAAGACTGCCCTGAAAGCCTTTGAAATGATCCCGCTTCCTACTCCTCCTCCTCATCCTCCTGTGCCACATCCTCTTCCATCATCGCCCGAAGCGTTTTTTCAAGGAGGCATAGAACTGGGATAGTAACGCTAAGAACGGCGTCATTGGCACTGGACATGTTGGTGGAGTACTCGAAACAGCGCAACAAGGCACACAGGTCTCGCATGGAGGCCCAGTTATTGGTGGTGAAGTGGTGCTGTTCCGCAGAGCGACTCACGCGTGATTGCTGCAGCTGAAACTCCACTATCGCCTGCTGCTGCTCGCACAGTCTGGCCAGCATGTGCAAGGTGGAGTTCCACCTTGTGGGCACGTCACATATGAGGCGGTGAGCGGGAAGGCCGAAGTTACGCTGCAGCGCTGACAGGCGAGCAGCAGCAGGGTGAGAACGCCGAAAGTGCGCACACAGAGCCCGCACTTTCTGCAGCAGCTCTGGCATATTGGGGTAATTTTTAAGGAACCTCTGGACCACCAAGTTCAGCACATGCGCCAGGCAAGGGATGTGCGTCAAACCGGCTAGGCCCAGAGCTGCTATGAGATTTCGCCCATTATCGCACACCACCAGGCCGGGCTTGAGGCTCACTGACAGCAACCACTCATTGGTCTGTTGTTCCATGTCCCTCCACAACTCCTGCACGGTGTGGGTTTTTTCCCCCAAACAGGAAAGTTTTAAAACTGCCTGCTGTCGTTTACCCCTGGCTGTGCTGAAGTTGGTGGTGAAGGTGTTACGCTGACCGGATGAGGAGGCGGTAGAGGATGAGGAAGCGGAGTAGGAGGAGTTAGCAACAGGAGGCAAACTGAAGCGCCCTGCAATCCTCAGTGGTGGAAGGACATGCGCCAAACTGCTATCTGCCTCAGGCCCAGCCGCCACTGCATTTACCCAGTGTGCTGTTAGGGAGATATAACGTCCCTGACCGTGCTTACTGGTCCACGCATCCGTAGTTAGGTGGACCTTGCCACAGATGGCGTTGCGCAGTGCACACCTGATTTTGTCCCCCACTTGGTTGTGCAGGGAAGGGATGGCTCGCCTGGAAAAATAGTGGCGGCTGGGCACGACGTACTGTGGGACAGCCAATGCCATCAGGCTTTTAAAACTCTGCGTCTCCACCAGACGGAATGACAGCATTTCAAAGGCCAGGAGTTTTGAAATGCTGGCATTCAGGGCCAGGGATCGCGGGTGGCTAGGGGGGTACTTCCTCTTCCGCTCCAATGTTTGGGAGATAGAGAGCTGAACGCTTCCATGGGACATTGTGGAGATGGTTGGTGACCCAGGTGGTAGTGTTGCTGGCAGATCCTCTGTTTGCGGGGTGGCAGGTGCCACTGTCACTACAGAGGTGGATGAAGAGGCCGAGACTGCAGCAGAAGAGGAAGCAGGAGGAGCCAGAGACCTTTCTTGGTTTTTGAGGTGTCTACTCCACTGCAGCTCATGCTTTGCACTTAGATGCCTGGTCATGCAGGTTGTGCTCAGGTTGAGAACGTTTATGCTTCGCTTCAGCCTCTGATTGCACAGCCTGCAAACCACTCGTGTCTTGTCATCAGCACATTGTGTAAAGAACTGACACGCTAGGGAACTCCTTGGACCTGGCTTTGGTGTGCTCGGTCCCTTGCTGCGTTGGGCAGTAGCAGACATACTGTCTAGCGGACGGACGCTCCGCTTTTGCACCCTGCTCCCTCTTCTGCTGTGCTGGTGGCTCTGTGCGACCACCGCCTCTTCCTCCGAACTACACTGGTCACCTGCATAACGTTGATTCCATGTGGGGTCGAGGACCTCATCGTCCTCCACATCATCTTCCACCCAGTCTTCACCCCTGCCCTCCTTGTCTGTCTGCACAATTGCGAAAGCAGCAGCAGTTGGCACCTGTGTTTCGTCATCATCCGAGACGTACTGCGATGGTCCTCCCATGTACTCATCATGAAACATAAGTGGTTGGGCATCGGTGCACTCAATCTCTTCCACTTCTGGGGCAGGGCTAGGTGGATGGCCCTGGGAAACCCTGCTAACAGAGTCATCGAAAAGCAGAAGAGACTGCTGCATGATTTGGGGCTCAGACTGCTTGGCTGATTTGCAAGGGGGTGAGGTGAAAGACTGATGGACATGGGTTTCAGGTGCCAACTCTGTTCTTTCATCAGAAGAGTGGGTGGGAGACAATGTGAAGGAACCCGAGACACTGTCAGCAACCCAATCTACTATCGCCTGTACTTGTCCTGGCCTAAACATTCGTACAGCCTCATTAGGAGCGACAAAATACCGCCGCAGGCTCGGTCGCCTACTCGCACCTGAGGAAGGTGTTTCACTTGTGCGTGTATCTGGCACAGATCCACCACGTCCTCTCCCTGCAACAGGAGCTCCACCAGCAGCACCACGACTGGGGCCACCACGTTCCTTTGACCTTCTCCTCATATTTTCCAAATTTAGGATCTTGCCCTAAATGGGTGTTTTTGGAAGAGCAGAACACACCCACAGTACGTAACCGCTGAATCGCACAGCTACAGAACTGCAGAAAATGCTATTAAAAAAAAATGTTTTTTTTTAGTATAACACAGTAGGAGAAAACTATTTAGAAATTGTTTATTTCACACACCTCCAAATATGTATAACACACTGCAAACTATTTTTTGTGCCCCTAAACGGCGTTTTTTGGAAGAGCAGAACACACCCACAGTACGTAACCGCTGAATCGCACAGCTACAGAACTGCAGAAAATGCTATTCAAAAAAAATGTTGTTTTTTTAGTATAGCACAGTAGGAGAAAACTATATAGAAATTGTTTATTTCACACACCTCCAAATATGTATAACACACTGCAAACTATTTTTTGTGCCCCTAAACAGCGTTTTTTGGAAGAGCAGAACACACCCACAGTACGTAACCGCTGAATCGCACAGCTACAGAACTGCAGAAAATGCTATTCAAATTTTTTTTCGTTTTTTTAGTATAGCACAGTAGGAGAAAACTATATAGAAATTGTTTATTTCACACACCTCCACATATGTATAACACACTGCAAACTATTTTTTGTGCCCCTGAATGGCTCTTTTTGCAAGCGTACATTAAAGTGCAAATTTTTTTTTTTTTTTGCCCTAAACGGGTCTTTTTTTGCACGAGCAAAATAAAATGCTTTTTTTTTTGCCCTATGGGTCTTTTGGAAAAGAGCACAATAAAGTGCCTTTTTTTTTCCCCTAAAAGTTAGATTTTCTCTGACACTGGGCTCATGGCAGTGTAAAAAGACTGCACTGCAACACAAACAGGTAAACCTATGCAGATCGCTGATTTTAATCTCTGAATCTGGACTCCTATATAATATTCTCTCTCCCTGAAAGCACCAACAGGAACCTGGCCCTACACTACACTATCTCTCTATCTTTTCCCTCAGATTGTAGAATCAGGACTACCTCATCTATTTTTCTATCTCTCCCTAAAAGCAGCAGCAGCAGACTAGAACCTCTCCCTATCTATTCTGAAGCAGAGTGCCATGTGTGCTGTGTGCCTCTAGCTTATATAGAAGCTGGGTCACATGTTGCACTGACCAATCACAGCCATGCCATTAGTAGGCATGGCTATGATGGCCTCTAAGGGCACACCAGCTAATCAAAAGGTGATTGGCTGGCCCCTGAAGCATTTCTAAATGCGTAATTAGATTGCCGAACCCGAACCCGAACCCGGACTTTTGGGCAAAGTCCGGGTTCGGGTTCGGGAAAAAGCTAAAGTTCGGTACGGACCCGAACTTTACAGTTCGGGTTCGCTCAACACTACTGACAAGGTCATATAACCTTTTTGACACTTGGCGAGTGAAACACCCAACCCAAAAAAGTTTTACGTTTTATTCTCCTCCCCATAAGCTCTACTCCAGACTGGACCATTTTTTTGTAACAGCTCCTCTGCTGCCCTATATTGTCTCCTCTGAGATCTATCCAATCACCTGGTCGGACCATGCACCCATTGAACTTGATCTTGTACTAACCTCTACTACCCCTAGGATGTGCCTTTGGCGCCTGAACGAGTCGTTACTCAAGGATCTGACCGTTCTGCCACAATTGCAGCAGAAATTGTCTGAATTCTTTCTAATGAATGAGGGCTCAGTGTCGGATACCTCCATCCTGTGGGAAGCTCATAAAGCCTATTTCAGAGGTTAATGTATCGCTGCAGGCTCCCGTCTTAAACGTGACTCACTGAAACTGAAGGCTGATCTTATTGCTCAGTTGAGAACTGCAGAGAACCGCTTACTTGACTCCTCCACGGTGGAACGACTGAGACTTGTGACTTCGGTTCGTAATCGTATCAAATCTTTTAACCTAAGCAAGGTATCTAAATCTATGTTATGGGCAAGACAGAAATTCTATGAGTATGCCAATAAGCCACATAGAATGCTTGTTAATAGACTGAAACCACGACCCTCTCTTTCAATCCCTGACCACTTGATACAGCCAGATGGACTTCCCACATACTGTCCTAAGACTATGTCCCAGGTCTTTGGAGATTTTTATAAGAAGTTGTATAACTGTTTAGCTCCTGACCCGACGTCCCAGTTCTCCCAGGATAAATTTGAAGAATTTATGTCCCTCTTAGACCTACCTAAATTGTCAAATGCCCAGAAATCCTCACCCAATGCCCCTGTTGCTATCGAGGAAATAGCGGCGGTGATAAAAGCCCTACCAACTCATAAATCACCAGGACCTGATGGACTCCCTTATTCCTACTATAAGACCTTCTCTGACATTCTCAACCCCCATTTATTATCTTTATTTTCCTCTTTACTAGCTGGTTCCATCCCACATTCGCAATTCTTACACGCATTCATAACTGTCATCCCTAAACCAGGTAAGGACCATTCATTACCCGATAACTATCGTCCCATTGCCTTACTAAATTCAGACTATAAGATCTTTACTAAATTACTTGCTAACAGACTATCCCCATTACTGATGAGCCTGATTCACAAAGACCAAGTGGGGTTTGTACCTCCTAGACACGCGGGTGACAACACCAGACGGACTGTAGATCTGATTGACCTTTTAAATAAAACCAAACACCATGCTATTATCTTGAGTCTTGATGCACAGAAGGCGTTTTACCGCCTTAGTTGGCCTTTCATGTTCGCTGTCCTTTCCAGATACGGGTTCTCCGGTTCTTTTATAAAAGCTTTACATGCCCTGTATTCTACCCCTACTTCTCAGGTTCAGATGTCTTCCTATCTGTCGCAGCGATTCCCCCTCAGTAATGGTACCAGGCAGGGGTGTCCTTTGTCACCTCTGCTGTTTATTCTATGTTTGGAGTCTTTGGCGCTGGCCGTCAGGGCCCATCCAGATATACGGGGGGTTTCACTGCGACAGCAGGAATATAAACTATCACTTTTTGCTGATGACATCCTACTGACCCTTACCCACCCCACCACCTCATTACCCATTTTACACGACATCCTATCGGCGTTCGGAGCTCTCTCTGGGTTTAAGATTAACCAGTCCAAGACAGAGGCCTTACCCATAAACATCTCACCCGAATTGCTTAAAACACTCCAAGATTCTTTCCATTACCGTTGGAATCCTTCCACACTCAAATACTTAGGGGTGTACATTACCCCATCGTACACGTCCCTATACCAAGCAAATTTTCCCCCTATGTTTGCGGACATAACGCGTCTTTTGAATAATTGGACCTCTCTCCCGATTTCTCTCTTAGGCAGGGTAAATGTCCTTAAGATGTCGATACTTCCCAAGATGCTCTATCTGTTTGAAACACTTCCGATCCCGGTGCCAATGTCGCAATTGAGAATCCTCCAGAGACGTTGTCTCAAGTTTATATGGAACAACGCCTCTCATAGGATAGCACAATCAGTTGTTTTTGCTCCTAGGAGCAGGGGTGGTCTGGCGGCACCAGATTTCATCAAATACTATTACGCATCCCACTTAAGAGCGCTAACTACTTGGATCTCTAGAAAGGCACCTAGCAGATGGGCAGAGATTGAGATGGGAATCACTGTACCAGTCCATCTATGCTCTATGCTGTGGCCTATCTCCTCTAAATATATGCCCCAATTGAGATCCCTCTGCTTGGCTCCGATGCTTTTCACTCTTACTATTTGGAAAAGATGTGCAGAACGTTACTCTCTAACTTCCGAATTCCCCCCCCCCTCTAAATTTATTGATGGACTGTCCTATGCGAGGATGTATCCGTGGACTCAGGCGGGGATATTTCAGCTGCGACATGTTGTTCATCCGGTTACTCGTAAACTCCTATCTTTTTCAGAGCTACAGAAAAAACATGATCTCCCAGCTTCACTCCACTATTCTTACATTCAATTTAAACACTTCTTTCTTTCCATATCTCCCACCCCTTTTTTAGAAAAGCCCACAGGCTTTGAAGTTATTTGTGCTAATGGTCCCTATGATTCCAAACAAATCTCGTCCATATATAAGATACTCCATGAAAATCCACCTATGACAGATTCCACCCATAGATATATGCAGAAATGGTCACACATACTACAACGCCCAATATCATTATTGGACTGGGGTAAGATATGGGACGCTACATCCAAGATCTCACGCTGTGTAATACAGAGAGAAACTGCATTTAAAAGTCCTGATGTTTTGGTACAGAACCCCGGACTTGCTACATGCTCGTAATCCCTCCCTCTCTAAATTTTGCTGGAGATGTGGCGGGTCTGTGGGCTCCCTTTTTCACATTTTTTGGGAATGCCCTCTCATTATTCCCTTTTGGACTGAAATCCCGGAGCTGCAACAAAAGTTATTGCTTACCCCTATTCCGCTCTCTCCAATACACTTCCTCCTAGGCCTGCCTCTTCATGGCTTATCAAAAGCTTTGAAGAAACAAATGTCTTTTGTCCTTTTGGCTGCTAAGAGAGCCATCCCTAGGTGCTGGCTCTCCGCCTCTCCTCCTACGTTCCACCTTGTCCTAACATGATACATGTCCTATCATGTCCTTGCATGATACACGTAGAATGGAACATATGACTGCTAGGATAGAAGAAACCTTACCTGTTTTTGATAAAATCTGGGAATCTTGGGATAAATCAGAGTTTTTTTATGAATCTGAAGGGCCTCATGATGGCCAATCTCACTGATGATGTTTATATATGATGTTACCCCCTATCACCCTCTCCTTCCAATTAAATCAGAGCTGTAACCACTTTTTCTTCCCTTGCCATATTGACTTATGACACTGTATGTTATATATGCGTTATTGTCCCTAAGTTGGTGAACATTTCAATGCAATGTACGTGTGTCCATACTATGCTTCTTTGACATCCTTTGCTTAGACCTATGTACTTTTGTATTACTGTCAGTCGAAATGCCTTTTCTTTCATTGCACTATTTTGTAATGTGTTTATAAGATTTATAAATAAACAATTAAAAAAATATATATATATCATTGCTGATATATACATTAGAGAGCATAAATTACTTGGGAAACTCTGTTTCAGGAAGGACACTCCCATTCTAACCCTGTTAGGTGGTCTGTGAAAATGCTGTAGGTTTCAGGAAACCTTTTTTTTGGATTGCATAAGCAATTCCCTGATTATTTTACATGCTAAATGGAAGTGCTCCTTGACAGCTTCATATAATTATCCCCCCAAACAAATTATCAAGGTTATGAATGGTCATACCTATCAGGGATATCTCCACTTCATTAGGAGAACCATTATGCCACCCCCCCCCCCCCGGTGCAGTCATCGGTTGGTTGAGAGCACTTACCCCATCTTCGGTGACTTCCCCCTGCTCGGCGGCGGCCTTCCCTTCTCCATCACTGGCAGCTTCTCATTCTCCATCACCCTCGGCTTCCCGTTCTTCTGCTCTCCACAGGCGGCGGCTTCCATTTCCTCCCTTCTCAGTGGCCTATTGGGATTCTTCTCTTTTCGGCCAATTGGAATATGGGTCTCACACCCGCTTTCTGATTGGACGGATTGAGAATCAGTGTTTCAACAGCGAATAGTCATTCGCTGTTGTAACACAACTGGGTGAGCTCCAGGTCGCATGCATTATAGCCTCTGGCTCTAATCAGGTGCTTAAAAAAAATCCCCAGCCGCTGTAATTCATGCGCCCGTTGACCCAAAAGAGGCCAAATGCATGAATAGGGGGTGGCCACGGCGGCCATGGATAGATTCATGCTATGCATGAAACTATCCTTTACCATATAGGGGGGTGGCTGGAGAGAGGAGGCGGCGCCCGGGTACCCCTAATGGATGGACCGCCACTGACTGTCAGACTCTCCCATCTAGCATAAGAACTTGTTGACCTCAGAGAAAAGAAAGTATCAACCATTTTTGCATACAGTGTAAAGAGAGCAAATCTCAGCTGTCATTATGACAGCTGGGATTCGCCAACAACTGCAACAGGTAGTAGATGACCAGGATGGGCCTAGCCAGCCCTGTTTTATACAATTGTGCACTTCCAAACTTGTGGCAACAGTTTATTGAAGGCCCTTTTCAGTTCCAATATGATGGTGGCTCTGTGCATAAAGTTCGCATCATAAAGACATGGTTTGATCAATTTAAAATAGAGGAACTCAAGTATCCTGCACAGAGACCTGATCTCAACCCTACTGAACACAAAAAACACAGTCACTTCCAGCGCTAATAGGTCTTCCAAGGTTTGACGTAACAGATGTCAGATAAAATGGTGGTGTAAAAGGTATATATAGTACCCCAAAAATAGGTGGATGCTGCCTTCCTCAAATGGGGTAATCCGAGAGGAACTACAAGAAAAACAGAAATTGAAGGCGCGCACACCTAGTGCATTACCAGAGATAATTTAATAATAAGAAATTTTTGTATAAAAGTGGGTACTCACAAAATGCAACTGACAAAAGGCCATAAACACAGTGCATGGACATGCACAGAACACGGGGTACAGCTAACGTGTTTCAGGGCGCAATCCCTTCCTCAGAGCTAGTGTGCCCCCGAAACGCGTTAGGTGTACCCCGTGTTCTGTGCATGTCCATGCACTGTGTTTATGGCCTTTTGTCAGTTGCATTTTGTGAGTACCCACTTTTATACAAAAATTTCTTATTATTAAATTATCTCTGGTAATGCACTAGGTGTGCGCGCCTTCCATTTCTGTTTTTCTTGTTCTTCAACCCTACTGAACACCTTTGGCATGAATTGGAAAGCAGATTTTGAGTCAGGTCTTCTTGAACATCAACAGCCGACCTCACAAATGATCTTTTAGCTAAATGGACACAATTTTTTAGAAACACACTCAAAAATCTTGTGTCAATCCTTCCCAAAAAAATAGGGGCTGATACAGCCCCACCGGGGAGAGGGGGAGTAGTAGAAACTCCATATTAATGCTCATAGTTGTAGATTAGGATGTCAAAGAAGCCCATTTAGATGTATTGGTAAGGTTCAGGTGTCCTGAAGCCTAGTACACACGACCGAGAATCTCGTCGTAAAAAAAACCGTTGTTTTTCTCTACGAGATTCTTGACAAGAATCTTTCCCCTGGCCGAGTGTACACACGTACACTTCAAAAGAACCGCCGTTCTTTTGAATGGCACGAACGTGGTGACGTCATCGACTACGACGAGCATGCGCTTGTCACATTCGATGCCGTCGCCGCCATCTTGCTACACCCTACCTATGCCTAGGAAGCTACCACGCATGCGTCAAAGTCATTTTGAGCATGCGCGGGTTTCCACGGCGACAGGTAAGTATACACACGCTCGGGTTTCTCGTCGGGAAACAGGCCGACAAGAATCCCAACGAGAAAATAGAGAGCAGGTTCTCTATTTTTCTCGTCGAGATTCTGGGCAGATTTCCCGACGAGAAACCTGAAAGCCTCGTACACACGGCCGGTTTTCTCAGCAAGAAAGCTCTTCCAACAGTTTTCTTGTCGTTTCTTGATGAGAAAACCGGCCGTGTGTACGAGGCCTCAAATTTTTGTCATATAATGTGTGATGTTCTGGGTACATAAAGACACTTATGCCGCGTACACACGATCGGAAATTCCGACAAGAAAAACGTTTTTTTTTTTCCAACGGAATGTTGGCTCAAACTTGTGTTGCATACACACGGTCACACAAATCTTGTCGGAAATTCCAAACGTCAAGAACGCGGGGACGCACAAAACGTAGACGAGCCGAGATCAATGAAGTTCAATAGGCAGTTTGGATCTTCTGCTTGATTCTGAGCATGCGTGTTTTTTTGCGCGCCGGAATTGCATACAGACGATCGGAATTTCCGATAGGAAAAATAGAGAACCTGCTCTCAATCTTTTGTTGGCGGAAGTTCCGACAGAAAAAGTCTGATGGAGCCTACACACGGTCGGAATTTCCGGCCAAAAGCTCACATCGGACTTTTCTTGTCGGAATTTCCGATCGTGTGTACGCGGCATTAGAGATATTTCTACATGGAGTTGCACTTTAAGAGTTTAAAGGTTGCCACCTGACTCTACCCCAGATTAGCAGTAATATGGTTCTTGCAACACAACGTTTAAAGTTTTAAAACATATTTTTAGTCAACCTTGAACGCCGTGAATACAAATAAGACAGAACACTATTTTGTAAAAGATGAGCTGATAATATATCATAGAACTACAGTGACCCATTAATCATAAAGTTCACGGTCAAGTGGTTTATAAGAGTCGTTGGGTTTTTGGAAAGTGCAGGCATGCATTTTCATTTCAGCATTGTGCGGCCTCAAAACAGTTCTGAAGAGCTCTAAATAGGGCTGCGGCTTAATCCGGAATTAATTTGAATGGCGCAGTAGTTAATTCCATAATGAGATTTGATTACCATTATCTTTGTAAATTATCTCCAAGCATTTCTGTTCTCCTCTTCAGTCCTCACTTCACAATTACAGAGTTTTATGTTTTCCAAAGTCACTTCATTTTTTTTTCCGACCAACTTATTTTCTAAAAATAAATATCGTCGATGAGCAGAAATCTTTACTGCTACATAAAGCAGAAATGCAAACAGTAAAGACATCAATTATTTCATTTTATGCTTAAAACAGACTTAAGCCTTGTACACGCGACCGGTTTTCTCGGCAAGAAAACAGCTGGGAGAGCTTTTTGCTGTGAAAAACGTTCGTGTGTATGGTTTCTCGACAGGAAAACTGCCAGGAATCTCGACGAGAAAGATAGAGAAAGATAGAGAGCCTGCTCTCTATTTTTCTCGTCGTGATTTTCGGCAGAGTGTTTCCTGCCGATAAAACCGGTCTTCTGTATGCTTACCTGTCCGAGGTAAACACGCGCATGCTCGAAAAGATTAGTGTGAGTGAGTGAGTGAGTGAGAACTTGTATAGCGCTGCAATTGCAAACTAAATCGCCTCAAGGCGCTTGGCATCCAGTGTCGTTGAGATCCTTCAGAAGAGGTGGGTCTTTAGTTTTTTCCGGAAGGCCCGATAGTTTTCTTCCATGCGGATGTTCGTGGGTAGCGCATTCCATAGCCTTGGTTCTTGGGCAGCAAACCTTCATTCTCCCTTGGCTTTGTAGCGCGTCTTGGGGATATGAAGGAGGTTTTGGTTGGTTGATCGAAGGTCGCGAGTAGTGGTGTAGTGTTTTATTTTCTCGCATAGATATTGAGGTGCCTTTCCTTGTACACATTTGTGGGTGAGGCAAAGGGTATTGAATGTGACCCCATCCTTTACGGATAGCCAGTGGAGGCTTCTCAGGGACGGTGTGATTGATTCCCAGGGTTTTTTCCCTGTTACCAGTCTGGCCGCTGTGTTTTGGATGACTTGTAGACGAGTGTGGGGTGTAGCAAGATGGCGGCGACGGCATCGAATGTAACGAGCGCTGGCTTGTCGTAGTTGATGACGTCACGCATTCTTACCATTCAAAAGAACAGCATTTTTTTGGAGTGGCCCTCTGTACACAGGGCTTGGCTAGACAAGCTTGCCAGGAATCCCGTCAGGAAAACCGACGGTTTTCAAATAGACAGGATGTCCGCCCGTGTGTACAGGGCTTAAGACTCAGATGGCATCCTAAACTGAAATTGTTTTGGTATCAACAGTGGTAACAGTGGTTGAGTGCTGGCACCATTTGACTCCTGCCCATAGGGCATCATATGGGGTCCTTGGGTTGAAGTGGTAATATCTGACTGATGGGTGCAGCTACAGGCATCATTTAGTTATCTTTCTTTTCAGTCCGTGATTCCCTCACATGTAAAAGCCATCTTAGTGGCTATTCTTTGACAGGCAGTGGGAGGGGACGTCCCCGCCTCCCAATGCCCTCCAGTGCCTTTCCAGGCACTCCTGTGTGATCAGGAACCTGGATTGCTGATCCGGCAGCAGTGCCAGATTACCATAGAGCTGGCCGTGAACTGGATGGTGCCTGGCAATCTCTAAGACCCTGGGAGGCCAGAAGCGACATCATGACATCACTTCCAGCACTTTTTTTCCTGAAAAGCAGAGATCAATGTTTTTTTTTTTTTTTTTACCTCATGCGTTCCAGGGTAGAGGAGATATCTGGGTATCTCACTGACCCCAAATGTCTCCATAAAGAGGACTTTATTCCTATTAAAAGGAATGTTTACATTTCTTGTAATAGGAATAAAAGTGATAAAAAAAAAGTGTAAAAAAAAAAAAGTAAAATATAAAACAAATTGCAGAGAACGTTAGAGGGAGAGCAATAATTCTAGCACAAGACCTCCTCTGTGGAGATTTTTAATTACCAAAGTTTGGCACCATTCTACCAGTGTGCACAATTTTAAGGCGTGACATGTTAGGTATCTGTTTACTCAGCATAACATCATCTTTCACATTATACAGCAAAATTGGGTAAATATTGTGTGTTTGTGTGTGTGTTTTATTTTTTATTTTTTTCATTAAAGTGTATTTCTTCCAAAAAAATTGCATTTGAAAAATTGCTGCACATATACAGTGGGACATAACAAATTGCAACGATTGCCATTTTATTCGCTAGGGTCTCTGCTAAAAAATATATATATAATGTTTGGGGGTTCTGAGTAATTGCATACTAGCACATTATGAAAAAAAAAGGGCAACGGTTTACAACCACTTTAATGCCGCGTACACACGACCGTTATTCATGTCATGCAAAATAACGAAGTTTTTCTCGTCGTTATTCCTCTCAAGCCTGCCTTGCATACACACGTTCATGAAAAAAAAACGTTCAAGCAAAGCGCGGTGACGTACAACACGTACGACGGCACTATAAAGGGGAAGTTCCATTTGAATGGCGCCACCCTTTGGGCTGCTTTTGCTGATCCTCGTGTTAGTAAAGTTTGGTGAGAGACGATTCGCGCTTTTCAGCCTCGTGCTTTTCAGTCCGTTACAGCGTGACGAATGTGCTATCTCCATTACGAACGCTAGTTTTACCAGAACGAGCGCTCCCGTCTCATACTTGATTCTGAGCATGCACGTTTTTTTCCCCCTCGTAAAAGCGTACACACGACGTGAAAAAGAACGACGTGAAAAACGACGAGAAAAAATGGAGCAGGTTCTAAAAGATTTTCGGGCAGTTTTCTCGTAGAGAAAAATGCTATGGAGCCTACACACGACTGTTTTTCACGACCAATCTAAAAAAATGAATTTTTCTCGTCATGTAAAACGGTCGTGTGTACGCGGCATAAGAGTTACTCGCCACCAGTTGCCACACCCAACCCCTACCCTGCCCGCCCCTAATCTCGCCCCTAAACACACCCTCATAAACCATCTTATGAAATGAAACTGTTAAATGTTTTATGCAGAATTAAGTTACAAAAATACATATTAACAACAACAACTTTAACAATATTAACACAAAACTTATTTCATTGATCTCACTGTGATAAATAAAATAAGGATAACATATGATTGGCTACTATAGGCACTGTACACATCATTACTGCCTT
Organism: Rana muscosa; assembly: GCA_029206835.1. Taxonomy (NCBI): domain Eukaryota; kingdom Metazoa; phylum Chordata; class Amphibia; order Anura; family Ranidae; genus Rana; species Rana muscosa. Next base: position 178,827,193 of record JARGYO010005626.1, on the reverse strand, counting down.
GTTAAGTAAATATTTTAATGCAATATTAAATATAGCATTAAAAAAATTAAAACCAATGAATAACACTTTCACTGATTTAGGATGCAGAGAGACTTACAGCGAAGAGCACTGGACTGGGGAGCGGGAGCTGCCACAGTTAACTTTTTCTATGAACAAGCTGGTGATTGATTGCAAGGTGGTCCGAGCAACCAATCACCAACTTGTTAATAGGAAAAGTAAACCTTGGCAGCTCCCACCAAACCCCCCTCCCTGTTTGCACCCACCTCATCTACTTCTTTGCCAACTCCCACTGTATGCCAGGCCCTGCTAAGAGAATGACAGGGCAGAGGCTAGGAAGAGAACCGGAACCCGTTCAACCCCGCCTGCCGGCAGCGCCCGTCCCCACCCTCCTATGCTGCTCCACGCTCGCCCTTAGCTTAATTCCACTCGCCTAATTTGAGCAGGGGAGATGACATTTTAAAGGGCTGCAGCATATACAGTATACTAAATATAATAAATTTTGCCAGAGAACGTGGTGCTGCTTAGAGAGTCACGGTCTCTAGGTACAGTGGACCAGAGAAAACAGCGGCTTCTTCAGGGGGTAAGACCTACGGGTATTTTTCTGTAATTGCAGCATTTTCAGAGGGATAAAACATGGGGGGATTTGCATGTATTGCAGAGATTTTCATTTTGTCCAGACACAAACTTTAACCCATCACCATTGACCCTTAACTTAAACTAACATGTACCCCAATACTAAATTACAGGTGCATCTCAAAAATGTGAATATCCTCAAAAAGGTAATTTATTTCAGTAATTAAATTCAAAAAGCGAAACTCATATATTATATAGATTCTTTACACACAGAGTAATATTTTTTGAGAATTTCTTTTTTTTAACCACTTAAGCCCCGGACCAATATGCAGCATAAGGACCAGGCCCCTTTTTGCGGTTCGGCACTGCGTCGCTTTAACTGACAATTGCGTGGTCGTGCGACGTGGCTCCCAAACAAAATTGGCGTCCTTTTTTTCCACAAATAGAGCTTTTTTTTGGTGGTATTTGATCACCTCTGCGGTTTTTATTTTTTGCGCTATAAACGAAAATAGAGCGACAATTTTGAAAAAAATGCAATACTTTTTACTTTTTGCTATAATAAATATCCCCAAAAAATATATTAAAAAAACATATTTTTTCCTCATTTTAGGCCGATACGTATTCTTCTACATATTTTTGGTAAAAAAAAAAAACGCAATCGGCATTTATTGATTGGTTTGCGCAAAAATTATAGCGTTTACAAAATAGCGTATAGTTTTATGGCATTTTTATTATTTATTTTTTTGTTACTAGTAATGGCGGCGATCAGCGATTTTTTTCATGACTGCGACATTATGGCGGACACATCGGACACTTTTGACACATTTTTGGGACCATTGTCATTTTTACAGCGATCAGTGCAATAAAAATGCACTGGTTACTGTAAATATGACACTGGCAGTGACGGGGTTAACCACTAGGGGCACTGAAGGGGTTAAGTGTGCCTAGGGGCGTGTTACTAACTGAGGGGGGGCGTGGCTACGAGTGACACGTCACCGATCTCCGCTCTGATTACACAGAGCGCAGATCGGTGACAGTGTCAGTAGGCGAGCACACGGTAGGCAGTTAAAGGGGACGTACAGGTACGTGATTGTGCCTGTACGTGCCATTCTGCCGACGTATATATACCGTGAGCGGTCTTTAAGTGGTTAAAAACCACCGCAAAGTGCCTCTGCTGAGGCACTTTGCGGGCGGTATAGCCATGCTGTCCCATTGATTTCAATGGGCAGCAGCGGTAAAGGAGCGGTATACACACTGCTCCTTCACCGCCTCAAAGATGCGGCTTGCAGGACTTTTTTTCTCATCCTGCCACCGCATAGCTTCAGTCTGAAAGCACTCTGGCTTTCACATTGAGACTGCAGGGGCAGGAGTTTTTCAGGCGTTTTTTAGGCGCTATTTTTACCGCAAAACGCCTGAAAAACTCCTCAGTGTAAAAGGGGCCTGAATGTGTTACCTACTGAACCAGACTGGGAGACCCATTTAAAAGTTCATGAAATCTTTACAGGTGTAAAGCCTACAACATTGAAATTTTTCACAATATTCTAATTTTCTAAGAACCTGATTTTTGTTTTTTCACTAGCTGTAAGCCATAATCATCAAAATTAAAAGAAAGAAATGCTTGAAATATATCACTCTGTAATGAATCCATATAATATATACCGTATATACTCGAGTATAAGCCGACCCGAATATAAGCCAAGGGCACCAAATTTTACCCCAAAAAAACTGGGAAAACGTATTGACTCGAGTAAAAGCCTAGGGTGTCCATCTGCATGCCTCACTTTGCCTCACTGTGCACATGACTAGACTGACGTTTAACATGGGAGTCTATGGAAGGGGTGCCCAACTTTGAAAAATCGATGCTCCCCGGCTGTAGGTCCCCCAGACAACAAACTTTGCACAATTGTAGAGGAGTAGAGTGGGGCTACATGTGTAGCAAGTTTGGGGTCCATGGGGGTCCATGGGACCTACGGCCGGCCAGTACCGTGTCCCCAAAATCACCGGAGAAATTACTGTTTAACATGGGAGTCTATGGAAGGGGTGCCCGGCTTTGAAAAATCGATGCTCCCCGGCTGTAGGTTCCCCGGACAACAAACTTTGCACACTTGTAGAGGAGTAGAGTGGGGCTACATGTGTGGCAAGTTTGGGGTCCATGGGACCTACGGCCGGCCAGTACCGGGAGATCAGGCGCAAAAAGGTGACTAGAGTATAAGCCGAGGGGGGCATTTTCAGCACAAAAAAATGTGCTGAAAAATTCGGCTGAGGCCTCGTACACACGACCGATTTTCTCGGCAAGAACCAGCAAGAAACTTGCTGGCAGAGAAGGCTTGCCGAGTAAATCGGTCGTGTGTACGCGGCTATCGGGTTTCTCGTCGAGAAAACCGACAAGTAACCTCGACGAGAAAATAGAGAACCTGCTCTCTATTTTCTCGTCGAGATTCTCGTCAGCCTGTTTCTCGACGAGAAAAGTGAGTGTGTGTACATTTACCTGTCCTCCGGGAAGCCCGCGCATGTTCGAAATGAATTTGACGCATGCGCGGTAGCTTCCTAGGCATACGTAGGGTATACCAAGATGGCGGCGACGGCATCGAATGTGACGAGCGCATGCTCGTCGTAGTCGATGACGTCACCGCGTACGCTCCATTCAAAGAACCGCGGGTTCTTTGAAACGAGCGTGTGTACACTCGGCCGGGACAATTTTCTTGTCCAGGAATCTCGTCGAAAAAAACGACATGTTTTTTTCAGCGAGAATCTCGGCCGTGTGTACGAGGCCTTATACTCGAGTATATACGGTAAGTTTCACTTTTTGAATTGAATTACTGAAATAAATAAACTTTTTGATGATATAACATTTTTTGAGATGCACCTGTATATGTTGAAAATCTTCACTCATTAAGGCCTGGTTCACACTAGTGCAACACGACATCTGTCCTACTTTGGATCCGACTTTGCCCTGCGACATATGTCCGACTTTCAATGAATGGGGATCCGACTTGGATCCCCGCCAATACCAGGCAGTGTTTGGTATGAATCTTGAAGGGGAACTCCAGGCCAAATTTTAAATTAAAAAAACGGAGCGGGTTCCCCTCCAGGAGCATACCAGGCCCTTGGGTCTGGTCTGGATTTGAACAGGCGCCCCTACGCCGAAAAAACTGCGTGGGGGTCCCCCCCAAATCCAAACCAGACCCTTATCCGAGCACACAACCTGGCAGGCCGCAGGGGAAGAGGGGGGGACGAGAGAGCGGCCCCCCCTCCCTCCTGAACCGTACCAGGCCGCATGCCCTCAACATGGGGGGTTTGGTGCTCTGGGGCAGGGGGGCGACCTGCGGCCCCCCCCATCCCAGAGCACCCTGTCCCCATGTTGATGAGGACAGGGCCTCTTCCCGACAACCCTGGCCGTTGGTTGTCGGGGTCTGCGGGCAGGGGGCTTATCGGAATCCGGGAGCCCCCTTCAATAAGGGGGTCCCCGGATCCCGCCCCCCACCCTATGTGAATGAGTATGGGGTACATCGTACCCCTACCCATTCACCTGGTGGACAAAAAATTGCAATAAAAAAACACTACACGGGTTTTCAAAGTAATTTATTGCACAGCTCCGGGGGTCTTCTTCCGACTTCCGGGGGTCTTCTTCCGACTTCCGGGGGTCTTCTTCCGACTTCGAGGGTCTTTTCCGACTTCGAGGGTCTCCGGTGTCGTCTCCCGCTCTCCGATTCTTTCTTCCTCCGCTAACTTCTTTTTAGCTCTCTTGCTAACAGAGGCCCGGTCTTCCCCGTTGTCTCGTCCGGCTCTCCGTTATCCTTCTGCCGGCCCCTCCACTAACTTCTTCGTAGCTCTTTCGCTAGTGGAGGGGCCGGGCTTCCCGTTGTCGCCGTCGGCTTCTTCTTCCCTCTTCTTCTCCTCGATGTTGACGCGTCGCTTCTTCCCGCTGTAATACTGGCTCTCCGCTCCGCTCCGCATTAATATAGGCTTCTCATGACGTCACAGTCACATGTTCCCATGACGTCACAGTCACATGCTCCAGGGCCATGTGCCCTGGAACATGTGACTGTGACGTCATGAGAAGCCTATATTAATGCGGAGCGGAGCGGAGAACCAGTATTACAGCGGGAGGAAGCGACGCGTCAACATCGAGGAGGAGAAGAGGGAAGAAGAAGCCGACGGCGACAGCGACGGGAAGACCGGCTCCTCCACTAGCGAAAGAGCTAAAAAGAAGTTAGTGGAGGGGCCGGCAGAAGGACAACGGAGAGCCGGACGAGACAACGGGAAGTCCGGGCCTCTGTTAGCAAGAGAGCTAAAAAGAAGATAGCGGAGGCCCGGCGGAAGAAAGAACCGGAGAGCGGGAGATGACACCGGAGACCCTCGAAGTCGGAAGAAGACCCCCGGAGCTGTGCAATAAATTACTTTGAAAACCCGTGTAGTGTTTTTTTATTGCAATTTTTTTCCACCAGGTGAATGGGTAGGGGTACGATGTACCCCATACTCATTCACATAGGGTGGGGGGCGGGATCCGGGGACCCCCTTATTGAAGGGGGCTCCCGGATTCCGATAAGCCCCCCGCCCGCAGACCCCGACAACCAACGGCCAGGGTTGTCGGGAAGAGGCCCTGTCCTCATCAACATGGGGGCAGGGTGCTCTGGGGTGGGGGGGCCGCAGGTCGCCCCCCTGCCCCAGAGCACCAAACCCCCCATGTTGAGGGCATGCGGCCTGGTACGGTTCAGGAGGGAGGGGGGCCGCTCTCTCGTCCCCCCTCTTCCCCTGCGGCCTGCCAGGTTGCGTGCTCGGATAAAGGTCTGGTTTGGATTTTGGGGGGACCCCCACGCCGTTTTTTTCGGCGTAGGGGCGCCCGTTCAAATCCAGACCAGACCCAAGGGCCTGGTATGCCTCTGGAGGGGAACCCATGCCGGTTTTTATTTAAAATTTGGCCTGGAGTTCCCCCTCAAGAGCAGCAGAGCACAAGTTGCATGCCAAAGTCGGACCATGCAAGACTGCGGTCCGACTTTGATCCGACTTCAATGATAGTCAATGGGCTGAAGTCGGATCGAAGTCGGACAGAAGTAGTACAGGGAGCATTTTCAAAGTCGGACCGACATGTGTCGGACCAGTTAAGACGGCTCCCATAGGGAAACATTGATTTTCACACGTCATGCGACATGAGCTCCCAATGTCGGAGCGTTTGTCGCCCCAGTGTGAACTCGGCCTAAATGCCAGAACTACTGGCACTGAAAACTCTTTCAGTTAAAGAGGAAGTAAACCCTTGATTTTTTTTTTTAAAACCCATCAAAAGAAAGGCATAATGAGCTAGTATGCATAGCATAGTGAATTATTCCATCAAAAGCTGGCTTTGTTATTTTATCCTTTAACAAGCAATTCTTTTTTATCTTGTTGTTTTTGGCTGGAGTTCTGCTTTAATGAAATGAAACAGTACAAGATAAATAAACAGAGATTCAGAGTTATTGGCATTGACTACTAAATGTGATGTATAGTACATATAGAAATGAATTTCTGTAAAGATCAATTTTCATTGAGGTGCTAACTATGTGCAGCCAAGCACTAAACCACTGCCCGGGGCAGAAAAGTTTATTGGGCTCTGCAATGTGCACAGTCATCCCTCCGGTTTAATCGCAGTCACAGGTTGTTCCTGCAACTGTCTGTAACCATGAAGTATATTTTACAAAAATATAGTATATTTCCAGTACGTGTTCATTTTAAGTTATTTAAGTTAATACTGCAGTGTTGATGTTTTGCAACAAGCAAGAAAGGCCTGGAGGTTGAAAAAGCCTGAAAACCCTGAATTGAATGGCCAAACCCCTTAAACTCTATGGGAGCCGCATCTTGTAATTTTATTTTTTAACCCCCTTTACTCTGATACCCCTAACTAAAATCTAGTGGAACCAATTCCCTTCAGAAATCACCTAATTAGTAAATAGAGTCCACCTGTGTGTAATTTAATCTCAGTATCAATACAGCTGTTCTGTTAAGCCCTCAGAGGTTTGTTAGAGAACCTTAATGAACAAACAGCATCATGAAGGCCAAGGAACACACCAGACAGGTCAGTGATAAAGTTGTGGAGAAGTTTTAAGGAGAGTTAGGTTATAAAAAAATATCCCAAGCTTTGAACATCTCACGGAGCACTGTTCAATCCATCATCTGAAAATGGAAAGAGTATGGCACAACTGCAAACCTACCAAGACATGGCCGTCCACCTAAACTGACAGGCCGAGCAAGGAGAGCATTCATCAGAGAAGCAGCCAAGAGGCTTGTGGTAACTCTGGAGGCGCTGCAGAGATCCACAGCTCAGGTGCATGGGCGTCCGCTGAAATTTTTTCACGGGGGGCGCTTCTGCAGTGGCGATACACAGTCGCATTTTACCCTTTCTTTGACCGCTAGCGGGGGTTAAAAGCGACCCCCCCACGTTAAAATGTAAAAACACCCCACTGTGCCCCCTGCATCTTTAAATATCTCTTTGTCACTACTGTGTACCCCCTCTCCACAACTGCACCTCTGGACCCCTTTACATTACACAGCACCCCACAGTTCTGGACCCCTTTACATTACACAGCACCCTGCATCACTGGACCCCTTTACATTACACAGCAGCCTGCACCCCTTTACATTACACAGCACCCTGCACCCCTTTACATTACACAGCACCCTGCATCACTGCCCCCCTTTACATTACACAGCACCCTGCATCACTGGACCCCTTTACATTACACAGCAGCCTGCACCCTTTACATTACACAGCACCCTGCACCCCTTTACATTACACAGCACCCTGCATCACTGCCCCCCTTTACATTACACAGCACCCTGCATCACTGGACCCCTTTACATTACACAGCACCCGGCACCCCTTTACATTACACAGCTCCCTGCATCACTAGACCCCTTTACATTACACAGCACCCTGCACCCCTTTACATTACACAGCACCCTGCATCACTGCCCCCCTTTACATTACACAGCACCCTGCATCACTGGACCCCTTTACATTACACAGCACCCGGCGGCACCCCTTTACATTACACAGCTCCCTGCATCACTGGATCCCTTTACATTACACAGCACCCTGCATCACTGGACCCCTTTACATTACATAGCACCCTGCACCCCTTTACATTATACAGCACCCTGCATCACTGCCCCACTTTACATTACACAGCACCCTGCATCACTGGACCCCTTTACATTACACAGCACCCTGCACCTCTTTACATTACTCAGCAGCACCCTGCACCTCTTGACACTACACACACTACACTCTGACCACTACACACTGACTACTGACCACTACAGTGCACACTGACCATATGTATGACGTGTCCTATGACGTCATGTCTCTGCAGTCACACACACACACGTGTTGAAGGACATCTCCTCCTCCCTCCATACCGCACACACAGCCCGGCTCTCCTTCCTTCTTACCTTCAGCAGGTCCAGTGGGTGTGTGCAGGAGGCCAGGCCCCCGAGGTATTACCACCACCGACTCAAGACAACCTCCGCTCCGCCATCTCCCCCCGACTCTTTTTCTTCTCCCCCCGGGCGCACTGCACCAGTCCAAGGGCCAGGGGTGGAGCCGGCCCATGCCCAGGAGAGCGAGAAGAGCCGGGGCCAATCGGGTTGCAGCGCGAGGCCCCGCCCAGCCATCGCTACCGAACCACGTGACGCGGCCATCTTAAATCGGCGAAGGGGAGGTGTGGTGGGCCCCGGGGGAGGTGGAGGGAGTACATGTGCTGCGGTGCAGATCTGTGCAGGGCTGGAAGTGGGCATAAGGGCGGCGGAGGGTGTAGAACACTGCCAATTTGGCCAACACCTTCTCGATTCCAGGGGGTGGCAAACGACCCCCCTTGCCCTATGGAGCGGACGCTTATGCTCAGGTGGGAGAATCTGTCCACAGGACAACTATTAGTCGTGCTCTCCACAAATCTGCTCTTTATGGAAGAGTGGCAAGAAGAAAGACATTGTTGAAAGAAATCCATAAAAAGTACCGTTTGCAGTTTGCAAGAACCCATGTGGGGGACACAGCAAACATGCGGAAGAAGGTCCTCTTGTGAGATGAGACCAAAAATGAACTGTCTCCTTCCACTTCACAATTATGTGCCACTTTGTTTTGGTCTATCACATAAAATCCCAATAAAATACATTTACGTTTTGGGTTATTTTTACCAAAGATATGTAGCAGTATAAATTCCGGCCCATATTTCCGAACAAAAATTACTTATTTGCAAAATATTGTAAAAAAAACGTATTTAATTTTATTTATTATTTTTTTTCGAAAGTTTCGCTCTTTTTTTACTTATATCGCAAAAAAAAAACCCAGTGGTGGCTAAATTCCAACGAAAGCTCTATTTGTGTGAAAAAAAAATATGCAAATGTTGTTTTGGTACAGTGTCTCATGACTGAGCAGGGCCGCCATCAGGGGGGTACAGGCAGTACACCTGTAAGGGGTCTGGAGGTCCCCAGGGCCCCGGATGGAAACCCCCCCTTTTTTTTAGGTCCCCAGATGCCCGTAGGTCCCCAGGGCCCCGGATTGGCAACCCCCCTTTTTTTTTTTTTTTTTTTTTCTTTGTAAGGGGCCCAGAGGTCCCCAGGGCCCCGGATGGCAACCCCCCCTTTTTTTTGTTCTATTGTTTTTTTTCTTGTTCGTCAGCACCCAAAGCCCCCCCCCGACCTCAACAATACGCGGCGGCAGCACCCCCCACGCTTCTCCATTCGTGGCACCCCGCTCCCCCCCCTGTTCTCCTCTGCTCCAGGGGGCCCATGCCTGAAGCTGTGTAAGGGGCCCCAAAATTCCTGATGGCGGCCCTGTGACTGAGTATGTGTCATTCAAAGTGTGACAGCGCTGAAAGCTGAAAATTGGTCAGGGCAGGAAGGGGGTGAAAGTGCCCGGTATTGAAGTGGTTAAGTGATTTTGCACTGCCTGTGAATCAGGAATTAGTATTATTGAGATGATAAAAAGTACAAACATTGGGGCCTGCTCTGCTCAGCTACTGAATAGATTGTGTCTGTCTTCGAGGACGGAGATCCTCCACTAAATTGTGCTTTTAGGGAAGATCAAGAAAAATGCTCCTCTGAGAAAGTGAGATGTGGGCCCCTAGCAGAATCTGCAGAGGTGAACCCCTGGTGCTTTTATAGTTGTTAGGCTATGTTGAGGTGGTGTACTGACAGAAGGGCCTGGGAGTGGAAGACCTGTTAGAAGTATGGTGGGGCAAGCTGAGTCTAGTGGCCACCCATGGACAGAAGCCTCATTTTCTGCTGCAAGGGTAGTGTTGCATAATCCACAGAGTGTTACCGCGTTAGTAAGTCAGTTGGAAATAGAAGATTTCAGAACATCTAGAGCTGCACTCACCATCAGCTTGTAGTCAGATGGAGTCTATTTTCTCCACTGCAGGTGGCTCTCAACCACAGCGGCAGTGCAGAGGGAGTCAAGAGCAACATGGTTCCTCTATTGCTTTCTGGGTCACTGGGGCAGCGATCCGGTTGGATACTGACAGCCCATGTGACTCTGGTGGCCATCTTGGGTCAGGCAGTGTCTATTTAAAACCCTGGCTCCTGAGTTTGGCATGCATTTAGCATCTGGGTGGTGTAGGGACAGGTCACCCATCTGTCAGGGACAATAATAGTGGCAGGGAAAGGTTCCTGGGTGAGTAGGGAAAGACTAGGGATCCGCCACTTCTCCTGGAAATCTCCCTTCTTGGGCTCGGACCAGCCAGGTCACATTCTGCCTCTTAAGACAGGCTCGGCCAGTTTGGCTGAGATCTGCTCTGCTATTTTCTGCTGTTCACCTGTGAGTGTTTCCAGTTGGGCTGCCTTCCGCTTGTTGTGAATTGTTATATTCTGAATGCAATACAAGTGCTATTTGCAACGGGACTGTGTGTGAGTTACTGCCGCCGCACCACTCTGCACACTCCCACAATGTAATTTGGGAACCAGATTCGACTGATGATAGATAAGGAAAAGAACTGGCCTACTCTCAGCTCTCTGCAGGTGACAATAAAAAGAAAAAAAAATCCATAAATGGTGTTCATTGGTATTGCTCCCTCCCTACACTCTGTGACAATAAACAGTCATTTGCTTTGTTTTGTTTTTGTTTATTGAGGGATATAACTTGGTTGGGGAAAAGGGGATATGGGATGCCCATAGAACATGTTGCTTTGCCATCATATTAAGAACTTGAATTTTGGTTGAACCTTGAAGTACTGATGCACAGATAATATCTACAGTCACTTTCCCTGCATCACCATCATACTATTTCACTATTTCTCCTCCTCTGCGTATCTCCTGCAGACTATTGCTCCCAGGACTTCTATCCTTCTGCACAAACTTTAGTGTAGATCATTATCTTTCCTGTCACATCCTCCTCTATGAGCAAAAGAGGCCGCTCTGAACAGCTCAATGGCTGGCTGTAATAGATGCTGTTACTAGGCCAGAGGTCTGCAGTACCTCTCCCCGGCGGCCTAGTAATTTAGTAGAATGTGTAGCTTGGTGGATTACTGCTCCCAGCTAGTCTGGCCTGCAAATCCTGCGCCCTCAGGCCACATCAATTTGACACTTTCCCCACAGTCTCTCCTCTGGCCTTGCACCCAGCTCCCCTGGCATGACTCATCCAGTAATCCACTGTGGTTCACTCACCGACCTTCTCCTGCCCCGAGTCCATGATGGAGAACTTTAACTGGACACAGGTTCCGACAACTGCTCCAGCCCCTCAACTGTTCCAGGACACCTCATCCATGACCGTGTAAGGATGTCGCTCCCTCCCAGCTTTTCCGGGCTCCTCCGCTAGGCCTCGCACCCCCCCCCCAGATGGGGGTGGGGCCCTTGCGGCTGCCTAGTGCTCCATTCTCCAAGTCTCCCGGCCGACAACTCCCCCCCAGTGGGCTGGACCTGAGCTTATATGAGAGGCCTGCCCCCTGCCAATTCCAATTGGGGATTGGTCAAGGCTCCTCACATGAGCTCCCTGTCACTCCACTCCTGTGCCCTGCCCCTCTTCCAGATCCTTCTCCCTGGAAGCAGGGGAGGCGCCCCAGAACTAGGGCACAGGTGGTCACACCCACTGCTACACTAACCACTCCCTGCCCCCAGATCAAAACAAGCATGCCTAGTCTGAAGCATAGGCCTGCCTAAATTTACCTGCACTGACAGTTCTCCTTACAAAAATCCTACTCTAGCACCTACCTACGGTAGAGGGTGCTACACTTCTATTGTCCAATTTTGGTGAGCCTGTGCGAATTGTAGCCTCAGTTTCTGGTTCTTATCTGACAGGAGTGGTGTGGTCTTCTGCTTCTGTAGCTCATTTGCTTCAAGGTTCAATGTGTTGTGCATTCAGAGATGGTATTATGCAGACCTTGGTTGTAAAGAGTGATTATTTGAGTTACTGTTGCATTTTTATCATCTCCAACCAGTCTGCCCATTCTCCTCTGACCTTAACAAGGCATTTTTGTCCACCCAACTTTCGCTCACTGGATATTTTCTCTTTTTCGGACCATTCTCTGTAAACCCGAGAGATGGTTGTGAGTGAAAATCCCAGTAGATCAGCAGTTTTTGAAATACTCAGACAAGGCCATCTGGCAAGTTAACCATGCCACGTTCAAAGTCACTTAAATCTCCTTTCTTCCTCATTCTGATGTACGGTTTGAACTTCAGCAAGTCATCTTTACCACATCTAGATGCCTAAATGCATTGAGTTGCTGCCATGTGATTGGCCGATTAACAATTTGTGTTACCAAGCAATTGAACAGGTGTACCTAATAAAGTGGCCGGTGAGTGTATATGCTAATTAGGGATGGGCCCGGTGCTCGATTCGAACCCATGTTCGAATCGAGCATCGGGCGTTCGCTCGCTCGTCGAGCCCAGAACTATTTGGGCCGTTCGCATCACATTCGTGTGATGCGAGCGGCCCCGCAATGCATTGCGGCCGGCGCAGTGCATTGCTGGCTGATGATTGGCCAAGCATGCACTGTGACCCCGCATGCTTGGCCAATCACAGCGCCCGAAACTCGGAGAGCAATAATTGGCTACAGGCAGGACGCCTGTAGCCAATTACAGCTCAGGGGCTTTAGTACACGCCCCACCATTTAAAAGGCCGCCACGCCATCGGCCCCGGTCACATGAGTTCCGGCTTTAGGAGAGATTAGTCTGCTGATTCTGTCTTTGCTTGATACTGAAAGATTTGCTCTTCTTTGCTAAACCATTGGCTATTTCTTTGCTAAACCATTGCTACCTAAGTCATTGATCGTTCATTGCTGCTGATTGCACAGTTAGTGTGTTATTAGCTGCTGCTGGGGATTAGTCTGGTGCGTGCTTACTGTTAGTACAGTATTGCAGTAGTACCAACCGCAGTGCTGTTAGCACAGCATTGCACCCCAACAGCACCCATAGGACTTCTAGTGTGTTAGTGGCAGCAAACAGAGCTCCTATATTTTCTTCTCAGCAGCACCCATAGGACTTCTAGTGTGTTAGTGGCATCACACAGAGCTCCTATATTTTCTTCTCAGCAGCACCCATAGGACTTCTAGTGTGTTAGTGGCAGCAAACAGAGCTCCTATATTTTCTTCTCAGCAGCACCCATAGGACTTCTAGTGTGTTAGTGGCAGCAAACAGAGCTCCTATATTTTCTTCTCATCAGCACCCATAGGACTTCTAGTGTGTTAGTGGCAGCAAACAGAGCTCCTATATTTTCTTCTCAGCAGCACCCATAGGACTTCTAGTGTGTTAGTGGCATCACACAGAGCTCCTATATTTTCTTCTCAGCAGCACCCATAGGACTTCTAGTGTGTTAGTGGCATCACACAGAGCTCCTATATTTTCTTCTCAGCAGCACCCATAGGACTTCTAGTGTGTTAGTGGCAGCAAACAGAGCTCCAATATTTTCTTGTCAGCAGCACACATAGTACCTATAGTGTGTTAGTGTCAGCACCCATAGGACCTACAGTGTGTTGTGAGCACACATAGGAGTTCTATTTTTTATACTATATACACTACCGACTACAATGGCTGGAAGACCGCCAAGGAGAGGCAGAGCGTGCCGAGGCAAGAAAACAGGGCAGGCAGGCTCTGTTTCTAGAGACAACAGTGCTGGCCGTGGACGTGGTCGTGCATCGTCATCAGCGCGTGGCCATGGGACACGCTTGTCTTTGTTTTCGGCAGCTGGACATGTGGAGCCGCATCATGCCGAAGGCTTGGTAGAATGGATGACCAAGCCCTCCTCATCCTCCTCACCCTCTCTCACCCAGGCTCAGGGTACTGGCAGAGCAGCTGCCAACGCGTACTCAATGGCATCATCAGCCACCCCTTCCCTAGACCCACCATGTCCTCCTGAGGAGTCCCCCGAACTGTTTGAGCACAGTGTTGGGTACATGCTCCAGGAGGATGCCCAACGATTCGAAGGCTCGGATGATGATACCCAGCTTGAGGAAGTCAGTAGTGTGCGCGCAGAGAAAGGGGATGCTGAAGGACAGCAATCTGGCAGTAGTGTTCCACCAGCTGCAGCTTACTGCCAGGTTTGCTCTAGTGGTGAAGAGGGAGGGGATGATGAGGTCACTGACTCCACGTGGGTGCCTGAAGGGAGAGAGGAGGAGGAGGAGGAGGATGCAGCGTCACATGTCCAACGAGGCAGGATGCCCCCTGGAGGCCAGCTAGAGGCCAGCACAGCAACTGTACCACACCGCAGAGCTCCGCCTGTGCAGGGCGCTGCCTCTGCACGTTATCACAAAAGTTCTTTGGTGTGGGCCTTTTTTGAGACGAGTGCATCAGATCGCACCACTGCTATTTGCAATATTTGTCTCAAGCGTATCTCGCGTGGCCAAAACATCAGCCGCTTGGGCACCACAAGCATGAGCAGACATATGTCGACCTGCCATGCAGCTCGTTGGCAAGCACACATAAAAGACCCACACCAAAGAACAAAGCGGACCTCTCCTTGCTCCTCATCAGCTGGGATCTCCATCCCCACTATATCTTCAGTCCTCTCTGAAAGCTGCTCTGAGAGGACTGAAGGTGTAGAATTAGGTGTGTCACAACCAAGTACTTGCAGTACACCGACGTCCGATTGTAGCAGGCAAATTTCCCTGCCCCAGCTGCTGGACCGTCGAAAGAAGTATACTCCCAGCCATCCACATGCCCAGCGGTTGAATGCTAGCTTGGCTAAATTGCTAGCATTTCAACTGCTGCCTTTTCAGTTGATAGACTCGGCCCCCTTCCGTGAGTTTGTTCAATGTGCGGTTCCTCAGTGGCAGGTTCCCAAACGCCACTTTTTCTCACGGAAGGCAATTCCGTCTCTCTACTGGCATGTGGAAGGCAATGTCCATGCCTCGCTGGACAGGGCGGTCAGCGGTAAGGTGCATATTACCGCTGACTCATGGTCCAGCAGGCATGGACAGGGACGTTATCTTTCTTTCACGGCCCATTGGGTCACTCTATTGGTAGCTGGGAGGGATGCAGGACAAGGTGCAGTAGTGTTGGAGGTTGTTCCGCCACCACGCCTCCAAAATGCTACTACTGGTTGTGACACACCTCTCTCCTCCACCCCCTCCTCTTCTTCTTCCTCCATGTCCTCTTCGAGTGCTCTGTCCTCGGAACCAGCGGTGCTCCGTAGGCGTACAAGGGGCTACGCGAGTACGCAGGCAAAAAGATGCCATGCCGTGCTTGCGCTGGTGTGTTTGGGGGACAGGAGCCACACTGGGCCAGAGGTTCTGGCAGCTCTGCAGGGGCAGGCCGAGAGGTGGTTGACGCCACGCCAGCTTAAGCCAGGAATGGTCGTTTCTGATAATGGCACCAACCTCCTCTCCGCCCTGCGACAGGGGCAGCTCACCCATGTGCCCTGTATGGCTCACGTCCTCAACCTGGTGGTGCAGCGGTTCTTGGGCAGGTTCCCAGGCTTACAGGATGTCCTGAGGCAGGCCAGGAAAGTCTGTGTGCATTTCCGCCGATCTTATAATGCCAGTGCTCGGCTGACTGAGCTGCAAAAGGAGCTGAACCTGCCCAAGAACCGCCTAATATGTGACATGCCCACCAGGTGGAACTCAACGTTGGCCATGCTGCAGCGACTGCACACGCAGCAGAGGGCCATCAATGAGTACCTTTGCGACTACGGCACCAGGACAGGGTCAGGGGAGCTTGGCTTTTTTTCCCCACGCCAGTGGAGCATGATCAGGGATGCATGCACTGTCCTCTCACCATTTGAGGAGGCCACGAGGATGGTGAGCAGTGACAGTGCATGCATCAGTGACACTGTACCTCTTGTCCACCTGTTGGAGCATACGCTGCGTGGGATAATGGACAGGGCACTTGAGGCAGAACAGAGGCAGGAAGAGGAGGACTTCCTTGTCTCTCAAGGCCCCCTTTATCCAGACAATGTTCCTTCTGTCCCACCCATCACACAGGAAGAGGAGGAGGAGGAGGAGGAGGAGGAGGATTGTGTGAGCATGGAGGTGGAGCCTGGCACTCAGCATCAGCAGCAGCAGTCTTTTAGGGATGATGTACAGTCCCAACAAACCAGTGGACTTGTACGTGGCTGGGAGGAGGTGGCTGGCGATCATGTCATCCTCAGTGACCCAGAAGACTCCGGACCGAATGCCTCAGCTAACCTACGCTGCATGGCCTCCCTGATCCTGCAAAGCCTGCGGAAGGATCCTCGTGTTCTTCGGATCAAGGAGAGTGACCATTACTGGCTGGCCACTCTCCTTGATCCACGGTACAAGGGTAAGGTTGCGGACCTTATCTTGCCGTCGCAGAGGGAGCAGAGGATGAGACATCTCAGGGAGGCCTTGCAGAAAGGTCTGTGCAACGCGTTCCCAGAAACTGGGAGGTTACAAACTCCTGGTCCTGGACGACGAGTTGCTGAGGCTTCGGTCAGTAGCAGAAGGAGCGGTGGGGAAGGTGGACGTCTGACCGATGCGTTCAGACAATATTTTAGTCCGCAGCCCCAAGGTATGATCGGTTCCAGCAACCATCGCCAGCGTCTGATATACATGGTGCAGGAATACCTAGGGGCAAGGTCAGACTTGGACACCTTTCCCACCGAAAATCCTCTGGCTTACTGGGTCCTGAGGATGGATCACTGGCCAGAGCTTGCACAGTATGCAATTGAGCTACTGGCCTGTCCTGCATCCAGCGTTCTTTCCGAACGCACATTCAGTGCTGCTGGAGGATTTGTCACCGATCATAGGGTGCGCCTGTCCACCGACTCGGTTGATCGACTGACCTTCATAAAAATGAATCAGTCTTGGATCACCACCAGCTACCAGACACCTGAAGCGGATATAACGGAATAATTTATAATGTCACATCCCTTCAAGACTGCCTATGCTGATGCTGAGTGACTGTCCTGTTATGTTCACTGACTATCCTCTTCCTCCTCCTCAATGATCCATGCCACCACACCAGTGCCTAAGGCACAATTTTTCAGCCCCTGTATAACAGGGGCGTGTAATTACAATTTTTTAAAAAGATGCTTCGCAACAGGTGTGACTGCTGTGCTCAGAGTACAGTATCTGTGAGGGGTTGCAGTGTTGTGGCACCAGCACCAGTGCCTAAGGCACAATTTTTCAGCCCCTGTTGGGGCGTGTAATTACAATTTTTAGGCAATGCTTTGCAACAGGTCTCATTGCTGTGCTCAGAGTACAGTATCTGTGAGGGGTTGCAGTGTTGTGGCACCAGCACCAGTGCCTAAGGCACAATTTTTCAGCCCCTGTATAACAGGGGCGTGTAATTACAATTTTTTAAAAAGATGCTTCGCAACAGGTGTGACTGCTGTGCTCCAAGTACAGTATCTGTGAGGGGTTGCAGTGTTGTGGCACCAGCACCAATGCCTAAGGCACAATTTTTCAGCCCCTGTTTAACAGGGGCGTGTAATTACAAATCTTGATCTAATAGTTCACAGCAGGGCCCATTCCTGCGCCCACCAAGAGTAACTATGAGGGCCTACAGTCTTGTGGCAACACCGTCCACCACCACCACCACCACCAAAGGCCCAATTTTTCTGCCCTGTTCAACAGGTGCATGCAATTACAAATCTTGATCTAATAACTCACAGCAGGGCCCATTCCTGCACCCACCAAGAGTAAATGTGAGGGCTTACAGTCTTGTGGCAACACCGTCCACCACCACCACCACCACCACCAAAGGCCCAATTTTTCTGCCCGGTTCAACAGGTGCATGCAAGTACAAATCTTGATCTATTAACTCACAGCAGGGCCCATTCCTGTGCCCACCAGTCTTGTGGCTACACCAACATCTAATAGGGCAAATTTCTGCAGAGTATATACGGCAGACCCCTACTTTCAAACATCCAACTTACAAACGACTCCTACTTGCAAACGGCAAGAGAAAACAGGAAGTGAGAGGAAATCTACCCCTAGGAAGGAAAATTCTATCCTGTTAGATTTAATTTGGGAAAAAGGTATCTCCTCTCTACTGATGCTTTATCACCAATCCTTGTTTCAATTAAAACCCCACTTTTCCAAAAACATTTGTCATTGGGACGGAAAGTGAGGTGACATGTTCTGAACAGATGTGCAAAGACAGCAAATGTTACAGGGGTGATAACCCCTCCCTATGTTCTCCAAAAAGCTTAAAAATTGATTTTTTTGGGATGTAGCTACACTTCATAATGTACCTGTTCAGATTCTACTTAAGAACAAACCTACAGTCCATGTCTTGTTTGCACCACCTATATACTGCTGTTCAGAGTATATAGGGTTGTAGGTATAGGGTTTTATTTTGGGTGCGGGGTCCCCCTTAGTATCCATACAAGACCCAAAGGGGCTGGGGTGGGGGGGGGGGTGATGGGGTAGCCATGCCATTTTTCTCAAGGATTTTCAGCCATATGGCGGCCAGGACAAGACATGACATTGAAGCCGCAAGTGGTTTTAAATGGCTTCTTTTTTTCCTTTACAAATGTCATTTTGTGCAAGGACAGTTCTAAACACGGGAAACACATGCCACTTCACAGGCATACTTTAGACACCCCCCAGGTACCGTATTTAAAGGAAAATTTCACTTTTTTTTTTTTCACTTTATGCATCATTAAAATGACTGCTCCCGAAAAAACTTTAGTTTTTAAAATTTATTTTTGCATTGATATATGTCCCCTGGGGCAGGACCCGGGTCCCCAAACCTGTTTTATAACATTAACATGCATATTGGCCGTTGTAATTAGCAATTTTGATTTCGAACGTTCGCGTCCATTATAACGAATAGGGTTCGAAAATTCGCGCGAACTTTCGGTCCGTTCGAAGGTTCTGGTGCGAACCGAACCCGGGGGTGTTCGGCTCATCCCTAATGCTAATAAGGGTGTGTAAAATGCCCTAAACTGGAGAGGTTAAGTCTAAATTTTAGGTTACTACTTCCTCCCCCATGCCGCAAAATGACATGCCCTACTAATGGACTGTCCACAAATGCACCATCCTATACATTTGCTTTATATGATAAAAATGTATCCTTAAGCCCCGTACACACGATCGGATATCCTATGGATTTTCGCCAGATGGATTTGTCCATCGGATATCCGATTAAACTGTTTTCCATCAGTCTTGCCCACACACCATCAGTTAAAAAACCGACCGTTCCAAACGCGGTGACGTAAAACACTCCGATGAGCCGAGAAAAATGAAGTTTAATGCTTCTGAGCATGCGTCGACTTGATTCTGAGCATGCGTGGGTTTTTGATCCGATGGACTTGCCCATAGACGATCGGAGTTTTCGATCGGTTTTTTATCCATCGGAAAAATTTAAAACATGTTCTTTTTTTTAAAACCGATGGAAAAAAGACCGATGGGTCCCATACACGATCGGTTTGTCTGATGAAAAGAATCCATCGGACGGAAATCCATAGGATATCCGATCGTGTGTACAGGGCTTTAGTCCTGATCTGCCAGAATTTTTACAGTTATCCCCTCTAGCCAGTATGAAACTTAATTTACTGTATGAGGACAGGTCTCATTTGTCGAATAGGCCAACCTACCCCGTATCCCAAATAAAGTGTGTCAGTTGTAAAATTTAGGAATGGAAGAGACCACTTCTGATTTCCAGAAAACAGACACGGAGCAGGGAGACTTGTAGATTTTATTGCAAATAAAAAGTCTATATTCTCCCAAGACTCAGCTTTGAAAAGTAGAAGATCTAATTGGGCAGTGTGGGAATAAATGCTTCTAATATCCTCTGATTATTTCGAATCACAGTTCTGCCCGCCCAGGAGAGGCGACTTCACATTTATTTTCATTAGATAAAAAGAAGATTGCTTCTTCAAAGGAGTTTTTTTTTTGGTAAAATAAAGCCTGTACCATGAACAGAGAGCTATATTGAAATTCTTATGAAATGAATACCTCATTTTCACTAATTAGCCTTCAGATCTGTGATGTATTAATAATCTGTGATAGCTAGTTATATGCGGAATAATTTATTGGAGCCTACTTTACTTTTAAATACCCAAGAAGACATAAGAAATGAAAGAGCTCTCACCTTGTAAATGGAAGGCATATAGGGCAAAGTGACAGGGCCCCCTGACTCTTTCTTTTATTCACTTTGTCTACTGTCAGGGCCTGGACCTGAACCAGGGACCTCTGCTGGGTAACACTTCCTTGAATGATCCTGACTTGAACTTTGTTTCTTTTGAACTTTGAGCCCTTTGCTTCTCCCATGAACTTCCTGATTGAAGCCATGTCTCTGCACTTCCTGTTTGCCTGATTATTTTGCTCTCTCCAGCCAATATCGTGCTCTTGTCACTCCTGCTGCCATGCATACCACTTGTTGCCGAACTTTGTCTTGTTCCTCAACTACGCTTCTGCTTGATCCCATTCTGAAACCACTTGTTGCTAACCTTTGGCTTGTTTGATGACTATGCTTCTACTTGATCCCAACCTGCTGTATCTGCTACTGGATTCCAGCTTGCTCGCCTCCTGGTGGGATGATCCTGAGGACTGCGATCTGGTACTAACACAAAACCCATCTCCACTATTGGGAGCTCTGGTGAACACCTGTTAGTCAACGCTGTATCCTGGCCTAGGCCAACAAGGCCCAGGCCTAGGGCAGCACTTTGCAGGGGGGCAGCGCGGAAAGAGTCCCCACCGGCTTGCGCTACACTGTTAGTGTAGCGCCATTCTTATGGGGCGGACTGGGCTAAGAGGCAAATTAGTCCAGCGCCCCCATAAAGGGGCCGCACTGCTTTCGGTATGCGGGCGGCTAATTTTGACTGTCCTATCATCCTGGACCACAAACCTTCCTCACTGTGCTATATGTTTTCTGCTGCACCACTGGCATGGTTATATCTTCTTAGTCCTCTCCATAAAATTATCAGAAATTTGTGCTTAAAGTAGAACTATAGGCAACACTTTTCTTTTTTTCATTTTGAATAGAGTAAGGGAGGGTTTTAGCCCCTGTCATTGCAGAGATTTCCCTTCACTTCCTGCCCCACACGAAAATTAAAACAGAAATTGGTGTGGCCTTGACAGGAAGGGGTGGGTCATATTTAAATTAGTGGGTGCACAAGTTTAGTCAGGCCTAGGGCAGCACAAAACCTAAATACACTACTGCTGTAATGCCCCGTACACACGATCGTTTTTAATGTCATTTTTTAAACCGACGTTTTTCTCCTCGTTTTTTTTCATGTTTCCTCTCAAGCCTGCCTTGCGTACACACCATCATTAAAAAAAACGATGAAGCAAAGAGCAGTGACGTTCAACACGTACGACGGCACTATAAAGGGGAAGTTCCGTTCGAATGACGCCACCCTTTGGGACGCTTTTGCTAATTCCGTGTTTCCGCGTGTTAGTAAAAGTTTGGTGAGAGACGATTCGCGCTTTTCAGTCTTCGTGCTTTGAAGATCGTTTTCGGGAGTTCAGATTGCGCCTGTGGGTTCGTATCTGTTTAGCACTGCTTGTAGTCAGTTTGTATCTGTTTATTCAGTGCGGCCTGCTCTGCACGTTCGTGTTTTTCAGCTTGTTCTTCATAGGCCTTGCTGTTCTTCCGTGCGTTCTTCTAGTACGTTCTGTTCAGCCGACCGTTATCTAGCCATGTTGCGGCTACGTACTCGTCGTAGAGTTCGTGCTGTAGTTGGTGCAGGGGTTCATGCTGTATCCCGACTCCATGCCATGAGCAGGGTCAGGAGGAGTTCATGGACCAAGAATTGGTTGCTCCAGCGGCACCAATTCTGTCACATGCCTTTGTTGCGGGAGATCAGGGAGAATAATCCTGATGATTTCAGGAATTTTCTCAGGATGTCTGACCCCGTATTTCAGCAGCTGTTGGCTTTGGTGTCCCCCTATATTACCAGGCAGGACACCGTTATGCGGGAAGCCATCAGTGCTGAGCAGAGGCTCATCGCCACGTTGCGATACCTGGCTGGGAGAAGCCTGCAGGACCTTAAGTTCTCCACAGGCATCTCCCCCCAGGCTCTGGGGATCATTATACCAGAGACTTGTTCTGCCATCCTTCAAGTTTTGCAGGAGGACTATATTAAGGTAAGTGTTCTTCTTCAAAAATTCACATTGTATGGTTTTTATTTTGGGTTATTTTTAATTTGCTTTATTTGCAGTCCCTAATTCACATGATTCTTAGCTGCGGGGAATGTCCCCTTTCTCCCCATGTTTTATTATTTAAAGTTTGGTGTTTGAGGCCTACCTGTAAATTTGGCTTACCTAACCTCTCCAGCATGCTATCCTGGGGCCATACCTACCTTGCCTAGTCATTTCCATGTTTTTTATTATATGTTCCATCGTAGTGCTTTACCCAAAACGCACTCTAAATTTTGCCTCGGAATGTTTCATTGTTGTTAACTTCAATACAGAGTGCTACAGCCTTCATGTGTGATATTCCCAACTCATCTTCAACCCTTCCCCCCCCCCCCCCCCATATTTTTTTTTTTTTTTTCTTGCTTCCAAATTTTTATGTTTTTAACAGTTTCTACCAATGTTGGCCATGAATGTGTGTATGAAATCAGCTTTCAATGTTTCTGGCTCCAAGTATTAATTTGTTATTTCATTAATTCCACAGTTCCCTTCTTCGCCACATGAATGGCAGAATGTGGCTTCCGAGTTTGCCCAGCGATGGAACTTTCCGAACTGTGGAGGAGCCATCGACGGCAAACATGTTCGGGTCGTCCCACCACCCCATTCGGGATCCTTTTATTATAATTATAAGGGGTTCCACAGCGTCGTGATGATGGCAGTGGTGACGGCCACCTACGAGTTCCTCTATGTGGACGTTGGCAAGAATGGCAGGATGTCTGATGGAGGAGTTTTTGCCCAGACGGAGTTTGGAGAACGGCTCCTTTTGGATCTGCTGGCCTTGCCACCCGCGGAGCAGAATGTGGAGGGACTACCTTTTGTGTTTGTGGCGGATGAGGCGTTTGGCCTGGGACCCCATTTGATGAGGCCATTCCCGCAACGCACCCTCACCCCTGAGAGGAGGGTTTTCAATTATCAGCTGGCCAGAGCCAGAAGGGTGGTGGAAAATGCGTTTGGGATCATGGCCAGCCGATTTCGCCTCTTCCTTACCTCCATCCACCTTGCCCCATACAAATGGAACCATGTGATTATGACGTGCTGTGTGCTGCATAATTTCCTAAGGGTGCATTCAACGAGTTATATATCTTTGAGTGGGCCTGAGGCCTCTTTAATCAATGCAGAAACTTTGGTGGCCCTGGAACCTGGCCGTCCTGGCTTGGCCCCCCCAACCGGACGTGAGGTCCGTAACCAATATGTGGACTATTTTATGGGTAGGGGGGCCATTGAAATGCCAGACAATCTCTAATAATTTTAGACCAAAAAAATAAAACTTTTTTAAAAAGTAAAGATTGGTTTGTCATTTTTATTGTATAATGTTTGATGTTTCTGGTAGGTTTACCTAGTGCACTTGTTTTGCCATGTGGATTAAACAATCTTTTAATTAGCCTTCATTGTCAGTGTAAACACCAAACATTGATTAGTTCACTCAGCACCACATTTACATAATGAAGCCACAATGATTTGTTATGTAAAAATACCTTTATTTTTTTTGTTTAGGTGGGCAACTTCCATAGAAATGTGGATGTTCCCTTAATTTCAGGTGTATTAAAACGCATGACCAGCCATGCATAAACAAACTATAGTTCTCCAAATTTTGAAAAAGCTAAACATGTGCTAGTCATTAAAGGGTAAAATAACCCAAAAAAATAGAAATCTCTGCAAGTAAAACGTTATTTGGTGTAAAAACATTAGACACGCCCAAGCACAGCCATGATATTTTGGAGCCTTTCCTCCACCCGCTTTGTATTTGCCCTGATCTCTCGCAAATCTCCCTTAATTTTTGCGAGGTCACGACAGCAGACCATCAGGTATTGGATCAGGATCTGGGCACTGTGATGTGACAACTTATTGGGGTCTTCGGCCAGAACTGCACCTAAATGTAAAAAGAAATATGTAGGATAGAATATGTAGGCCTACATCTATTTAACATGCATGTGTCTGGTTTCACTCTGACCTGTGGTGGTGCCACTTTCCACTTCCACAACATCACATTCCTCTCCATCCTGGGGTTCTGGGGGTATTGTTGTAGGTATTGCAATTCTCGTCTCATCTGAGGTAGCTTTTCGAATCCCTAGGGAGATTGAAATAAAAGGAATAGTTTCATTAGTAGCGACTCAATTTTGCTAAAATAAGAAACATGGAAAAAATACTTTGTAATCATTCTTTTGAAGCATGCTCCATTTTAAATTTTAACCCCTGTGCCAACCGGGACAAATGATTGGATACATAGTCCAAAACAGAGCATATACATTTTGTGAACAAATTTGAAACATTGTAACACCCCAAAGTATCTACACTGGATCACCTGTGTGTGACTCCCTCAAGCTTTTTGGCTTTAGGCCCACACTTGTACTACTGCGTTCAGATGTTTCATCAGCTGCTGAGCATTCACCCCCTTTAACATTACCATGCATATCGTTTTTCTAAATGAACAAATCTCCTTTGGATTAGCACACCAAAAATAAGTGTGGCCCAAATGTACTCCCCCAAATAATCAAAAAAACATGGGTGTTCACACTGGATGATCCGAAAACATCGTTTGAGGAACTGTACGGAGAAAGAGGTAAAATACGTCCGTTTACTATGCGGACGAACCTAAAAAAGATGGTATCTTTCAGTGTACTATATGAAAGTTAAAAATACACGACAGAATACAAGAAAATAATATGTACCATGGAAACTCAAAAAAAACAACTTACTTTTTAATATAACTTTCTTGATTCTTTTATATTGGTCGGCCTCCCGCAACTTCAGATCTGACCATCGTTTTCTGAGCTGTTCCTTCGTTCTGCACACCCCGAATTTTTGGTGGAGACTTTTGACCACTTTGCCCATAATTCTGGACTTGACCAGATTAGGCCTTTTATACGGACCATGCTTGGCATCATAATCCTCCTTCTTTAAAATGGCGACCATCTCCACCATTTCCTCGAATGACATGTTGGATGCCTTATATCTCCTGGGTCTTGATTTGGGCTCCTCTGTAATTTCATCCTCTGTAGAGGTAATCTCAGCCACCTGTGTCTCCGCCATGTTTTGTTCAGCACTACAAGCGAGAAGGGGCGGGGAAAGTACAATATCGAACGTCAGGGGCGGGGAAAGCGTGCGGAGTTTCACGCATGCGCTGTGTATATAAAGTGAAGATCCATGTCTGGGAAATACATTCATTTGTCGGGAGAGAGAGTTAGCAACGAACGTCGTGACCAAGGTACCTAACAATTTTACTTTTTGAGGTTCATCAGACGAGGAGATTTGTGTGCTCAAAATATGTAGACAATGCACAGTTGAGGAATGTTGCCTGAAATATATTTTTATTTTGGTTTCTCGCTTTTACAGATATCATGAATACTTTTAAAAACCCAGACTTCATGGGGGAGTTCATCGACAAATGGCAAACCAAAAGTGTATTATGGCAAACCAAAAGTGGCGGAAAAAAAAATAAAGACGCCAGGAAAGCAGCACTGGAGAGCCTGCTTGCATTTGTGCAAACAAAGATACCCACAACAACTCTCCAAGATGTCAAAAACAAAATTGGGACCATCAGAGGGACATACAGGACCCAGAGGACTATGGTCCTGAGGTCCCAGAGGTCAGGGGCACCAGCAGATAAGGTTTATAAACCCAGTCTGTGGTACTACAGTAAGCTTGCTTTTCTGGATGACCAGTTGGAAGTGCGGGAATCTCTCTCCACCCTTCCCCCCAGAGGTCGATCCAGCCTTCCTTGTACCCAACCCTCCAGCCTTCCCTGCAGCCAGTCCTCCAGCCTTCCTGTCAACCCTGCTCTGGCTTCCTCTGAGGATCAAGATCAGGGCCTTGAGGAGGCAGATTTGGAGATATGGAGCCAGGTAAAGTTTTGCTATCTATATTTCTATCGTACAAAATTATAGATTTTAAATAGATGTTAGTATTGTTAAAGGTATGTACACTTCTACCAATAAAGTTTGTGAAGAGCAAGATACAGTAGTGGCCTAATTTTATGTGTCCAAGACAACAAAACCAGGATGCGTAATCAATGAAAAGGACATTACTTTTGGCATTGATTTCAACAATGTCTAGAGGTGAACAATGTCTGTGAATGATGATGTGGCAAAAAAAATAATGTCCCTTTCTTTTTTTACAGCCAGAGCAGAGCCAGGAAGAGGGTGATGTTGGGGATCAGGAGGAGGCTGGGCCCAGTGGCACCCAGGAGGAGGCAGGGCCCAGGGGCACCCAGGAGGAGGCTGGGCCCAGTGGCACCCAGGAGGAGGCTGGGCCCAGCACAAGAGCCCAGATGCCTCCCCTGGTAGTTAAACCACGAGGGCCAAGGAGAGGTAGGCAGGTGGAGGAGGAAACCAGGGCCTTCCTCAGAGAGGCACCCTCTGTTGAAGAGGGATTTGCCGCAGTCCTCGCCCACAAACTAGGGCAAATGGAGTTGCAGCAAAAAATTTACAGTGAGACCCTGCTATTGAAAGTCATCAATAAGGGCGTGCTGGGTGAACTCACTAGGTACACGGACATAACGGAGGTTGTCCCTACTCCTCCACCTCCTCCTCCTACTACTCCTCCTGCCACAACCTCTCCTCCTGATCCCCAGCCTCCAAGGAAGAAACCAACCAAGGCTGCAGAGAAGGCTGGAGAGAAGGCTACAAGGAAGAGAAGAAAATAATGCCTGCTGTAGTACCACAGACTGGGGACATATAGGACTTATCTGCTGTGGCTCCTGACCTCTGGGAGCTCAAGACAAGATTGGGCTCATTTTTTGGGGGGATCTAATCTCTATTTTGGTTTGGACATCTTGTATGGTTGTTGTGGGGTGAAAGGGATGCACAAATGCAAGCAGGCTCTCCAGTGCTGCCTTCCACTTTAATTTGTTAATGTTCTGAAATAAAAAAAAAATGAGTGCCCTTTAAATACTTGACTATGTGATTTGTATTTCAAAAGAGAGCTTGCTAGGAAGCAGGCAGGGACATCTCAAATTATATTATTGTTATTATCAGGGGACACAAACCTCCCTGAGGCCAAATGAGACACATTTGGAAGGTTGTTGTGGTAACTTTACACAAGAATAATTTAAGCCAAAAAACTTAAAAAAAGGCCAAAAAAAAATTACCAAAAAGAATATAAAATTTAAAGAAAAAAGGAGAATTAACTTATTTTATTATTATTAGTATTATTTAGGAGGGAGGTGCGGCTTAAAAATAATATTTTATAATCATTAGAGCAATTTGGAATTACTTTAGAAACAAGTTGGGCATAAAACTCTCAATGTCAAAAGAAGAACGGAATGCGCTGCATTAAAACGATGCTATTAATTCCACCGTGACGAATGTGCCATCTCCATTTCCAACATTAGCTTTACCAAAACGAGCGCTCCCGTCTCATAGTTGCTTCTGAGCATGTGCGTTTTTTTTCACGTCGTGAAAGCATACACACTATCGTTTTTCACGTTGTTAAAAAAAACGACATGAAAAACGACGTGAAAAAAGAGAGCATGTCCGGAATTTTTAATGGCCGTTTTTCACGTCGTTAAAAATGCTCTGGAGCCTACACACGATCATTTTTAATGGCCATTTTTAAAAATGGCATTTTTAACGGCATGAAAAACGATCGTGTGTACGCGGCATTAGTACTTAGGCCCTGTACCTGGATACTGCGGTGTAATCCCGAGTGTGGCTCGGGGTTACCGCTTTTGGTACTGAAAATTAACCCTGAGACACACTCGGGATTTCCGTCAGGGAGGTTAAAATACCAGGGTTAGGGGAGATCCCTCGGTGGCCAATATATCCCAAGAAGGGAGTAGGGTCTAAAAGACCTAATCAAGTATATAATAGCAGTAAAAAAAAGACTGCAGCAAAAAATTTGACTGCAGCAAAACTGAATGGCGTGACATATAGAAGGGCAACAACAGAAGGGGAGGAAATGAGAAGGAAGGACGAGAAAGGGAGAGGGGAGACACACATAGCAGAAAACGACAGGGGCACAAGCCCAAAGTATAAGAAAAATGAACGTAACAAGAAAAGCTGTGGGGCGAAACTAAGAGCCAGAAGAGCAAGTTCTCTCACCCAAAGCCTCATCACAAGTCTCCTGGTGAATCAGCCAGGATGCGAGACCTCATGTAAGTAAGCATCCGTGAAGACAAAATATTGCCACAGCCTCCAAGTGTCACGAAAGGACTCCTTCCGATTATATAGGGTCAGGGCCGCCATCAGGGGGGTACAGGCAGTACACCTGTAAGCAAAAGCAACCCCCCCTTTTTTTTATCTTTTTTTTTGTAAGGGGCCCAGAGGCCCAGGGCCCGGGATGGAACCCCCCCCCTTGTTTTTTTTTCTAAACATTTTTTTTTTTCTAAACATTTTTTTTTTTATTTTTTTTTGTAAGGGGCCCAAAGGTCCCCAGAGGCCTATAAAATAAACATTTTTTTTTATAAACATTTTTTTTTATATTTTTTTTTTTTTTGTAAGGGGCCCAAAGGTCCCCAGAGGTCCCCAGGGCCCGGATGGCAACCCCCTCTTTTTTTTTGTTCTTTCGGTTTTTTTCTTGTTTGTCAGCACCCAAAGCCCCCCCCCCGACCTCAACAATTCGTGGCGGCAGCACCCCCCCTGCTTCTCAATTCGCTTTCCCAATTCACGGCAGCCCCCCCCCCGCTTCTCAAATTGCGGCGGCAGCACCCCCCGGTTCTCCTCTGCTCCATCTCCCGAAACATGTTGGATGTATCCAATTCCTAATCAATATAGGCTATAAAACAAATTAGCAAGTCATATGACTATTTATAATAGGCACACCTCACTACATGACCATAATTCGATCAGCTGATGATTGACATCCCCAACATTATTAGGAGGAACCTAGGACCTAAACACAGTCCCTATAAGCTGCCTTTTCCACATGGGTTTACCCCAAACAAGGGTAAACTTTTTAAACTTTTTTTATTATCAAATTAAAAAAAAATCATCACTTTCACTAAACTGCAAGGTCAGCCGACCTGCCAGACAGACTAGTCACATGACACTTTCAGACCCGACCAATTACTACTCCTCCCGCCCTCACCGTTTCCAACGAAAATATAAAAGTGCAGAAACTTTTTGAAGACCCCACATATAAGGAAATAGTTTTGACCATCACTTGTCCAGCACTACCATACACCATCACATTTTTCTCTGCATGGACAAGGTGACAGTGTTTCTTTAACCACTTCAGCCCCGGAAGAATTGGCTGCCCAATGACCCAGACATTTTTTTGCGATTCGGCACTGCATCGCTTTAACTGACAATTGCGCGGTCGTGCGAGGCTGTACCCAAACAAAATTGACCCCCTTTTTTTCCCCACAAATAGAGTTTTATTTTGGTGGTATTTGATCACCTCTGCGGTTTTTATTTTTTGCGCTATAAACAAAAGAAAAGCGACAATTAAAAAAAAAAAAAAACACAATGGAGGTTATTTACGAAAAGCAAATCCACTTTGCACTACAAGAGCACTGCAAGTGCAATTGAAAGCGCACTGAAAGTACACTTTCAAATGCAGTCGCTGTAGATCTGAGAGGGACGTGAAAGGAAAATTAAAAACAGCATTTTAGCTTGCACATGATTGGATATGATAAAATCAGCAGAGCTTCCCCTCATTTCAGATCTTCCTCTCAGATCTACAGCGACTGCACTTCCAAGTGCACTGAAAGTGCACTTAGAAATGCACTTACAGTGCACTTGTAGCGCAAAGTGGATTTGCCTTTTGTAAATAACAAATAAACACATTTTTTCCTCAGTTTAGGACGATACGTATTCCTCTACATATTTTTGGTAAAAAATCGCAATAAGCGTATATTGATTGGTTTGCGCAAAAGTTATAGCGTCTACAAAATAGGGGATAGTTTTATGGCATTTTTATTATTTATTTTTTTTTACTAGTAATGGCGGCGATTTAAATCGTGACTGCGACATTATGGCGGACACATCGGACACCTTTGACACATTTTTGAGACCATTGTCATTTATACAGCGATCAGTGCTATAAAAATGCACTGATTACTGTGTAAATGACACTGGCAGGGAAGGGGTTAAACACTAGGGGGAGATGAATGGGTTAAGTGTGTCCTAGGGATGTGTTCTAACTGTGGGGGGGGGATGGGCTACCACTGACATGACAGCGATCACTGCTCCCGATCACAGGGAGCAGTAGATCCTAGACATGTCACTAGGCAGAACAGGGAAGTGCCTTGCTTACATAGGAATCTCCCCGTTCTGCAGCTCCTGACCGCAATCGCGGGCCACCGGCGAACATCGAGTTCCCGGTACCCGCAAGCACACTCCCGAGGCACGCGGCAGGCGCACGTGCGCTCCGCTGGGCGGCAAATTCAAAGGGATGTACAGGTACGCCCATTTGCCTGCCCATGCCATTCTGCCGACATATATCTTCAGGGCTTTTTTTCAAGGGGAACTTGGTGGAACTCAGTTCCACCACCTCCGGCTCAGACCCTTGGGGGGGCCTGCTCACCACAATCACTTGTAAGCACAGAAGTCCCATTTCTGTGTTTACAAGTGACAGCTCTGCAATCTGTGTGTAATAGGGTGACCACATGTCCCGGATTGCCCGGGACAGTCCCGCATTTTGTAGATCTGTCCCGGGGCACCTTCATTCCAGGACAATACAGTGTCCCGGAATGAAACTGAAATAGCCACCCCCCGGGCCAATCTGATGCCCCCAAAAAAGGCCACCACATCACCGCTTTACTCACTGACAGTACTTGGTACCTGGCCGGGAATGCCTGGAGGAGCACAATCCCGCCCCCTGCTTGTGATTGGAGAAATCATAAATCCCCCCTCTTGTGTCCAATCACTGTGCTGTGATTCGTTACAGCACAAGCTGATTTTTGGAAAGAAAGGGTGTCCCTGAATGGTAGTTTGGAAATGTGGTCACCCTAGTGTGTAACCCCCCTGAACTCTGCACTCTGTACGTAATGCAATCCTGGTATTTAAAGCCCCTTTAAGATAAGGTGACCAGACATCCCCGGTTTCAGGGGACAGTCCCCGGATTGAGGACACTGTCCCCGGACCAAGTCTGTCCCCGGAATTGTCCCCGGATTGGATTTGAACAGGGGCTGGGGCAATTTCAAAGACAGTCAGTGCAGAATTAAAAATAATAATTCTGAAATACACCCCCCGCTACGCCGCTCCTACTAGCTTAGGGGGGTGTATTTTTTTCCATTATCTGTGCCCCTTTCTGATGATCATGTGCTGGTCGGAGCGGAGGGAATATTTCTTCAGTTTCGGGTGCATGCCCATTCAGCTCCGCCCGCATGTTCTTCTGCCTTGGCTCAAGTCCCGGACAGCCGCCTGCCTATCTCCTTGCCTTCCCTGGCGGAGTGATCTTCCTCCGATCCCCACCCAGTAGTAGCCGGGGCTCAGAGAGTAAGACTTGAAAGGCTGTGTGGCGGGCGGCGACGGGCAGAGAGTCGCTGATTGGCGCTATTACTAGTAAAAATATGTCTCCGGATTTCATTTAAAAAAATCTGGCCACCTTACGTTAAGACTCTCCTACTGTTCATGAAATTTGACTGACCACACCCACTATTTGATGTGATTTGGAGGGTGTGTGTGGGTGGAGGGGTTTTGGGGAGTCGTGGTTGAGTTCCAGCACCTATTGTTTGAGAAAAAAAAGCCCTGTATATCGGCATGCGGCGGTCGGGAACTGGTTAAAGGGTAACAACGCTTTTGTTGAGAACTGGTTCTGAATAGGAGGGTCTGATTCATAATAATTACCTGGTGCACTTTTAGTGTTCTAAGGGGAAAGTTGCAGGGTCTGCATCTTTTTAAATTAATTTAACCCTTGGGGGGGAGGGGGGGGGCATCTCACCAAAACTGAAATATCTGACTTGCATCTTAATGGAAAGGTAATTTTAAATAACTTTAAAACACAACATGGCTTGTGTAGCAATTGCATGTATATTTTTTTCATGAAAGTGGAGTTATCCTTTAACAAAGTTTTGTGACGGTTACAGAGACCCTTTACGGCTGGGGGGGGTTTATAAAAGTAGGTAAAATGTTTTTATTTATCATATTTTTCTTCTTCTTTTGAAAGATATAACTAGTGGTGGAATAATTTTACCTTGGACCCCGGGCTGTTTTCAGTTTGTGGCCCCCCCACCAGTTTAGTGGGATCATGTATAAAGGGCAACGTATCGACATTAGTAATTTCATACTGAAAAGGGTTTATTTCTGAAGAATTTGGAACACAGTGTTTACATTTTAAATTGGATCTCATGCAGAGGTAAAGTCGTTGCAAATTACACAAATTTCACATGCAATAACAGCAAATCAATGGTTCCAGGTACAGGAAGCGTGCTGATTTGCATTTTGAGTATAATCATTTGATAATAATAAAGAAAACCTGTATTGAGAAAAATACAAAGACGGCCATTGATAAACTGAAAAAAACGTTTAACCACTTAAGGACCGAGCCTCTTTTTGAGATGTGTTGTTTACAAGTTAAAAACAATTTTTTTTGCTAGAAAATAACGTAGAACATTATATATTTTTTTTTTCTAACACCCTAGAGAATAAAATAGCAGTCGTTGCAATACTTTATGTCACACCGTAAAAAAAGAGCACTTTTTTGGGAAAAAATGCGCTTTTTTTCATTAAAAAATAAGACAACCGTAAAGTTAGCCCAATTGTTTTATATATTGTGAAAGATAATGTTACACCGAGTAAATTGATACCCAACATGTCACGCTTCAAAATTGCGCCCGCTCATGGAATGGCGACAAACTTTTACCCTTAAAAATCTCTATAGGCGACATTTTAAAAATTGTATAAGTTGCATGCTTTGAGTTACAGAGGAGGTCTAATGCCGCGTACACACGATCATTTTTCCCGTCGGGAAAAATGAAATTTTTTCCTTTGGACGAGAAAAACGATCGTCTGTGGGCTTTTTGCCGTTTTTCCCGACGGGAAAAACGGCATTAATCACGATGAGAAAAATTAGAACATGTTCTAATTTTTCTCGTCGTTTTTCCTGACATTTCTTCCGTGGCAGTGTTTCCCATAGGGAAACACTGCCGCGGAGCCCATAGACGATCGTTTTTCTTGTCATTTTAAAAAATGACGAGAAAAATGACCGTGTGTGGGGAACAAGCTGTTCCCTCGTTTAAAATGTCATTATTCACGGCGGTTTTTAAACCGCCGTGAATAATGATCGTGTGTACGCGGCATAAGGCTATAATTATTGCATTCGCTCTACCGATTGCGGTGATACCTCACATGTGTGGTTTAAACACCGTTTTCATATGCGGGCGCTGCTCACGTATCCGTTCGCTTCTGCACGCAAGCTCGTTGGGACGGGGCGCGTTTAAAAAATATATATTTTTTTTTCTTATTTATTTTACCGTTTATTTTTATTTTTTACACTGTTCTTTCAAAAAAAAAATTGTGTCACTTTTATTCCTATTACAAGAAATGTAAACATACCTTGTAATAGGAAAAAGCATGACAGGTCCTCTTAAATATGAGATCTGGGGTCAAAAAGACCTCAGATCTCATATTTGGTTGAAAAAGGCAATAAAATAAAAAATAAAAAAACTTTTGTCATTTGAAAAAAAAATGGCCCTTTAAGAGCTATGGGCGAAAGTGACGTTTTGACGTCGCTTCCGCCCTGCTATGGTATATGGACGGATGGGGGCCATCTTCCCCTCACTCGTATCCATGCCAAGCAGCAGAGAGGACCCGATCGCCTCCGCCGTTACCGATGGCTCTGGTAAGCGACGGAGGCAGGGCCGTCTTTAAGGCAGGGCAAAAGGGGCCTTGGGCCCTGTCATTGTTGTGGGGCCCAAAGCAGCTGCCTCATACTTGCCAACTCTCCTAGTTTAAATTCCCTTGTCCCTTGAAGTTTTAGTCCTGTGCTGTGTCCTGATATCTCAGTGTGAAGTGCTGCTGCTAATGCTGTCCAGCTCTGCCCTATTGTTGTGTACAGATGACTCACCTGCAGACCCTGTGTTTACATGTAAATAACCGTCATTCATATGCAAATAATGGGAGCATTCATATGTAAATAACGGCAATTTTTTTTGCCCAGGGTCCAATCAATATTAAAGACGGCCCGGAGCGGAGGGCACGGGAGAGCAGCAGGAGGGGGGGGCTCTCCCACCGCTGATAATGGTGATCTTGCGGCTAATCCGCCGCAGAGACCACCATTATTGGAAACCGGACAGCCCGCTGAAGAAGAGGATATCTGGGTTATGGCAGCTACTGTAGCTGCTGCCATAACAGAGATATCCCTCTTCAAAGTGCCGACATATATATACAGTGGGCGGTCCGCAAGTGGTTAAAACTGATATTAACTTGATATGAACAGAACATTTTTAGCACCCCAGTAGAAAGAAGCCCTATTCTGCCCTTTTAACACTCTTCCAAAAGATGTATACATGCTATATACGGTAATAAAACACAGGACTTGGTTCATTTGTTAGGACTTACCTTTGTAGCTATGGCACAGTTCTGCGGGTCATGCTAGACCACCCAGTTGTGTGACATTAGCAAATTAATATTCACTAATGTCTTCCTGCTTCTCCTCCCAGCCAATCAGGAGGCAGGTCCGAAGACCCGACTGGCCAATCGGTTCCCAGGACCCACTTCCTATTGGGCCAGGAGGAGAAGCAATGGCCCCGGCTCTTCCTTCGGCAAGCTGGAGCAAGGAGCAGCATCGACCTCCCAAGGTAAGGCCACTGATCGCCGCCGCCCTTCTCCCGGAGGGGGGGGGGGGACTGGTCGCTGTTGTGTTGGTGTGAATTAGGGGGGCAGGTTTGTTTGACGCCCTCCCAAAAAAAAATTGAGCACCAGCCGCCACTGATTAGCAGTAGGTGTCCTGAACAAACTTAAAGTGGAACTTTACACATGCCAACTTGATGAAAACATTTGAAGGATCAGCTAGAGATTCAAGGATGAAGGCACCACATCCCAGAGTTAATTAACTATTTTCTGGAGATACACAAAAGGGATGTTTAAAGTGGGTGTAAAACCCCTTTTGCAACTTGCACTTACAGGTAAGCCTAGATTAAGGCTTACCTGTAGGTGCAAGAAATATCTCCTAAACCTGCACGGTTTAGGAGATATTTACTAAAATCACAGGCGCCGCTGTCTACGGCGCATGCGCGCCGTAGACAACGGCGCATTCATGGGGTTAATCCCATTCACAAATTCGGCTAAGTCCCAGCAATGCTTGGGCTTAGCCGAATTTGACGGCTTCCGCACGCATGCGCGGAGTCACGTCTTCACCGCTCCGGCCAATCACAGCACCGGAGCGGCGCTGTGATTGGCTGGAGCAGCGATACCCGGAAGTAACATTCCGGCTATCGCCGCAACGATGGCTGCGGCTAGAGAGAGGGACACGGACGGTTTCGGGGGCCCCGATCTAAGGTAAGTGGTACATAATGAGCTAGTATGCTAGTCATACTAGCTCATTATAGCTTTGTCTTGCAGGTGGGCTAGAAAATATATATATATATATATATATATATATATATATATATGGGTTTACAACCACTTTAAGGTGCAGAAAAATGTTTCCCTATACATAAGATTTTGAAATCATATACATTTTATTTTATTCTATTCTATTTGGAATATGCAGAACAACATTTATATGATTCTATAATCTTTTGTTTATGGATACATTTTTTCTGCACCTTAAACATCCCTTTTGTGTTTCCCCAAAAATTGATAAAAATAATGCTCTTTAACCGCTTCCGGACTACCCCTTGCATATGTACTGCAAAAAAAAAACAGCAAAGCATGCTCCAATTTGCTACAGCAGGGGAAAAAAATTCCTTCCTGATCCCCCGAGAGGCAATCAGATTTTCCTCGGATCAACTTTAACTATAAATGTCAGTACCCAGTTACATTTTGTACATTTAGGAAAGAATCCAGACCTTTCTTAAAGCAATTTACTGAGCTGATCAGAACCACCTCCTGGAGGGAGTCTATTCCACATTTTCACAGCTCTTACTGTGAAGAAACCTTTCCGTATTTGGAGATTAAATCTTTTTTCCTCTAGAAATAAAGAATGCCTCCTTGTCTCTGTGATGACCTTAAAGTGAATAACTCAACACCAAGTTCACTATATGGACCCCTTATATATTTGTACATGTTGATCATATCCCCCCTTAATCTCCTCTTCTCAAGAGGGAATAAATTCAGTTGCTCTAATTTTTCCTCATAGCTGAGCTCCTCCATGCCTCTTATCAGTTTGGTTGCCCTTCTCTGCACTTTCTCCAGTTCCCCGATATCCTTTTTGAGAACTGGTGCCCAAAACTGAACTGAATATTCCAGATGAGGTCTTACTAATGATTTGTAGAGGGGCAGAATGATATCTCTCTCTCTCTGGAGTCCATATCTCTCCTAATACAAGAAAGGGCTTTGCAAGGGCTTTGGAAACCGCAGCTTGGCATTGCACGCCATTATTGAGCTTATGATCTACCAAAACCCCCAGATCCTTCTCCACTACAGATCCCCCCAGTTGTACTCCCCCTAGCAGGGCTGGACTGGGACAAAAATTTGGCCCTGGACTTCATCCAGACTGGCCCACTTTAATTCAATAAAATGCTGCCCCCCCAAAAAATCAAGCCCACCAAAAGGCCCCTACATCCATTATTGTACAGGTCCTTCTCAAAAAATTAGCATATTGTGATAAAGTTCATTATTTTCTGTAATGTACTGATAAACATTAGACTTTCATATATTTTAGATTCATTACACACAACTGAAGTAGTTCAAGCCTTTTCTTGTTTTAATATTGATGATTTTGGCATACAGCTCATGAAAACCCAAAAATCCTATCTCAAAAAATTAGCATATCATGAAAAGGTTCTCTAAACGAGCTATTAACCTAATCATCTGAATCAACTAATTAACTCTAAACACCTGCAAAAGATTCCTGAGGCTTTTAAAAACTCCCAGCCTGGTTCATTACTCAAAACCGCAATCATGGGTAAGACTGCCGACCTGACTGCTGTTCAGAAGGCCATCATTGACACCCTCAAGCAAGAGGGTAAGACACAGAAAGAAATTTCTGAACGAATAGGCTGTTCCCAGAGTGCTGTATCAAGGCACCTCAGTGGGAAGTCTGTGGGAAGGAAAAAGTGTGGCAGAAAACGCTGCACAACGAGAAGAGGTGACCGGACCCTGAAGAAGATTGTGGAGAAGGACCGATTCCAGACCTTGGAGGACCTGCGGAAGCAGTGGACTGAGTCTGGAGTAGAAACATCCAGAGCCACCGTGAACAGGCGTGTGCAGGAAATGGGCTACAGGTGCCGCATTCCCCAGGTCAAGCCACTTTTGAACCAGAAACAGCGGCAGAAGCGCCTGACCTGGGCTACAGAGAAGCAGCACTGGACTGTTGCTCAGTGGTCCAAAGTACATTCGGAAATCAAGGTGCCAGAGTCTGGAGGAAGACTGGGGAGAGGGAAATGCCAAAATGCCTGAAGTCCAGTGTCAAGTACCCACAGTCAGTGATGGTCTGGGGTGCCATGTCAGCTGCTGGTGTTGGTCCACTGTGTTTTATCAAGGGCAGGGTCAATGCAGCTAGCTATCAGGAGATTTTGGAGCACTTCATGCTTCCATCTGCTGAAAAGCTTTATGGAGATGAAGATTTCATTTTTCAGCACGACCTGGCACCTGCTCACAGTGCCAAAACCACTGGTAAATGGTTTACTGACCATGGTATTACTGTGCTCAATTGGCCTGCCAACTCTCCTGACTAGGGATGAGCTTCGTGTTCGAGTCGAACATACGTTCGACTCGAACATCGGCTGTTCGATCGTTCGACGAAGATCGAACGATTTGGGCCGTTCGCGCCAAATTCGAGTGACGCGAACGGCCCACAATGCACTACGCCATCGCAGTGTC
This sequence comes from Rana muscosa, assembly GCA_029206835.1. Classification (NCBI taxonomy): domain Eukaryota; kingdom Metazoa; phylum Chordata; class Amphibia; order Anura; family Ranidae; genus Rana; species Rana muscosa. The sequence continues at coordinate 178,789,251 of JARGYO010005626.1, read as the reverse complement.
ATCCAGGCGCTGTGATTGGCCAAGCATGCACTGTGACCCCGCATGCTTGGCCAATCACAGCGCCGGCAGCGAGGAGAGCAATGATTGGCCACAGGCAGGATGTCTGTGGCCAATTATTGCTGAGGGTGTTTAGTACACGCCCCACACTATAAAAGGCCGCCAGCACGGCGGCCTAGTGTAGTGTGTTCCGGAGCAGGGATAGAGCAGCATAGGCAGGGACAGTGACTGTTATTTCTTTCTTGCTTAACCTGGATTCCTTTAGTTTAGGGAAAGAGAAGGATAGGTAGGGAGAGTGTCAGTGTGTTTTGTGCTTGTGCTATAGTGTGCTTAAAAAAAACATTTATTCTAGGGACAGAAAACTGTAGGTAGGGACAGTGTCAGTTTCTTTCACTCTGCAAGTCCTTGTTTCCAGGGACCTGGAAGGACAGTGAGTGAATTGTCCTTGTGCTATATTGTGCTTAAAAAAACATTTATTCTAGGGACAGAAAACTGTAGGTAGGGAGAGTGTCAGTTTCTTTCACTCTGCAAGTCCTTGTTTCCAGGGACCTGTAAGGACAGTGAGTGAATTGTCCTTGTGCTATATTGTGCTTAAAAAAAACATTTATTCTAGGGACAGAAAACTGTAGGTAGGGAGAGTGTCAGTTTATTTCACTCTGCAAGTCCTTGTTTCCAGGGACCTGGAAGGACAGTGAGTGAATTCTCCTTGTGCTATATTGTGCTTAAAAAAAACATTTATTCTAGGGACAGAAAACTGTAGGTAGGGACAGTGTCAGTTTCTTTCACTCTGCAAGTCCTTGTTTCCAGGGACCTGTAAGGACAGTGAGTGAATTGTCCTTGTGCTATATTGTGATTAAAAAAAACATTTTTTCTAGGGACAGAAAACTGTAGGTAGGGAGAGTGTTTTTTTTCTTTCACTCTGCAAGTCCTTGTTTCCAGGGACCTGTAAGGACAGTGAGTGAATTGTCCTTGTGCTATATTGTGCTTAAAAAAAACATTTTTTCTAGGGACAGAAAACTGTAGGTAGGGAGAGTGTTTTTTTTCTTTCACTCTGCAAGTCCTTGTTTCCAGGGACCTGTAAGGACAGTGAGTGAATTGTCCTTGTGCTATATTGTGCTTAAAAAAAACATTTATTCTAGGGACAGAAAACTGTAGGTAGGGAGAGTGTCAGTTTATTTCACTCTGCAAGTCCTTGTTTCCAGGGACCTGGAAGGACAGTGAGTGAATTGTCCTTGTGCTATATTGTGATTAAAAAAAACATTTATTCTAGGGACAGAAAACTGTAGGTAGGGAGAGTGTCAGTTTATTTCACTCTGCAAGTCCTTGTTTCCAGGGACCTGTAAGGACAGTGAGTGAATTGTCCTTGTGCTATATTGTGATTAAAAAAAACATTTTTTCTAGGGACAGAAAACTGTAGGTAGGGAGAGTGTTTTTTTTCTTTCACTCTGCAAGTCCTTGTTTCCAGGGACCTGTAAGGACAGTGAGTGAATTGTCCTTGTGCTATATTGTGCTTAAAAAAAACATTTATTCTAGGGACAGAAAACTGTAGGTAGGGAGAGTGTCAGTTTATTTCACTCTGCAAGTCCTTGTTTCCAGGGACCTGGAAGGACAGTGAGTGAATTGTCCTTGTGTTATATTGTGATTAAAAAAAACATTTTTTCTAGGGACAGAAAACTGTAGGTAGGGAGAGTGTTTTTTTTCTTTCACTCTGCAAGTCCTTGTTTCCAGGGACCTGTAAGGACAGTGAGTGAATTGTCCTTGTGCTATATTGTGCTTAAAAAAAACATTTTTTCTAGGGACAGAAAACTGTAGGTAGGGAGAGTGTTTTTTTTCTTTCACTCTGCAAGTCCTTGTTTCCAGGGACCTGTAAGGACAGTGAGTGAATTGTCCTTGTGCTATATTGTGCTTAAAAAAAACATTTATTCTAGGGACAGAAAACTGTAGGTAGGGAGAGTGTCAGTTTATTTCACTCTGCAAGTCCTTGTTTCCAGGGACCTGGAAGGACAGTGAGTGAATTGTCCTTGTGTTATATTGTGATTAAAAAAAACATTTTTTCTAGGGACAGAAAACTGTAGGTAGGGAGAGTGTTTTTTTTCTTTCACTCTGCAAGTCCTTGTTTCCAGGGACCTGTAAGGACAGTGAGTGAATTGTCCTTGTGCTATATTGTGCTTAAAAAAAACATTTTTTCTAGGGACAGAAAACTGTAGGTAGGGAGAGTGTTTTTTTTCTTTCACTCTGCAAGTCCTTGTTTCCAGGGACCTGTAAGGACAGTGAGTGAATTGTCCTTGTGCTATATTGTGCTTAAAAAAACCATTTTTTCTAGGGACAGAAAACTGTAGGTAGGGAGAGTGTTTTTTTTCTTTCACTCTGCAAGTCCTTGTTTCCAGGGACCTGTAAGGACAGTGAGTGAATTGTCCTTGTGCTATATTGTGCTTAAAAAAAACATTTATTCTAGGGACAGAAAACTGTAGGTAGGGAGAGTGTCAGTTTATTTCACTCTGCAAGTCCTTGTTTCCAGGGACCTGGAAGGACAGTGAGTGAATTGTCCTTGTGTTATATTGTGATTAAAAAAAACATTTTTTCTAGGGACAGAAAACTGTAGGTAGGGAGAGTGTTTTTTTTCTTTCACTCTGCAAGTCCTTGTTTCCAGGGACCTGTAAGGACAGTGAGTGAATTGTCCTTGTGCTATATTGTGCTTAAAAAAAACATTTTTTCTAGGGACAGAAAACTGTAGGTAGGGAGAGTGTTTTTTTTCTTTCACTCTGCAAGTCCTTGTTTCCAGGGACCTGTAAGGACAGTGAGTGAATTGTCCTTGTGCTATATTGTGCTTAAAAAAAACATTTATTCTAGGGACAGAAAACTGTAGGTAGGGAGAGTGTCAGTTTATTTCACTCTGCAAGTCCTTGTTTCCAGGGACCTGGAAGGACACTGAGTGAATTGTCCTTGTGCTATATTGTGATTAAAAAAAACATTTTTTCTAGGGACAGAAAACTGTAGGTAGGGAGAGTGTTTTTTTTCTTTCACTCTGCAAGTCCTTGTTTCCAGGGACCTGTAAGGACAGTGAGTGAATTGTCCGTGTGCTATATTGTGCTTAAAAAAAACATTTATTCTAGGGACAGAAAACTGTAGGTAGGGAGAGTGTCAGTTTATTTCACTCTGCAAGTCCTTGTTTCCAGGGACCTGGAAGGACAGTGAGTGAATTGTCCTTGTGTTATATTGTGATTAAAAAAAACATTTTTTCTAGGGACAGAAAACTGTAGGTAGGGAGAGTGTTTTTTTTCTTTCACTCTGCAAGTCCTTGTTTCCAGGGACCTGTAAGGACAGTGAGTGAATTGTCCTTGTGCTATATTGTGCTTAAAAAAAACATTTTTTCTAGGGACAGAAAACTGTAGGTAGGGAGAGTGTCAGTTTCTTTCACTGTGAAAGTCCTTGTTTCAAGGGACAGAGAAGGACACCTGAAGGTAGCCCTTATTGCTTTTTTCCCATCTCCCTGCAGGCCATCTATTAGAATGTCTGGAAGGCAAACAAGGAGAGGCAGACAGTCAGGAGGCAATAAAAGAGGGCAAGCAGGCTCTGTGTCTGGGGGCAACAGTGCTGGTCGTGGACGCGGTGCATTGTCATCAGCACATGGCCATGGGACACGCTTGTCCTTCTTTTCGGCAGCTGGACATGTTGAGCCACATCATGCCGAAGACTTGGTAGAGTGGATGACCAAGCCCTCCTCCTCCTCCTCATCCTCTCTCACCCAGGCTCAGGGTACTGGAAAAGCAGCTGCCAAAGCGTCGTCTTCCCTGGTATCAATGTCAGACAAATCATCAGTCACTCCTTCCCTAGACCCACCATGTCCTCCTCCTGAGGAGTCCCCCGAACTGTTTCAGCACAGTGTTGGGTACATGCTCCAGGAGGATGCCCAGCGTTTCGAAGGGTCTGATGATGAAACCCAGCTAGAGGAAGGCAGTAGCGTGAGAGCAGACAGAGGGGATGCTCAAGAAGGACACCAATCTGGCAGTCATGTTCCAGCAGCTGCAGCATACTGCCAGATTGGCTCCAGTGATGAGGAGGGAGGGGATGATGAGGTCACTGACTCCACGTGGGTGCCTAATAGGAGAGAGGAGGAGGAGGAGGATGAGGAGGAGGCACATCTCCAACGAGGCAGGATGCCCTTTGGTGGCCAGCGTAAGGGCAGTACACCGACGGAATCACACCGCAGAGCTCCGCCTGTGCAGGGCGCTGCCTCTGCCCGTCATTCAAAAAGTTCTTTGGTGTGGGCCTTTTTTGAGGCTAGTGCATCAGATCGCACAGCTGCTGTTTGCAACATATGTCTCAAGCGTATATCGCGTGGCCAAAACATCAGCCGCTTGGGTACCACATGCCTGACCAGACATATGTTGACCTGCCATGCAGCTCGTTGGCAAGCCTACCTCAAAGACCCACACCAAAGAACAAAGCGGACCTCTCCTTGCACCGCATCAGCTGGGATCTCCAACCCCACTATAACTTCAGTCCTCTCTGAAACATGCACTGAGAGGAATGAAGGTGTAGAATTAGGTGTGTCACAGCCAAGTACTTGCGCCCACTCTGCTAGCAGTACACCGACGTCCGATTCTAGCAGGCAAATTTCCCTGCCCCAGCTGCTGGACCGTCGAAAGAAGTTCACTCCCAGCCATCCACATGCCCAGCGGTTGAATGCTAGCTTGGCTAAATTGCTAGCGCTTCAACTGCTGCCTTTTCAGTTGGTAGACTCGGCCCCCTTCCGTGAGTTTGTGCAATGTGCAGTTCCTCAGTGGCAGGTTCCCAAACGCCACTTTTTCTCACGGAAGGCTATTCCGGCTCTCTACCGGCATGTGGAAGGCAATGTCTTGGCCTCGCTGGACAGGGCGGTCAGCGGTAAGGTGCATATTACCGCTGACTCATGGTCCAGCAGGCATGGACAGGGACGTTACCTTTCTTTCACGGCCCATTGGGTCACTCTTTTGGCAGCTGGGAAGGATTCAGGACAAGGTGCAGTAGTGTTGGAGGTTGTCCCACCGCCACGCCTCCAAAATGCTACTACTGGTTGTGACACACCTCTCTCCTCCACCCCCTCCTCTTCTTCTTCCTCCATGGCCTCTTCCTGTGGTTTGTCCTATGAACCAGCGGTGCTCCGTAGCCGTTCACGGGGCTACGCAAGTACGCAGGCAAAAAGATGCCATGCCGTGCTTGCGCTGGTGTGTTTGGGGGACAGAAGCCACACTGGGGCAGAGGTCCTGTCTGCTCTGCAGGGCCAGGCCGAGAGGTGGTTGACGCCACGCCAGCTTAAGCCAGGAATGGTGGTTTGCGACAATGGCACCAACCTCCTCTCCGCCCTCCGACAGGGACAACTGACCCATGTGCCCTGTGTGGCTCACGTCCTTAACCTGGTGGTGCAGCGCTTCTTGGGCAGGTACCCGGGCTTACAGGATGTCCTGAGGCAGGCCAGGAAAGTCTGTGTGCATTTCCGCAGATCTTATAATGCCAGTGCTCGCCTGGCTGAGCTGCAAAAGGAGTTGAACCTGCCCAAGAACCGCCTTATATGTGACATGCCCACCAGGTGGAACTCAACGTTGGCCATGCTGCAGCGGCTGCACACGCAGCAGAGGGCCATCAATGAGTACCTGTGCGACTACGGCACCAGGACAGGGTCAGGGGAGCTTGTTTTTTTTTCTCCACGCCAGTGGGGCATGATCAGGGATGCATGCACTGTCCTGGCACCATTTGAGGAGGCCACGAGGATGGTGAGCAGTGACAGTGCATGCATCAGTGACACTGTACCTCTTGTCCACCTGTTGGAGCACACGCTGCGTGGAATAATGGACAGGGCACTTGAGGCAGAACAGAGGCAGGAAGAGGAGGACTTCCTTGCCTCTCAAGGCCCCCTTTACCCAGACAGTGTTCCTTCTGTCCCACCCATCGCACAGGAAGAGGAGGAGGAGGAGGAGGAGGAGGAGGAGGAGGAGGATTGTGTCAGCATGGAGGTGGAGGCTGGCACTCAGCATCATCAGCAGCAGTCTTTTAGGGATGATTTACAGTCCCAAGAAACCAGTGGACTTGTACGTGGCTGGGAGGAGGTGGCTGCGGATCATGTCGTCCTTAGTGACCCAGAGGACTCCGGAGCGAATGCCTCAGCAAACCTACGCTGCATGGCCTCCCTGATCCTGCAAAGTCTGCGGAAGGATCCTCGTATTCTTCGGATCAAGGCGAGGGACCATTACTGGCTGGCCACTCTCCTTGATCCACGGTACAAGGGTAAGGTTGCGGACCTTATGTTACCGTCGCAGAGGGAGCAGAGGATGAGACAACTCCGGGAGGCCTTGCAGAACGGTCTGTGCAACGCGTTCCCAGAGACTGGGAGGTTGCAAACTCCTGGTCCTGGACAACGAGTTGCTGAGGCTTCGGCCAGTCAAAGAAGGAGCGGTGGGGAAGGTGGCCGTCTGACCGATGCGTTCAGACAATTCTTTAGTCCGCAGCCCCAAAGTATGATCGGTTCCAGCAACCATCGCCAGCGTCTGATAAACATGGTGCAGGAATATCTAGGGGCAAGGTCAGACTTGGACACCTTCCCCACCGAAAATCCTCTGGCTTACTGGGTCTTGAGGATGGATCACTGGCCAGAGCTTGCACAGTATGCAATTGAGCTACTGGCCTGTCCTGCATCCAGCGTTCTTTCGGAACGCACATTCAGTGCTGCTGGAGGATTTGTCACGGATCACAGGGTGCGCCTGTCCACCGACTCGGTTGATCGACTGACTTTCATCAAGATGAACCAGTCTTGGATCACCACCAGCTACCACACACCTGATGCTGATATAACAGACTAATTGATTTTAACATGTCACATCCCTTCAAGACTGATGCTGATGCTGAGTGCCTGTGCTGTTATGTTGACTGGCTATCCTCCTCCTCCGAGTCCTCAATGATACGATTGATGATGATAGCTTGTAAGATCATTTTTGTTTATGGGTGCCGCCACCAGTGCCTAACGCCCAATTTTTCAGCCCCTGTTTAACAGGGGCGTGTAATTACAATTTTTGAAGCAATACTTTGCAACAGGGCTCATTGCTGTGCTCCAAGTACAGTATCTGTGAGGAGTTGCAGTGTTGTGCCACCAGTGCCTAAGGCCCAATTTTTCAGCCCCTGTCTAACAGGGGCGTGTCATTACAATTTTTGAAGCAATACTTTGCAACAGGGCTCATTGGTGTGCTCCAAGTACAGTATCTGTGAGGAGTTGCAGTGTTGTGCCACCAGTGCCTAAGGCCCAATTTTTCAGCCCCTGTTTAACAGGGGCGTGTCATTACAATTTTTGAAGCAATACTTTGCAACAGGGCTCATTGCTGTGCTCCAAGTACAGTATCTGTGAGGAGTTGCAGTGTTGTGCCACCAGTGCCTAAGGCCCAATTTTTCAGCCCCTGTTTAACAGGGGCGTGTCATTACAATTTTTGAAGCAATACTTTGCAACAGGGCTCATTGGTGTGCTCCAAGTACAGTATCTGTGAGGAGTTGCAGTGTTGTGCCACCAGTGCCTAAGGCCCAATTTTTCAGCCCCTGTTTAACAGGGGCGTGTCATTACAATTTTTGAAGCAATACTTTGCAACAGGGCTCATTGCTGTGCTCCAAGTACAGTATCTGTGAGGGGTTGCAGTGTTGTGCCACCAGTGCCTAAGGCCCAATTTTTCAGCCCCTGTTCAACAGGGGCATGTAATTACAATTCTTGATCTAATAATTCACAGCAGGGCCCATTGCTGCACCCACCAAGAGTAACTGTCAGGGCTTACAGTGTTGTGGCACCAGCACCACCATCAAAGGCCCAATTTTTACTACCACTGTTCAACAATTATATGTAATTAAAATTCCTGATATAATAGTTGACAGCAGGGCGTTCCAGCACCAACCAAGAGTAACTGTGAGTGCTTACAGTGTTGTGCCAACACCAACAACTAAGGGGCCTATTTCTGCAGAGTATATACGGCAGGTCCCTACTTTCAAACATCCAACTTACAAACGACTCCTACTTGCAAACGCAAGAAGACAACAGGAAGTGAGAGGAAATCTACCACTAGGAAGGAAAATTCTCTCCTGTAAGAATAAATATGGGAGAAAGGTGTCTCCTCTGTACTGATGCTTTATCAGCAATCCTTGTTTCAAGAAAAACACCACATTTCAAAAACAGTTGTCATTGGGACGGAAAGTGAGGTGAAATGTTCTGAACAGGGGCACAGACAGCAAAACAAATGTTACAGGGGTGATAACCCTTACCTATGTTTTCCAAAAAGTTTAAAAATAGATTTTTGGTCTGGAGCTACACTTCAACAATGTACCTGTTCAAAATTACAAACAGACTCTACATAAGAACAAACCTACAGTCTCTGTCTTGTATGCACCGCCTGTATAGGGCTGTTCAGAGTATATAGGGCCTTTTTTATTTTATGTGCGGGGTTCCCCTTAATATCCATACAAGACCCAAAGGGGCTGGTAATGGGCTGGGGTAGGGGGGGGGGTCATGGGGTAGCTATGCCATTTTTCTTAAAGAATTTCATCCATATTACCGGGACCAGACATTACATTAAAGCCGCAAGCAGTTTTAAATGGCTTTTTTTTCCTTTAGAAGTGTCATTTTGTGCAGGGACAGTTCTAAACACGGGAAACACGTGGCACTTCACAGGCATACTTTAGACACCCCCCAGGTACGATATTTAAAGGAATATTTGACTTTTTTTTTTTCACTTTATGCATCATTAAAATGACTGCTCCCGAAAAACGACCGTTTTTAAAACTTCTTTTTGCATTGATACATGTCCCCTGGTGCAGAACCCGGGTTCCCAAACCCTTTTTAGGACAATAACATGCATAATAGTTGTTATAATTAGCACTTTAGAATTCGAACGTTCGCATCCATTGTATTTAATAGGGTTCTAATGTTCGTTCGAACTTTCGGTCCGTTCGCGGGTTCTGGTGCGAACCGAACCCGGGGGTGTTCGGCTCATCACTACTCCTGACCTGAACCCCATAGAGAATCTGTGGGATATTGGGAAGAGAAAGTTGAGAGACGCAAGACCCAACACTCTGGATGAGCTTAAGGCCGCTATCGAAGCATCCTGGGCCTCCATAACACCTCAGCAGTGCCACAGGCTGGTTGCCTCCATGCCACGCCGCACTGAAGCAGTCATTTCTGCAAAAGGATTCCCGACCAAGTATTGAGTGCATAACTGAACATAATTATTTGAAGGTTGACTTTTTTTGTATTAAAAACACTTTTCTTTTATTGGTGTGATGAAATATGCTAATTTTTTGAGATAGGATTTTTGGGTTTTCATGAGCTGTATGCCAAAATCATCAATATTAAAACAAGAAAAGGCTTGAACTACTTCAGTTGTGTGTAATGAATCTAAAATATATGAAAGTCTAATGTTTATCAGTACATTACAGAAAATAATGAACTTTATCACAATATGCTAATTTTTTGAGAAGGACCTGTATATCATGAGAGGGAGAGAGAGAGGGGAATGAGAGAGAGAGAGAGGGTTGAGGGAGAGGGGGTGAGAGGGGGTGGGTGAGAGAGGGGGTGAGTGTAAGAGAGAGGGAGTGAGTGTCCTCCAAGCAGCATCTTTTGGGGCGGTGGAGGAACGGTGTACACACCGCTCCTGCCCATTGAAATGAATGGCCGCCGCTGCTGAAGCGCCTGCAAAGCACTTCGGCAGAAGTGCTACACGTGCGCATTTAACCTTTAATTCGGATGCTAGCGGGGGTTAAAAGCGCCTGCTAGAAGCCAAATAGTGCAGCTAAAATGACAGAAAAGTGCTGCTAAAACTAGCAGCATTTTACCGTCAATGCCCGCCCCAGTGGAAAGCAGCCTAAGAGTCAGGGAGTGAATGAGACAGAGGAGGGGGCAGAGAGACAGAGGGGAGCTGAGAGACAAAGGGGGAGGGGCTGAGAGATAGAGGAGGAGAGCTGAGAGATAGAGGAGGGGGCTGAGAGACAGAGGAGGGGGTGGAGAGACAGAGGAGGGGGCTGAGAGACAGAGGAGGGGGCTGAGAGACAGAGGAGGGGGCTGAGAGACAGAGGAGGGGGCTGAGAGACAGAGGGGGAGCTGAGGGACAGAGGGGGAGCTGAGAGACAGAGGGGGGAGCTGAGAGACAGAGGGGGAAGCTGAGAGACAGAGGGGGGCTGAGAGACAGGGGGAGCTGAGAGACAGAGGGAGGCTGAGAGACAGAGGGGGGAGCTGAGATATAGAGGAGGAGAGCTGAGAGATAGAGGGGGGACCTGGGAGCCAGAGGAGGAGAGCTGAGAGATAGAGGAGGGGGCTGAGAGACAGAGGAGGGGGCTGAGAGACAGAGGAGGGAGCTGAGAGACAGAGGAGGAGAGCTGAGAGACAGAGGGGGAGCTGAGAGACAGAGGGCGGGAGCTGAGAGACAGAGGGAGGGAGCTGAGAGACAGAGGGAGGGAGCTGAGAGACAGAGGGAGGGAGCTGAGAGACAGAGGGAGCTGAGAGACAGAGGGAGGGAGCTGAGAGACAGAGGGGGGAGCTGAGAGACAGAGGGGGGAGCTGAGAGACAGGGGGCTGAGAGACAGGGAGAGCTGAGAGACAGGGGGAGCTGAGAGACAGGGGAGCTGAGAGACAGAGGGGGGAGATGAGAGATAGAGGAGGAGAGCTGAGAGATAGAGGAGAGGGCTCAGAGACAGAGGAGGGGGCTGAGAGACAGAGGAGGGGGCTAAGAGACAGAGGAGGGGTCTGAGAGACAGAGGGGGAGCTAAGAGACAGAGGGGGGAGCTAAGAGACAGAGGGGGGAGCTGAGAGACAGAGGGGGGGAGCTGAGAGACAGAGGAGGGGGCTGAGAGACAGAGGAGGGGGCTGAGAGACAGAGGAGGGGCTGGGAGACAGAGGGGGAGCTAAGAGACAGAGGGGGAGCTAAGAGACAGTGGGGGGAGCTGAGAGATAGAGGAGGAGAGCTGTGAGATAGAGTAGGAGAGCTGAGAGATAGAGGAGGGGTCTGAGAGACAGAGGAGGGGTCTGAGAGACAGAGGGGGGGTCTGAGAGACAGAGGGGGTCTGAGAGATAGAGGCGGGCTGAGAGATAGAGGCGGGCTGAGAGACAGAGGAGGGGGCTAAAAGAGGGGGGACTGAGAGACACAGGGACTGAAAGACAGAGGGGGGTCTGAGAGACAGAGGGGGGTCTGAGAGATAGTGGGGGGTCTGAGAGATAGTGAGGGGTCTGAGAGATAGTGAGGGGGCTGAAAGAGGGGGGACTGAGAGGCACGGGAATGAGAGACAGAGGGGGGGACTGAGAGACAGAGGGGGGACTGAGAGACAGAGGGGGCAGAGAGACAGAGGGGAGGGCTGAGACAGACCACATAGCACTGTCCCTTTCTACAGTCCCTCCTCTGCTCACCTCCCCGCTGTCTCAGAGTTCTGGCATGTTTGTGTAGGATGCCGGGTACCTGATGGCCAGCAGCGGCAGCGCTGAGTCTCCCTCTTGATCCGGGGGGTGCTCTCGCTGCTCTGCTCCTTACAGCGGCGCATGTTCTCTTCCTCCGGGCTCCCAGTCAGCCTGCCCTCCGGCCCAGGCCGCATGGTTGAAGGAATCGCTCCTGTTCGCCTCTTCGGTGGTCAGGGAGGGGGTGGAGCTCTTCTCCCTCCTCGGCTTTTACATCCAACTTCCCTCCTCGCTGGCCACCTTCCCCGAATCCCCGCCGCTGTTTGCTGCCACGCTCCCGCTGCCGCCGAACTGCATAAAAAAACAGCCCACAAAAAAATGTAATTTTTTTTTCTTTTTTTTTTTTTTCTTGGCCGCTGTTTGCTGCCACGCTCCCGCTGCCGCCGAACTGCAGAAAAAAACGGCCCACAAAAAAATGTAATTTTTTTTTTCTTTTTTTTTTTTTCTTGGCCGCTGTTTGCTGCCACGCTCCCGCAGCTGCCGAACTGCAGAAAAAAACGGCCCACAAAATATATATATATTTTTTTTTTTAAACGGCCCACTGAGCCATCGGCCCACCGGGAAACTCCCGGTAGTCCCGATGGCCAGTCCACCCCTGCCCCCTAGTATGTATGATACATGCATATTCTTAGCCTCCAAGTGCATAACTTTACATTTATTAACATTAAACATGATATAGTACATATATAGTAATTACAGCAATTCCCTGTTAGTGGTAGTTAGTCAGATTCACCTGGACTCGTTTAGCAATGTTGTAGACATTTCAACACTAACTTAAAGTGGCTTTCTCACTTCAGATGAATGGAATGTCAGGAACGTACGCAAGCATTTATACCCAACATGGGCAGATCAGTCACCTTAATTCAAAAACTATGGTGTCAGCCAGATAATATTGTCTTGGAACCTAAATTGGGAAGTGTGAATTTATGAAATCACACTGCTCTAATTATTATAATCCAATCACTGTGATGCCATGAAATTTGGGACAGCATTTAATTTCTTAAAGCGGAGTTCCGCGGAAAAAAATATACAGTATATTAAAAGTCAGCAGCTACAAATACTGCAGCTGCTGACTTTTAACACATGGACACTTACCTGTCCTGGGCGCCCGCGATGTCGGCACCCGAAGCCGATCTTTTCCTTGGCTCTCTGGTGGAGGCGCCGCCATCTTCGGTAAGGGAAACAAGAAGCCTTGCGGCTTCACTTTCTGGTTCCCTACTGCGCATGGGCGGGTCACTCTGCGCAATCCCACTGGTCCCTGCGGTTTTCTGGGACCCGTGTGTTCGTTTTATTCATTTTTTTTTTTTCGTAAATTCGTAAATTCGGAAAAGTTAAAAAAAAAGCAAAAAAAACTAATAAAAAAAAAATGAAAAAAATAAATATTTCGAATTTCCCGAATTTCCGAAAAAAGAAAAAAAAAAGAAAAAAAATTTTTTTAGAATTTCGGAAATTCTAAAAATTCGGAAATTCAACTTTCCAAATTTCCCATTTTCCAATTTTAGATCTTCGAATTTTTCAATTTCGAATTTTCGAATCTCGAATTTTCGAAATTTCCAATTTTCGAATTTTCAAAAATCCGAAATTCAGAATTTCCGAAATTTGGAAATTCGGAAATTTGAAATTTCGGAAATTTGAAATTTCGGAAATTCGGAAATCCGAAAATTCGGAAATTCAAAATTTCGGAATTCCGAAGTTTAGAATTTCCGAATTTCCGAAAATCCAAATATTCAGAAATTTTAAAATTCGGAAGTTTCGGAAATAAAAAAAATTCTCAAAATTCGTTAAATACGAATTAGAAACTAAACGAATTGCACATGTCTATACAAATGTATTCAGAAGAGCTTACAATTTAATAGATGTTAAAAGTAAAAAACTTACTTACTGGACTCTTTCGGCAAGGCATTTTTAAAAATGATTATTATTATTATTATTATACAGGATTTATATAGCGCCAACAGTTTGCGCAGCACTTTACAATGTTAGGGCAGACAGTACAGTTACAATACAATTCAATACTGGAAGAATCAGATGGCCCTGGTCGTTAGAGCTTACAATCTCTTATGCCTCGTACACAGGACCGGTTTTAACATCGGAAAAACTGCGATGAGAGCTTTTGGCCAGGAATTCCGAACGTGTGTATGCTCCATCGCAGTTTTTCCGACGGGAAAACTGACGGAAAAAAAAGAGAGCAGGATCTGTTTTTTCCTGTCAGGATAAAATCCTAGCAGGAAAACCGTTCGTCTGTATGCTTTTCCAACTGGAAAAAAAACGTGCATGGCCGGAAACAAATCGACGCATGCTCAACAGGTTCGCACCAGAACCTGCGAACAGACAGAATGTTCGCGTGAACTTTGGAACCCTATTAAATAGAATGGACTCGAACGTTCGAAATCTAAAGTGCTAATTATAAGGGCTTATATGCAAGTTATTGTCATAAAAAGTGTTTGAGCAGTGATTTTAATAATGCTTAAAATGAAAAAATAAAAGTGAAATTTTCCTTTAAATTTCGTACCTGGGGGGTGTGTATGATATGCATGTAAAGTGGCGCATGTTTCCCGTGCTTAGAACTGTCCCTGAACAAAATGTAATTTTTGAAGGAAAAAAAGTCATTTAAAACTGACTCGCGGCTATTAATGAATTGTCGGCTCCCGGCAAAGGAAAAACCATTGATAAAAAATAAATAAAAAATAAAAAAAGCGTGGGGGTCCCCCCAAATTCAATTACCAGGCCCTTCAGGTCTGGTATAGATATTAAGGGGAACCCCGCCGCAAATTAAAAAAAAAAATGCGTGCGGTTCCCCCCAAATATCCATACCAGGCCCTTCAGATCTGGCATGGATTTTAAGGGGAACTCCACCCCAAATTTAAAAATAAATGGCGTGAAGTCCCCCCAAAAATCCATACCAGACCCTTTTCCGAGCACGCAACCTGGCAGGCCGCAGGAAAAGAGGGGGGGACGAGAGAGCGCCCCCCCCTCCTGAACCGTACCAGGCCACATGCCCTCAACATGGGGAGGATGTAATTCATGTAATACATGAATAGACCCGCCCCTTCTAAAGTTCCCCATCAGGTCCGTCAGCCAATGACTAGGTGTGAGGCTAAGCGGACCAGATGCGGAACATGAGAAGGGGCGGGTCTATTCATGAATTACACAGTGAAGGAAGTCCCCCATCAGGTCCGCCCCCTCGGTATGTCAGACCCCGCCTATGTCATTGGCCTGAGCGGACCTGATGGGGAACTTCCTTCACTGTGTAATACATGAATAGACCCGCCCCTTCTCACGTTCCGCATCTGGTCCGCTTAGCCTTACACCTATTCATTGGCTGAGCGGACCTGATGGGGAACTTTAGAAGGGGCAGGTCTATTCATGTAATACACAGTGAAGGAAGTTCCCCATCAGGTCCGCTCAGGCTCAGCCAATGACGGACAGCGCTGGACATCGGATCGCCGCGGGACACTGGATTTCATCGCTGGAATGTTTTTTTTATTTTATTTATTTTTTATTTTTTAATAAAGGACTTTTCCAAGATGTTTGTGTGGTTTTTTTTTTACATTTTTTTTTACACTCTCTTCGTGAAATGGTAGGGGTACAATGTACCCCTTACCAATTCACATGGGGGGGGCGGGATCTGGGGGTCCCCTTTGTTAAAGGGGTCTTCCAGATTCCGATAAGCCCCCCCGCCCGCAGACCCCCACAACCACCGGGCAAGGGTTGTGGGGATGAGGCCCTTGTCCCCATCAACATGGGGACATCCTCCCCATGTTGAGGGCATGTGGCCTGGTACGGTTCAGGAGGGGGGGCACTCTCTCGTCCCCCCCCTTTTCCTGCAGGCTGCCAGGTTGCGTGCTCGGATAAGGGTCTGGTATGGATTTTTGGGGGGACACCACGCCATTTTTTTAAAATTTGGGGTGGAGTTCCCCTTAAAATCCATACCAGACCTGAAGGGCCTGGTATGGATATTTGGGGGGAACCACACGCATTTTTTTAAAAAAATTTGCGGCGGGGTTCCCCTTAATATCCATTCCAGACCTGAAGGGCCTGGTAATTGAATTTAGGGGGACCCCCACGCTTTTTTTTTTTTTATCAATGACTTTTCTATTGCCGGGAGCCGACAATTCATTAATAGCCGCGAGTGAGTTTTAAATGACTTTTTTTCCTTCAGAAATGGCACGGGAAACATGCGCCACTTTACATGCATATCATACACACCCCCCAGGTACGAAATTTAAAGGAATATTTCACTTTTATTGTTTCACTTTAAGCATTATTAAAATCACTGCTCCCGAAAAAACTGCAGTTTTTAAAACTTTTTTTTGCATTGATAGATGTCCCCTGGGGCAGGACCCGGGTCCCCAAACCCTTTTTAGGACAATAACTTGCATATAAGTAGTGATGAGCCGAACACCCCCGGGTTCGGTTCGCACCAGAACCCGCGAACGGACCGAAAGTTCGTACGAACATTAGAACCCTATTAAATACAATGGATGCGAACGTTCGAATTCTAAAGTGCTAATTATAACAACTATTATGCATGTTATTGTCCTAAAAAGGGTTTGGGAACCCGGGTTCTGCACCAGGGGACATGTATCAATGCAAAAAGAAGTTTTAAAAACGGTCGTTTTTCGGGAGCAGTCATTTTAATGATGCATAAAGTGAAAAAAAAAAAGTCAAATATTCCTTTAAATATCGTACCTGGGGGGTGTCTAAAGTATGCCTGTGAAGTGCCACGTGTTTCCCGTGTTTAGAACTGTCCCTGCACAAAATGACACTTCTAAAGGAAAAAAAAGCCATTTAAAACTGCTTGCGGCTTTAATGTAATGTCTGGTCCCGGTAATATGGATGAAAATCTTTAAGAAAAATGGCATAGCTACCCCATGACCCCCCCCCCCCTACCCCAGCCCATTACCAGCCCCTTTGGGTCTTGTATGGATATTAAGGGGAACCCCGCACATAAAATAAAAAAGGCCCTATATACTCTGAACAGCCGTATACAGGCGGTGCATACAAGACAGGGACTGTAGGTTTGTTCTTATGTAGAATGTGTTTGTAATTTTGAACAGGTACATTGTTGAAGTGTAGCTCCAGCCCAAAAATCTATTTTTAAACTTTTTGGAAAACATAGGTAAGGGTTATCACCCCTGTAACATTTGTTTTGCTGTCTGTGCCCCTGTTCAGAACATTTCACCTCACTTTCCGTCCCAATGACAACTGTTTTTGAAATGTGGTGTTTTTCTTGAAACAAGGATTGCTGATAAAGCATCAGTACAGAGGAGACACCTTTCTCCCATATTTATTCTTACAGGAGAGAATTTTCCTTCCTAGTGGTAGATTTCCTCTCACTTCCTGTTGTCTTCTTGCGTTTGCAAGTAGGAGTCGTTTGTAAGTTGGATGTTTGAAAGTAGGGACCTGCCGTATATACTCTGCAGAAATAGGCCCCTTAGTTGTTGGTGTTGGCACAACACTGTAAGCACTCACAGTTACTCTTGGTTGGTGCTGGAACGCCCTGCTGTCAACTATTATATCAGGAATTTTAATTACATATAATTGTTGAACAGTGGTAGTAAAAATTGGGCCTTTGATGGTGGTGCTGGTGCCACAACACTGTAAGCCCTGACAGTTACTCTTGGTGGGTGCAGCAATGGGCCCTGCTGTGAATTATTAGATCAAGAATTGTAATTGCATGCCCCTGTTGAACAGGGGCTGAAAAATTGGGCCTTAGGCACTGGTGGCACAACACTACAACCCCTCACAGATACTGTACTTGGAGCACAGCAATGAGCCCTGTTGCAAAGTATTGCTTCAAAAATTGTAATGACACGCCCCTGTTAAACAGGGGCTGAAAAATTGGGCCTTAGGCACTGGTGGCACAACACTACAACCCCTCACAGATACTGTACTTGGAGCACAGCAATGAGCCCTGTTGCAAAGTATTGCTTCAAAAATTGTAATGACACGCCCCTTTTAAACAGGGGCTGAAAAATTGGGCCTTAGGCACTGGTGCCACAACACTCCAACCCCTCACAGATACTGTACTTGGAGCACAGCAATGAGCCCTATGGCAAATTATTGCTAAAAAAATTGTAATTACACGCCCCTGTAAAACAGGGGCTGAAAAATTGGGCCTTAGCCACTGGTGGCGGCACCCATAAACAAAAATTATCTTCCAAGCTATCATCATCAATCGTATCATTGAGGACTCGGAGGAGGAGGATAGCCAGTCAACATAACAGCACAGGCACTCAGCATCAGCATCAGTCTTGAAGGGATGTGACATGTTAAAATCAATTAGTCTGTTATATCAGCATCAGGTGTGTGGTAGCTGGTGGTGATCCAAGACTGGTTCATCTTGATGAAAGTCAGTCGATCAACCGAGTCGGTGGACAGGCGCACCCTGTGATCCGTGACAAATCCTCCAGCAGCACTGAATGTGCGTTCCGAAAGAACGCTGGATGCAGGACAGGCCAGTAGCTCAATTGCATACTGTGCAAGCTCTGGCCAGTGATCCATCCTCAAGACCCAGTAAGCCAGAGGATTTTCGGTGGGGAAGGTGTCCAAGTCTGACCTTGCCCCTAGATATTCCTGCACCATGTTTATCAGACGCTGGCGATGGTTGCTGGAACCGATCATACTTTGGGGCTGCGGACTAAAGAATTGTCTGAACGCATCGGTCAGACGGCCACCTTCCCCACCGCTCCGTCTTTGACTGGCCGAAGCCTCAGCAACTCGTTGTCCAGGACCAGGAGTTTGTAACCTCCCAGTCTCTGGGAACGCGTTGCACAGACCTTTCTGCAAGGCCTCCCGGAGTTGTCTCATCCTCTGCTCCCTCTGCGACGGTAACATAAGGTCCGCAACCTTACCCTTGTACCGTGGATCAAGGAGAGTGGCCAGCCAGTAATGGTCCCTCTCCTTGATCCGAAGAATACGAGGATCCTTCCGCAGACTTTGCAGGATCAGGGAGGCCATGCAGCGTAGGTTTGCTGAGGCATTCGCTCCGGAGTCCTCTGGGTCACTAAGGACGACATGATCCGCAGCCACCTCCTCCCAGCCACGTACAAGTCCACTGGTTTCTTGGGACTGTAAATCATCCCTAAAAGACTGCTGCTGATGATGCTGAGTGCCAGCCTCCACCTCCATGCTGACACAATCCTCCTCCTCCTCCTCCTCCTCCTCTTCCTGTGCGATGGGTGGGACAGAAGGAACACTGTCTGGGTAAAGGGGGCCTTGAGAGGCAAGGAAGTCCTCCTCTTCCTGCCTCTGTTCTGCCTCAAGTGCCCTGTCCATTATTCCACGCAGCGTGTGCTCCAACAGGTGGACAAGAGGTACAGTGTCACTGATGCATGCACTGTCACTGCTCACCATCCTCGTGGCCTCCTCAAATGGTGCCAGGACAGTGCATGCATCCCTGATCATGCCCCACTGGCGTGGAGAAAAAAAACCAAGCTCCCCTGACCCTGTCCTGGTGCCGTAGTCGCACAGGTACTCATTGATGGCCCTCTGCTGCGTGTGAAGCCGCTGCAGCATGGCCAACGTTGAGTTCCACCTGGTGGGCATGTCACATATAAGGCGGTTCTTGGGCAGGTTCAACTCCTTTTGTAGCTCAGCCAGGCGAGCACTGGCATTATAAGATCTGCGGAAATGCACACAGACTTTCCTGGCCTGCCTCAGGACATCCTGTAAGCCCGGGTACCTGCCCAAGAACCGCTGCACCACCAGGTTAAGGACGTGAGCCACACAGGGCACATGGGTCAGTTGTCCCTGTCGGAGGGCGGAGAGGAGGTTGGTGCCATTGTCGCAAACCACCATTCCTGGCTTAAGCTGGCGTGGCGTCAACCACCTCTCGGCCTGGCCCTGCAGAGCAGACAGGACCTCTGCCCCAGTGTGGCTTCTGTCCCCCAAACACACCAGCGCAAGCACGGCATGGCATCTTTTTGCCTGCGTACTTGCGTAGCCCCGTGAACGGCTACGGAGCACCGCTGGTTCATAGGACAAACCACAGGAAGAGGCCATGGAGGAAGAAGAAGAGGAGGGGGTGGAGGAGAGAGGTGTGTCACAACCAGTAGTAGCATTTTGGAGGCGTGGCGGTGGAACAACCTCCAACACTACTGCACCTTGTCCTGCATCCTTCCCAGCTGCCAAAAGAGTGACCCAATGGGCCGTGAAAGAAAGGTAACGTCCCTGTCCATGCCTGCTGGACCATGAGTCAGCGGTAATATGCACCTTACCGCTGACCGCCCTGTCCAGCGAGGCCAAGACATTGCCTTCCACATGCCGGTAGAGAGCCGGAATAGCCTTCCGTGAGAAAAAGTGGCGTTTGGGAACCTGCCACTGAGGAACCGCACATTGCACAAACTCACGGAAGGGGGCCGAGTCTACCAACTGAAAAGGCAGCAGTTGAAGCGCTAGCAATTTAGCCAAGCTAGCATTCAACCGCTGGGCATGTGGATGGCTGGGAGTGAACTTCTTTCGATGGTCCAGCAGCTGGGGCAGGGAAATTTGCCTGCTAGAATCGGACGTCGGTGTACTGCTAGCAGAGTGGCCGCAAGTACTTGGCTGTGACACACCTAATTCTACACCTTCATTCCTCTCAGTGCATGTTTCAGAGAGGACTGAAGTTATAGTGGGGTTGGAGATCCCAGCTGATGCGGTGCAAGGAGAGGTCCGCTTTGTTCCTTGGTGTGGGTCTTTGAGGTAGGCTTGCCAACGAGCTGCATGGCAGGTCAACATATGTCTGGTCAGGCATGTGGTACCCAAGCGGCTGATGTTTTGGCCACGCGATATACGCTTGAGACATATGTTGCAAACAGCAGCTGTGCGATCTGATGCACTAGCCTCAAAAAAGGCCCACACCAAGGAACTTTTTGAATGACGGGCAGAGGCAGCGCCCTGCACAGGCGGAGCTCTGCGGTGTGATTCCGTCAGTGTACTGCCCTTACGCTGGCCACCAAAGGGCATCCTGCCTCGTTGGAGATGTGCCTCCTCCTCATCCTCCTCCTCCTCCTCTCTCCTATTAGGCACCCACGTGGAGTCAGTGACCTCATCATCCCCTCCCTCCTCATCACTGGAGCCAATCTGGCAGTATGCTGCAGCTGCTGGAACATGACTGCCAGATTGGTGTCCTTCTTGAGCATCCCCTCTGTCTGCTCTCACGCTACTGCCTTCCTGTAGCTGGGTTTCATCATCAGACCCTTCGAAACGCTGGGCATCCTCCTGGAGCATATACCCAACACTGTGCTCAAACAGTTCGGGGGACTCCTCAGGAGGAGGACATGGTGGGTCTAGGGAAGGAGTGACTGATGATGAGTCTGACATTGATATCAGGGAAGAGGACGCTTTGGCAGCTGCTTTGCCAGTACCCTGAGCCTGGGTGAGAGAGGATGAGGAGGAGGAGGAGGGCTTGGTCATCCACTCTACCAAGTCTTCGGCATGATGTGGCTCAACATGTCCAGCTGCCGAAAAGAAGGACAAGCGTGTCCCATGGCCATGTGCTGATGACAATGCACCGCGTCCACGACCAGCACTGTTGCCCCCAGACACAGAGCCTGCTTGCCCTCTTTTATTGCCTCCTGACTGTCTGCCTCTCCTTGTTTGCCTTCCAGACATTCTAATAGATGGCCTGCAGGGAGATGGGAAAAAAGCAATAAGGGCTACCTTCAGGTGTCCTTCTCTGTCCCTTTACTTAAGGATTTCTAAATATGGTTGAGGATGATTGCTTTTGCACAGAATAGCACAACGACAATTTCCCTGACTGTCCAAAAAACAAGGATTTCAAAGATGGTTGATGAGGAATGCTTTAGCACACTATAGCACAAGGAGAATTCCCCTCACTTTCCTTCTTTGTCCCTAGAAACAAGGACTCGCACAGTGAAAGAAACTGACACTCTCCCTACCTAGAGTTTTCTGTCCCTAGAAAAAATGTTTTTTTAAAGCACACTATAGCACAAGGAGAATTCCCCTCACTTTCCTTCTTTGTCCCTAGAAACAAGGACTCGCACAGTGAAAGAAACTGACACTCTCCCTACCTAGAGTTGTCTGTCCCTAGAAAATTTTTTTTTTTAAAGCACACTATAGCACAAGGAGAATTCCCCTCACTTTCCTTCTTTTTTCCTAGAAACAAGGACTCGCACAGTGAAAGAAACTGACACTCTCCCTACCTAGAGTTTTCTGTCCCTAGAATTTTTTTTTTTAAAGCACACTATAGCACAAGGAGAATTCCCCTCACTTTCCTTCTTTTTTCCTAGAAACAAGGACTCGCACAGTGAAAGAAACTGACACTCTCCCTACCTATAGTTTTCTGTCCCTAGAAAATTTTTTTTTTTAAAGCACACTATAGCACAAGGAGAATTCCCCTCACTTTCCTTCTTTTTTCCTAGAAACAAGGACTCGCACAGTGAAAGAAACTGACACTCTCCCTACCTAGAGTTTTCTGTCCCTAGAAATTTTTTTTTTTTTAAAGCACACTATAGCACAAGGAGAATTCCCCTCACTTTCCTTCTTTTTTCCTAGAAACAAGGATTATCACAGTGAAAGAAACTGACACTCTCCCTACCTAGAGTTTTCTGTCCCTAGAATTTTTTTTTTTTTAAAGCACACTATAGCACAAGGAGAATTCCCCTCACTTTCCTTCTTTTTTCCTAGAAACAAGGACTCGCACAGTGAAAGAAACTGACACTCTCCCTACCTAGAGTTTTCTGTCCCTAGAATTTTTTTTTTTTAAAGCACACTATAGCACAAGGAGAATTCCCCTCACTTTCCTTCTTTTTTCCTAGAAACAAGGACTCGCACAGTGAAAGAAACTGACACTCTCCCTACCTAGAGTTTTCTGTCCCTAGAATTTTTTTTTTTTTAAAGCACACTATAGCACAAGGAGAATTCCCCTCACTTTCCTTCTTTTTTCCTAGAAACAAGGACTCGCACAGTGAAAGAAACTGACACTCTCCCTACCTAGAGTTTTCTGTCCCTAGAAAAAATGTTTTTTTAAAGCACACTATAGCACAAGGAGAATTCCCCTCACTTTCCTTCTTTTTTCCTAGAAACAAGGACTCGCACAGTGAAAGAAACTGACACTCTCCCTACCTAGAGTTTTCTGTCCCTAGAATTTTTTTTTTTTTAAAGCACACTATAGCACAAGGAGAATTCCCCTCACTTTCCTTCTTTTTTCCTAGAAACAAGGACTCGCACAGTGAAAGAAACTGACACTCTCCCTACCTAGAGTTTTCTGTCCCTAGAAAAAATGTTTTTTTAAAGCACACTATAGCACAAGGAGAATTCCCCTCACTTTCCTTCTTTTTTCCTAGAAACAAGGACTCGCACAGTGAAAGAAACTGACACTCTCCCTACCTAGAGTTTTCTGTCCCTAGAAAAAATGTTTTTTTAAAGCACACTATAGCACAAGGAGAATTCCCCTCACTTTCCTTCTTTTTTCCTAGAAACAAGGACTCGCACAGTGAAAGAAACTGACACTCTCCCTACCTAGAGTTTTCTGTCCCTAGTGTGACAGCAGGAAGGTAAAGTCACCTGGTTGCATCCAGGGGGGTAGATATATTTCGCCCAGATTCAGGCTTTTCGCCGACTTATACAACTAGGTGGAGAGTTGTATAAGGCTAGTGGGCTCATGGATGACTCATACCTCTAGGGAGAGTGTGGGGCGTCGTGCAGACAGAGATGAGGAGACCAGCTGAACCTTGTCAGCTCATTTAGGCCTCTATAAGAACTCCCAGCTTCATTAGATGTTAGCTCATGCCTGGAACCAGACCTGTGTGGACTGTCTAGGGAGAGTGAACCCCTGTGCGGTGAGGCAAAGCCTGTGTGGCTATTTGTTTGGACTTTTACTAAACCAGGGACTTAGGGACTAGGACAGCACTAGGCTGATCCCAGTTGTTAGTTAGGAAACCTGTATGTTTAGTCAGAGGTCAACTTGACCAGGATTTATTTTGGTTATGTTTCTTTTGCTTTGCTGTGTTTTGTCACTGTAAATAGAAAATAAACCGCACCTTTTTGATTTTGAAAACCACAACCTCCGTTTGCTGGGCCTGTTTTGTGTGGGGAGCCCATCCCGGGGGTCACACACACCCGCTGCCGAGCTAACCCCCTCACAGTTGGTGGAGAATGCGGGCAGTTTTTTTTTAAGCCAGCATGGAGGAGATACTGAAGCAGCTGGCTCTAGCAAATGCCAATCAACAGCAGACAAATGCAGGTTTGCAAAGGAGCCTTGCAGCCCAGCAGCAGACAAACGCAACTTTGCAACAGAGTCTGGAGGCTCAGCAACGAGCCCAGCAGCAATCTGAGGCCCGCTTCATAGACCTGTTGCAGAAGCAAGAGCAGAGACTACAACAACAGATGGAAGCAGTAATGCAGCAAAGTCCGCAGACCAGTGAGGAAAGCCGTCCCACTAATACCGCGTCCTTTGGGGTGAGTCGTTTATTGACAAAAATGACTGGAGAGGATGATCCAGAGGTATTTTTGACCACATTTGAAAGGACCGCTGAAAGAGAAAAGTGGCCTGAGGAGCAGTGGGCTGGACTGGTGGCTCCTCTGTTAACTGGTGAATCGCAGAAAGCTTACTATGACCTAGAGCCTAACCAAGCAAAAGACTATGTGATGCTAAAAGCTGAAATATTGGCAAGGCTGGGTGTCACCCAGGCTGTCCGGGCTCAGCGTGTGCATAACTGGACTTTCCAGCTTGGAAAACCCCCCAGGTCTCAAATGTATGATCTCATTCACCTGAGCAGAAAGTGGCTACAGCCAGAGACTTTGTCCGCACCAAAGATTGTGGAACGTGTTGTAATGGATCGGTTTTTGAGAGCTCTTCCTACTGCCATCCAAAAGTGGGTAAGCCATGGAGACCCAGAGACGGCCGATGGTCTTGTGGATCGTGTGGAGAAATACTTGGCTACAGAGAACCTGACGGCCTCTTCCAGAGACACTCGGACTTTCCACCCTAAGACCAGACCATCCCCAGGGGCGGATAAGAGGATTCCAAGGGGTGAGGGTGGAGAGAGTGAGAGGGTGGGAGCTCTACCCCAAGTTTGGCGAGAACAGCCTGGGAAATCAGCGGCTCAAGAGGCGGCAAGAAGGATCGTTTGCTACCGCTGCCGGCAAGCGGAACATATTGCAGCCAATTGCCCGGTTGTGGAGGAACCCATGCAGTGTGACTTTCTGACGGGCAGACGTCAGTCGCTGTGTGCGACAGTCGCATGCACTGCCATTCGAGGAACTGAGAAACATTTATGCAAAATGTGTGTTAATGGTAGAAATGTTGTGGTATTGCTGGATTCAGGTAGCCTTGTGACCCTGATAAAGGCTGAGTTAGTTAAAACAGAGGTCTCTGGGAATAGCAAGGTAGCTGTTATTTGTGTGCATGGGGACACCCGAGAGTATCCAGTGACTACAGTGTGTTTCGAGACCCCCAAAGGTACCCTCTCTCATCCAGTGGGCTTAGTATCTCAGTTACCGCATGACGCCATTGTGGGAAGGGATTTTCCGAAGTTCTGGGAACTGTGGGATGATCCTGAGCCCCTCACTGGTGCCCCTATGTACCAGGAATGTGATAGCCAGAACTCCCCTGAGAGTGGTGAGGACTCTCCGGAATTTCCCTTATCAGTATTGGCAGGGGAGACTCAAGAAACTGGAGAGGAGCCCACCTCCTCAGACGAAAACCTACCGTCTGTGGAGTTTTCTGATCTTGAGGTTCACAGGGAAAACTTTGCCACAGAACAGTTGAAAGACCCCGCCCTAATAAAGGCACGGGAAAACGTAGTGAAAATAGATGGTGAGTTAGTGAACCCAGATAATACCTGCACTTACCCATACTTCAGCGTAGAGAAGGACCTACTGTATCGGGTGGCAAAAAGGGCAGAAGAAACCGTTGAGCAGCTTGTGGTGCCCAAACCTTACAGGAAGTTGGTGTTGGAGTTGGCCCATGGGCACATTCTTGGAGGTCATCTGGGGACAGAGAAAACCCGAGAGAGGGTATTACAGAGATTCTATTGGCCGGGGGTGATGAAGGACGTAGAAAATTATTGTTCCTCCTGCCCTGTGTGTCAGAGGTTGGCCCCGATGCCACATTTCCGTAGCCCGCTGGTCCCTCTACCCATCATTGAGGTCCCGTTTGAGAGGATCGCCATGGATTTGGTAGGTCCTATAATCAAGTCCGCTAGGGGGCACCAGTACATATTAGTTATAATGGACTATGCCACCCGTTATCCAGAAGCGATCCCTCTCCGAAATACCTCGGCCAAAACCATAGCCAAAGAGCTATCTCTTGTTTTTAGCCGGGTGGGTATTTGTAAAGAACTGCTTACGGACCAAGGTACACCCTTTATGTCCCGGGTTATGAAAGAGCTGTGTAAATTGTTCAAAGTGACGCAATTGCGTACGTCTGTGTATCACCCCCAAACCGATGGGCTGGTTGAAAGATTCAACAAAACCCTAAAACAAATGTTGAAGAAAGTGGTGGATAGAGATGGAAAGGATTGGGACTGTTTACTTCCTTATTTGATGTTTGCTATTAGGGAGGTGCCCCAATCCTCTACGGGATTCTCCCCCTTTGAGTTACTGTATGGGAGACACCCAAGAGGGCTGTTGGATATTGCCAAGGAAACTTGGGAAAGTGAGAGTTCTCCCCACAGGAGTGTGATTGAGCATGTCGCCCTGATGCAAGATCGAATTGCACAGGTAATGCCCATCGTGAAGGAACATTTGGCCCAAGCGCAGTTGGCACAGCAGAGAGTGTACAACCGTGGAGCCAAGACCCGTACCTTTTCCCCGGGGGATAGGATATTGGTACTTGTCCCTACGGTTGAAAGTAAATTCCTTGCCAAATGGCAAGGCCCCTACGAGATAATGGAAAAAGTGAGCGAAGTGAATTACAAGGTCAGACAACCAGGAAGGCGAAAGCCCGAACAGATCTATCACGTTAATCTGTTGAAAGCCTGGAGGGATAGAGAGTCCCTAGTCGCAGACACTTGGTCACCAGCTCAAACTGGTTGCGTGATTCCTGAGGTTGGAATAGCAGCCACCTTGTCACAACCCCAACAACAGGAGGTTAAGGAGTTTGTGCTTCGCAACAAGGAGGTATTCTCTGAGCTGCCGGGACAAACACCTGGGGTAGAGCATGACATCATTACCCCGCCCGGTGAAAGGGTGAAGTTAAAACCCTATCGGATCCCAGAGGCTCGACGGGAGGCAATACGGGAGGAAGTACAGAAAATGCTGAACTTAGGGGTGATAGAGGAGTCCCAAAGTGATTGGTCTAGTCCCATCGTGTTGGTGCCTAAACCGGATGGGAGCTGGCGATTTTGTAACGATTTTCGTCAGTTGAACAAAGTTACAAAATTTGACACCTACCCCATGCCACGTATAGATGAGTTGATCGACCGGCTGGGAACAGCCCGATACATGACGACTCTTGACCTCACAAAAGGGTATTGGCAAATCCCCCTGGCCAAGTCGGCCAAAGAGAAAACCGCATTTGTAACCCCAGACGGGGCGTTCCAATATAAAAGAATGCCGTTCGGGTTACAGAATGCGCCGGCCACATTCCAGCGGAAAATGGACCAGATGCTGAGGCCCCATCGGAAGTATGCTGCGGCTTACCTGGATGACGTAATTGTCCATAGCACAGATTGGGCCTCACATCTGCCAAAAGTGCAAGCAGTCCTGGACTCTGTTCGGGAAGCGGGGTTTACGGCTAACCCCAAGAAGTGTACCATTGGGCAGGAGGAGGCCAAATATCTTGGGTACACCATTGGGAGGGGAGTAATAAAACCCCAACTCAACAAAGTCGAGGCCATCCAGAGTTGGCCACGTCCCAACAGCAAGAAGCAGGTACGAGCCTTTCTGGGAATCGCTGGGTATTATCGGCGATTCATTCCCCACTTTGCTTCTAAGGCTGTGCCCCTAACCAACCTGACGAAGGGGAAAGGGTCGGTCATGATTAAATGGACCCCCGAGGCTGAGGCAGCATTCCAATTCTTGAAACAAGCCTTATGTAGCCAGCCAGTGTTGTACTCACCCGACTTCTCTAAAGACTTTGTCGTACAAAGTGATGCGTCAGATGTGGGGTTAGGAGCAGTATTGTCCCAGGTCTGGAACGGGGAAGAGCACCCAGTCATTTACCTCAGCAGGAAGTTGAAGTCCCATGAGGTAAATTACGCCACCGTTGAAAAGGAGTGTTTAGCGGTGAAGTGGGCTCTAGATTCCCTTCGGTACTACCTGCTAGGTAGGCACTTTGACATGGTTATGGATCACGCTCCGTTAAAGTGGATGGCTCAAAACAAGGAAACAAATAGAAGAGTGAATAGGTGGTTCCTGGCCCTCCAGGAATTCAACTTCACAGTAAAGCATCGCCCTGGCGTTCAAATGGGGAATGTGGATGCTTTGTCTCGAGTACATGAATGCCTGATTGCTGGTGTTCCAACCCCGAGGTTAAAACAAGAGGGGGGGGTATGTGACAGCAGGAAGGTAAAGTCACCTGGTTGCATCCAGGGGGGTAGATATATTTCGCCCAGATTCAGGCTTTACGCCGACTTATACAACTAGGTGGAGAGTTGTATAAGGCTAGTGGGCTCATGGATGACTCATACCTCTAGGGAGAGTGTGGGGCGTCGTGCAGACAGAGATGAGGAGACCAGCTGAACCTTGTCAGCTCATTTAGGCCTCTATAAGAACTCCCAGCTTCATTAGATGTTAGCTCATGCCTGGAACCAGACCTGTGTGGACTGTCTAGGGAGAGTGAACCCCTGTGCGGTGAGGCAAAGCCTGTGTGGCTATTTGTTTGGACTTTTACTAAACCAGGGACTTAGGGACTAGGACAGCACTAGGCTGATCCCAGTTGTTAGTTAGGAAACCTGTATGTTTAGTCAGAGGTCAACTTGACCAGGATTTATTTTGGTTATGTTTCTTTTGCTTTGCTGTGTTTTGTCACTGTAAATAGAAAATAAACCGCACCTTTTTGATTTTGAAAACCACAACCTCCGTTTGCTGGGCCTGTTTTGTGTGGGGAGCCCATCCCGGGGGTCACACACACCCGCTGCCGAGCTAACCCCCTCACACTAGAAAATTTTTTTTTTTAAAGCACACTATAGCACAAGGAGAATTCCCCTCACTTTCCTTCTTTTTTCCTAGAAACAAGGACTCGCACAGTGAAAGAAACTGACACTCTCCCTACCTAGAGTTTTCTGTCCCTAGAATTTTTTTTTTTTTTAAAGCACACTATAGCACAAGGAGAATTCCCCTCACTTTCCTTCTTTTTTCCTAGAAACAAGGACTTGCACAGTGAAAGAAACTGACACTCTCCCTACCTAGAGTTTTCTGTCCCTAGAAAAAATGTTTTTTTAAAGCACACTATAGCACAAGGAGAATTCCCCTCACTTTCCTTCTTTTTTCCTAGAAACAAGGACTCGCACAGTGAAAGAAACTGACACTCTCCCTACCTAGAGTTTTCTGTCCCTAGAAAAAATGTTTTTTTAAAGCACACTATAGCACAAGGAGAATTCCCCTCACTTTCCTTCTTTTTTCCTAGAAACAAGGACTCGCACAGTGAAAGAAACTGACACTCTCCCTACCTAGAGTTTTCTGTCCCTAGAAATTTTTTTTTTTAAAGCACACTATAGCACAAGGAGAATTCCCCTCACTTTCCTTCTTTTTTCCTAGAAACAAGGACTCGCACAGTGAAAGAAACTGACACTCTCCCTACTTAGAGTTTTCTGTCCCTAGAAAAAATGTTTTTTGAAAGCACACTATAGCACAAGGAGAATTCCCCTCACTTTCCTTCTTTTTTCCTAGAAACAAGGACTCGCACAGTGAAAGAAACTGACACTCTCCCTACCTAGAGTTTTCTGTCCCTAGAATTTTTTTTTTTTTAAAGCACACTATAGCACAAGGAGAATTCCCCTCACTTTCCTTCTTTTTTCCTAGAAACAAGGACTCGCACAGTGAAAGAAACTGACACTCTCCCTACCTAGAGTTTTCTGTCCCTAGAAAAAATGTTTTTTTAAAGCACACTATAGCACAAGGAGAATTCCCCTCACTTTCCTTCTTTTTTCCTAGAAACAAGGACTCGCACAGTGAAAGAAACTGACACTCTCCCTACCTAGAGTTTTCTGTCCCTAGAAATTTTTTTTTTTTAAAGCACACTATAGCACAAGGAGAATTCCCCTCACTTTCCTTCTTTTTTCCTAGAAACAAGGACTCGCACAGTGAAAGAAACTGACACTCTCCCTACCTAGAGTTTTCTGTCCCTAGAAAAAATGTTTTTTTAAAGCACACTATAGCACAAGGAGAATTCCCCTCACTTTCCTTCTTTTTTCCTAGAAACAAGGACTCGCACAGTGAAAGAAACTGACACTCTCCCTACCTAGAGTTTTCTGTCCCTAGAAATTTTTTTTTTTAAAGCACACTATAGCACAAGGAGAATTCCCCTCACTTTCCTTTTTTTTTCCTAGAAACAAGGACTCGCACAGTGAAAGAAACTGACACTCTCCCTACCTAGAGTTTTCTGTCCCTAGAAAAAATGTTTTTTTAAAGCACACTATAGCACAAGGAGAATTCCCCTCACTTTCCTTCTTTGTCCCTAGAAACAAGGACTCGCACAGTGAAAGAAACTGACACTCTCCCTACCTAGAGTTTTCTGTCCCTAGAAAAAATGTTTTTTTAAAGCACACTATAGCACAAGGAGAATTCCCCTCACTTTCCTTCTTTGTCCCTAGAAACAAGGACTCGCACAGTGAAAGAAACTGACACTCTCCCTACCTAGAGTTTTCTGTCCCTAGAAATTTTTTTTTTTAATGCACACTATAGCACAAGGAGAATTCCCCTCACTTTCCTTCTTTTTTCCTAGAAACAAGGACTCGCACAGTGAAAGAAACTGACACTCTCCCTACCTAGAGTTTTCTGTCCCTAGAATTTTTTTTTTTTTTAAAGCACACTATAGCACAAGGAGAATTCCCCTCACTTTCCTTCTTTTTTCCTAGAAACAAGGACTCGCACAGTGAAAGAAACTGACACTCTCCCTACCTAGAGTTTTCTGTCCCTAGAAAAAATGTTTTTTTTAAAGCACACTATAGCACAAGGAGAATTCCCCTAACTTTCCTTCTTTGTCCCTAGAAACAAGGACTCGCACAGTAAAACACACTGACACTCTCCCTACCTATCCTTCTCTTTCCCTAAACTAAAGGAATCCAGGTTAAGCAAGAAAGAAAGAAATGTCACTGTCCCTGCCTATGCTTGTCTTTCCCTGCTCCGGAACACACTACACTAGGCCGCCGTGCTGGCGGCCTTTTATAGTGTGGGGCGTGTACTAAACACCCTCAGCAATAATTGGCCACAGGCATCCTGCCTGTGGCCAATCATTGCTCTCCTCGCTGCCGGCGCTGTGATTGGCCAAGCATGCGGGGTCACAGTGCATGCTTGGCCAATCACAGCGCCTGGATGACACTGCGATGGCGTAGTGCATTGTGGGCCGTTCGCGTCACTCGAATTTGGCGCGAACGGCCCAAATCGTTCGATCTTCGTCGAACGATCGAACAGCCGATGTTCGAGTCGAACGTATGTTCGACTCGAACACGAAGCTCATCCCTACATATAAGCCTTTATAATTAGCACTTTAGATTTCTCCCATAGACTTTTCGAATTTGCCTCGAACACCCCAATTTGTTCGCTGTTCGGCGAACGGGCGAACAGGCAATGTTCGAGTCGAACATGAGTTCGACTCGAACTCGAAGCTCAGAAGCATAGAACTTCATTTTCTCGGCTCGTCGTAGTCGTACTACGACTCGTCGTACTTTTGTGTGACCGTGTGTATGCAAGGCAGGCTTAAGAGGAATTCCATCTGGAAAACCATCGTTTTTTTTTCTGACGGGAAAACCGGTCGTGTGTACGAGGCAATACAGTCTAAAAGGGAGGGTCAAGTGATGCAAAAGGTAATAACTGTGTGGGGTGGGCTGATGGAGAAAATAAAAGTACAGTTGTTATGTGGGGGTAGGATAAGCTTCTCTGAAGAGAAGAAACCCAAAGAGTTCCAGGTGCTTGGTCAATGATACCACAGGTGTATAAGGGAAAAAAACACTGAATTGTTCCAGATGCTGTGAAGAGCACTTGGAGTAGTGACTGGACAGAAAAAAAATCATAAAAACTCCATTAACACAAAGTACATTTATTGGGCCATAAATGCATTAGTCATAAAAAATATCAAACAATCATTAACGTGTGAGCAGTACTATTACCAGTTGCCATGGCCAAAGTGGAAGATCGGTTGAGCAGACATACCGTCCTTCCTGTTATGGCTCAACACATCGGCGCTCGGACACCCCCAGTGAGGAATGCATGCTCAACTGATCTTCCACCTTGGCCATGGCAACTGGTAATTATGCTATTCGCACGCTATTGACTGTTTGATATTTGCTTTTATGGCTCAATAAATGTACTTAGAAGAAAAAAGGACCCCCCCCCCCCCGGTTTGGACTTTGTAGGCAACAATCCACACATGAATAGATAGACAAAATATTTATCATGATTGTATAAAATCACTTGATCATTCAAAAATGAAATGATCATTAACCACTTCAGCCCCGGACCATTTTGCAGCTAAAGGACCAGGCCCCGTTTTGCGATTCGGCACTGCATCGCTTTAACTGACAATTGCGCGGTCGTGCGACGTGGCTCCCAAACAAAATTGACGTCCTTTTTTTACCACAGATAG
Organism: Rana muscosa; assembly: GCA_029206835.1. Classification (NCBI taxonomy): domain Eukaryota; kingdom Metazoa; phylum Chordata; class Amphibia; order Anura; family Ranidae; genus Rana; species Rana muscosa. Next base: position 178,757,110 of record JARGYO010005626.1, on the reverse strand, counting down.
AGCTTTCTTTTGGTGGCATTTGATCACCTTTTATTTTTTGATCTATAAACAAAAATAGAGCGACAATTTTTGAAAAAAATTCAATATTTTTTACTTTTTGCTATAATAAATGTCCACAAAAAATATATATAATTTTTTTTTTCCTCAGTTTAGGCCGATACGTATTCTTCTACATATTTTTGGTAAAAAAAATTGCAATAAGCGTATATTGATTGGTTTGCGCAAAAGTTATAGCATCTACAAAATAGGGGATAGTTTTATGTCATTTTTATTAATATTTTTTTTTACTAGAAATGGCGGAGATCAGTGATTTTTATCATGACTGCGACATTAGGGCGGACACATCGGACACTTTTGGCACATTTTTGGGACCATTGTCATTTTTACAGCGATCAGTGCTATAAAAATGCACTGATTACTGTGAAAATGACACTGGCAGTGAAGGGGTTAACCACTAGGTGGCGCTGTAGGGGTTAAGTGTTCCCTATTGAGTGTTTCTTACTGTAGGGGGGATGGGCTGTGTGTCACATTACACTATTCTCCGCTCCAAGTACACGGAGCGGGGATCCGTGTCATTTTCACTAGACAGAGCGGGGAGATGCTTGTTTACACAAGCATCTCCCCGCTCTATACCTCCGTGAGACGATCGTGGGGATCCCCGTGGAGATTGAGTCCGCGGGACCCTCGGTTCCGACTCACGGGGAAGGCGGCGCGCGCGACCACATGTCAGGCATTTAAAGGGCAACGTACAGGTACGTGATTGTGCCTGTCTGTGCCATTCTGCCGACGTATAAGTACAGGAGGCAGTCGGCAAGTGGTTAAAAAGACATATCACAAACAGATACATATATCAAAAGCAAAAACAAAAAAACAAGACAAAGAGAACATGACAAGTTACATAATTAGTATGACAATATAAAAATACTCTCCGGTATTATAGTAATATCTCCGGTACCCCTGAGTTTACTTTGTGTTTATGGAGAAGCTCTGCTGAACGTTTTCTTCCTATCATGGATCTCACAATAGAACTCTGATTGATTTTCACTGACCAAGGGTCCCGAGCACTGTAATCCATGAGTTTTTCTCTGAAAAGAAAAGTTTTCAGGGATCGCCTAAAAGTGAACATTAGTGGTGCAACGGATCGGTGGTGATCCGTGATCCGAACGGGTCACCCTGTTCGGATCGGATCACCACGCGATCCGCGGAGGGCTCCGGAGCCTCGGCCGTAGGAAAGGCCGCGGCTTCGGCCTAGCTCCGGAGCGGCGGCCATCTTGGTACACCCGGCAGCGGCCGCTGTAGTGACAATTCGCCACCATCTTGCTCCACCCCACACTCCTGCACAGTAATGATAGAGAAGGGGCCAAGCGGACATCTTGTTACACCCAACGGAGTTTTAGGATTTCAACACAAATCAGAGCTTATCAGCTTTAATACATTATTTGGAAATCCATCGGACTGTTTAAATTTTAAATTTTAAAAGCAGCAGCAAACCTTACATGATTGCTAATGTGACGGAACACCTCTGATTTTCACATTTAACATTTAGTTAAATGTAAAAATCAGAGGTGTTCTGTCACATTAGCAAGCATGTAAGGTCAACAGGTTTGCTGCTGCTTTTAAAATTTAACATGTAAAGAGTCTGTTGGATTTACAAATACTGTATTTAAGCTTATAAGCTCCGTTTTGTGTTGAAAATAACTGTGAAATCGAAAATTCCAGTGGGTGTAACATTATTATTATTTTTTTTGCCGATCCGAAAATGATCCGATCCGTGGCTCTGATCCAAGGATCGATCCAATCCGTGAGTTTTTTGATCCGTTGCACCCCTAGTGAACATAGTAGGAGATAGTCGGACAGATTAGGGTAGGGAATTCCAAAGGATAGGAGAGGCTCAAGAGAGATCCTGGAGGCGAGCATGGGAGGAGGTGACAAGGGAGAAGGAGGTCTTGGGAGGACCGAAGAGAACAATTAGATTGGTATTTTGTGACTAGGTTAGTGATGTAACTGGGGGCCGAGTTGTGGATGGCTTTGAAAGTTATTGTTAGTATTTTGAATTTAATTTGTTGGGTGAGTGGCAGCCAGTGGAGGGATTGGCAGACGCTGAGCGGTTTGTAAGATGGATGAGTCTGGCAGCAGCATTCATAATGAACTGAAGGGGAGTAGCCTGTGTAGAGGTAAGCCAATGAGTAGGGAGTTGCAGTAGTCGAGGTGTGAGATAATCAGGGAGTGGATTAGGAGCTTTGTGGTGTCATTGGTTAGAAAGGGGTGTATTTTGGAGATGTTGCAGAGGTTGAGGCGGCAAGCTTTGGAACGTGATTGGATGTGGGGCCGAAAGGAGGGTTCAGAGTCTAGGATTACACCTAGCACCCTGGCATGCAGGGATGAGTTTATAGTTGCACCATTGATCTTGACAGAGAAGTGAGGGGAAGGGGCACATGGGGGAGGAAATGTAATCAGCAGCCAGCGTCTTCTTCCCTATCCCAAGTGAGCCCACCACTGATGTGAAAAATGTAGGTTTGGGGAAGAGGTCCACTTGACGCTACAGGGCTTGAGGAGTGAATTGTCACTGGGGCAAATATGTTAAAAGGACATTAAACTGTATTTTGGTGACAGATGATTTCAAAGGCCCACATCTCTGTTAAAGGGTGGTTGTTCTAGTTTGACATAGACTGCGTGGCCAAAACCTGGCCATCTACCTACAAGAGTTTGTTGGACACCCCATTCCCAAACCATGGCCATTAATACGGAGTGGACACTCATTCTGTGGTGATAACAGCCTCCATTCCTCTGGGGAGGCTTCCACAAAAATCTGGAGTGTGTAGGAATCTGTATCTATGCCTTTAAATAAAAAAAAGCATTGTTGAGTTGAGTGGTATCTTAATATAGCATGGTTTTACCCCGAAGGGTCCCGACGCGCATAGCAGAGTTTCTGGGAAAAGAGGACCCAGGAACCAAGAACAATTGTGACATTGGACAAGAAGAACTTACTCACAGTCTCAGCGAAGTAAAAAGGGATTGATAGAGCTCTGTGCACACCACTTAAGTTCATCCACACCAAACTCATGAAACATTGCCTTTATGCACAAACAAACAACCCAACCACTTTCACCACAAACAAGCCAGCCTGTATCCTCCATGATTCCTTGCAATCAGCTGGGTGCCAAGGCCCTAGAGTTCACTCTTTCTCCACTGCAATCCACCCAATATTTGCATGGTGCAAGCTGGTATAGAGCTGGCTTGCCCACAGGAGCACAGTCATGCTGGAACAGAGAAGGGCCTTCCTCAAACTGTTACCACAAGGTTGAAGGCACAACATTTTCTAACTACCTTCTTATGCTGTAGCACTAACAGCTCCCTTCATTGGAAACACCTGAACTCTATCATTTAGAGGTGGGGCCTCCAAACTTTTCAAACACAGGGCCAGTTTACTGTCCTTCAGACTTGGGGGGGGGGGGGTATGCTGGATTGTGACCAGTGGGGTATAAAATATCCTGATCCCAGCACCAGTGAGAAAAAACATGGCCTTTGGCTTGGTGGTCAGTAGGAGGAGGAGTAGTGCCCTATCATTGGTACTAGTGAGAGGAATAGTACCACATCATTGGTATCAGTGGAGGAAACAATGCCCCATTGTTGGTGTCAGTGGGAGGAATTGTGCCTCGTCATTGGTATTAGTGGGAGGAATAAGTGCCCCATCGTTAGTGTCAGTAGGAAGAATAATTCACAAGTGCCCAATCTGGGCTACACATATAACAGATGTATTACTTGTGGAGAAGTCGCCATTCAATACACTACAAGCAGCTATTACATTGTATATCTTCAATAGACCTTTGTCCATCATTAGTCCAAGCAAGCAGGCTCTGGGGGTTTTCTAGGGGAGGGAGTTAGAGAGGGGTTAGGTGGGATATAGGTCGTAAGGGAGGGCGAGCCTATACCATGAGAAGGGAATGAAGGAAGGGGGTCTTCTTGGGGGGGTTTCACTGGAACTGTTAAATATTTATATATGTGCCTTTTTTTTAATTATTAAATATTTTTGTATTAGCCTATAGTAGGTGTTAGATCTGTATTTATTTTGTTTTGGTTTGCAATTGAGATTTGGAAAACTCCCCAAACCAATTTGGGCTTAGGCGTGCAATTTTTATTTAGTTATTCCCTAGCATAAACACAACTTTTGTAATAGGCGGAATAGTGCACCTTGGTATCAGTGGGAGGAATAGTGCCTCTGCTATGCTGAAAATTCCAACTCACCAAAATCTCCAACCACGTCACTTCAGGTGACTCTCCAGCATCAATAATTGGAGATTTTGACTTGTTGGCTGTTTTAACAGAACATCGGTAGCGTATATAGTACGGTACACAACGAGTTTGCTGTTTTTACAGAACACCGGGTAAGGAGGAAAAAATTTGTCACCGCCTTAGGGCCGGCCATGTTGTTGGTTAGTATCGGGCGGTCTAACAATGTCCACACATATGGTGTACCGTGCTGTATATGCTTTCGCTGTTCTGTCAAAACAGCCAACTCGTCCAAATCTTCAATCATTGGTGTTGCAGAGTTACCAGATTTTGGTGAGTTGGAGTTTTCAGGAGAACATCCGTCTTTCGTGTCAGTGGAAGGAATTGTGCCTCATCCTTGGTATTAGTGGGAGGAATAATGCCCCATCCTTGGTATTAGGGAGAGGAATAGTGCCCCATTCTTGGTATTAGTGAGAGGAATAATGCCCCATCCTTGGTATTAGTGAGAGGAATATTGCCCCATCCTTGGTATTAGTGAGAGGAATAGTGCCCCATCCTTGGTATTAGTGAGAGGAATAGTGCCCCATTCTTGGTATTAGTAGAAGGAATAATTCCCCATCCTTGGTATTATTGGGAGGAATAATGCCCCATCATTGGTATTAGTGGAGGGAATAGTCCCCTATCATTAGTATCAGTGGAAGAAATTAAGCCCCACTTTTGGCATCAGTGGGAGGAATAGTGCCTCATATCATTGGGAGGACTGGTACCCCATGGACTGAATAAAGGCTTGCAAAGGGCCGCATCTGCCCAATAGCCCACAGATTGGAGACCACTGATTTAGAGGAAAGTTCACATACTTTGGACATATAGTAGGCGTGATGATCAGTTGTCCACAAATGTAGACACATTTCATGACATTATGGTGATTTAATTAAGGTAACTAAGTCAGATAAAATAATTATTGAGTTTGTTCTCAACATTCATTAGAACTGAAGAAGCCAATTGGATGAGTGGTGACATGTCTTTGACATTACAGAACATGTTCAGTTTAATGCGATTAACTATGATTAACTATACCATGACGTAGATCAGTGAGAACCTTTTTTTTATTAAGTTAGTTTGAGCTTATTTCGAACATGTCAAAAATAAAAGTAGTAAACATTTAATAGTAGACAATCACAAAACAACTAGTTACAAGGGAAGACACAAAAAATACACTATAAAAAAATAAAATAATGTAGTTTACATATCCGAAAAGGAATGGGAAGAAGTACAAACTTATTGAATCCCACCCCTTCTCCATAATTAATAATACATTATTCAGAGTCCCATCGCTATAAAGTTATACAATTATTAATAATTTCATAAAGCTGATGACTCACATGGCTGCCATCATCCCTTGATTAGAATATAAGAATAAACCTCAGAGAATGGGATTTTATGGGCGATTGAAAAAGATACTACTATATTTATAAAACATATATATTTATTACAAATAGATTTGAATAAAATTTTAAATGAAAGATACAAAACATCACAACAATGATGATATCACATTATAGGAAAAAATATTGATGAAAACATAAAGTGGTAGCCCCCATCTAATTGCAATTCTTACACCGGTAAATTAGGATGAGATAAAGTAGGTGGGGATAACCAACGCGTTTCGAACTGTGCTAATATAAGCAAATCTTCTTCAGGGAATAATACCACTTCTGTAAAAAAATGTTTCAATAAAGGAACAAGTTAAGCCCCATACACACGGTCGGACTTCCATCTGACTTTTCCCTGGATTTTTGTCCGAACGGAGTTGGCCGGACACACCCATAGCATACACACCATAGGACTTTTCTGCAAACTTTCCCAAAACTTTTTGCAACATCATGTGGTTTTTCAGCTCTTTTCTGCTCTTTACCGACACCCTTTGGTCAACTACTGCTATTGCTGGTTGATTTTAACATTAGTTGTTTTGTCCATCGGACAAAAGTCCTATGGTTTTCTGTACACACGGTCGGACTTTGCGCCATCGGACTTTTGTTGGGCAAAAGTTTGTCAGTTTGCAGACCCAACTTTTGTCCGATGAAAACACAAAAAAAAAAAAAAGTTTGTCCGAAGGAGCGTACACACGGTCGGATTGTTGGTCCAACTTTCTCCAAATGAAGTTTGTTGGCCAACAGTCCGACCATGTGTATTACACATACATATCCAACAATATACATACAGGCATACACAATTGTACATGTTTATATATACACTTGATTGAGTTTTCTAGCATGAGCACTCCTTCCGGTAATAAGAGAACCACGTATCAATGTATACTCCTCATCAAAAACTTCAGGAACCCACCAACAACCTGCTACACATCAACCCCAGAAAGGGGAGATGGAAAATTGCACTGTAAAAAGGGAAAGTAAACAAGATACAAAATGATGAAAAAATCTCTTGGAAGATAATTAGAATCTATTCCATGGGATACTGGGTCAGCCTGCTTGATGTTCACCCAAAGGCTGGCCCAGTAAAAGCCTTTATTCCAAAATTTGAAAGAACTTACTTGTGTAAACACTGTCCCAATCTTGCATTAAAAAATAGATGGTAGCTGTATTGAGTTGCAAAGTTCTAACGTGCTGCTGGTGGTCCCGAGATGTATGGCATGGTTCCACATCAATGGAAACATCCACTCCTTGCACAGGTGAGGAAGGAATGGCGCCAGTATGAAAAACTGGCGTTCCTCATATACTGCGCATGCGTAGGAAAAATGATTCAAATCGCATCAGATGAACGTGATTGCGTCATCACTGTGCATCGTGTTACCGCATCTCATCCTTACTCCAGGATGACAACATCCGGAGACCAGGATGGCGGCCATGATGGAGACAACCAAGGAGCATATTGATGCAAATAGCGCATAAACATAGGGAAAAACAGGATAACAAGTAACCCATTTCCAAAATCGCTAGAAAAGAGAAAAAACAAACTAAAAATCAATGAATTTAAGGGTCTCTTATATCTCAGACAGCAGTCCTCTGCTATTACAAATTATTTATGGCATATAGTTTGCCCAACTTAATTGGAGTGTCCCAAAGTTAATTAATAATTTCAATATAATATACTAATTACCAGTAATCTAACTACACAATTATACACATACCGTAAATACTCTAGTATAAGCCGACCCGAGTATAAGCCGAGGACCTATTTTACCACAAAAAACTTGGAAAACGTATTGACTCGAGTATAAGCCTAGGGTGAGAATGCAGCAGCTACTGTAAGGGGAAAAGAGGGTCAACAATGCCCATTTGCACATTTCACGCCTCACTGTGCCCATTGCAACCTCACTGTGCCCATTGCAGTCTCACTGTGCCATACCTCACTGTGCCCATTGCAGTCTCACTGTGCCATACCTCACTGTGCCCATTGCAGTCTCACTGTGCCATACCTCACTGTGCCCATTGCAACCTCACTGTGCCATACCTCACTTTGTGCTATACCTCACTCTGTGCCATACCTCACTGTGCCCATTGCAGTCTCACTGTGCCATACCTCACTCTGTGCCCATTGCAGTCTCACTGTGCCCGAGTACCTGAATTCTTGAAAGGTGTCCATTTTTTTAAAAGTTGCGGCTTTCTCCTGGCGTTCCGTTCTGTGATAGGCATTTGACACTGTGTTCCGCCTATCACAGAGGTCCTCTCATCCTCGGACTCAGTTTCCCAGCAGACACTGTGTTCTGCCAATCACGGACATTCTTTCATCCTCGGACAAGAGAATGTCCGTGATTGGCGGAACACTGAACACAGTGTCTGCTGGGAAACTGTTCGAGGATGAGAGGACCTCCATGATAGGTGGAACACAGTGTCAAATTACGAAACGCCAGGAGGAAGCCGCTTTTTTTTTTAAAATGGACGCCTGTCAAGAATTCAGGTACATAAAAACACTGACTCAAGTATAAGCCGAGGGGGGCATTTTCAGCCCTAAAAAAAGGGCTGAAAAACTCGGCTTATACTCGAGTATATACGGTATATGCATACATACAGTGCCTTGAAAAAGTATACATACCCCTTGAAATTTCCAACATTTTCTCATGTTACAACCAAAAACGTAAATGTATTTTATTGGGATTTTATGTGATAAACCAACACAGTGGCACATAATTGTGAAGTGGAAGGAAAATGATGAATGGTTTTCCAAATTTGTAACAAATAAATATGTGAAAAGTGTGACGTGCATTTGTATAGCGCCCCCCTGAGTCAATACTTTGTAGAACCGTCTTTCACTGCAATTACAGCTGCAAGTCTTTTTGGGGATGTCTCTACCAGCTTTGCATTTTTACAGAGTGACATTTTTTCCCATTCTTCTTTGCAAAATATATCAAGATCTGTCAGATTGGATGGAGAGCGTCTGTGAACACCAATTTTCAAGTCTTAGCAAAAAATTCTCAATTGGATTTAGCTGTGGACTTTGACTGGACCATTCTAACACATGAATATGCTTTGATCTAAACCATTCCATTGTATCTCTGGCTGTATGTTTAGGGTCGTTGTCCTGCTGGAAGGTGAACCTCCGCCCCAGACTCAAGTCTTTTGCAGACACTAACAGGTTTTCTTCTATGATTGCCCTGTATTTGGCTCCATCCATCTTCCTATCAACTCTGACCAGCTTCCCTGCTAATGAAAAGCATCCCCACAGCATGGTGCTGTCACCACAATGTTTCCCGTGGGGATGGTGTGTTCAGGATGATGTGCAGTGTTAGTTTTTCGCCACACATTGTGTTTTGCTTTTAGGCCAAAAAGGTAAACTTTGGTCTCGTCTGACCAGAGCACCTTCTTCCACATGTTTGCTGTGTCCCCCACATTGCTTCTCGCAAACTGCAAATTGGTCTGCTTATGGCTTTCTTTCAACAATGGTTTTCTTCTTGCCAATCTTCCATAAAGGCCAGATTTGTGGAGTGCACAATAGGGATGATCTTCGAGTTCGAGTCAAACTCATGTTCGACTCGAACATTGCCTGTTCGCCCGTTCGCTGAACAACGAACAATTTGGGGTGTTCGCTGCAAATTCGAAAAGTCTATGGGAGAAATCTAAAGTGCTAATTATAAAGGCTTATATGCAAGTTATTGTCCTAAAAAGTGTTTGGGGACCCGGGTCCTGCCCCATGGGACATGTACCAATGCAAAAAAAAGTTTTAAAAACAGATGTTTTTTTAGGAGCAGTGATTTTGATAATGCTTAAAGTGAAACAATAAAAGTGAAATATTCCTTTAAATTTCGTACCTGGGGGGTGTGTATAGTATGCATGTAAAGTCGCGCATGTTTCCCGTGCTTAGAACTGTCCCTGCAAAAAGTGTCATTTTTGAAGGAAAAAAAGTAATTTAAAACTCACTCACGGCTATAATGAATTGTCGGCTCCCAGCAATACATAGAAAAGTCATTGATAAAAAAAAAAAGCGTGGGGGTTTCCCCAAAATCAATTACCAGGCCCTTCAGGTCTGTAATGGATATTAAGGGGAACTAAAAATGGCGTGGAGTCCCCCCAAAAATCCATACCAGACCCTTATCCGAGCACGCAACCTGGCCGGCCGCAGGGGAAGAGGGGGGGACGAGAGAGCGGCCCCCCTCCCTCCTGAACCGTACCAGGCCACATGCCCTCAACATGGGGAGGAAAAAAAAACATTCCAGCGATGAAATCCAGTGTCCCGCGGCGATCCCGATGTCCAGCGCTGTCCAGCGCTGTCCGTCATTGGTTGTGCCTGAGCGGACCTGATGGGGAACTTCCTCCGCAGTGTTTTAAATGTATAGACCCGCCCCTTCTAAAGTTCCCCATCAGGTCCGCTCAGCGGACCAGATGCGGAACGCGAGAAGAGGCGGGTCTATTTATGTAATACACAGTGAAGGAAGTTCCCCATCAGGTCCGCTCTACGACAGGGCGAACCTGATGGGAACTTCCTTCACTGTGTAATACGTGAATAGACCCGCCCCTTCTCATGTTCCGCATCTGGTCCGCTTAGCGGACCTGATGGGGAACTTTAGAAGGGGCGGGTCTATTCACGTATTACACAGTGAAGGAAGTTCCCATCAGGTCCGCCCCCTCGGTATGTCAGACCCCGCCTACGTCATTGGCCTGAGCGGGGAACTTCCTTCACTGTGTAATTTAAATTTACACAGTGAAGGAAGTTCCCCATCAGGTCCGCTCAGGCCAATGACGTAGGCGCGGCCTGACATACCGAGGGGGCTGACCTGATGGGGAACTTCCTTCACTGTGTAATACATGTATAGACCCGCCCCTTCTTGCGTTCTGCATCTGGTCCGCTGAGCGGACCTGATGGGGAACTTTAGAAGGGGCGGGTCTATACATTTAAAACACTGCGGAGGAAGTTCCCCATCAGGTCCGCTCAGGCACAACCAATGACGGACAGCGCTGGACATCGGGATCGCCGCGGGACACTGAATTTCATCGCTGGAATGTTTTTTTTTTAATTTATTTTTTACTTTTTAATAAAGGACTTTTCCAAGGGGTTTGTGTGTTTTTATTTACACTTTCTTCGTGAAATGGTAGGGGTACCCCTTACCAATTCACATAGGGGGGCCGGGATCTGGGGGTCCCGTTTGTTAAAGGGGTCTTCCAGATTCCGATAAGCCCCCAGCCCGCAGACCCCCACAACCACCAGGCAAGGGTTGTGGGGATGAGGCCCTTGTCCCCATCAACATGGGGACATCCTCCCCATGTTGAGGGCATGTGGCCTGGTACGGTTCAGGAGGGAGGGGGGCGCTCTCTCGTCCCCCCCTCTTCCCCTGCGGCCGGCCAGGTTGCGTGCTCGGATAAGGGTCTGGTATGGATTTTTGGGGGGACTCCACGCCAATTTTTTTACATTTGGGGTGGAGTTCCCCTTAAAATCCATGCCAGATCTGAAGGGCCTGGTATGGATATTTAGGGGGAACCGCACGCCATTTTTTTTTAATTTGCGGCGGGGTTCCCCTTAATATCCACTCCAGACCTGAAGGGCCTGGTAATGGAATTTGGGGGAACCCCCACGCTTTTTTTTTTTTTATCAATGACTTTTCTATGTATTGATAAAAGCCGACAATTCATTAATAGCCGCGAGTGAGTTTTAAATGACTTTTTTTCCTTCAAAAATGACATTTTGTGCAGGGACAGTTCTAAGCACGGGAAACATGCGCCACTTTACATGCATATCATACACACCCCCCAGGTACGAAATTTAACCACTTAAGCCCCGGACCATTTGGTAGCTAGAGGACCAGAGGTGAATTCAGAATTTTGCACTGCGCTGCTTTAACTGTAAATTGTGCGGACATGCAATGTTGTACCCAAACGAAATTTGCGTCCTTTTCTTCCCACAAATAGAGCTTTCTTTTAATGGTATTTGATTGCCTCTGCGATTTTTATTTTTTGCGATATAAACGGAAAAAGACCGAAAATTTTGAAAAAAAATGATATTTTCTACTTTTTGTTATAAGAAAAATCGAATAAACTCAATTGTAGTCATACATTTAGGCCAAAATGTATTCAGCCACATGTTTTTAGTAAAAAAAATGTCAATAAGCGTATATTTATTGGTTTGCGCAAAAGTTATAGAGTTTACAAACTAGGGTACATTTTCTGAAATTTACACAGCTTTAAATTTATGACTGCCTATCTCATTTCTTGAGGTGCTAAAATGACAGGGCAGTACAAAACCCCCCCAAATGACCCCATTTTGGAAAATAGACACCCCAAGGAAATTGCTGAGAGGCATGTTGAGCCCATTGAATTTTTTATTTTTTTGTCCCAAGTGATTGAATAATGACTAAAAAAAAAAAAAAAAAAAAAAATTACAAAAAGTTGTCACTAAATGATATATTGCTCACACATGCCATGGTTATATGTGGAATTTCACCCCAAAATACATTTTGCTGCTTCTCCTGAGTACGGGGATACCACATGTGTGGGACTTTTTGGGAGCCTAGCCGCGTACGGGACCCCGGAAACCAAGCACCGCCTTCAGGATTTCTAAGGGCGCAAATTTTTGATTTCACTCCTCACTACCTATCACAGTTTCGAAGGCCATAAAATGCCAAAATAGCACAAAATCCCCCCAAATGACCCCATTTTAGAAAGTAGACACCCCAAGGAAATTGCTGAGAGGCCTGTTGAGCCCATTGAATATAATTTTTTTTGTCCCAAGTGATTGAATAATGACAAAAAAAAAAAAAAAAATTACAAAAAGTTGTCACTAAATGATATATTGCTCACACATGCCATGGTTATATGTGGAATTACACCCCAAAATACATTTTCTGCTTCTCCTGAGTACGGGGATACCACATGTGTGGGACTTTTTAGGAGCCTAGCCGCATACGGGACCCCGAAAACCAAGCACCGCCTTCAGGATTTCTAGGCACAAATTTTTGATTTCACTCCTCACTACCTATCACAGTTTCGAAGGCCATAAAATGCCAAAATCGCACAAAACCCCCCCAAATGACCCCATTTTGGAATATAGACACCCCAAGCTATTTGCTGAGGGGAATGGCGAGTATTTTACAGCTCTCATTTGTTTTTGAAAATTAAGAAAGAAAATATATATATATATATATATTTTTTTTTCAATTTTCAAAACTTTGTGACAAAAAGCGAGATCTGCAAAATACTCACAATACCTCTCAGCAAATAGCTTGGGGTGTCTACTTTCCAAAATGGGGTCATTTGGGGGGGTTTTGTGCTATCTGGGCATTCCATGGCCTCCGAAACTGTGATAGGCAGTGAGAAGTGAAATCAAAAATTTACACCCTTAGAAAGCCTGAAGGCGGTGCTTGGTTTTTGGGGTCCCGTACATGGCTAGGCTCCCAAAAAGTCTCACACATGTGGTATCCCCGTACTCAGGAGAAGCAACAGAATGTATTTTGGGGTGTAATTCCACATATGCCCATGGCATGTTTGAGCAATATATCATTTAGTGACAACTTTGTGCAAAAAAAAAAAAAATATATAAAAATTGTCGTTTTTCCGCAACTTGTGTCAACATATAAAATATTGCATGGACTCGACATGCCTCTCAGTATATAGCTTGGGGTGTCTACTTTCCAAAATGGGGTCATTTGGGGGGGTTTTGAACTGTTCTGGCATTTTATACACAACATTAGGAAGCTTACATCCACTCTTCTAACCACTTGAAGACAAAGCCCTTTTTGACACTTTTTGTTTACATGAAAACATTTTTTTTTTTGCAAGAAAATTATGTTGAACCCCCAAACATTATATATATATTTTTAAAGCAAAGGCCCTACAGATTAAAATGGTGGGTGTTGCATTTTTTTTTTTCTACACAGTATTTGCGCAGCGATTTTTCAAACGCATTTTTTGGGTTAAAAAATACACTTTTTTTAATTTTAATGCACTAAAACACACTATATTGCCCAAATGTTTGATGAAATAAAAAAGATGATCTTAGGCCGAGTACATAGATACCAAACACGACATGCTTTAAAATTTCGCACAAACGCGCATTGGCGACAAACTACATACATTTTTAAAAGCCTTTAAAAGCCTTTACAGGTTACCCCAGTAGATTTACAGAGGAGGTCTACTGCTAAAATTATTGCCCTCGATCTGACCTTCGCGGTGATACCTCACATGCATGGTGCAATTGCTGTTTACATATGACGCCAGACCGACGCTTGCATTCGACATTGGGCAAGAGCAGGGCAGGACAGGGGTGCTTTTTTTTTTTTTTTTTTTATTATTAATTTTGCTTTTTTATTTTATTTTTAAATTGTTCCTTCCAAGTATTTTTTTTTTATCATTTTTATTGTTATCTCAGGGAATGTAAATATCCCCTATGATAGCAATAGGTAGTGACAGGTACTCTTTTTTTGAAAAAACTGGGGTCTTCTAGACCCTAGATTTTTCCTCTGCCCTCAAAGCATCTGACCACACCAAGATCGGTGTGATAAAATGCTTTCCCAATTTCCCAATGGCGCTTTTTATATCCGGGGGGGGGCATTCCCTCCCACTGCTTGTAAAAGCAGTCCAGAGGCTAATTAGCCGCTAGGATTGCTTTTACATGAAAGCCGGCCGCAGGCTGAAAAGAATGATACCAAGATGATACCTAAACCCGCAGGCATCATTCTGGTATAAACATTCAAAGTCCAGCAACATACCAGTACATTGCTGGTCCTTGTTGGACATGTATTGTAATCTTTTTATTTCATGCAGCCAGTTGGCTGAACGAAAAAAGAGATTGATCGGTGGGTATGCCCACCATTAGAATACTGCCCTTCATCCACCCACTTCCAATGATGGGCATACACGCACCATTTATATATGCCGAAGCATGGGGGCATCCTCCCGCAAAAAAGTTATGCCGCACACACATGGTCGGACTTTTCCACGGGCAAGCCTCCGTAGTAATTTCGACCGTATGTACGCGGCATTAGGAGCAAAATCGCTCCTCCGCCCCTGCTGCCCCAATGCTTCGGCATATTTGCTTTTTTTTTTTAACTGTGGTGGTGAAATCACCTCCTACAGCACTGGAGTCGCAGGGATCAGGCCTGTCTCTGCGAACGCTGCAGTTATGTGTGTTGTGTTTTGTAAGTGACAGTGATCGATCGATACTGCACTTGGGTGGCCTGGGCTGGACGGAGGGGCAAAACGCAGGTGCCAGCAGGTATCTGGGCTGATCCCGCTAACACTGCGTTTTTGGGAACCCTAAACTGCTGGGGACGCTAGTATAGATCTGATCAGATCAGATATTGATCTGTTCAGATACTATACCACTAAGGGGGGTGTATGCTTCACGCGTGGGTGTTAACGTTACTGGCACTAACCTGACGCTGCCTGGGGTGTGACTCAGACCCTCTCTGACGCTAAAACCTAATTGATATCACCCGCCGGGCGATCAGGGGGTTAAACCTTTATTGGGTTATATACACGGCGGGTGCCCTGACACTATAAAAAGCAAACTAACTAACCAGCGTCACCCGTAACACTTATATGGTGATCACTGGTGAAAGGGTTACCTGGGGGGTGATCAAGGGGGTTAAAACCTTTATTAGATAATATATGGGGGTACCTGACGCTATAAAAACCTGCGGCGAACCTAAAAAAAATTACCAGCTACCGATCTGCATCACCGACACTAAGACAGCGTTTAGAAAAACGATTGCTTAGCGACAGTGGTGATGGGGTGAAAGGGTTACCTGGGGGGGGCGATCAAGGGGGTTAAACCTTTATTAGATAATATATTGGGGTACCTGACGCTATAAAAACCTGCGGCGAACCTAAAAAAAAATACTGGCTACGATCTGCATCACCGACACTAAGACAGCGTTTAGAAAAACAATTGCTTAGCGACAGTGGTGATAGGGGGTGAAAGGGTTACCTGGGGGGCGATCAAGGGGGTTAAACCTTTATTAGATAATATATTGGGGTACCTGACGCAATAAAAACCTGCGGCGAACCTAAAAAAAATTACCGGCTACCGATCTGCATCACAGACACTAAGACAGCGTTTAGAAAAACGATTGCTTAGTGACAGTGGTGATAGGGGGTGAAAGGGTTACCTGGGGGGCGATCAAGGGGGTTAAACCTTTATTAGATAATATATTGGGGTACCTGACGCTATAAAAACATGCGGCGAACCTAAAAAAAATTACTGGCTACGATCTGCATCACCGACACTAAGACAGCGTTTAGAAAAACAATTGCTTAGCGACAGTAGTGATAGGGGGTGAAAGGGTTACCTGGGGGGCGATCAAGGGGGTTAAACCTTTTCTAGATAATATATTGGGGTACCTGACGCTATAAAAACCTGCAGCGAACCTAAAAAAAATTACCGGCTACCGATCTGCATCACAGACACTAAGACAGCGTTTAGAAAAACGATTGCTTAGTGATAGTGGTGATAGGGGGTGAAAGGGTTACCTGGGGGGCGATCAAGGGGGTTAAACCTTTATTAGATAATATATTGGGGTACCCGACGCTATAAAAACCTGCGGCGAACCTAAAAAAAATTACTGGCTGCCGATCGGCATCACTGACGCTAAGACAGCGGTCAGAAAAATGATCGCTAAGCGACAGTGGTGATAGGGGGTGAAAGGGTTATCTGGGGGGTGATCAGGGGGTTAAACCTTTATTAGGGGGGGTTAGGGGGCTACACTGGACCTAAGACTAAACTTTGGTGACACTTTTACAGTCACAAATGTCACTGATTGCAGTGATCACTAAATAAATGGTCACTGCAATCAGTGACACTGTGACTGGGGGCTGGGGGGGTGATCTGGGGGGTGATCTGGGGTGTCTGGGGGGGCCTGGGGGGGCGATTTATGTCCCTATGTGTCCTGGTGTCAGTGTAGTGTTGTGTGCACTGACCTGATATCTTCTCTTGTACGGCGCTCGGTATATGTGAGCGCCGCACCAGAGATGACATCACTTCCTCCTGCTCCCTCTGTCTGACACAGACAGAGGGGGCATTTCTATTCGCCGGGAGCGATAGCGAGGGGGTGGCCAGAAACGAATGGCTGCCCCCTCATCCCGGAACGCTCCCGGACACTTAGCCACCGCTCACTGTATAGAAGGGGGGTCCGATTGGACCCCCCAACTGTACAAAGGCAATCACGTACACTCTACGTGATTGTGCCTGTCGGTGCCATTCTGCCGACGTATATATACAGTGAGCGGTCGTTAAGTGGTTAAAGGAAAAATGTCACTTTTATTTTTTCATTTTAAGCATTTTTAAAATCACTGCTCCCGAAAAAACTTCAATTTTTTAAACTTTTTTTTGCATTGATACATGTCCCCTGGGGCAGGACCCGGGTCCCCAAACACTTTTTAGGACAATAAATTGCATATTAGCCTTTATAATTAGCACTTTAGATTTCGAACGTTCGAGTCCATTGTATTTAATAGGGTTCTAAAGTTCTCGCGAACATTCTGTCTGTTCGCAGGTTCTGGTGCAAACCGAACAGGGGGGTGTTCGGCTCATCCCTGGTGCACAACTAATAGTTGTCCTGTGGACAGTTTCTCCCACCTGAGCTGTGGATCTCTGCAGCTCCTTCAGAGTTACCATAGGCCTCTTGGCTGCTTCTCTAATGAATGTTCTCCTTGCCCGGCCTGTCAGTTTAGATGGACGGCCATGTCTTGGTAGGTTTGCAGTTGTGTTATACTCTTTCCATTTTCGGATGATGGATTGAACAGAGCTCCATGAGATGTTCAAAGCTTGGGGCATTTTTTAATAACCTAACCCTGCTTTAAATTTCTCCACAACTTTATCTCTGACCTGTCTGGTGTGTTCCTTGGCCTTCATGATGCTGTTTGTTCACTAAGGTTCCGTAACAAACCTCTCAGGGCTTCACAAAAGAGCTGTATTTATACTGAGATTAAATTACACACAGGTGGAGTCTATTTACTAATTAGGTGACTTTTGAAGGCAATGGGCTCCACTAGATTTTAGTTAGGGGTATCAGAGTAAAGGGGGCTGAATTCAAATGCATGCCACACTTTTAAGTTATTTTTTTTTTATTATTTGAAAATCATTTATAATTTTTCTTTCACTTCACAATTATGCGCCGCTTTGTGTTGATCTATCACATAAAATCCCAATAAAATACATTTACGTTTTTGGTTGTAACATGGCAAAATGCGGAAAATTTCAAGGGGTATAAATACTTTTTCAAGGCACTGTCCATGCACATACACACCAAGACCAAACTAAAGGTAGTACAACAAAAATAAATAAATAACAAGTGTTGCACCCTCTACGTAGGTAGGTGCTAGAATAGGATTTTTGTGTATAGGTAAGGTAAATTTATTATTTATTGTTTGTTTTGGTTTGTGTGGCCTAGGAGTGGCTTACAAGTAGCAGCCGGTGACTCACAGGCAGCGTTACTGAGACCTCCCTCTGTCTTCTAGAGGATTCTAGAAGGAGAGGAGGAGAGGAGAGGTGGAGCTGGCTGGGATGTTCTAAAGAGCACTGACCAATCCCCAACCTGGATTGGCAGGGGGCAGGCCTCCTTAAACACCCAGGGTCAGCCCAGCTGGGGAGAAATTGTTGGAGTTGTTCAGAGCTTTAGGATGGCATGCTAGGCTGTCGGGGCCTAGAGGGAGCTCCCCAGTCTGCGGGGGGGGTGAACTTGGGCCCGGGGTTTAGGAGCCCTTCAAGAAAGCGTGAAGGTTCTGGACAGGAGGCACAGGAGGAGCAGAGAGGACAGCGGAAACTAGCATTGCCGGGCAAGTCTTCAAGGAGAGGAACAACTGGTTGCAGCCAAGAGGGCTGGTGAGTGACATGCACAGTCGGGAGGACTGGGGAGTCAAGCCTGAGAGGACTGGGAGCATGCAGTCTGGGATGGGTGCAGAGCCAGTGGAGTGGACTGTAGTGTCATGGGCAGTGTAGTCGGGCAGCTGCAGCCAGGTAGGCTGGCAGGGCCTGAAGAGGGCTGACTGGGAGAAGTAGTCCATCTGTAGCACTGAAGACTTTCTATTTTCTTGCTACACCATAGGGGCCCACGGTCCCTGCCTGCAAAGGGTGGTTGCTAAGGTCTGGCTAAATCAGAGTCAGACCTAACCATTTAGTGCTACCTAATCCTGAAAGTCAAGAGTTGGGCAGGAGGAAGGAAGAGGAATCGTCTGCAAGCAAGGAAAGTGCTGGAGGAGTCTGAAGTAGTGCTGTGTACAGGGAGTGTACATAGTTTGTCCCAATTGATTGTTATACAATTCACCAATTGATTGTTCTACAATTCACCAATTGATTGTTCTGCAGTTCACCAATTGATTGTTCTGCAGTTCACCAATTGAATGTTCTGCAATTCACCAATTGATTGTTCTGCAATTCACCAATTGATTGTTCTACAATTCACCAATTGATTGTTCTGCAATTCACCAATTGATTGTTCTGCAATTCACCAATTGATTGTTCTGCAATTCACCAATTGATTGTTCTGCAATTCACCAATTGATTGTTCTACAATTCACCAATTGATTGTTCTGCAATTCACCAATTGATTGTTCTACAATTCACCAATTGATTGTTCTACAATTCACCAATTGATTGTTCTACAATTCACCAATTGATTGTTATTGATTGTTCTGCAGTTCACCAATTGATTGTTCTGCAATTCACCTATTGATTGTTCTACATTTCACCAATTGATTGTTCTGCAATTCATCGGGCATCCCATATTTTCCTTGCCCCATGCAAGTTAAATTCCCTAAAAAAAACAGACAAAAACAAGCACATGGACTGTTCATTGTCTTCGGGTGACAGGTGGGCCACAACACCCAGCAGCCCCTACGGGGGTACCGCTACACAATAATAACAAATATTAATAAGCTTCAATATTAATAACCTTCACGCCATTTTATGACTTGCTTGTCTATAACTTTTTTTTTTTTGTCCAAAGCAGAACACACTATAAAGACAGATAGATTGAATAGTGGTTTGTTTAGCTTGTTTTGGAATAATATGAGATTGCGGAAGATTAAACTGTTTCTTTGGGAACTAATGAAGCTGCAGAAAGTGCTATTCTCCAGCGAACTATCATAAAGCAGATGGACTATTAACTAACTGCATTAATTAGCTTTTGTGGAGAAATTTGGACAAAGCGGAGATGTGTAAGCAGACTATTTGTATATATTTGCACTCCAGGTTTGTACGCCAAATCTTTTCAATATGAAGAGGGAAAGGGGAAGTGTAAATTGTCTTGAGGCTATAAAAATGCTATAAACTGCAATGTAACCACTATTACTCTTTACTGCATATACTAAAACTGAAGCTGCATAGCAGACCATGATGTGAATACAACTGGGCCCAGCAAGCTATTAGGGTTGCCACCTTTTCTTCATGTCAAACCCGTAGACACTTAAGCGGTGCACAGCAATTTTTTTTGTATTGTAACTTTACATATATTTTGCAATTAAATAACATTTCAAATCATATGAAATTAATCACAAGAGTCCCCCTTTACATTAGAGTCCACAGAGTTCCCCTTTAACATCTGAACTCGCAGAGTTTCCTTACACTGTAAGGGGGGACTCTGCAGACTCTGATGTAAGGGAGAACTCTGGGGACTCTAACATAAGGGATGCTCTGGGA
The DNA here is from genome assembly GCA_029206835.1 of Rana muscosa. Taxonomy (NCBI): domain Eukaryota; kingdom Metazoa; phylum Chordata; class Amphibia; order Anura; family Ranidae; genus Rana; species Rana muscosa. Next base: position 178,736,800 of record JARGYO010005626.1, on the reverse strand, counting down.
ACCCTGATTTCAGGGGGAGCACTGAGAACTCTGATGTACGGAGAGGACTCTAATGTAAGGAGGAACACGGTGGCCTCTGGTGTAAAGGAAAAATCTGTAAAGTGTGCTTTGAAAACCCTGATTTTTAACGTGTTTCAACCTCAATTTAGGGTTTAATTATAGGGATCCCTATAATTAAGCCCTGACTGAGGGAAATTGTGTCAGAGGAGGAGTCACATCTAGCATAGTAATGATGTAAGAGGACCATGTAGAGGTTTTAATAAATGTCAAAGTGGAGTTATAACTTCCACTTTTTGGATTCCCTCCCCCCCCCCTCCGGTGTCACATTTGGCACCTTTCAGGGGGGAGGAGGGAGCAGATACCTGTGTAATATTATACAGGTATTTTCCCCCACTTCTGGGCATAGGTCGCCTCGACATCATGGGCGCCCTGGACAGGTAAGGCCCCTTTCACACTGGAGCGGTTTGCAGGCGCTATTGCGCTAAAAATAGCACCTGCAAACCGACCCTAAACAGCGGCTGCTGTTTCTCCAGTGTGAAAGCCCGAGGGCTTTCACACTGGAGCGGTGCACTAGCAGGACCGCTCCAAAAGTCCTGCTAGCAACATCTTTGGAGCGGTGAGAGGATATGTGTGTATACCGCTCCTCTACAGCTCCTTCCTATTGAAAGCAATGGGAAACCGCGGCTATATTAACCCTTTTTCAGCCGCAAGCGGGGGTCAAAACTGCACCGCTAGTGGCCGAATACCGCCGCAATTCCGACAGTATAGCGCCGCTAAAAATAGCAGAGCTATACTGCCAGCGCACCTCCCGCCCCATTGTGAAAGGGGCCTAAGTGTCCTAATATTAAAAGTCAGCAGCTGCAGTATTTGTAGCTGCTGGCTTTTAATATTTTTTTTTTTTTTTAGTCGGACCTCCGCTTTAATTGAAATTGAAGAAAAAAAACACAGCAGTGCTGTGGGGCCTAGGCATTTGTTATTAGACCAAGAAGATTCTGTTTTTGTCTCAATACAGGTTGACTTTTCAGTATATGTATAGCCAATCCAATGTGTAGCATGGCAAAGATGGAAACAAAATCTGATATGTATATATACAGTATATATAATAAAATAAAAATCAATACATATTAATAACATAATTTAGATCAAGCATAGTTTAAAATATAATTGAAAAGACTGCAATGGCAGATTGATAGCTCTCTTTACTGGTTTGTGGTATTGCATTCAAAACCGATAACCCTTGATAAACACACCCCAGCTATTCTTCACGGCCCTAAAAACAGATAGTTAAACCCGATAGTGTATTTTTTTAATCTCTAGATTATGAATGCCCTCACCTATATACATTTTCAATTTCACTGCACAAAAGTGAAATGTAATTTACATTCCAATATGACACCAGCGATCGGGGATAAAAAAAAAAAAAAAAAAAATGAAGCCGGCCGCAGTTATCAAATGAAAATGAAAGATTTCCACAAACGAAAAGCCAGAGGAAAAACGAGTCACTTTCAATTTGTGCCCGCGATCTATCCCTTCAATAGCATTGCATTTTTTTTCTCTGCAATATATTGCTTTTTATTAAAATCTGTGTGAAATGGGATACGTCTGACTGATGTAGATACCGAGGCGTTGAGATAAAATAGCAATTATGGACGATGCTTTCAAAATGCCTGGAAACCCTGAGCATCTACTTTAAAATGTAATGAATCTGATAACGTAGGAGGACACTAGGTGTGCCGCTATGGAAATGATAGAGGTCTTGTGCGTATATAGGAAGTTTCATACACATGGCTGATAAACAAGGAATATTAAAACAGAACTAAACTCACAAAATGAAGATTTGCTATGTTATAGAGAACATCAGGAAACATTAAAGCGGGGTTCCACCCGCAATTTTTTTTTTTTTAAAGTCAGCAGCTACAAACACTGTAGCTGCTGACTTTTAATAAGGACACTTACCTGTCCTAGGCGCCCGCAATATCGGTCCCCCGAGGCCGATCCCTCGATCCTGGCAGGTCCCGGCGCCGCCATGCTCACTAAGGTAAACAGGCAGTGGAGCCGTGCGGCTTCACTGCCCGTTTCCTATTGCGCATGCACGAGTCTCGCGGCACTTTGTGAATGGGCGGCTGCTTTCTGGGATACAGACATTTCCCAGAAGGCAGCGCACCATTCACCAGAAGACACCGCAAGGAGGATGCAGAAGAAGACCTGCCACGGCGGATGAAGAGGCAGATTAGGAACATCCGCATAGCAACCGGCATTTCTGGTAAGTAAAAATATATATTTTTTTGCTAAATTTTGGTGTATTTTTTTATTTTTATTTTTTTAGGGTGGAACTCCACTTTAACTTTGCCTAAGCAATACCCAGAAAAATGTGCCCTTTCCCTCATGAAAAATAGTAGTCCACTTCCTATGCCTAGGCACTCCTGTGCCTTAAAGAGGAAGTAAACCCTCCACAACTTTTTTAGTTAAACATACCCCTGCAAGAGAAAGGCATAATTAGCTAGTATGCATAGATCCCATTCAGAAAACCGGCAATGATGCCGGCTTGCTAGTGCGCATGCATGTGACGTCATCAGTGCTGTGTTTTTCAGCAAATATCTCCTTAACCGTGTAGATTAAGGAGATATTTCATGCACCTACAGGTAAGCCTTAATCAAGGTGCATGTTGTCAAAGTGGGTTTACAACCACGTTAAGCTTCATAGATGTACAGTATATCTGGAGTATGAGATTGTCAAAGGCAGCCTTTTATTTTTTTATTTTATTTTTTATTCTATATTTTATTTTTAAACAATTTTATACAATTTTGTACAAAGAAACATACTTCAATTGCATACGCATCACACATATAACATCTCACAGATCAGTTCTACTATAAAAAAATATATATACAAAACATTTTAAGGCATTTTTATGTTTCAATGATTTTTATTGAAAATTTGCAAAACATTTCTGACATTGTGGTGTATACTGTTTGCCATACCTTAATATAATTATACAATGTGATCTTAACAGAATAGTAAACCATTTTCTTCCAGCCTGCACATCCAGTGTCGTATAATTTTAGTTCTGAAAATAACAAAATGCCAACACAACCAGTCAACTGTAGCGGGGTCTTCAAAGTTAGTGGGATACACCTGGGGGTAGAGAGACCCAGGTGTGTAATTATGTCAGGGATTAGACCCCTTTTCTTATTCGTGGAGGATTGGGTGGTGTAATATTCTCTTTGACCAGTGGGTGTCAGTGTACCTGCTGGCTCGAGGTAGAATCGCTATCACAGTGTTACCCTTTTTTTTGGTTCCTTCCTGGCGATGGTACGGCTGGGGCGGGGAACCCGCCGTGGTGTCGATGGGAGGGGATATAAAAGGGGGAGACGCCCACGCCACGAGGTCGTCGTCGCCTGTCTGTTGTTCTTGTGGGAGGGGGTCACCCCTTCACGCACCCAGGCACCTTAGGCCTGGGTGCGGGCGGTTCAAGGTTCCGGCCTAGGCGCCCAAGGCCTGATCGGAACGAAGATGGAGTCCATCCCGGGCACCTTCAGCCTGGGGTGAGGTACTATTAAGGAGGCCTGGGACCCGGTGACTCCGACTGGGTCCCGCAAGGGTGAAGTTGCTCCAGGGCGCCCCTTGCGAGGGGACCCGCATCTGAGGTGAGGAGGCTGGGGGGGGTCACCCGTCCGAAGACCCGGTTAGCGTCAACCCGGTGACGGATGGGCCTTCAGTAACTCCCTTGGAGGACATCTTCCCCTGATATGGGCTTCAGCGCAGCGGAGGAGCTTCCATCAAGACTCCTGCAACCCCTGGTCATAGCACAGGGAGTGTAGGGACTAGGAACCTGTACAGTGCCTCGACCTGCTTCCCCATCGTATCATGCCGTTGCATTTGACTGTATGTGGAGATACGCAATAAACCTGAGTTTGGACTTTGATGGGTGTATGGACTCTGTTGATGGGAACAAAGGGAGATTCTGGCACGGAAAGAACTGACCCTCATAACCAGCACACATTTGGCCCGAGGAAAAGATTGATATTGGCCTTCACCTCACCCACATGCATGGGGAGGACATGGGCCGTAGCGCACCTCACTCTGTCGCTCGACATACCCCTAGCTAAAGAGGTCGGGGTGAGGAGGCCGCTACACAACATTAATGTAGTCTAGAAGGGAAATACAAACAGTCCCAGTTGAAACTATGGGATTTCGTCAATCTGTCCCATAGGTTCAATGAAAATGATAGTGTAGGACACATCATGGCTGGTCTGTCTTTTGGTCACAGCCACATCAAGTGACTGATTGATTTAGTGGGATGCAAGGTAGATTCGATTTTCATCCAGATGGGCTGGGGTGTTTAGGAGTGAAAGCGGATTAGCTGTGAAAATTGCACTGCATAAAAATATCTAGTTAAAAAAAAAAAAATATCTAGCTAAGTCCGGGACTCCCAGGCCACCCCTCATCTTAGGCGTATATAGGGTGCGCTTATTCACCCGAGGTCTCTTATTCCCCCATATAAATTTCAAAACCTTGCTTTGGAATGAGTGTAAGTCTGGTATACGAATTGAAATAGGCAGTGTTCTAAATAGATACAGTAACCTTGGTAAGAGATTCATCTTGAATGTGTGCAGTCTACTGAACCACGACGGAGGATTATTACCCCATTGTTGGAGATCAGCCACCAGCCTTTTTTAACCAGGGTGCCTAGAGGCTTCTTCAGGGCTGCCTTGGCAAAATGCCCAAAAATTGCCCACAAATTGTATACAAACTGGTGTGTGGATAAAGCCCGTCTTTTAGTTACACAAAGCCACAGGTTTTCATTGTGCACCAATACAACCATCTAGCTGCCTGTGTCCCAATTAGGGATGAGCCGAACACCCCGGTTCGGTTCGCACCAGAACCTGCGCACGGACCGAAAGTTCGCACAAACATTAGAACCCTATTAAAGTCTATGGGACTCGAACGTTCGAAATCAAAAGTGCTAATTATAAAGGCTAATATGCAAGTTATTGTCCTAAAAAGTGTTTGGGGACCTGGGTCCCGCCCCAGGGGACATGTATCAATGCAAAAAAAAGTTTTAAAAACAGTCGTTTTTTTGGGAGCAGTGATTTTAATAATGCTTAAAGTGAAACAATAAAAGTGAAATATTCCTTTAAATTTCGTACCTGGGAGTGGCTATAGTATGCCTGTAAAGTAGCGCATGTTTCCCGTGTCCCTGCACAAAATGAAATTTCTAAAGGAAAAAAAGTAATTTAAAACTACTCGCGGCTATAATGAATCGTCGGGTCCCGGCAATACAGATAAAAGTCATTGAAAAAAAGGCAGGTGTTCCCCTCCCAGTCCATTACCAGGCCCTTTGGGTCTGGTATGAATATTAAGGGGGACCCTGAACCAAAATAAAAAAAAAAATGCGTGGGGGTCCCCCCAAATTCCATATCATGTTGATAGGGAGTTGAGTTGAGTTAAGAGGTATCTTAATATAGCGCAGTCTTACCCCGAAGGCCTCATCCCCACAACCCTTGCCCGGTGGTTGTGCCGACCAATGACGCTCTACCGCTGTGACAGCTCTTTTATAGCTGAGGGCGGGGCCACCCGTCAGGTGCGTGGGTGACCCAGCCCCCCCTGACGCAAGGGGAAATGCAGAGGTTACCCAGTGACATGTACGGGTGACCCCACCCCTTCTGACACAACGCGGGTTTCCAGTGAGCTGTGACGGCGGGAGAGCATCATTGGTCGGCTGCCTCCCATAGAGGCAGGACCGTGTCGGCTTTTTTTTTCTCCGTATCGCTCGAGAATGGATTACATTGTTGGATTTTTTTTTCCTTTTTAATAAAGGACTTGTTCCAAGCTGTCTGCTGTGGTTTTTAATATTTTTTACACTTTTTCTGTGAAATGGTAGTTGTACAATGTACCCCGTTACCAATTCACATAGGGGGGGCCGGAATCTGGGGGTCCCCTTTGTTAAAGGGGGCTTCCAGATTCCGATAAGCCCCCCGCCTGCAGACCCCCACAACCACCGGGCAAGGGTTGTGGGGATGAGGCCCTTGTCCCCATCAACATGGGGACATCCTCCCTATGTTGAGGGCGTGTGTTCAGGAGGGGGGGCTCTCTCATCCCCCCTCTTTTCCTGCGGCCTGCCAGGTTGCGTGCTAGGATAAGGTTCTGGTAAGGATTTTTGGGGGGAACCCCACGCCATTTTAAAAAAAAATTTGGCGCGGGGTTCCCCTTAAAATCCACATCAGACCTAAAGGGTCTGGTATGGATTTTGAGGGGACCCCTACACCATTTTTTTTTAAAAAATGGCGCAGGGTTCCCTTCAATATTCATACCAGACCTGAAGGGCCTGATATGGAATTTGGGGGGGGACCCCCACACATTTTTTTTTTATTTTGGTTCGGGTAATGGACTGCTGTTTTTTTCAATTACTTTTATCTGTATTGCTGGGACCTGACAATTCATTATAGCCACGAGTAGTTTTAAATTACTTTTTTTCCTTTGGAAATGTCATTTTGTGCAGGGAGAGGTTCTAAACACGGGAAACATGCGCTACTTTACAGGCATACTAAAGACACCCCCTGTCATGGATATGCATTAATGTCTGTCTGCCATCTTACCTTTCCTCCTCATGTGTTCATCTTAGAGGCCAGAACCCTTTCACCTGGCTTCCTTAATAATCTCCTCCCAGCCTGACTCCACCCCAGGCCCTATCACAGAACACTATATTAACCTGTGCACTGCAAGCCTGCTTTGCTAATCAACGTGTTTGTTAGGCATTGTGTGTTTGGTTTCCTGCCTGCCGTGTGCTACATCTGTCTCTCTGTTACATATTTGGCTTGTCCCCGACTATCCCTGTCTGCTCGTGACCCTTGACCTTCGGCTCGTTCTTTCGTTATCCTTGTCTGCTTGTGGCCCCTGACCTTCAGCTTGTTATTCGTTTCTCTCACATCTTGTGCTGCTGCTTCCCCTCTTTTCCCCTTGTCCTACGGGGCGTGAGCTAGGAGACTCCAGGGGCCGCGACCTGGACCCAGCCTGCAGCGTAACATCCTCACCACTAGAGGCTCTGGAGAAGACCTGCTGGGTCTTAGACTCCGCGCCCTGGGGAATCTTGGCTCTAGCTTCCGCTAGGATCCCGGTTGTGCTCCTCTGGTCCCGCTTTCCACAACCACCCAGTTTCCTATCCGCAGAAGTCAGCCATAGGGTTCACTACCTTGCGGTGCACTCCTGTCCCCCTACGGTGTGCATCTGTCACCTGGCCACAGATGACCTTGACAGTTTGATCAGCCATGAACCCGGCTGACATCCCGCTCCCCGCGGATGATCCATTGCAGGGCATAGTTCGCAGACTTGAAATCAGGAATCAAATCAGACTCAGGTGATGCGATTCCTCCAGGATCTGGCTTCTCGATTCGAGCAGCTTCAGGCCTCCTTGGGAACCCCGAATCCGCAACCTCAAGTACAACTAGCGGCTGTACCTATCGCACCAGTCGCAGCCACACACTCACTAAAATTGCCAGCTCCGTTCCGTTTCTCTGGGGACTCCAAGGCCTGCAGGGGGTTTCTCAGCCAATGCACAATTCATTTTGAGCTTCAGCCTCAAAGCTTCCTGTCTGACCGGGCTAAGGTAGCCTATATCATTTCCCTCCTCTCCGGTGAAGCTTTAGCCTGGGCTGCCCCCCTGTGGGAGAGGAATGATCCGGTGGTTTCCAGCCTGTCCGATTTCTTGAAGCTCTTTCGTAATATCTTCGAAGAGCCGGCTCGGGCTTCTTCAGCGGCTAGTGCTGTCTTACGTCTTCGCCAAGAATCTAGTTCAGTGGGACAATATGCTCTTCAGTTCCGTATCCACACAGCTGAATTGAGCTGGAATAATGAGGCCCTGGTCGCTACCTTTTTACATGGCCTCTCTGACCGAGTGAAAGACGAATTAGCGGGAAGAGCCATTCCCGTCGGTCTGGACGATGTAATTTCGTTATGCAACCAGATCGACATTCGTTTTCGAGAGAGGTCCTTAGAAAAAAGACGCCAGCACTCTCTGGGTTCTAGACAGTCTGAGCTCCCCTCCCTTCATCCCGTGGAGCATCCTCTACCTGCTGAAGAACCTATGGAGCTGGGCCGGACCAGACTAACCCCCGAAGAACGTGCTAGGGGCAGAACTCTGGGCTTGTGCCTCTATTGTGGGGGCAAGGGTCATTTTCGTGACTCCTGCTCGCTTCGTCCGGGAAACGCTCGGGTCTAATACATTTGGAAGGTGGAGTATTGGACCCAGGAACATCACCTTCTCGCCTGCTCTTGCCGGTGTTCCTTCATGTAGGCACTTCTCCTCAGTCAACCCTTGCATACCTGGATTCCGGGGCTGCCGGCAATTTTATGGATTGGAGAACTGCTTCTTCTATGAAGCTTACCCTTTCACCTCTCACTACCCCTTTGGTAGTCTCGGCAATTGATGGCACTGTTCTCCCAGGGGGCCCTATTCGCTTCCAGACGCTACCCATTAGGATGTCGGTACGGATTCTCCACCAGGAGTGGATATCCTTTCTTATTCTACCCAAGGCCTCTACCCCAGTTGTATTGGGCCTCCCTTGGCTACAGCTCCACTCTCCACATGTTGACTGGGTCTCTGGGCAGATCCTGGCCTGGGGTTCCTCATGTTTCTCGTCGTGTCTTCTCAAGGTGACCCCCAAGGAGAGTCTTCCGGTTGCTGCCACTTCTGTTTCTTCTGATCTTCCTGCTGCATACAGCGATTACCGGGATGTGTTCTGTAAGAAATCAGCTGAGGTGCTTCCTCCCCACAGGTCTTTTGACTGTGCTATTGATCTTGTCCCCGGAGCAACTCTACCCAGGGGTCGTACCTACCCTCTGTCCATCCCAGAGACACAGGCCATGTCTGAGTATGTCGCAGAGAATCTGGAGAGAGGTTTCATCCGGAAATCCTCATCGCCTGCAGGGGCAGGGTTCTTTTTTGTTGCCAAAAAGGATGGTACCTCAAGGCCCTGCATCGATTATCGGGGTTTAAATGCGGTTACTATTAAAAATCGATACCCCTTACCCTTAATATCTGAGCTATTCGATAGGTTGAAGGGTGCCTCCATTTTCACCAAGTTGGATCTCAGAGGCGCGTACAATCTCATTCGAATACGGGAGGGTGACTAATGGAAGACTGCATTCAACACTAGAGACGGGCATTACGAATATCTGGTGATGCTTTTTGGTCTGTGTAATGCTCCAGCCGTGTTTCAAAACTTTGTCAATGAAATCTTCAGAGATCTGCTGTACCAGTTTGTTGTCATCTATCTGGATAGATCTGCTGAAAATCTGCTCGTCCACAGAAACCATGTACGCACTGTACTTCAGCGTCTTAGAGAGAACAATCTCTATGCCAAGCTGGAGAAATGTTCCTTTGAATGTTCTGAGGTCCTGTTTTGGGGGTGCTTTGTCTCATGTTTGGGTCTTCGTATGGATCCTGGGAAGGTCTTGGCTATCACCAACTGGCCTCTTCCTGCTAGCCTCAAGGCCACACAGTGCTTTTGTAACGCCGAGCGCTCCGGGTGTCCCATCCTTCCCTTGAGCGCTCGCGGCGTCGGTCCCCCTGCAGCGCTCCGGTCAGCCCCCCTGGCCGTGGGCGCTGCTCTGTTACCGGCGGGGATGCGATCCACGCGGCGGCACATCTCCGTCCGCGGATCGCATCCCATCCTACTCACCATCCTCCTCCTGCTCTTTCCCGCCACGCGCGCGGCCCCGCTGCGCTCTAGGGCACGCGCGCGCCGGCCTTCTGAGATTTAAAGGGCCAGCGCACCATTGATTGGTGCCTGGCCCAATTACTGTGTGCACACCCAAATCTGATATAAACCCACTTCCTGTCCTTGCCGGATCTTGTTGTCTTAGTACCCTGTGGAAGCGTTTTGTGAGTTGCCTTGCCTGTGTATCTGACCTGCTGCCATTGTCTCAGACTACGAACCATTGCCGCATGCCCTGACCCTCTGCTACGTCTGACCTTGCCTCTGCCTAGTCCTTTTGTACCGCGCCTATCTCAGCCGCCAGAGAGGTGGAGTCGCTACTGGAGGACACGACCTGGTTGCTACCACCGCAGCAAGTCCATCCCGCTTTGCGGCGGGCTCTGGTGAAAACCGGTAGCTGCTTAGAACCGGTCCCTCAGTACGACCCGTGCCATCCCCTCTCTGGTACAGAGGATCCACCTCCTGTATCCCCACTAGCCGTCAGTCCGGCTCGTGACAGTAGATCCGGCCATGGATCCCGCTGACGTGCCGCTGCCTAGTCTCGCTGATCTCACTACCGTGGTTGCCCAGCAGTCGCAATTGATTGCCCAACAAGGACAGCAGCTGTCGCAGTTGACCGCCATGATCCAGCAGCGTCTGCCGCCACAAGCTCCAGCATCTTCCCCTCTCCGAGCTGCCGCTACTACCTCGAAGATCCGCTTGTCTCTTCCGGAGAAATTTGACGGGGATCCTAGGATGTGCCAGGGATTCTCGTCCCAATGTTCCCTGCATCTTGAGATGATGTCAGACCAGTTTTCCACAGAACGGTCTAAGGTGGCATTCGTGGTCTGTCTGTTGTCTGGGAAGGCCGTGGCCTGGGCCACGCCACTCTAGGACCGCAATGACCCTGCTACAGCCACTGTTCAGTCCTTCCTTGCTGAGGTTCGTAGCGTTTTTGAGGAACCAGCCCGAGCCTCATCCGCTGAAACCGCCCTGCTTGACCTTGTCCAAGGAAACTCCTCTGTGGGCGAATATGCCATACAGTTCCGCACACTGGCCTCAGAGCTAGCCTGGAATAATGAGGCTCTCTGTGCGACCTTCAAGAAAGGTTTATCCAGCCACATCAAGGATTGTCTGGCCGCACGAGAGATACCCTCCTCCCTGACGGAGCTCATCCACATAGCTACCCGCATTGACATACGCTACGTTGAAAGATGCCAAGAGCTTCGCCAGGAGAAAGATCTTATTCGCACCAGGCGTTATCCGCGCCTGGCTCCTCTCTTCCTGAATCCAACGCATCCTGATACTATGCCTTCCGTCGAGGAGGCCATGCAGGTGGACCGATCTCGCCTGACCCTACAAGAGAGGACTCGCCGTAGGAATGAGAACTTATGCCTTTATTGTGCGAACTCTGAACATTTCCTAAAGGACTGCCCTATTCGTCCTCTACGTCAGGGAAACGCTCGCACCTAGTGAACGTGGGAGAGGCGTTACTAGGTGTGAATTCTTCCTCTCCACGTCTGACTATTCCTGTGCGGATTTCCCCTTCGGCTGGCTCCCCCTTCTCTGCGGTGGCCTTCCTGGACTCTGGTTCTACAGGAAACTTTATTGAAGCCTCTTAAATCAACAAGTTCAACGTTCCTGTTATCCGTCTCATCAAACCCTTCTTCATTTCCTCTGTAAATGGAGAGAATCTGGATTGTACCGTGCGTTACCGCACCGAACCCCTGCTCATGTCCGTTGGTGTTCTTCACCAAGAAAAAATTTAATTCTTTGTTTTGCCGAACTGTACTTCTGACATCCTTCTTGGCCTACCCTTGCTCCAGCGTCATTCTCCTACCCTCGACTGGACCACTGGGGACATCAAATCCTGGGGCTACTCCTGCCACAAGCATTGTCTTAAGTCTGTACCCACCAGTCAAGTTCCCATCGCTACTCCTTTGCCCGGCCTTCCCAAGGCCTATCAGGACTTTTCTGATGTCTTTTGCAAAAAACAGGCGGAGGTCTTACCACCATATAGACCCTACGACTGCCCCATTGACTTGCTCCCAGGTACTACACCACCCCGTAGCAGAATTTACCCTCTCTCCTCTCCTGAAACCAAGGCCATGACTGATTACATACAGGAGAACCTCAAGAGAGGTTTTATTAGGAAATCATCCTCTCCAGCCGGAGCGGGGTTCTTCTTCGTTGCCAAGAAGGACGGATCACTACGCCCTTGCATAGACTATCGTGGTCTCAATAAAATCACTATTAAAAATCGCTACCCTCTGCCTCTCATCTCGGAGCTCTTTGACCGTCTGCGCGGAGCAAAAGTTTTTCGAAATTGGACCTCAGGGTCGCTTATAACCTCATCAGAATCTGTGAAGGAGATGAATGGAAAACCGCATTTAACACCAGAGATGGTCACTTTGAATATCTCGTCATGCCATTTGGACTTTGCAACGCTCCTGCAGTCTTTCAGGATTTTGTCAATGAAATCTTCCGGGACCTACTGTATACCTGTGTGGTTGTCTATCTTGACGACATCCTAATCTTCTCTACCAACCTTGAGGAACATCGGCTCCATGTCCGTCAAGTGCTCCAGCGCCTCCGCGTAAATCTTTACGCTAAATTTGAAAAATGCCTTTTTGAGCGCAGCAGCCTTCCTTTCCTAGGTTATCTGGTCTCAGGACAAGGCCTTCAAATGGACCCTGACAAGCTCTCCGCAGTCTTGGATTGGCCACGCCCCTCTGGACTCCGTGCTATCCAACGCTTCCTTGGATTCGCCAACTACTATCGCCAGTTCATACCCCACTTCTCCACCATCGTTGCTCCTATAAGGGCACTGACTAAGAAAAACGCGAATCCAAGGTCCTGGCCGCCTCAAGCGGAAGAAGCCTTTACTCGCCTTAAGACCGCCTTCTCCTCTGCACCTGTCCTGTCTCGACCAGACCCCATAAAGCCGTTCTTCCTTGAAGTTGACGCCTCCTCGGTAGGAGCCGGAGCTGTTCTTCTTCAAAAAAACGCTAAAGGAGGAAACGTCACGTGTGTTTTTTTCTCTAAAACCTTCTCCCCTCCTGAAAAAAACTATTCCATAGGTGACCGTGAACTGTTGGCCATCAAGCTGGCATTAGAAGAGTGGAGACATCTCCTGGAAGGATCCCTTCACCCTATCTCCATCTACACTGACCATAAAAATTTGTCCTACCTTCAGTCCGCTCAGCGCTTAAATCCTCGCCAGGCCAGGTGGTCATTGTTCTTTGCCCGGTTCAATTTCCAGATCCATTTTCATCCCGCAGACAAGAATGTCAGGGCTGATGCCTTGTCCCGTTCCTCCGATGCCTCTGAAACCGGGACTCCCCCTCAACACATCGCACCCCCTGAGTGTCTGATTTCCTCTGCTCCTGCTTCTCTGGTGCCAGTTCCTCCAGGAAAAACTTTCGTTCCTCCATGCCTTCGTCTCCAGATACTCAGGTGGGGCCATTCCTCCCATCTAGCCGGTCACGCTGGGATCAAAAAATCCATACAATTGATGGCCAGACGCTATTGGTGGCCTAACCAGGAAAAAGATATGACTGACTTTGTACGGGCCTGCACTATCTGTGCATGTGACAAGACTCCACGCCAGAAGCCTGCAGGTCTTCTCCTTCCTCTACCTGTGCCTGAACAACCATGGTCCCACATTGCCATGGATTTAATCACGGACCTTCCTTTGTCTCATAGTAACACTGTCATCTGGGTGGTCATTGACCGCTTTTCGAAAATGGCTCATTTTGTCCCGCTTCCTGGTCTGCCTACTGCACCTCAGTTGGCGAAGCATTTTTTTCTTCAAATTTTCCGTCTCCATGGGCTACCCTCACATATCGTCTCTGATAGAGGCGTTCAATTCATCTCAAAATTTTGGAGAGCTCTCTGTACTCAACTAAAGATTAAGTTGAATTTTTCTTCCGCTTATCACCCGCAATCCAATGGACAGGTGGAGAGAGTTAACCAGGTCCTTGGTGACTACTTACGACATTTTGTCTCCGCCCGTCAAGACGATTGGGTCGACCTATTGCCCTGGGCAGAATTCTCATACAATTTCAAGAACTCTGAATCGTCCTCCAAATCACCTTTCTTTGTGGTCTACGGCCGTCACCCATTGCCCCCCCCCCTCCCCATCCCCACTTCTTCTGGAGTTCCTGCCGTGGATGAATTAACTCAAGACTTCACCTCTATCTGGAAAGAGACTCAAAAGGCGCTATCACTGGCCTCTGCCCGCATGAAGAGACATGCAGATAAAAAAAGAAGAATTCCTCCTGTCTATGTCCCTGGTGACAAAGTGTGGCTCTCCTCCAAATATGTTCGGTTTCGGGTACCTAGCTACAAGCTGGGCCCTCGTTACCTCGGACCTTTTAAAATCAAAAACCAAATCAATTCTGTCTCTTACAAACTCCATCTTCCTCCTTCTCTTCGTATCCCCAATTATTTTCATGTGTCTCTTCTCAAACCCCTCATTCTTAACCGATTTTCCCCCAAGGCCACTGCTCCTGCTCCTGTCTCTGGTTCTTCCGATGTCTTCTCGGTGAAAGAAATCCTCGCCTCCAAGGTCATCCGAGGTAAAATATTTTTTTTAATTGATTGGGAGAACTGTGGTCCTGAAGAGAGATCCTGGGAGCCTGAGACCAACATTTTAGACAAGGAGCTCATCCGTAGATTCTTGGGTTCCAAGAAAAGGGGGAGACCTAAGGGGGGGGGTACGGTAACGCCGAGCGCTCCGGGTGTCCCATCCTTCCCGGAGCGCTCGCGGCGTCAGTCCCCCTGCAGCACTCCGGTCAGCCCCCCTGGCCGTGGGCGCTGCTCTGTTACCGGCGGGGATGCGATCCACGCAGCGGCACATCTCCGTCCGCGGATCGCATCCCATCCTACTCACCATCCTCCTCCTTCCCGGCACGCGCGCGGCCCCGCTGCGCTCTAGGGCGCGCGCGTGCCGGCCTTCTGAGATTTAAAGGGCCAGCGCACCACTGTTGGTGCCTGGCCCAATTACTGTGTGCACACCCAAATCTGATATAAACCCACTTCCCCTTCCTGTCCTTGCCGGATCTTGTTGTCTTAGTACCCTGTGGAAGCGTTTTGTGAGTTGCCTTGCCTGTGTATCTGACCTGCTGCCATTGTCTCAGACTACGAACCATTGCCGCCTGCCCTGACCCTCTGCTACGTCTGATCTTGCCTCTGCCCAGTCCTTTTGTACCGCGCCTATCTCAGCCGCCAGAGAGGTGGAGTCGCTACTGGAGGACACGACCTGGTTGATACCGCCGCAGCAAGTCCATCCCGCTTTGCGGCGGGCTCTGGTGAAAACCGGTAGCTGCTTAGAACCGGTCCCTCAGTACGACCCATGCCATCCCCCCTCTGGTACAGAGGATTCACCTCCTGTATCCCCACTAGCCGTCAGTCCGGCTCGTTACAGCTTTCTTGGCTTCACTAATTATTATAGGCAGTTCATAAGGAATTACTCTTCCATTGCCGCGCCTATTATCGCTTTGACCAAGAAGGGTGTGAATGCCAGAGACTGGCCTCCCGAAGCTGTCTCTGCATTTCACAACCTGAAACAGGCCTTTGTTTCTGGCCCCCTCTTGAGGAGACCAAATCCTGGGAATGCATTTTTTATTGAAGTGCACGCTTCCTCAATGGGGGTGGGAGCTGTGCTTCTTCAAATCTTTGAGAAGAGACGCCAACCATGTGCGTTCTTCTCCAAAAAAAATTCTCAGGCAGAGAGGAATTATGCCATCGGTGATCGGGAACTTCTCGCAATTAAATTGGCGTTAGAGGAGTGGCGTCATCTCTTGGAGGGTTCCCCTCACTTCATAACGATCTTTACCGATCACAAAAATTTACAGTATCTACAGAATGCTAAACGTCTGAATCCTAGACAGGCCAGGTGGAGTCTCTTCTTTGCCCGTTTTAATTTCACGATTACCTACAAACCTGGTTCCTGCAACGGTCGGGCTGATGCGCTCTCTAGGTCATTTGACACTTTGGACGAGGAGTCCGCCCCTGAACCTGAGCCGATCATTCCAACCTCATGCATTGTTGCCCACTCTACCACCCTGAAGTCAAAAATTCCACCTGGTAAGACCTTTGTCCCCACTGAGCTAAGAGCTAAGATCCTTTGTTGGGGACATGATTCTAAGGTGGCAGGTCATTCTGGATTCCTCCGATCCTTCCTACTCATCAGTCGTCACTACTGGTGGCCTAATCTCCGCTCAGAAGTCAAAGACTACGTTAAAGCTTGTCATGTCTGTGCTCAGTCCAAATCCTCCACACAAGCTCCTGCTGGTCTCCTCATGCCCTTGCCCATTCCTAAGGAACCCAGGGCCCATATTGCCATGGATTTTATCACCGACCTTCCACTGTCTGAGAATAATACAGTCATTTGGGTGGTAATCGATCGGTTCTCCAAGATGGCTCATTTTGTTCCTCTTCCTGGTCTTCCTTCTGCCCCTGCCTTGGTTCCCATTTTTATTCGAGAAATTCTCCGCCTACATGGGGTCCCTTCTCATATTGTTTCCGACAGGGGAGTCCAATTCACGTCTCGTTTTTGGAGAGCCTTTTGCAAATCCCTCAATATTGTCTTGGATTTTTCTTCTTCTTACCATCCCCAATCCAATGGACAGACTGAGAGGGTTAATCAGGAGTTAGAGGTCTTTCTTCGCACCTTTGTGTCTTCTCACCATGACGATTGGTCCTCTCTACTCCCGTGGGCAGAATTCTCCCATAACAATCATGTGAATACCAGTTTGCAGAAGACCAGGGATGAGCCGAACACCCCCCTGTTCGGTTCGCACCAGAACCTGCGAACAGACAAAATGTTCGTGTAAACTTTAGAACCCTATTAAATACAATGGACTCGAACGTTCGAAATCTAAAGTGTTAATTATAAAGGCTAATATGCAAGTTATTGTCCTAAAAAGTGTTTGGGGACCTGGGTCCTGCCCCATGGGACATGTATCAATGCAAAAAGAAGTTTTAAAAACGGCCGTTTTTTCGGGAGCAGTGATTTTAATAATGCTTAAAATGAAAAAATAAAAGTGAAATATTCCTTTAAATTTCCTACCTGGGGGGTGTGTATGATATGCATGTGAAGTGGCGCATGTTTCCCGTGCTTAGAACTGTCCCTGCAAAAAATGTCATTTTTGAAAGAAAAAAATGCATTTAAAACTGACTCGCGGCTATTAATGAATTGTCGGCTCCCGGCAATACATACAAAAGTCATTGATAAAAAAAAAAAAAAAGCGTGGGGGTTCCCCAGAATTCAATTACCAGGCCCTTCAGGTCTGGAATGGATATTAAGGGGAACCCCGCCGCAAATTAAAAAAAAAATTGACGTGGGGTTCCCCCAAATATCCATTCCAGGCCCTTCAGATCTGGCATGGATTTTAAGGGGAACTCCACCCCAAATGTAAAAAAAAATGGCGTGGAGTCCCCCTAAAAATCCATACCAGACCCCTTATCCGAGCACGCAACCTCGCCAGCCGCAGGGGAAAAGGGGGGGACGAGAGAGCGGCCCCCCTCCCTCCTGAACCGTACCAAGCCACATGCCCTCAACATGGGGAGGATGTCCCCATGTTGATGGGGACAAGGGCCTCATCCCCACAACCCTTGCCCGGTGGTTGTGGGGGTCTGCGGGCGGGGGGCTTATCGGAATCTGGAAGACCCCTTTAACAAAGGGGACCCCCAGATCCCGGCCCCCCCCTATGTGAATTGGTAAGGGGTACATTGTACCCCTACCATTTCACGAAGAAAGCGTAAAAAAATGTTTAAAAAAACACACAAACACCTTGAAAAAGTCCTTTATTTAAAAAAAAAAAAAAAAAAAACATTCCAGCGATGAAATCCAGTGTCCCGCGGCGATCCCGATGTCCAGCGCTGTCCTTCATTGGTTGTGCCTGAGCGGACCTGATGGGGAACTCCCTCTCAGTATTTTAAATGTATAGACCCGCCCCTTCTAAAGTTCCCCATCAGGTCCGCTCAGCGGACGAGATGCGGAACATGAGAAGGGGCGGGTCTATACATGTATTACCAAAGTGAGAGCAGTCCCCCATCAGGTCCGCCCCCTCGGTATGTCGGACCCGCCTACGTCATTGGCTTGAGCGGGGAACTTCCTTCACTATGTAAATTTAAATTACACAGTGAAGGAAGTTCCCCGCTCAGGCCAATGACGTAGGCGGGTCCGACATACCGAGGGGGCGGACCTGATGGGGAACTGCTCTCACTTTGGTAATACATGTATAGACCCGCCCCTTCTCATGTTCCGCATCTGGTCCGCTGAGCGGACCTGATGGGGAACTTTAGAAGGGGCGGGTCTATACATTTAAAATACTGAGAGGGAGTTCCCCATCAGGTCCGCTCAGGCACAACCAATGAAGGACAGCGCTGGACATCGGGATCGCCGCGGGACACTGGATTTCACCGCTGGAATGTTTTTTTTTTTATTTTTAATAAAGGACTTTTTCAAGGTGTTTGTGTGTTTTTTTAAACATTTTTTTACGCTTTCTTCGTGAAATGGTAGGGGTACAATGTACCCCTTACCAATTCACATAGGGGGGGGCCGGGATCTGGGGGTCCCCTTTGTTAAAGGGGTCTTCCAGATTCCGATAAGCCCTCTGCCCGCAGACCCCCACAACCACCGGGCAAGGGTTGTGGGGATGAGGCCCTTGTCCCCATCAACATGGGGACATCCTCCCCATGTTGAGGGCATGTGGCTTGGTACGGTTCAGGAGGGAGGGGGGGCCGCTCTCTCGTCCCCCCCCTTTTCCCCTGCGGCCGGCCAGGTTGCGTGCTCGGATAAGGGGTCTGGTATGGATTTTTAGGGGGACTCCACGCCATTTTTTTTAAATTTGGGGTGGAGTTCCCCTTAAAATCCATGCCAGATCTGAAGGGCCTGGAATGGATATTTGGGGGAACCCCACGTCAATTTTTTTTAAAATTTGCGGCGGGGTTCCCCTTAATATCCATTCCAGACCTGAAGGGCCTGGTAATTGAATTCTGGGGAACCCCCACGCTTTTTTTTTTTTTTTATCAATGACTTTTGTATGTATTGCCGGGAGCCGACATTTCATTAATAGCCGCGAGTCAGTTTTAAATGCATTTTTTTCTTTCAAAAATGACATTTTTTGCAGGGACAGTTCTAAGCACGGGAAACATGTGCCACTTCACATGCATATCATACACACCCCCCAGGTACGAAATTTAAAGGAATATTTCACTTTTATTTTTTCATTTTAAGCATTATTAAAATCACTGCTCCCGAAAAAACGGCCGTTTTTAAAACTTCTTTTTGCATTGATACATGTCCCCTGGGGCAGGACCCGGGTCCCCAAACACTTTTTAGGACAATAACTTGCATATAAGCCTTTATAATTAGCACTTTAGATTTCTCCCATAGATTTTTCGAATTTGCCGCGAACACCCCAATTTGTTCGCTGTTCGGCGAACGGGCGAACAGGCAATGTTCGAGTCGAACATGAGTTCGACTCGAACTCGAAGCTCATCCCTACAGAAGACACCCTTTTTCACAGTTTATGGAAAACACCCTCAACTTCCTCTTCCCATGATCTGTTCTCCAGACATTCCAGCTTTGGCTTCGGTTCAGGAGTCTCTCAATTCCATTTGGGGTCACGTTCATGATTCCCTCCGGGCAGCTGCTGAAAAATTCAAAGGCTTTGCCGACCGCCGCAGGCGTAAACTGCCTTCTCTTCAGCCAGGGGACAAAGTCTGGCTCTCTACCAGGAACATCAAGCTCCGAGTTCCTTCTCTGAAGTTTGCTCCACGATTCATCGGTCCATACACGGTAACTGCTAAACTGAATCCGGTTTGTTTCAAACTCCAGATTCCTAAGAGCCTTAAAATCACTAACTCCTTCCATGTTGCTCTTCTAAAGCCTTTAGTCCTCAATAAATTCTCTCGTCCTCTCCCTACCGTGGCGCCTGTCTCTGAGGATAATCAGGAGTACAAGATCAGTCAAATTCTGGACTCCCGACTCTGTAAAGGCGTTCTTCAGTACCTTGTTCATTGGAAAGGGTTTGGTCCTGAGGAGAGGTCTTGGATCACTGCATCTGAGGTCTTTGCACCTCGTCTGTTAAAGGAGTTTCATCTGAAGTTTCCCTCTAAACCTGGGCCCAGGCGGGGAAGGGGGAGGCCTCTTAAGAGGGAGGGTACTGTCATGGATATGCATTAATGTCTGTCTGCCATCTTACCTTTCCTCCTCATGTGTTCATCTTAGAGACCAGACCCCCTTCACCTGGCTTCCTTTATAATCTCCTCCCAGCCTGACTCCACCCCAGGCCCTATCACAGAACACTATATTAACCTGTGCACTGCAAGCCTGCTTTGCTGATCAACGTGTTTGTTAGGCATTGTCTGTTTGGGTTCCTGCCTGCTGTGTGCTACGTCTGTCTCTCTGTTACATATTTGGCTTGTCCCCGACTATCCCTGTCTGCTCGTGACCCTTGACCTTCGGCTCGTTCTTTCGTTATCCTTGTCTGCTTGTGGCCCCTGACCTTCAGCTTGTTATTCGTTTCTCTCACATCTTGTGCTGCTGCTTCCCCTCTTTTCCCCTTGTCCTACGGGGCGTGAGCTAGGAGACTCCAGGGGCCGCGACCTGGACCCAGCCTGCAGCGTAACATCCTCACCACTAGAGGCTCTGGAGAAGACCTGCTGGGTCTTAGACTCCGCGCCCTGGGGAATCTTGGCTCTAGCTTCCGTTAGGATCCCGGTTGTGCTCCTCTGGTCCCGCTTTCCACAACCACCTAGTTTCCTATCCGCAGAAGTCAGCCATAGGGTTCACTACCTTGCGGTGCACTCCTGTCCCCCTACGGTGTGCATCTGTCACCTGGCTACAGGTGACCTTGACACCCCCCAGTTACAAAATTTAAAGGAAAATTTCACTTTTATTGTTTCACTTTAAGCATTATTAAAATCACGAAAAAACTGACATTTTTAAAACTTTTTTTTGCATTGATACATGTCCCCTGGGGCAGGACCCGGGTCCCCAAACACATTTTATGACAATAACGTGCATATTAACCTTTAAAATTAGCATTTTTTATTTCTCCTATAGACTTTTAAAGGGTGTTCCGCGGCTTTCGAATTTGCCGCGAACACCCCAAATTGTTCGCTATTCGGCGAGCGGGCAAACAGCCAATGTTCGACCCGAACATAAAGCTCTAATCTTGATACCTCTGTGTGTGTGTGTGTGTATATATATATATATATATATATATATATATATATATATATATATACACAGATTTTTTTTTACCAGTTCCCGCTCAGCCCATACATTTTTATTATTATACTATCACCAGTCTGTGTCCCTTATCACCACCATGTCAGTTATATGATGCTGCTGTACTGTAATGGGGACAATATGTAAAAGATAAAAAAAAAATTACAACTTGCTATGCCTCTTACTAAATACCTTGGACTGTTTACTTTCCAAAAATGTGTCATTTTGGGGATATCTGTAGCTGTACTGTCCTGGCATTTTTGGTCCTTACGAAATGAGAGGATTGATCGATAGACATGCGCACACTGAAATATTTTGTTTCGGAATTTCGCTTTCGTCCGAAAAATACATTTATTTAGTTACTCCCGAAATTTGTTTTTATTTTTTTTGTTTCGTTAAAAAATGCATTAGTCCGAAAATCCAAATTAATTAAGGTTGAATCTGTCATTGAAGGCTTATGGTGTCTGTCGAATGTTCTAAGAAGATTTGACGGAGCAGCTAAACTGTACAACGCCGCAATCGTACATTTCCGGTCGAATGTTCCGCCTACAAGCTATAGTAGAATTCTACTGTTGTATGACACTGGTAATAATGATATTTATAAATTATTATTACTAGTCAACCAACATTCAAATTCTTCTATAGCCTATGGGCGGAGCATTTGACCGGAAATGTACGATTGCGGCGTCGTACAGTTTAGCTGCTCCATCGAATCTTCTTAGAACTTTCGACAGACACCATAAGTCTTCAATGACAGATTCAACGTTTGTATGTTTTTCGCTGCTTCGTCGAATCTTCGTCGTTCATGTCGAATGGTCTACCCCAACACTGTCTCTATAATGTCGAATCTTTTCTCTCTATGTAGAATAATCTTGGACTAATAGAGTTGAGGTTAGGCACATTCGACCACAGGTTCGATAGACACAGATCGCTATTGTCAGCGTAACGTTGAATCTTCTATCTATATCGAACTGTTGTAGCAACGAAAACAAAAATAAACAATTTTTTATGTCGGATCTTTCAAGTTTCGTATTCTGCGCGTTCGTTTTCGTTTGTTAAAACGATAACGAAAATACCCGAAATTCGGACAAAAATGCATTCGGACGAAAACAAATGCATATGTCTATTGATCGATTTTCAGATCTATGCCATAGTTTGTGGACTCTTTAACTTTCCTACAGACTTAATAATATACACTGATTTGGGTTATTTTCACCAAAGAAATGTAGCAGAATACTGTTTTTGGTCTTATTTCATCTATTTAGCAAAACATAAAAAATCCAGTGGTGATAAATATCACTTAAAGAAAGCTCTAGTTGTGTGAGCAAAATGATAAAAATTTCATATGGGTACAGTGTTACATGACCATGCAATTTTCATTTAAAGTGCGACTGCGTCGAAAGCTGAAAATTGGCCTGGGAGGGAAGGGGGTTAAAATTGCCCAGTGTTGAAGTGGTTAAACATATATTATGTTGACATTTCTATAGATACCAGCATTATAATCTACCGGTCTACCGTCTTTACCCTATTTTCCCTTTTCCTCCTCCCTCCCACTTCTGCTTCCCTCCCCTCTCCTCCTTTCATGTTGATATTTGTTTCCTTTGTTATATACGATTGTAACATTGCATGTTTTTCTATGCTCTAAGTCGTGTTTATACTCACTCCATTTTACTTGTACCAAACAGGGTCACCATCAGGAATTTTGGGGCCCCTTACACAGCTTCAGGCATGGGCCCCCTGGAGCAGAGGAGAACCGGGGGGGGGGGGGGTGCTGCCGCCACGAATTGAGAAGCAGGGGGCGCTTTGGGTGCTGACGAACAAAGAAAGAAAAGAAAGAACAAAAAAAAGGGGGGGGGGGGGGTTGCCATCCAGGGCCCTGGGGAACTTTTATAAAACTTTTATATAAACTTTTATATAAACTTTTATAAAAAAAAAAGGGGGGTTGCCATCCGGGGCCCTGGGGACCTCCGGGCCTCTGGGGATCTCTGGGCCCCTTACAAAAAAAAAAATACATAAAAGAGGGGGTTACCATCTGGGGCCCCGGGGACCTCTGGGCCCCTTACAAAAAATAAATAACTTTTTTTTTATTTTATAAAAAATACATAAAAAAGGGGGATTACCATCCGGGGCCCCTGGGGACCTCTGGGCCCCTTACAAGTAAAAAAAAAAAAGTGGGTTGCCATCCAGGCCCCTGGGGACCTCCGGCCCCCTTACAGGTGTACTGCCTGTACCCCCCTGATGGCGGCCCTGGTACCAAAGTACATAATTTGGTCTATCTCTGTATATATACCAATTTGAGTGTGTATATTTATTTGTATCAATAAAAAATGCTTACAGAGGTCAGTAGCTCACAATCATATCCAGGGCCGCTGATAGAAATCATGGGGCCCCGAACAGCCTACCTGACGGGGCACCCTTCAGCCCCACCCCTGGTTCCGCCTCTGGTCCCTCCTTCAGCCCCACCCCTGGCCCCGCCCCTAGCACCTCCCTAGAACCGCCCTAAAACAAAGTGCAGATTTGTCTTCAAGTGATATTCATCACTGCAGACAGTGCCACCCATGCCGCCAATGCCATAATGTGCTGCAGACAGTGCCACCCATGCCACCAATGCCATAATCTGCTGCAGACAGTGCCACCCATGCCGCCAATGCCATAATGTACTGCAGACAGTGCACCCCTGCCGCCAATAGAATAATGCCATTGGCAGCATGGGTGGCACTGTCTGTAGCACGTTATGGCATTGGCGGCATGAGTGGCACTGTCTGCAGCACATTATGGCATTGGTGGAATGGGTGGCACTGTCTGCAGCACATTATGACATTGGTGGCATGGTGGCATGGGTGGCACAGACTGCAGACAGCATATGCGTTATGGGCCATAATGCATGTACTGCCTGCAGAGACAGTGCCACCCATGCCACCAATGTCACCAATGTCACCATGCCACCAATGCTACCAATGTCACCATGCCACCAATGCCACACCCACTGGCGCGCTCTGTGCACCACATTACTACCATAGGTGTGCGCAAACCATGGGGTGTGCACCCAAAGCTCAAACACGTGTGTGTGTGTGTGTATATATATATATATATATATATATATATTTATATATATATATATATATATCTCAGTAGAGCAGTGGACAGGGTCAATAGGGAAGAGATTGATGTCAGTAGTTTATTTTTATTAATTTTTTACCATAACTTTTTTACAATTTTTCAATTTTTTACAATTTCATTTAATAATATACTATTTTTATTTTTTATTTTTTTAGACATTTTTTTAGGAGCTCCACTGGGGGGCTTTGGTGAGATATCAGAGGTCTAAACAGACCCCTGATGTCTCCCTTTTAAGACAGAGTTTCCCCAGTCCCTTCTTCTGCAGCCAAGCAGCAGAGGGAATCTGTGCAGCACAGCGTGATTAGGGTGTGCCCAGGCACACCTGGCACACCCTGTGCGCACTACTATGATTACTACTCTCCTTAGGGCATCCAAATGTGTCCCAGGTCTTTTTTAATGCTATAGTGTTTACAGCAAAAAAAATAATAATTGCCCTGTGCCGCAAAAGTGTTCGGCTTGAGGAAAAAGGTGGCAACCCTACCCCCCCCCCCAGACAGACAATGCTGCTGTCCAAAGGTGCCTCCTGTGCTCCTGTGCTCCTTCGTCCAGAGTGGAGGTACTCTAATTAGACATGTGCACCGCCGAAAAAATCTTTTTTTTTTTCGTTTTTTTGCTTTTCTAGGAAATTCGAAAAGTTCTTTTTTTTCGTTTTCATTTTTTTTTCTTTTTTTCGGAAATTCTGAAAATTCGGGAAATTCTAAAAATTTGTTTTTTTAGTTTTCGTTTTTTTCGAAAAATTTGTTTTTTTCGTTTTAGTTTTTTTCTGTTTTTTTTTTTTTGCTTTTTTCGGAAATTCGGAATTCGGAATTCGGAAATTCCAAATTTCCCCAAAAAATTAAACGAAAAGGAAAAAAACGAAATTTTTTGAATTTCCGAAAAAAGCATAAAAAAGAAAAAAAATAATTTCTGATTTTCGGAAATTCGGAAATTCTAAACATTCGGAATTCGGAAACTTTCCAAATTTCCCATTTTCTAATTTTAGATTTTCGAATTTTGCAATTTCGCATTTTCGAATCTCGAATTTTCGAAATTTCCATTTTTCGAAAATCGGAAATTCGGAAATTCGAAATTACGGAAATCCGAAAATTCGGAAATTGAAAAATTTGGAAATTCGGAAATTCGAAAATCCGAAAATCCTGAAATTGAAAAATTCGGAAATTCTAAAGTCTAAAGCCTCGTACACACGACCGAGTTTCTCATCCAAAAACGACAAGAAAACTGCAGAGAGCTTTCTTGTCGAGAAAACCGTTCGTGTGTTATGGTTTTTTGTTGAGAAAACTGCTGTGAATCTCAATGAGAAAAATATAGAACCTGCTCTCTTTTTTCTTGTCCGGATTCTCGATTTTCTCGTCGTGTTTCTCGTCGGCCTGTTTTGCGACGAGAAAAATGTTTGTGTGTATGCTTTTACGAGTCTTCCAAAAGCGCGCATGCTCAGAATCAAGTATAAGACGGGAGCGCTTCTTCTGGTAAAACAAGCCTTCGTAATGGAGATAGCACATTTGTCACGCTGTAACGAACTGAAAAGCACGAAGACTGAAAAGCGCGAATCGTCTCTTCCCAAACTTTTACTTCACACGCGGTAACATGAGATCAGCAAAAGCAGCCCAAGGGGTGGCGCCAGTGAAATCGATCTTCCCCTTTATACTGCCGTCGTACGTGCTGGACGTGACCGCGCAGAACAACGACGAGATTTGGAATTGTCAGTGTGTACGCATGGAAAGTTTGATGAGAAACTCGTCAAGGTTGACAAGAATCTCGTCGAGAAAAACGATGTGTTTTTAACGACGAGAAACTCGGTCGTGTGTACGAGGCTTAACTCTAATACAGGAGGTGTGTTACTGGCCAGATCACCAGGCGAAAAGAGAGGGGAAAAAAGCATAAAAAAGAAAACTAAAGCAGCCACTGCATCTAATGATTGGTTTTGGGTTTAATACTGCTGTAAATGGGGAAAGATCAGCTGCTGGCAGACCGCAGGCAATACTGGCGACTAGTCCTTTGCCCTCTGCTTCCATTTTCTTTGGGCACAGCTTCCAGAGTTCATAATAATCCCGTCCCTTGGAGCGTAATACCGCAAAATACAGACTAAGCTCTTACTATTCTCCAAACGTCGCCCCTCGTCCCGTTCACCGGATGTCAGCATTTCTGCAGCCAGATTCCCTATCTGCAGCCTGACGCGCGCTCCTAAAAAAAAAAATCTCACACTTTCCCCCAAATTTAAGGCGATCCGCAGCTCTCCAGCCTCCCGGCAGGGAAGATTTATACCGTCATAACATTATCTGGCACACAAGTGAAGGGAAGGCAATATTTATTCTAAAAATAAAGCACAGCCAGAGCTCAGAGGGAGATGTATGGATAGAGCGCCGAGCCATACACTTAGCCGATTACTGCTCAAAGGATTTTTCATTTTAAAGCGTTCAAAATTTTTACCGGTATGCATTCATCTTAAAGGGAAACCGCAACCTCCCAGCATCGCTCACAGCTGAAACACACAGGTAGGGACGGTTTTAGCTAGCAAAAGA
Organism: Rana muscosa; assembly: GCA_029206835.1. Classification (NCBI taxonomy): domain Eukaryota; kingdom Metazoa; phylum Chordata; class Amphibia; order Anura; family Ranidae; genus Rana; species Rana muscosa. The sequence continues at coordinate 178,710,218 of JARGYO010005626.1, read as the reverse complement.
TCTCTTTCGGTGTCTATGTACACTATATTGCCAAAAGTATTGGGACACCTGCCTTTATACGCACATGAACTTTAATGACATCCCAGTCTAAAACCTCGTACACACGACCGAGAATCTCGTCGTAAAAAAAAAAAACGTTGTTTTTCTCGATGAGATTCTTGTCAAGCTTTCCTTGCATACACACTGTCAATTCCAAATCTCGTCGTTGGAAAGCGCGGTCACGTACAACACATACGACGGCAGTATAAAGGGGAAGTTCAGGGATTTCAATGGCGCCACCCCTTGGGCTGCTTTTGCTGATCTCGTGTTACCGCGTGTTAGTAAAGGTTTGGGAAGAAATGATTCGCGCTTTTCAGTTCGTTTTAGCGTGACGAATGTGCTATCTCCATTACGATCGCTAGTTTTATCAGAAGGAGCACTCCCGTCTCATACTTGATTCTGAGAATGCGCGATTTTTTAAGACTCGGAAAAACATACACACGACCGGTTTTCTCGTCGGGAAACAGGCCGACGAGAATCTCGACGAGAAAAACGAGAATCCCGACGAGAAAAACGAGAATCCCGACGAGGAAAACGAGAATCCCGACGAGGAAAACGAGAATCCCGACGAGAAAATAGAGAGCAGGTTCTCTATTTTTCTCATCGAGATTCCCGGCAGTTTTCTCGGCAAGAAAGCTCTCCCAACAGTTGTCGTTTCTTGATGAGAAAATCTGATCGTGTGTACCGGGCTTTAGTCCGTTGGGTCCAATATTGAGTTGGCCAACCCTTTGCAGCTATAACAACTTCAACTCCTCTGGGAAGGCTGTCCACAAGGTTTAGGAGTGTGTCTATGGGAATGTTTGACCATTCTTCCAGAAGCGCATTTGTAAGGTCAGGCACTGATGTTGGACGAGAAGGCCTGGCTCACAGTCTCCACTCTCAAGCCTCGTACACACAGGCGGGAATCCCGTCAAAAAAAAACCATCGGTTTTCTCGACGGGATTCCTGGCAAGCTTGTCTTGCCAAGCCCTGTGTACACACGCAACCATTCAAAATAACCGGCGTTCTTTTAAATGGCAAGAACGCGGTGACGTCATCAACTACGACGAGCCGACGCTCGTCACATTCGATGCCGTCGCTGCCATCTTGCTACACCCTACACTACCCTTGTATGCTAGCGCGCATGCTTCGAAGTCTCATTGAGCATGCGCGGGTTTCCCTGGACAGGTAAGTATACAGACGACCTGGTTTCTCAACACTCTGCTGAGAATCCTGACGAGAAAATAGAGAGCAGGTTCTCTATTTTTCTCGTCGAGATTCCCAGCAGTTTTCCTGCCGAGAAACCATACACACGACCGGTTTTCTCTGCAAAAAGCTCTCCCAGCAGTTTTCTTGCAGAGAAAACCGGTCGTGTGTACGAGGCTTAATTCATCCCAAAGGTGTTCTATCGGGTTGAGGTCAGGACTGTGCAGGCCAGTCAAGTTCCTCCACCCCAAACTCGCTCATCCATGTCTTTATGGACCTTGCTTTGTGCACTGGTCCAAATCATTTGGTGGAGGGGGGATTATGGTGTGGGGTTGTTTTTCAGGGGTTTGGCTTGGCCCTTTAGTTGAGGTAAAGGGAACTCTTAAGGCGTCAGCATACCAAGACATTTTGGACAATTTGTGGGAACAGTTTGGGGACGGCCCCTTCCTGTTCCAACATGACTGCGCACCAGTGCACAAAACAAGGTTCATAAAGACATGGGTGAGCGAGTTTGGGGTGGAGGAACTTGACTGGCCTGCACAGAGTCCTGACCAGAACACCTTTGGGATAAATTAGAGCGAAGACTGCGAGCCAGGCCTATTGTCCACATCAGTGCCTGACCTCACAAAATGTGCTTTTGGAAGAATGGTCAAACATTCCCATAGACACCCTCCTAAACCTTGTGGACAGCCTTCCCAGAAGAGTTGAAGCTGTTATGGCTGCAAAAGGATGGGCCATCTCAATATTAAACCCTATGGACTAAGACTGGGATGCCATTTTCATGTGCATGTATAGGCATGTGTCCCAATACTTTTGGCAATATAGTGTATCTGAATAGCAAAGAAATAATTGACCATAGTTTTTAGGAACAACCGTTAAAGTATATCTAAAGCTAAAACCTTTTTTAGGTTTGGATAATGTAGGGCAACATTTCTCAACTGGGGTGCTGCATGGGGTTGTCAAAAGTGCTGCGTTGTGTTTGGTATTTTTGCACAGTCATGCATGTCCATGGTGTACACATTTGCAAATATATGTGGAAGCCTCAGTGCCTACGCAAGGCATATACTGCATACTTCGGTCCTAACCAGGGCGGCCATCAGGGGGGTACAGGCAGTACACCTGTAAGTGGCAAAGAGGTTTTTTTCGTAAGGGGCCCAGAGGTTCCCAGGGGCCCGGATGGCAACCCCCCCCCCTTTTTTTATATATTTTTTTTTCTATCTCTTCTATTTTTTTTTTTGCAAGGGGCCCGGAGGTCCCCATGGCCCCCGAATGGCAAACTCCCCTTTTTTTATTTTTTTTTAGAAAATAATTTTTATTTTTTTTGTAAGGGGCCCAGAGGTCCCCAGGGCCCCGGATGGCAACCCCCCCCTTTTTTTTATATATTTTTTTTATTTTATTTTTATTTTTTTATTTTTTTGTAAGGGGCCCAGAGGTCCCCAGAGACCCGGAGGTCCCCAGGGCCCCGGATGGCAACCCCCCTTTTTTTTTGTTCTTTTTTTTCGCCAGCACCCAAAGCCCCCCTCAACAATTTTTGCGGTGGCAGCACCCCCCCCGCTTCTCAATTTGTGGCACCCTCCTGCTTCTCAATTCGCGGCAGCCCCCCCTCGCTTTTCAATTTGCGGCGGCAGCACCCCCCCTGGTTCTCCTCTGCTCCAGGGGGCCCATGCCTGAAGCTGTGTAAGGGGCCCCAAAATTCCTGATGGCGGCCCTGGTCCTAACATTTCTCAGAGGTTTTGGTTAGGGATGAGCCTGAACATCGGGTGTTCGCCGATTAGCAAACATTATGCGGTGTTCGCTGCAAGTTTGAAAGCCGCAGAACACCGTTTAAAAGTCTATGGGAGGTTAACATGACAAATCAAAAGTGCTCATTTTAAAGACTTATATGCATGGTATTGTCATAAAAAGTGTTTGGGGACCTGGGTCCTACCCCAGGGGACATGTATCAATGCAAAAAAAAGTTTTCAAAACGTCTGTTTTTTCTGGAGCAGTGATTTTAATAATGCTTAAAGTGAAACAATAAAAGTGAAATATTCCTTTAAATTTCGTACCTGGGGGGTGACTATAGTATGCCTGTAAAGTAGCGCATTTTTACTGTGTTTACAGTCCTGCAGCAAAATGACATTTCTAAAGGAAAAAAAGTAATTTAAAGGGGTTGTAAAGGTTTGTTTTATATTTTCTAAATAGGTTCCTTTAAGCTAGTGCATTGTTGGTTCACTTACCTTTTCCTTTAATTTACCTTCTAAATGTTTTTTTTCTTTGTCTGAATTTCTCACTTCCTGTTTCTCCTCAGTAAACTTCACACCATCATCCGAGCCGTGTTTAGTCAGCCAGAACAGCTTACTGAGGAGGAACAGGAAGTGAGAAATTCAGACAAAGAAAACAAAGAAAAAAAATATTTAGAAGGGAAATCAAAGGAAAAGGGAAGTGAACTAACAATGCACTAGCTTAAAGGAACCTATTTAGAAAATAAAAAACAAACCTTTACAACCCCTTTAAAACTACTCGCGGCTGTAATGAATTGTCAGGTCTCTGCAATACAGATAAAACTTATTGGAAAAAACGACATGGGTCCCCCCCCCGAGTCCATTACCAGGCCCTTTGGGTCTGGTATGAATATTAAGGGTAACCCCGAACCAAAATTAAAAAAAAAAATTGCGTGGGGGTCCCCCCAACAATCCATACCAGACCCTTATCCGAGCACGCAATCTGGCAGGTCGCAGGAAAAGAGGGGGGGCAAGAGACCGCCCCCCCTCCTGAACCATAGCAGGCCACATGCCCTCAGCATGGGGAGGATGCTTTGGGGTCTGACCCCAAAGCACCTTGTCCCCATGTTGATAGGGACAAGGGCCTCATCCCCACAACCCTTGCTCGGTGGTTGTGGGGGTCTTTGGGCAGGGGACTTATCGGAATCTGGAAGTCCCCTTTAACAAGGGGACCCCCAGATCCTGCCCCCCTATTTGAATTGGTAACGGGGTACATTGTACCCCTACCATTTCACAAACAAAAGTGTCAAAAAACAAACAAACAAGAGACAGCTTGGAACAAGTCCTTTATTAAAAAATAAAAAAATAAAAATATCCAGCGATGTAAATTCATGTCGCCCGAAGACGAAAAAAAAAAAAAAGCTGCAACAGTTCCACCTCCATGGGAGGATGCCGCCGAGTGATGCTTCTCCCGCCGGTACAAAGCTGTTATATAGCTGAGGGCGGGGACACCCAGTGACGTAAACGGGTGACCCGCCCCCCTCTGACGACACGGGGAAACACCCGTGGCGTCAGAGGGGGCGGGGTCACCTGTTTACGTCACGGATGGCCCCGCCCTCAGCTATATAACAGCTGTCAAAGTGAGAGAAGCGTCAGTTGGTGGGATCCTCCCATGAAGGCGGAGCTGTTGCAGTTTTTTTTTCCGGCTCGGGCGGCAGAATAGAAGATGAATGGACCTCGCTGGACATTTTTATTTATTTATTTTTTTAATAAAGGACTTGTCCCGAAGGGTCTCCTGTCTTTTTTTACTATTTTTTACACTTTTTTTGTGAAATGGTAGGCGTACAATGTACCCGTTACCAATTCACATAGGGGGGGCGGCGGCTGGGATCTGGGGGTCCCCTTGTAAAAGGGGGCTTCCAGATTCTGATAAACCCCCCCGCCTGCAGACCCCCACAACCACCGGGCAAGGGTTGTGGGGATGAGGCCCTTGTCCCCATCAACATGGGGGCAAGGTGCTTTGGGGTGGGGGGCGCAGAGCCCCCCTGCCCCAAAGCACCCATCCCCCCATGTTGAGGGCATGTGGCCTGGTACGGTTCAGGAGGGGGGGCTCTCTCGCCCCCCTTCTTTTCCTGTGGCCTGCCAGGTTGCGTGCTCGGATAAGGGTCTGGTATGGTATTTTGGGAGGACCCCTATGCCATTTTTTTTATTTCGGCACAGGGTTCCCCTTAGAATCCAGATTTTGAGATGGACCCCTACGCCATTTAAAGAAAAAATCTGGAGCAGGGTTCCCCTTAATATCCATACCAGACCTGAAGGGCCTGGTAATGGACTGGGGGGGGGGGAACCCATGCCGTTTTTTTCAATGAGTTTTATCTGTATTGCCGGGACCCGACAATTCATTATAGCCGCGATCAATTTTAAATGACTTTTTTTCCTTTAGAAATGTAATTTTGCTGCGGGACTGCTCTAAACACGGGAAAAAATGTGCCACTTTACAGGCATACTATAGACACCTCCCAGGCACGAAATTTAAAGGAATATTTCATTTTTATTGTTTCACTTTAAACATTATTAAAATCACTGCTCCCGAAAAAACGTCCGTTTTGAAAACTTTTTTTGCATTGATACATGTCCCCTGGGGCAGGACCCGGGTCCCCAACACTTTTTATGACAATACCTTGCATATATGCCTTTAAAATTAGCACTTTTGGTTTTTCATGTTCGTGTCCCATAGACTTTAGCGGTTTTCGCGTGTTCGAACAAATTTTTTGCCTGTTCGCAAGTTCTGGTGTGAACCTAACCGGGGGGTGTTCAGCTCATCCTTAATTTTGGTCCATATTGACATGATATCATCACGCAGTTGCTGCAGATTTGTCGGCTGCACATCCATGATGTGAATCTCCTGTTCCACCACACCCCAAGGTGCTCTATTGGATGAGATCTGGTGACTGAGAAGGCCATTGGAGTACAGTGACCTCATTGTCCAGTGGTGAGATGATTTGAACTTTGTGACATGGTGCATTATCCTGCTGGAAGGAGCCATCAGAAGATAGGTACACTGTAGTCATAAAGGGATGGACATGGTTAGCGACAACACTCAAGGAGGCCGTAGCGTTTAAACAATGCTCAATTGGTACTAAGGGGCCCAAAGTGTGCCAAGAAAATATCCCCCACACCATTACACCACCACCACCAGCCTGAACCGGTGATACAAGGCAGGATGGATCCATGCTTTCATGTTGTTTACGACAAATTCTGACCCGACCATCAGAATGTCACACTAGAAATCGAGACTCATCAGACCAGGCAACATTTCCAAACTTCTAATGTCCAATTTGTGTTGTGCATTCAGAGATGGTATTCTGTAGGCTTGGCAATTCGTTTCGTAACGAATCGAAATTCGTCCGAATTTAGCAACTTTCGGACATTCGGAAGCATTCGAATTTCCGAACAAAGCAATTACGAATAAAACCAAATCCGAAATAAATTATACCGCAAATAGCGAATGCCCGAATGTCTTCGGCATAATTCGTTATGAAAAAGTTACGAATGTACGAATCCATACGAAGCACAATAACACTCACTCTGCTCTCTGCTTCTCCCTCACCGTGCTGAACTCCCTCTCAAAATGGTGTAAAGGGGGCGGAGGCTATAGCCGCATGTAAAAAACGAAAGTAAAATACGAGATTTCGAATCCATACGAAGCACAATAACACTCTGCTCTGCTCTCTGCTTCTCCCTCACCGTGCTGAACCCTCTCAAAATGGTGTACAGGGGCGGAGGCTATAGCCGCATGAAAAAACAAAAGTAAAATACAAGATTTTGAATCCATTCGAAGCACAATAACACTCTGCTCTGCTCTCTGCTTCTCCCTCACCGTGCTGAACCCTCTCAAAATGGTGTACAGGGGCGGAGGCTATAGCCGCATGTAAAAAACGAAAGTAAAATACGAGATTTCGAATCGTTACAAATAACCGCTATGTATTTAGAAAAGTACAAATCCATTCGAAGCACATTAGGCATAATAGGCCGCGACGTTGTGAGAGAGACACGGAAAATTACGAATCAACAAACCCAAAAAAAGTTACGAAAGTAGGAGTTGTGTCCAGAATCAACGAAAAACAATGTACCCTACCGAAAGTACGAATTATAAATCAACTAAAAATGAAACGAAAAATGTCGCTTGCGAAAATACGAATTAGTCCGAACACGAAAAATCCCGTCTAGCAAAATTACGAATGATTACGAATTAACAGGACCAAAAAGTAACAAACCAAAACTAAACAAATTCTTCCGTTGTGCACAAGAAACAAACCGAAACTAAACACATTTTTCCATTGTGCACAAGTCTAGTATTCTGCATACATTAGTTGTAACAAGTGGTTATTTGCATTTCTGTTGCCTTTTTATCATCTCCAACCAGTCTGCCCATTCTCCTCTGACCTCTGACATCAACAAGGCATTTTCCTCCACACAACTGCCGCTCACTGGATATTATCTCTTTTTCGGACCATTCTCTGTAAATCTGAGAGATGGTTGTGTGTGAGAATCCTGATAGATCAGCAGTTTTTGAAATACTCAGACCAGCCTGTCTGGCACCAACAACCATGCAACTTTCAAAGTCACTTAAACCCCCTTTTTTTGTGTCAGGTACATAGCCCGACATTCATAACCACATAGGTGGCACAGCCATCTTAATCCAATCATCACCGAATGTCCCATGGCAGATACTGATTGTCTAAGTACAGAATGGCAGTTGTGAAAATTGTGAGACCACCCTGTTCTAGTTACATGATTCCATCCTTGGTGTCAGGAAGTTTGCAATTAATCCTAGATCACCAAGGTAGAGATGCTAAAATGGTAATATATGTGGAAGACAACTGGTGTCAAAGGCCTCCACCCCTGTTCAGAGATGGTTCCTTTCACTTTGTATCTGGTTAACCCAATCAGAAGTGAGTAAGAACTTCTCTAAAGTGAGGGAAATCCCTTCTTAGACAGTTGTCCCAGATACAGGTGTCCCCATTAGATGATCCCCCCTCAGTTCCAGACTATTGTTGCATTTTAGATTTCCTGGAGCATGTGCAAGATGGAGGTAAGAGCAGATGCATAGGCCATGAACTCTGCTGCCCAACTTGATTTTCTTGACATTTCCATCCCTTGTTGGGACTTCTACCACCTCCACAGGTATATGTGCTTGAGTCAGGCCCCTTTTGGTGATGACCAGAGAGAAACATGTCTTTTCCAGGCACACTCTTTTTGACACTTCTTCCTGAGGTGGCAGAAAAGCTTTCCTTTCCTCAATTCAGTATGGACGACTCAGGTGAAGATACCTCTGCAAAGCTAGATCTGAAGAAAGTGATGCAGGCCATCAAGAGCTACCAAACAGCCCTGACCACCAAAATAGACCATCTCCAGATTGAGGTTGGACTTATCAGGTAAGTGTTGTAAAAGGAGATATGCAACCGTATCACTACCATGGAGGCTTGCATCAGGTGATTGTCAACACTGCCTCTCATACCACTACCATGTGCACCCTGGTGACTAAAATAAAATCCCTTGAGTCCTGACCACAGGACGCAGAGAACTGAAATCTCCAGAATGTTTGGCTCCTAGGCCTACCCGAGGTAACAAAGGGCTGGGATCCTACAGCCTTCATTGAAACTCAGCTGTGGTCTTTGCTCCCTGTTTCTCATTTCTTCAACCACTTTGTGATATAATAAACTCACATGATGCCTGTGGAACCTAAGCCCCCACAACCCACTACTGCACCTTATTTTACGAGAGAGGAGGACCACTGGGAAACTTCCAAAATTCCAGTTTTGAAGTCTAAAATAAATACATTTTACAATGTCCCATCACTTTCTTTTCCAGTAAGAAATAGAATGAGAAAATCTTCCCAACAGAGGCACAAACAGTTATAAAAACCTTAAGTAAGCACTAGATATACAAGGAGGTAGGCACCAAGTTTGGTTCCTATATCATGAAAATCCAATTATTTTTCCAATAGTTTTTAGAGGTTTAAGAGTCGATTCACACTGGGGCAACACAACTTCCAGCGCAACTTCAAGTTGCCTCCAGGACAGGCGACTTTGCCAGTGGCCAATCAAACAATAATCAGCTGTGTGGGAGGGAGGGGGGAGGGAGGGGTTTGCCAGAGAAAACTATTTTCTCTTCCTGTAAAGTTGCTTCAGTTAAGACATGGGATCCAACTTTGGAGGTGACTTCTATTGAAATCAATGGGTACAAGTCGCCTAGAAGTCGCCTTGAAGTAGTACAGGAACCTTTTCTGAAGTCGGAGCGACTTCAGTAGTGTACATTAAGGCGGCTCTCATTCACTTGAATGTAATTTGTCATGTCGCGCGACTTGGGGCGACACAAGTCGGATCCCAAGTTGCGGTAGTGTAAACCGGCTCTAAAGGTTCTGCCTTCTTCAGGAATTGGTTCTGTTGACTAAAGCATGTGCGTTTTTGCTCTTGATAGCCACTATACAACCTTTGTATGGAATAATCTGTGTAGAACCGTGTATTCTGTAACCATGTAAGTACCACTTGGAGGGATGAGTAGTTGGTTTTGGTTCATGGCAAACCAGTGACACAATTTCCTGCCTCCGTGGAACGCACGCCATCCGAGTGGCGATCACAGAAGTTTTTCTCTGAAAGCCTGTTTTTTGCCATCTATCTTGTAAGTAGCGCTTGTATGCGCTTTATATTGATGCCCAGCGGAATTTCACTCTGATATTTCTCTCTTTATCCATCGGTGGAGTATGATATATCCTTCCTGCTATCAAGTATTTTTTGAGGAACCACAGCATCCAGATATATTGATTTCTGCTTTATATGATCCCAAACTGAGTAGCTGAGGATCTACCATTTCTGGTGAGTGGGGTCTCTGAAGGGGGATCACTTTTTATTCTGTTGTGGGAACATTGGACTCACTGAAGATTGAAACACTGAAGTTTTTTCCAGCGATTAATTACGTTTTTGCAGCACGTCACATATTGTCACATTGTTATTTGTATATACTTTTATATGTAGCGGGCTCACCCCTCTCACCCCTTCTTCTTTTCGGCTTGCTGTCTTGTCTAGGGGAACCTGGGAGGAGGGATGAGATCCACCATGGCCCATGTCCTCTTCTGGATAGAGGTGAAGGCCCAATGTATTTTACCATCGGGTCGTGTGTATAACCCAGAGCCAAGTCTTTCCTCTAACTGACCCCCCTTTGCTCCCAGTAACCAGAGTTCCACACCACTGAAAAGGTCCTACTCTTATTTATTCTTTAGCAGCAATAAATCGTCACTCAGCACAGACAGGCTGTGACCAACGAACAGTTCAGTATAGGTGGGGAGTAGGTCAAGGCACAATCCTCAATCAAACTAAACCATTGAGATATCACCAACGGTTATGGCGCACAGTGACTGTGAATGTACTTCTTTCCTTTTCTGAGTCTCTACCAGCAACTCTGACGAACATGAAATAGGAGTTACCTTCTTTAAGCTGTGGCCCCAGTCAGAGGGAAGACATCCTTCCGAGAGAGTTACCGGAGGCCCCACTGTCTCCAGCAAATGCTGCACCGGGCTGTTCGGAAGGGTTACACTCCCCGGCCTCCTCGTCTCAGATTCGGGCGCCCAACACCTTAGGGCCCCTTGGACTCCTCCACCCTTGCGGAACCCAGTCGAAGGTACTGGGTCCCAGGCCTCCTCAATAGTACCTCACCCCAGGGCTAAAGGTGCCTGGGATGGACTCCATCTCCCGCTCCGGCCAGGTCAAGGGCCCCTGTGCCCGGAACTCCGGAATGCCCGCACCCAGCCCGAAGGTGCCTGGGCGCGGCAATGTCCTCCGACTTTGAACCCCGTGCTCAAGGCGTCCGCCCCTTTATCTCCTCTCCCCAGCGTCACAGCAGGTTCCCCGCCCCGCTGTACAACCGCCGGAAAGGGACAAAAAGAGTACAGTCTTGCAGTGAGGGTTCAACCTCCGGCCCAGGGGAACAGCGCCACCCTCGGACCCCAGGGAACCTCACACCACCAGAGTCCTCCATAAACAATAATCAGTGCATCTGGGCTACACTGCCACCCAGATGCTTCCCCCAAATTTAAATACCTGCTACATATATATTTATGGGCACTTATGCAGAGTGTTTTAGCACTAGGTTAATTTTGTATTTTAGCTGCTAGCGCTGCTCCTCATCTGTTTAATATATTTGAAGTTTTAGCACTTTCTGTGCGGCAGCTTATATTCACTGTCATTTTATTTCACTCCAGCGCTAGTTAATAGTTGGTATATCAGCCCTTTTATTGCAATGTAATATAGTTTTGGAAGGACCGTTGATTTATTTTTCTCTGGAACTATTATTTCATGGTTCCTAGTCTATACTGATTTGTTGTTCCTTTTTTCAACTTTCCATCCCTAATATGCAATTACTATAATGTTAATCTCCAAAAATCATATTTATTATATTTTTGTTACATCTTTTACATTTTAGTTATTAAGCAGCAGTTTTTCATCCCTATGCGATCTTGTTGCATTCCGGGATGGATGGGGACCCATGTTGTGGTTCATGAGGACATCTGATATGCAAATGGTCAACTATACACTTTATTGTCAAAAGTATTTGGACACTTGCCTTTACACGCACATGAACTTTAATGGCATCCCGTCTTAGACCCCTTTTACACTGGAGGCGTTTTTCAGGCGCTTTAGCACTAAAAATAGCGCCTGTAAAGCCTCATATGCACTCAGGCTTTCACACTGGGGCGCTGCGCTGACAGGACATCAAAAAATGTCCTGCAAGCAGCTTCGTTGAGGCGCTTTAGGAGCGGTGTATATCACAAAGCGCCGCAAAAACGACGTTAAAGCACCGTCAAAACTAGCGTCGCTTTACCGCTGGGGATGAGCTTCGAGTTCGAGTCGAACTCATGTTCGACTCGAACATTGCCTGTTTGCCCGTTCGCCGAACAGTGAACAATTTGGGGTGTTTGCGGCAAATTCGAAAAGCCGCGGAACACCCTGTAAAAGTCTATGGGAGAAATCTAAAGTGCTAATTTTAAAGGCTTCTATGCAAGTTATTGTCATAAAAAGTGTTTGGGAACCCGGGTCCTGCCCCAGGGGACATGTATCAATGCAAAAAAAAGTTTTAAAAACTGCCGTTTTTTTGGGAGCAGTGATTTTAATAATGCTCAAAGTGAAACAATAAAAGTGAAATATTCCTTTAAATTTCGTACCTGGGGGGTGTATAGTATACCTGTAAAGTAGCGCTTGTTTCCTGTGCTTAGAACTGTCCCTGCACAAAGTGTCATTTCTGAAGGAAAAAAAGTAATTTAAAAGTACTCGTGGCTATAATGAATTGTCGGCTTCCGGCAATACAGAGAAAAGTCATTGATAAAAAAAAACCTTCAGGTCTGGTATGGATTTTAAAGGGAACTCCACGCCAAATAAAAAAATAAAATGCCGTGGAGTTCCCCCCAAAAATCCATACCAGACCCTTTATCCAAGCACGCAACCTGGCAGGCCGCAGGAAAAGAGGGGGGGACGAGAAAGCGCCCCCCTCCTGAACCGTACCAGGCCACATGCCCTCAACATGGGGAGGATGCTTTGGGGGTCTGTGACCCCTCAAAGCACCATGTCCCCATGTTGATGGGGACAAGGGCCTCATCCCCACAACCCTTGCCCGGTGGGTGTGGGGGTCTGCGGGCGGGGGCTTATCGGAATCTGGAAGACCCCTTTAACAAAGGGGACCCCCAGATCCTGCCCCCCCATGTGAATTGGTAAGGGGTACCCCTACCATTTCACAAAGAAAGTGTAAAAAAAAACAAAACACAGACACCGTTGGGAAAAGTCCTTTATTAAAAAAAAAAAAAAAGATTCCAGCGGTGGTAATCCACTCTCGTTATCCTGCGATGGGTGATCTCCTCTCTGGGATCCAGCGATGGATGATCTCTCCTTTTCGGGGTCCAGGCTCCAACGATGATGTCCAGCGCAGTGAGGTACAGCATCCTGTCTCCACCGGAGACACCCCGGGAATCCCGGCAGCCTGACAGGTCTCTTCTGTAGCTGAGGGCGAGGCCAGCCGTCACGTGACCCTGTCCCCCTCTGACGCAAGGGGAAACCCGGGCTTCCCCAGTGACGTGCGGAAACCTGCGTTACATCAGAGGGGAGTGGGGTCACACGAATGTCACTGGGGAAGCCCGGGTTTCCCCTTGCGTCAGAGGGGGACAGGGTCACGTGACGGGTGGCCCCACCCTCAGCTACAGAAGAGACCTGTCAGGCTGCCGGGATTCCCGGGGTGTCTCCGGTGGAGATGGGATGCTGTTCCTCGCTGCGCTGGACCTCATCGCTGGAGCCTGGACCCCGGAGAGGAGAGCATCCATCGCAGGATACCGAGAGTGGATTACCACCGCTGGTATCTTTTTTTAATTTTTTTTATTTTTAATAAAGGACTTTTCCCAACGGTGTCTGTGTGTTTTTTAGCATCCTCCCCATGTTGAGGGCATGTGGCCTGGTACGGTTCAGGAGGGGGGGCGCTCTCTCACCCCCCTCTTTTCCTGCGGCCCTCCAGGTTGCATGCTTAAAATCCATACCAGACCTGAAGGGTCTGACACCCCGCAACACCGATCTAGGTAAAGAGTCTCCGACGGAGATTCTTTACCACGTGATCAGCCGTGTCCAATCACGGCTGATCACGATGTAAACAGGAAAAGCCGGTGATCGGCTTTTCCTCACTGGCGTATGCCCACACTGGACCACCAGGGATGCCACCAGACCACCAGGGATGCCCACCACCAGGTATGCCACCCTAGACCACCAGGGATGCCAATCAGTGCCCCTAATGGATGCCAATCAGTGCCCACAATGGATGCCAATCAGTGCCCACAATGGGCATCACTGACTGGCAGGCATTATTGTTTGGCACTGATTGGCATCCATTACTGCAACACATTACAGTACAGTGCCACCTATCAGTGCCCATCCATGCCACCTATCAGTGCCCATCCATGCCCATCCATGCCACCTATCAGTGCCCATCCATGCCGCCTATCAGTGCCCATCCGTGCCGCCTATCCGTGCCCATCCTTGCCGCCTATCTGTGCCCATCCGTGCCACCTATCTGTGCCCATCCATGCCGCCTACCTGTGCCCATCCGTGCTGCCTACCGGTGCCCATCCGTGCCGCCTATAGGTGCCCATCCGTGCCACCTCATCTGTGCCCATCAGTGCCGCCTCATTGGTGCCCATCAGTGCCGCCTTGTCAGTGCCCGTCAGTGCAGCCCCATCAGAGCCCATCAGTGAAGGAGAAAACTTACTTATTTACAAAGTTTTGTAACTGAAACAAAAAAAAACGTTTTTTTTTCAAAATTTCCAATCTTTTTAAAAAAAAAAATAGCAGAAAATAAAAATCGCAGAGGTGATCGAATACCACCAAAATAAAGCTCTATTTGTGGGAACAAAATGATAAAAATGTAGTTTGGGTACAGTGTAGCATGACCGCGCAATTGTCATTCAAAGTGCAACAGCGCAGAAAGCTGAAAATTGGTCTGGGCAGGAAGGTGTATAAGTGCCCTGTATGGAAGTGGTTAAAATCACTGCTCCCGAAAAAACGGTCGTTTTTAAAACTTTTTTTTGCATTGATACATGTCCCCTGGGGCAGGACCCGGGTCCCCAAACACTTTTTATGACAATAACTTGCATATAAGGCCACTTTCACACTGAGGCGCTTGAAAAACTGCCAGTAAAACACAGCGCTTTTGAAGCGCTTTTCAGGCGCTTTTGAAGCGCTTTCAATTAATTTCAATGGAGAGGGGCGTTTTTTCAGCGCACTGACCCAGTGTGAAAGGATTCATTGATTTTAATGGAAATAAGTTTTTGTGCGCTTTTTTTTTTGAGTAAAAGTGCCTGAAAAGCGCCTCAGTGCGAAAGTGGTCTAAGCCTTTAAAATTAGCACTTTAGATTTTTCATGTTCGAGTCCCATAGACTTTAACGGGGTTCGGATGTTAGAACAAATTTATTGCCTGTTTGCAAGTTCTGGTGCGAACCGAACTGGGGGGGTGTTTGGCTCATCCCTATTTACCGCTGACGCCCGGGTCCTAGCAGTGTGAAAGGGCTCTTAGTACGTAGGGTTCAATATTGAGTTGGCCAACCCTTTGCAGCTATAACAGCTTCAACTCTTCTGGGAAGGCTGTGCATAAGGTTTAGGAGTATGTCTATGGGAATGTTTGACCATTCTTCCAGAAGCGCATTTGTGAGGTCAGGCACTGATGTTGGACGAGAAGGCCTGGCTCGCAGTGTCCTCTCTATATCATCCTAAAGGTGTTCTATCAGGTTGAAGTCAAGACTTTGTGCAGGCCAGTCAAGTTCCTTCACCCTAGACTCCCTCCAGAGGTGGTTTGGCCAGTTTAGTAGATTGTTTTAAGAAAAGCCTGGATTATTTCCTAGATGCACAAACTTGGATACCATCATTTATAGGTAAAGTTTATCCAGGGAATATCAGAATGCCTTTTGGGGGATCAGAAAATGATTTTTTTCTCCTGTTAAAGCAAATAGGATCATACTTTGCTGGGGGTTTTTTTTTGCCTTCCTCTGGATCAACTGTGGATATAGGATTGTGTATAAAGGATTGTATATTTTTTCTATTGGTTAAACTAGATGAATTTGTGTCTTTTTTCAGCAAGACTAACTATGTATCTATATGAGACTGCACAATTATATTTATACATAGTTACATAGTTACATAGTTAGTCAGGTTGAAAAAAGACACAAGGCCATCTAGTTCAACCAATAATATACACCCTGCACAACATCTGTAACAGAAAGGAGGAGGTTAAATGGGAAAAAAGGGTGGGGCCATCTTTTTAATATAAAGAATATCTAAAAATCAACATTTTTTTTTTTTTTAGTAGTGTGGGGATTAGGCTCTAATAGGCTTAAAAAAATGGTGGGCTGGGGGCGCAGAGCACTGCAAACCGAGCCCATCCAGTTGTGTGACAATAGCGAATGAATATTCACTATTTTTACACTGATTCTCCTCCCGGCCCAACAGGAAGCGTTTCCCGATTGGCCGAAAGGAGAAGCATTCCGATTGGCCGCCAAGGAGGAGGGAGGAGACGGAAGACGCCGTGATGCCCGCAGAGGAGAGCAGGGATAGGGAAGCCATCCCATGATGCCCGTCGCTTGTCGCCCGGGTGAAGTGCTGCCCGCCATAGATGGGGTAAGTGCTCCGGACCCGACCGACTGGACCGGGGAGGGGGGTTTGGATGGCTGTGGATGCACTGTTTACCACCCCCCCCCCCCAAAAAAAATTACTGCCAGCCCCCACTGTTAAGAGGGGATTTGTTTGGAGAGTTTTCCATCTACTTCCTGTTGTATGTTTACAACAGGAAGTAAGGGAAATCACCATCAGAATCATGGGCAGAATCGCGCTATTCTGCCTGCATTTTGGATCACACTAAAAACATGCCAAAATGTGCTATGTGCATTTGGGTGCCATTCATTCATTAATGGCACCCCAAATGCACTAAAGAAGTAACAAAACCTGCTATTCAAAAAATGTGCCAACGTCTGCTCCAAAAGAGGATACGGGAGCTATTTTGGTGCATTTTTTGGAGGGCAGCCCATTCAAGTGAATGTTGCTCCAAAATAAGCACAAAAAATGCTTCGTTCAGTTGTGAACAGAGCCTACTGGAGCACAGGCAGCAAGTAAAAAAAAACCTGATAAAGATTTTAAACTTTACCTTATCTATCCAAAATAAAAATAAATATTATATGACATTCCTAACATATATTCCTAATTTTCTATATTATATTATATTATATTATATATTCCTAAATATATTCCTAATTTCCATATATTCCTAATTTTGTACTTTTTTTATTACTGTATTTATTGGCGTATAACACTCACTTTTTTACCCTGAAAATAGAGGGTAAACTGTGCCTGCGTGTTATACGCAGGGGGCTGTGGAACGTTTCTTTCCTGAAACCTCCCTCTTAAAGTTAGGGTGCGTGTTATACGCCTGTGCGTGTTATACGCCAATAAATATGGTAATTATTTAAACCTCAGCCCACAGCTGGCAGTGATATTTTTAAACCACCCAAAGTTTAAATACATGTTATAGCCCCGGCTTTTATGCGTAAGGGACTTTTCAGGACATCAATTGTCTCACTGTTGTTCCCAAAGGTTTAGGGTCATAGCTTGTGGTCAAATTGTAGGCATCCCCTGCATCAGTAGTTTCATCTTTGATAAAAAATACTTTCAAAGAATTTGCACAGGTAGAGGTATGCCAGGGCTGCAGCTTTACAACTGTAGCGGCCTCACCCTCTCTCTCTTCTTTAGCGGTTACTCTGGCTCTGGTCTAGGGGTACCTTGAAGGGGAGAGCGAGGTGCGCCATGGCCCATGTCCTCTAGATTACAGCATGTAGAGGTGAAGGCCAGCACCAGATTACCTTCGGGCTGTGTATACACTCAGAGCCAAGTCTGTTCTGCTGATAACCCCCTTTGCTCCCAGTAATTAATAATAAAGGTAATACTGCGCTGATGTGAACAATGAAAATAACGTGCTATTAGCAGCTAGGCTGCAACATAAAAATATGTGAAGCCATATCAAGTAAATAGTAATTAAGAAAATATGTCGCGCACAAACATGTGAAAAGAATAGGACTCTAGTGAGAGTTCCTCTAAAGATGTGAAAAATAGGTAAACGTGAATAAACTTATATGTGTATATGCACGAAAATTAATACGTAAACAAATACAGGGACTAAACCCCTGCTCAAATTACAGAGCCTGTGATCAAACAAAAAATGTGTAAGCAAATGAAATTACCTAAATACTACTAAACAGTAATACTAGACTAATATGTGTATAATATTTAAATCAAGCAAAAATTACTGGATACTATAATCAAATATTACTGTAATAGTGCTCTAAAATATTAAAATGACAACAATAGGAAAGTCTATTCCTTAAAGTGGAGCTCCACCCTAAATTTTCACTTCTGGTAATCGGATTCCTCCCCCCCTCCGGTGTCACAATTGACACCTTTCAGGGGGGAGGGGGGTGAAGATACCTGTCTAAGACAGGTATTTTCACCCACATCCGGGTGTCCTCTCTCCGGGAATCTGCGGGAGTGACGTCACTTCCCCCAGACTTCCCGTAGTGTTCTGGGAGACACTCGGCTCCCAGAACACAGGAGGACGAATCAGAACGGCACAGCGCGACTCGCGCATGCGCCGTAGGGAACCGGGCATGAAGCCGCAGGGCTTCACTTCCTGGTTCCCTCAGCGAGGATGGCGGAGGGAGCAGCAGAGTGACGAGCGATTGCTCGTCCTCTGCTGCGGACGTCGCTGGACTCCAGGACAGGTAAGTGTCCAAATATTAAAAGCCAGCAGCTGCTGTAGCTGTAGCTGCTGGCTTTTAAAAAAAAAAATTCCGGCGGAGCTCCGCTTTAAAGGGTTCAGAAAAGGTCCAATAACAACAAACAGTTGCTTCAGATGAAAAAAAAGCAGGGGGTGGTGAGGAAATGTTGAAAAGGGTAGTGCCCAGGATAGATCCACAGAAATCGTAGGGGAGCTGCATCCACCACGGTGAGTATGAAATCAAGGTGGGTACCTTACCGCAAAAGGTGGACCTCCACTGTGGCAAGGTCAGAAAAGCCTGCAGATATCACCCTCTGCGGGGTATTGGTGCTGATCCTGGGGATGTCACAACTCCGAGATCCTGATATTCCCTCTACCTCTAGTTGTACTGTTTCCTCCACTGGTGGCTGATGTAATCCAATTTTTGAGAGGAACCAACAGACCTCCGGTGTAGATACCAAAAAAAAAGAGGGGGGGGGGGACTCGGATAGTATATTACCTCAAAAAACTTTATTCTGATTATCAAGGTGCAAAAAAGAATACAAAGTTCGTAAAACTGGTTTAAAAATTGCCGGCATAAAAGGTCCTAGCGTTCGTCCGTGCTTCCGGGGTCACGTGATAATAGTGACGTCAGCGCGTAGCACCGCCCTCCCAGTAATTGGAGTACCACACACTGAAAAGGTCCAACACTTATTTATTCCATAACGGCAAACAAATAGTCCTTTGCGAGCAGACAGTTTGAGACCCATAGAACAGTTCAGTATTGGTGGGGAGTAGGTCAAGGCACAATCCTCAAAGAAAACAAAACCAATGAGGTTTCACCAACGGTTGCTAAGCACGGTGGCTGTAAGACGTACTTTTTGGCTTCTGAGTCTCTTCCAGCGACTCTAATGAACAGGAACTGGAGTTACCTTCGCTACGTTGCAGCCCCTGTCAGGGGGAAGACATCCCTGCAAGGGAGTTACCAGAGGCCCCGCCGTCACCGGATTAATGCTGTACTGGGCTTTTCGGAAGGGTTACACTCCCCGGCCTCCTCACCTTAGATACGGGTCCCAACACCTTAGGGCCCCTCGGACTCCTCCACCCTCGCGGAACCCAGTCGAAGTTACTGGGCCCCAGGCCTTGGTCATAGTACCTCACCCCAGGCTTAAGGTGCCTGGGATGGACTCCATCCCTCGCTTCGGCCAGGTCAAGGGCACCTGGGCCCGGAACTCCGGAACGCCAGCACCCAGGCTGAAGGTGCCTGGGCACGGCTGCGTCCTCCAACTCTGAACCCCAAGGTCAGGGCGTCCGCCCCTTTTATCTCCTCTCCCTTTGCGTCACAGCGGGTTCCCCGCCCCTCTGTACCAGTGCCAGGAAAGGACAAAAACGGAACAGTCCTGCGGTGCGGGTTCAACTCCGGCCCAGGGCGACAACGCCACCTGCAGGCCGCAGGGAACCTTGCACCACCAGAGTCCTCCAAGAACCACAAAAGGGATTCTCAGACTCCCTAACAATTAGTACATCTGGGTTGAATAACCCAGATGTTCCCCCCCCCCCCAATTTACATGCCCGCTACACAACATTGAGACTGATCCGAGGATTTTAGTAAAGGCAGGAACTCCAACTAAGCAATCAGTTGTATAAAAGTACTGGAAAGGTCCACATCCATAGTGGAGAAGGATCTGGGGGTTTTGGTAGATCATAAGCTCAATAATAACATGCAATGCCAAGCTGCGGTTTCCAAAGCGAGCAAAGTCCTTTCTTGTATTAGGAGAGGTATGGACTCCAGAGAAAGAGATATCATTTTGCCCCTGTACAAATCATTAGTAAGACCTCATCTGAAATATGCAGTTCAGTTTTGGGCACCAGTTCTCAAAAAGGATATCGGGGAACTGGAAAAAGTGCAGAGAAGGGCAACCAAACTGATAAGAGACATGGAGGAGCTCAGCTATGAGGAAAGATTAGAGGAACTGAATTTATTCACTCTTGAGAAGAGGAGATTAAGGGGGGATATGATCAACATGTACAAATACATAAATGGTCCATATAGTGAACTTGGTGTTGAGTTATTCACTTTAAGGTCATCAAAGAGGACAAGGGGGACACACTTTATTGCCGTGTACACACCAGTTAGAGCTGAGAAAATGTGGATTTGACTCCCTCCAGAGGTGGTTCTGGCCAGCTCAATAGATTGCTTTAAGAAAGGCCTGGATTCTTTTCTAAATGTACATAATATAACTGAGTACTAACATTTATAGGTAAAGTTGATCCGGGGAAAATCCGTTTGCCTCTCCGGGGAACAGGAAGGAATTTTTTCCCCTGCTGTAGCAAATTGGATCATGCTCTGCTGGGGATTTTCGCCTTCCTCTGGATCAACTGTGGGTGAAGGATTGTGTATATTGGATTGTATTTCTTATTTTTTTTGGTTTAACTAGATGGTCTTTTTTCAACCTGACTAACTATGTAACTATCAATATCTACAAGTGGACAAGGACCTGCAAAAATGTTTTGCTGAATCCTTTGTACTGTGTTCAATGTCGGCCTGGAAGGAATTTATTTTTTTCCGCAATAAAACGAGAGTTTCACTTTATAAATATCTTCAGGACTAAAAAAAAATGGCCGCTGAAATGGATTGCAGCCATCACTCCCTGTTCTAATGAAGTAGACAGAGATAATAAATCTTTCCAGCTCCCTTAAAAGTGATAACAGCCTGCTCTTGGCCTTGAACAAGCAGCTGGCCAGCTGAACATAATGATGAATATTCATGACGCTCCTCATGTAGGTCCTACCTCCCCTTCTAATGGCTGGGCAATAAAATCTGAATTTGTCTTATGACATCTGAGCAACAGCCAAGCAGGGGAAGCAGCGCCCCGTCATTATCCGTGTCTCACTAACTTTATTTCAACATTGATTTATGAAAACTGCAAAACCTGCAGTAAACATTGTATCGAAAGAAAGGCAGGATAACACCATGGTAAATCTTTCTATGTAACCCTTACCCTACATAGTATCCCCTGCCTCGGTCAGGAAGGTGTGGACAGTAGGGGTGAGAGAATGTGCCTGGGTTGGGTTGGCAGGGGTTCTTTAAATTCTGCATGAAGCCTGAAAATTCCAAACTTAAAATTAAGTCCATTTGGGAGATGGGTGAATTATATTCTGACCATTTTATAGGCTAATAAATGAGGAATTGTAAAAAAAAAAAAATAGAAAGGGGCATGGGGAGCTAGGAGCTGCCAAGGGGAACAGGTAGCAATGCAAAAGAATTTAAATAAAAAATACTGTATGGTGGGGGGGAGAGTGGTCCTTCCTTGTAATGCTAGTTCCAATAAGACAGGGGAAAATACCATTCATTTGAATGAAGAATCGAAAAAGCCACCTCCAAACCTCCTAAACTAAAGAGAAACAGAGGGGAGGGGCAGCAATGGGACCTTTATTGTACCACATTGAGAAAACAAATCCACAGCCATTTAAAAGGGCCCGGCATACAACTTTATTATGGTATATAGTGCCTTGAGAAAGTATTCACACCCCTTGAAATTTTCCACATTTTGTCAAAAACATAAATATTATTATTATTATACATGATGTATATAGCACCAACAGTTTACGCAGCGCTTTACAATGTAGAGGGGGGACTGTACAATCACAGTACAGTTCAATACAGAAGGTACAGGAGGGCCCGGCTCGTATAACTTACATTCTAAAGGGAGGGGGTGGTGGTACAAAAGGTAATAACTGCGGAGAATGATTTGATATGATATATTTATGATATATATTTATTTTTATATATATATATATATATATATATATATATATATATATATGATTTATTTGTATATATTTTTATATATATGATTTGATATACCATATATACTCGAGTATAAGCCGACCCGAATATAAGCTGAGGCACCTAATTTTACCACAAAAAACTGGGAAAACGTATTGACTCGAGTATAAGCCTAGGGTGTCCATCTGCATGCCTCACTTTGCCTCACTGTGCCCATGCCTCACTGTGTCCATGCCTCACTGTGCCCATGCCTCACTATGTCCATGACTAGACTGACGTTTAACATGGGAGTCTATAGAAGGGGTGCCCAGTTTTGAAAAATCGGTGCTCCCCGGCCATAGGTCCCCCAGACAACAATCTTTGCACATTTGTAGAGAAGAAATGGGGCTACATGTGTGGAGAAATGACCATTTAACATGGGAGTCTATGGAAGGGGTGCCCGGGTTTGAAAAATCGGTGCTCCCCGGCTGTAGGTCCTCCAGACAACAATCTTTGCACACTTGTAGAGGAAGAGTGGGGCTAAATGTGTGCCAAGTTTGGGGCCCAAAGTCCGGAAGATCAGGCGCAAAAAGATGACTCGAGTATAAGCCGAGGGGGGCATTTTCAGCACCAAAAAATGTGCTGAAAAACTTGGCTTATACTCGAGTATATACGGTATTAAAATATATTTTATTGGGATTTTATGTGATAGACCAACACACATGTGGCACATAATTGTGAAGTGGAAGAAAAAAGGTAAATGGCTTTTAATTTTTTTTACAAATAAATATGTGAAAAGTGTGGGGTACGTTTGTATTCAGCCCCCTGAGTCAATACTTGTATGAAGCACTTTTCACTGCAATTACAGCTGCGTGTTTTTTTGACGATGTCTCTACCAGCTTTGCACATCTAGAGAGTGACATTTTTGCCCATTCTTCTTTGCAAAATAGCTCAAGCTCTGTCAGATTGGATGGAGAGCGTCTGTGAACAGTAATTTTCAAGTCCTGCCACAAATTCTCAATTGGATTTAGGTCTGGACTTTGACTGGGCCATTCTAACACATGAATATGCTTTGATCTAAACCATTCCATTGTAGCTCTGGCTGTATGTTTAGGGTAGTTGTCCTACTGGAAGGTGAACCTCTGCCCCAGTCTCAAGTCTTTTGCAGACTCTAATGCCGCGTACACACGACCATTTTTCTCATCGGGAAAAATTTAAAATTTTCTCTTTGACGAGAAAAACGACCGTGTGTGGGCTTTTCCTCATTTTTCCAGACGAGAAAAATGGCATGAATCACAACGAGAAAAATTAGAACATGCTCTAATTTTTCTCGTCGTGATTCACTGCATTTTTTTCCGCGGCAGTTTTCCCATAGGGAAACACTGCCAGGGAGCCTACACATGGTCGTTTTTCTCGACCAAGAGAAAAAATGTCAGGAAAACCGGCCGTGTGTAGGGGAACAAGCCGTTCCTCGTTTTTCCTGTCGATTTTCTCGACGGTGTTTTCACCGTCGAGAAAATCGATCGTGTGTACACGGCATTACAGGTGTTCTTCTAAGATTGCCCTGTATTTGGCTCCATCCATCTTCCTATCAACTCTGACCAGTGTGAGGGGGTTAGCTCGGCAGTGGGTGTGTGTGACCCCCGGGATGGGCTCCCCACACAAAACAGGCCCAGCAAACGGAGGTTGTGGTTTTCAAAATCAAAAAAAGGTGCGGTTTATTTTCTATTTACAGTGACAAAACACAGCAAAGCAAAAGAAACATAACCAAAATAAATCCTGGTCAAGTTGACCTCTGACTAAACATACAGGTTTCCTAACTAACAACTGGGATCAGCCTAGTGCTGTCCTAGTCCCTAAGTCCCTGGTTTAGTAAAAGTCCAAACAAATAGCCACACAGGCTTTGCCTCACCGCACAGGGGTTCACTCTCCCTAGACAGTCCACACAGGTCTGGTTCCAGGCATGAGCTAACATCTAATGAAGCTGGGAGTTCTTATAGAGGCCTAAATGAGCTGACAAGCTTCAGCTGGCCTCATCAACTCCCTGTCTGTACGACGCCCAGCCCTCTCCCTAGAGGTATGAGTCATCCATGAGCCCACTAGCCTTATACAACTCTCCACCTAGTTGTATAAGTCGGCGTAAAGCCTGAATCTGGGCGAAATATATCTACCCCCCTGGATGCAACCAGGTGACTTTACCTTCCTGCTGTCACATACCCCCCCCTCTTGTTTTAACCTCGGGGTTGGAACACCAGCAATCAGGCATTCATGTACTCGAGACAAAGCATCCACATTCCCCATTTGAACGCCAGGGCGATGCTTTACTGTGAAGTTGAATTCCTGGAGGGCCAGGAACCACCTATTCACTCTTCTATTTGTTTCCTTGTTTTGAGCCATCCACTTTAACGGAGCGTGATCCGTAACCATGTCAAAGTGCCTACCTAGCAGGTAGTACCGAAGGGAATCTAGAGCCCACTTCACCGCTAAGCACTCCTTTTCAACGGTGGCGTAATTTACCTCATGGGACTTCAACTTCCTGCTGAGGTAAATGACTGGGTGCTCTTCCCCGTTCCAGACCTGGGACAATACTGCTCCTAACCCCACATCTGACGCATCACTTTGTACGACAAAGTCTTTAGAGAAGTCGGGTGAGTACAACACTGGCTGGCTACATAAGGCTTGTTTCAAGAACTGGAATGCTGCCTCAGCCTCGGGGGTCCATTTAATCATGACCGACCCTTTCCCCTTCGTCAGGTTGGTTAGGGGCACAGCCTTAGAAGCAAAGTGGGGAATGAATCGCCGATAATACCCAGCGATTCCCAGAAAGGCTCGTACCTGCTTCTTGCTGTTGGGACGTGGCCAACTCTGGATGGCCTCGACTTTGTTGAGTTGGGGTTTTATTACTCCCCTCCCAATGGTGTACCCAAGATATTTGGCCTCCTCCTGCCCAATGGTACACTTCTTGGGGTTAGCCGTAAACCCCGCTTCCCGAACAGAGTCCAGGACTGCTTGCACTTTTGGCAGATGTGAGGCCCAATCTGTGCTATGGACAATTACGTCATCCAGGTAAGCCGCAGCATACTTCCGATGGGGCCTCAGCATCTGGTCCATTTTCCGCTGGAATGTGGCCGGCGCATTCTGTAACCCGAACGGCATTCTTTTATATTGGAACGCCCCGTCTGGGGTTACAAATGCGGTTTTCTCTTTGGCCGACTTGGCCAGGGGGATTTGCCAATACCCTTTTGTGAGGTCAAGAGTCGTCATGTATCGGGCTGTTCCCAGCCGGTCGATCAACTCATCTATACGTGGCATGGGGTAGGTGTCAAATTTTGTAACTTTGTTCAACTGACGAAAATCGTTACAAAATCGCCAGCTCCCATCCGGTTTAGGCACCAACACGATGGGACTAGACCAATCACTTTGGGACTCCTCTATCACCCCTAAGTTCAGCATTTTCTGTACTTCCTCCCGTATTGCCTCCCGTCGAGCCTCTGGGATCCGATAGGGTTTTAACTTCACCCTTTCACCGGGCGGGGTAATGATGTCATGCTCTACCCCAGATGTTTGTCCCGGCAGCTCAGAGAATACCTCCTTGTTGCGAAGCACAAACTCCTTAACCTCCTGTTGTTGGGGTTGTGACAAGGTGGCTGCTATTCCAACCTCAGGAATCACGCAACCAGTTTGAGCTGGTGACCAAGTGTCTGCGACTAGGGACTCTCTATCCCTCCAGGCTTTCAACAGATTAACGTGATAGATCTGTTCGGGCTTTCGCCTTCCTGGTTGTCTGACCTTGTAATTCACTTCACTCACTTTTTCCATTATCTCGTAGGGGCCTTGCCATTTGGCAAGGAATTTACTTTCAACCGTAGGGACAAGTACCAATATCCTATCCCCCGGGGAAAAGGTACGGGTCTTGGCTCCACGGTTGTACACTCTCTGCTGTGCCAACTGCGCTTGGGCCAAATGTTCCTTCACGATGGGCATTACCTGTGCAATTCGATCTTGCATCAGGGCGACATGCTCAATCACACTCCTGTGGGGAGAACTCTCACTTTCCCAAGTTTCCTTGGCAATATCCAACAGCCCTCTTGGGTGTCTCCCATACAGTAACTCAAAGGGGGAGAATCCCGTAGAGGATTGGGGCACCTCCCTAATAGCAAACATCAAATAAGGAAGTAAACAGTCCCAATCCTTTCCATCTCTATCCACCACTTTCTTCAACATTTGTTTTAGGGTTTTGTTGAATCTTTCAACCAGCCCATCGGTTTGGGGGTGATACACAGACGTACGCAATTGCGTCACTTTGAACAATTTACACAGCTCTTTCATAACCCGGGACATAAAGGGTGTACCTTGGTCCGTAAGCAGTTCTTTACAAATACCCACCCGGCTAAAAACAAGAGATAGCTCTTTGGCTATGGTTTTGGCCGAGGTATTTCGGAGAGGGATCGCTTCTGGATAACGGGTGGCATAGTCCATTATAACTAATATGTACTGGTGCCCCCTAGCGGACTTGATTATAGGACCTACCAAATCCATGGCGATCCTCTCAAACGGGACCTCAATGATGGGTAGAGGGACCAGCGGGCTACGGAAATGTGGCATCGGGGCCAACCTCTGACACACAGGGCAGGAGGAACAATAATTTTCTACGTCCTTCATCACCCCCGGCCAATAGAATCTCTGTAATACCCTCTCTCGGGTTTTCTCTGTCCCCAGATGACCTCCAAGAATGTGCCCATGGGCCAACTCCAACACCAACTTCCTGTAAGGTTTGGGCACCACAAGCTGCTCAACGGTTTCTTCTGCCCTTTTTGCCACCCGATACAGTAGGTCCTTCTCTACGCTGAAGTATGGGTAAGTGCAGGTATTATCTGGGTTCACTAACTCGCCATCTATTTTCACTACGTTTTCCCGTGCCTTTATTAGGGCGGGGTCTTTCAACTGTTCTGTGGCAAAGTTTTCCCTGTGAACCTCAAGATCAGAAAACTCCACAGACGGTAGGTTTTCGTCTGAGGAGGTGGGCTCCTCTCCAGTTTCTTGAGTCTCCCCTGCCAATACTGATAAGGGAAATTCCGGAGAGTCCTCACCACTCTCAGGGGAGTTCTGGCTATCACATTCCTGGTACATAGGGGCACCAGTGAGGGGCTCAGGATCATCCCACAGTTCCCAGAACTTCGGAAAATCCCTTCCCACAATGGCGTCATGCGGTAACTGAGATACTAAGCCCACTGGATGAGAGAGGGTACCTTTGGGGGTCTCGAAACACACTGTAGTCACTGGATACTCTCGGGTGTCCCCATGCACACAAATAACAGCTACCTTGCTATTCCCAGAGACCTCTGTTTTAACTAACTCAGCCTTTATCAGGGTCACAAGGCTACCTGAATCCAGCAATACCACAACATTTCTACCATTAACACACATTTTGCATAAATGTTTCTCAGTTCCTCGAATGGCAGTGCATGCGACTGTCGCACACAGCGACTGACGTCTGCCCGTCAGAAAGTCACACTGCATGGATTCCTCCACAACCGGGCAATTGGCTGCAATATGTCCCGCTTGCCGGCAGCGGTAGCAAACGATCCTTCTTGCCGCCTCTTGAGCCGCTGATTTCCCAGGCTGTTCTCGCCAAACTTGGGGTAGAGCTCCCACCCTCTCACTCTCTCCACCCTCACCCCTTGGAATCCTCTTATCCGCCCCTGGGGATGGTCTGGTCTTAGGGTGGAAAGTCCGAGTGTCTCTGGAAGAGGCCGTCAGGTTCTCTGTAGCCAAGTATTTCTCCACACGATCCACAAGACCATCGGCCGTCTCTGGGTCTCCATGGCTTACCCACTTTTGGATGGCAGTAGGAAGAGCTCTCAAAAACCGATCCATTACAACACGTTCCACAATCTTTGGTGCGGACAAAGTCTCTGGCTGTAGCCACTTTCTGCTCAGGTGAATGAGATCATACATTTGAGACCTGGGGGGTTTTCCAAGCTGGAAAGTCCAGTTATGCACACGCTGAGCCCGGACAGCCTGGGTGACACCCAGCCTTGCCAATATTTCAGCTTTTAGCATCACATAGTCTTTTGCTTGGTTAGGCTCTAGGTCATAGTAAGCTTTCTGCGATTCACCAGTTAACAGAGGAGCCACCAGTCCAGCCCACTGCTCCTCAGGCCACTTTTCTCTTTCAGCGGTCCTTTCAAATGTGGTCAAAAATACCTCTGGATCATCCTCTCCAGTCATTTTTGTCAATAAACGACTCACCCCAAAGGACGCGGTATTAGTGGGACGGCTTTCCTCACTGGTCTGCGGACGTTGCTGCATTACTGCTTCCATCTGTTGTTGTAGTCTCTGCTCTTGCTTCTGCAACAGGTCTATGAAGCGGGCCTCAGATTGCTGCTGGGCTCGTTGCTGAGCCTCCAGACTCTGTTGCAAAGTTGCGTTTGTCTGCTGCTGGGCTGCAAGGCTCCTTTGCAAACCTGCATTTGTCTGCTGTTGATTGGCATTTGCTAGAGCCAGCTGCTTCAGTATCTCCTCCATGCTGGCTTAAAAAAAACTGCCACTGGTTCTCCACCAACTGTGAGGGGGTTAGCTCGGCAGCGGGTGTGTGTGACCCCCGGGATGGGCTCCCCACACAAAACAGGCCCAGCAAACGGAGGTTGTGGTTTTCAAAATCAAAAAAAAGGTGCGGTTTATTTTCTATTTACAGTGACAAAACACAGCAAAGCAAAAGAAACATAACCAAAATAAATCCTGGTCAAGTTGACCTCTGACTAAACATACAGGTTTCCTAACTAACAACTGGGATCAGCCTAGTGCTGTCCTAGTCCCTAAGTCCCTGGTTTAGTAAAAGTCCAAACAAATAGCCACACAGGCTTTGCCTCACCGCACAGGGGTTCACTCTCCCTAGACAGTCCACACAGGTCTGGTTCCAGGCATGAGCTAACATCTAATGAAGCTGGGAGTTCTTTTAGAGGCCTAAATGAGCTGACAAGCTTCAGCTGGCCTCATCAACTCCCTGTCTGTACGACGCCCAGCCCTCTCCCTAGAGGTATGAGTCATCCATGAGCCCACTAGCCTTATACAACTCTCCACCTAGTTGTATAAGTCGGCGTAAAGCCTGAATCTGGGCGAAATATATCTACCCCCCTGGATGCAACCAGGTGACTTTACCTTCCTGCTGTCACACCAGCTTCCCTGTCCCTGCTGATGAAAAGCATCCCCACAACATAATGCTGCCACCACCATGTTTCACAGTGGGGATGGTGTGTTCAGGGTGATGTATTTATATACGTGTGCACTGCGCTTAAGAATGCATTAAACAGATAATAGTGCTGCTACTTATATCAAAAATGCAAATTTGACAAATATATTACAAAAAAACATGCATTTCACAATAGCGCTTAAAAAGAACTCAAAACAGAAAAAATGTGTCCATAGAATACATATAACAGTGCCCAAATATATCTTGCGGTCCCCACAAGGCATAAATTCCAATCCACCTAAATGTTAGAACACCAATGCCTTCACCACAGTGATATGTAACACTTCAGCTCCCTTAAAGTGGTTTGTTTTTTTTTGTTTTTAAATAACAAACATGTTATACTTACCTCCACTGTGCAGTTCGTTTTGCACAGAGTGGCCCCGATCCTGCTGTTCTGGGGTCCCTCGGCGGCTGTCTCGGCTCCTCCCCGCAAGAGTTAAACCCCCTTCATGGGAAGCTCTCTCCCAAGGGGGTTAGCTTGTGGGCGCGCTCCCGTGATACAGCCGGCGGCTATAGCCGCCCCCGGCGCTGTGTCATTGGATGTGATTGACAGCAGCGCGAGCCAATGGCTGCACAGCAGGTGAACGGGCTCAGGTAAGTAAAATGGGGGGGTCAGGTGTTTTTCAGGTTTTGTCAGGTGTTTTTTCACCTTAATGCATAGGATGCATTAAGGTGAAAAAACACAAACCTTTACAACCCCTTTAACCTCCCTGGCGATATGATTCTGTCAGATTTTAGGTGCTGAAAGCGGTACCATTATTCTGCATGGAAATTTGGCGTTTTATATTGCAGGCCTGTAATTCTTAGGAATAACTCACTTTAATCTGTCCAAACCAGTCTAGTAGACATCCCGGGTGTGATAAAGTTCAAAAAACAAAATTATGCATTATAATAAAATAAATAACTATAAAATAATTATAACAAATAATAATATAATAATAATAAAAGTGTTTTTCAGTGTTTGATGACGAATTTCCCCACAAATCGCTATCGCTTAATTCTGCGAGTGATTCTAATTTATTATCGCTGTTTTCCAGCTGGTCTAAAACCACTTTTGACATAAAGGGACACTTTTTGGTTGCTATGGACAATCTCCAGTTTCCAGGCAAAAAAAAAAAGTTTTTATTATATAAAAGTGCATGCAGGACACTGGACAGACCACTAGGGACAATGGGGGTGTGTTATTATTACATACAGTACTGTAATCTGTAAGATTACAGTGTACTGTATGTGTACTGTGTTTTAACTTTTTTGAATTTGGCGCCGATCTCCGTCCCCGTGCGTCGTAACGTCGCAGGGAACGGAGCTCGGCGGCATTCGGCAGTGTGTGAATCGAGCGAGATGACGGCTCGATCACACAGCGGGGAAGCATCGCAGGATCCAGGGGACAAGGTAAGTAACTCTGCCTGGATCACTGCAACGCAGCCCGAGTCTGGCTCGGGGTTACCGCTTTTGGTGCTGAAATTTAACCCCGAGCCAGACTCGGGAATACCGCCAGGGAGGTTAAGAAACAATCTCACCAGATGCTGTTGCCATTCACTCTTGTGTCTGGCAAAAATTGCTTAGGTGTTAGATTGAAGAGCTGTTACTGGATGTCAGACTCCATCCAAATACTTGACTTCACCCTCCACATGTAGGAATAAAAAGTGAAGACAGAGTTTATTAAAAAGTATTGCACGTACATCAGATATAACTCAAACAAGCCTTCATGTTGTCAATACATATAATGCCGGGTGGCACTGTGCTGCGATCTCACCGCTCCTTCACTTGCTCGCACCGAATACAGTTGCCATGTAGCCACACCCAAATGCGTTTCGTCACTTCCGTCTTTATCACAGGGTGTGGCGACATGGTGCGGTAACTAAGCTAAAATATCCTCCTCCTTCCTAATTGGCCAATAGAGCTTTCTTTCAGCACAACACCAAGTGCTTGTAATCACATACAATGTTTTCTGTCTACTCCATTAACCTATTAGTAGCTTACTACTCATACTAAGCCATTAGCTTACTGCTCATACTAAACCATTGCACAATTAATCATAGAGTATCACATAAACACTACTTATGATCCGTCAGAACGGCTTAAAGTTATATAGCAGTTTCTTTCCATCAAACAATGATCAATCAATTTTATCAAAAACCGCCATTTAATTTACCGATAAATAATCAGTATCAATTATTAATATATTCTGATAAATATAAATTCAGGGTAGGAGCAGCGATGCTAATGCTTTTACAACCCAATATATTTACATAAACACATTAATATATGTAGCACACCACCGTAGGAGCTGCTGGTTTAGATTTTGGGCCTTGCACGTTACCTCAACATTCGTTGTCTAGGGGTTGAGAGTCTACAGTAACTTCAATGTCCACACAAGTTATGAATCCTTTTCTTCAGGCTTTATTTTCCAAACAAACTTGTATAGATTAAGGGATGGAGGATCAGGGGGAAGGTTCAGGCACACACAGCAGATCACTGGGGAAAACTTCTAATATACAAAGTCTCACTCACCACTCTCCTTTGAGTGGGTATTGCTCACCCGGATAGGCCCCTCTCACTTGGACTAGCAGCCGGAATGATGCTCGAACAGGTAAGAGATAACAGTCTCTGCCACAGACCTTTTTGATGGTTATGTTGAACCGTTCAGTTATCCTCTGCCACAGGATTTTAGTACCCGGATATCCAGCCTTACAGTCTAAGAGCCTTTAAGCCAACCCGGCAGACTGTAAGGTTACTTTAATTACGGTGCATTCCTCAATAAGGTCCCCAGGCCTTCCGCAAGATACCGGCCTTCCGCTCGGTCCTCTCCTGGACAGGTCCTCCCCTGGTTTCCTCCATTGAGTGGCTTCCTCCCTCAGGATGGACAGCACAAGATCACCTTCAAGCGTAGGCCCCAGTTAAGACAACTGGGCCTACCTTGCATAGTTACAGCCTCGGACCAACGTGGTTCCGAGGCTGAATTCCCAGTAACACATGCCTCGAGCCAGGAGGGCCACGAGGCGAAGAAAAGCCCAGAATAATGGCGTCTGCCCCTTAAGTACCCTTCCCCAGCATGCTCAGCGGGTAGACCACTCCCACTGAACTGTTCCTGGGGAAAGGCACCCAATGCACTTTGGCCTGTTAGTCTTCCACATTGCCTGTAGGTGGTGTTACCACCCCAGGCCAAACAGTGGGAAGTCTTTCCAACACAGCCATAGCCGGAACAGAGGCTGATTTAGCCTTAATTATTTACAGAGTCGGACGAATTTTCATTATTCGGACGTTCGGATGCATCCGAATTAACGAATTACAATGCTAACGAATTCAACCGAATCCAAACGTTTCGAATCGAAAAACCACAGACGAAATTCGAATCGAATTCGAAAAGAATTCTAGTCTAATCGAATTTGAAAACAATTAGAATAGAATCGAAAATATTGGAAATAATCAAATAGAAAAACAATAGAACAGAATAGAATAAAATACAATATATATATTATATTTTATTCTATTCTGTTCTATTTTTTTCTAGTCTATTTTCTATTCTATTCTAATCTTTTCTATTCAAATTAGAATTCATTCTATACGAAATTCGAATGTCGGAAAAAAAATTATATATATATATATATATATATATATATATATATATATATATATATATATAAAAGCATCTTCCAAAATTCGAATTCAGTATATAATGATTTTGATTTTAATAGAAAAGATTTGAATAGAATATAAAAGAATAGACTAGAAAAAAAATAGAACAGAATAGAATAAAATATAATATATTCTGTCCTATTGTTATTATCTGTTTTTCTATTTTATTATAATCTTTTCTGTTCGGTTGAAATAATTTCAAATCCGGTTGAAATATTATCGAATTTGGTTGAAATATTAACGAATGCGGATCAAATATTATCGAATCCGGTAGATATATTTTCGAATTTGGTTGAAATATTTTCGAATGCGACCGATTTTTCGAATTCCAATTAGAGAAGATTAGAATAGAAATAGAAAATAGACTAGAAAAAAAATAGAACAGAATAGAATAAAATATAATATATATATTGTATTTTATTCTATTCTGTTCTATTGTTTTTCTATTTGATTATTTCCAATATTTTCGATTCTATTCTAATTGTTTTCGAATGTGGTTGAAATGATTTCGAATCATGTTGAAATAATTTTGAATCCGGTAGAAATATTTTCGAATCCGAAAGTTTTTACAAATTCGGTCAAAATTCGGTCAGAACAAGATCCGAAAATGAATTAAACGAATCTAACTAAACGAAAGTAATTAATTAACGAATTAAAATGAAACAAAACTAAACAAATTCTTTCCTTTTGCACATGTCTATTCAGAGACACTGTGATACCTATATCCTTTTAGAATGTTCGCCACATGCTCCCCAATTCTTATGTGCAGTGTTAGTTTTCTGCCACACATAGCGTTTTTCCTTGTAGGCCAAAAAGTTCAATTTTGGTCTCATCTGACCAGAGCACCTTCTTCCACATGTTTGCTGTGTCCCCCACATGGCTTCTCGCAAACTGCAAACTGAACTTCTTATGGCTTTCTTTCAACAATGGCTTTCTTCTTGTCACTCTTCCATAAAGGTCATATTTGTGGAGTGCAGACTAATAGTTGTCCTGTGGACAGATTCTCCCCCTGAGCTGTGGATCTCTGCAGCTCCTCCAGAGTTACCATTAGGGATGAGCTTCGTGTTCGAGTCGAACATACGTTCGACTCGAACATCGGCTGTTCGATCGTTCGACGAAGATCGAACGATTTGGGCCGTTCGCGCCAAATTCGAGTGACGCGAACGGCCCACAATGCACTACG
Organism: Rana muscosa; assembly: GCA_029206835.1. Lineage (NCBI taxonomy): Eukaryota > Metazoa > Chordata > Amphibia > Anura > Ranidae > Rana > Rana muscosa. The sequence goes on along the minus strand of JARGYO010005626.1, from coordinate 178,676,124 downwards.
CCATCGCAGTGTCATCCAGGCGCTGTGATTGGCCAAGCATGCACTGTGACCCCGCATGCTTGGCCAATCACAGCGCCGGCAGCGAGGAGAGCAATGATTGGCCACAGGCAGGATGCCTGTGGCCAATTATTGCTGATGGGGTTTAGTACACGCCCCACACTATAAAAGGCCGCCAGCGCGGCGGCCTTGTGTAGTGTGTTCCGGAGCAGGGAAAGAGAAGCATAGGCAGGGACAGTGTCATTTTTTTTCCTTTACATAATCCTGGATTCCTTGTGTTTAGGGACAGATAAGGATAGGTAGGGAGAGTGTCAGTGACAGTGTGCTATTCTGTGCTAATCCTTGTTTGTAGGGACAGAGAGGTACAGTGAGGGAAAGTGTCAGTGTGCTATTCTGTTCTAAACCAATCTTGCTGAACCATATTTTCAATCCTTGAGTTTAGGGACAGAGAGGTACAGTGAGGGAAAGTGTCAGTGTGCTATTTTGTGCTAAATCTTGTTTGTAGGGACAGAGAGGTACAGTGAGGGAAAGTGTCAGTGTGCTATTCTGTTCTAAACCAATTTTGCTGTTCCATATTTTCAATCCTTGAGTTTAGGGACAGAGAAGGACACTCGTAGAAATTATCAGTGTGCTATTCTGTGCTAAATCTTGTTTGTAGGGAGGGACAGAGTAGGACAGTGAGGGAAAGTGTCAGTGTGCTATTCTGTTCTAAAACTATTTTGCTGAACCATATTTTCAATCCTTGAGTTGAGGGACAGAGAGGTACAGTGAGTGAAACTGACAGTGTGCTATTCTGTTCTAAACCAATTTTGCTGTTCCATATTTTCAATCCTTGAGTTGAGGGACAGAGAGGTACAGTGAGTGAAACTGACAGTGTGCTATTCTGTTCTAAACCAATTTTGCTGTTCCATATTTTCAATCCTTGAGTTTAGGGACAGAGAAGGACACTCGTAGAAATTATCAGTGTGCTATTCTGTGCTAAATCTTGTTTGTAGGGAGGGACAGAGTAGGACAGTGAGGGAAAGTGTCAGTGTGCTATTCTGTTCTAAAACTATTTTGCTGAACCATATTTTCAATCCTTGAGTTGAGGGACAGAGAGGTACAGTGAGTGAAACTGACAGGGTGCTATTCTGTTCTAAACCAATTTTGCTGTTCCATATTTTCAATCCTTGAGTTGAGGGACAGAGAGGTACAGTGAGTGAAACTGACAGGGTGCTATTCTGTTCTAAAACTATTTTTGCTGTTCCATATTTTCATTCCTTGAGTTGAGGGACAGAGAGGTACAGTGAGTGAAACTGACAGTGCGCTATTCTGTTCTAAAACTATTTTGCTGAACCATATTTTCAATCCTTGAGTTGAGGGACAGAGAGGTACAGTGAGTGAAACTGACAGGGTGCTATTCTGTTCTAAACCAATTTTGCTGTTCCATATTTTCAATCCTTGAATTGAGGGACAGAGAGGTACAGTGAGTGAAACTGACAGTGTGCTATTCTGTTCTAAACCAATTTTTGCTGTTCCATATTTTCATTCCTTGAGTTGAGGGACAGAGAGGTACAGTGAGTGAAACTGACAGTGCGCTATTCTGTTCTAAACCAATTTTGCTGTTCCATATTTTCAATCCTTGAGTTGAGGGACAGAGAGGTACAGTGAGTGAAACTGACAGTGCGCTATTCTGTTCTAAACCAATTTTGCTGTTCCATATTTTCAATCCTTGAGTTGAGGGACAGAGAGGTACAGTGAGTGAAACTGACAGTGCGCTATTCTGTTCTAAACCAATTTTGCTGTTCCATATTTTCAATCCTTGAGTTGAGGGACAGAGAGGTACAGTGAGTGAAACTGACAGTGTGCTATTCTGTTCTAAACCAATTTTGCTGTTCCATATTTTCATTCCTTGAGTTGAGGGACAGAGAGGTACAGTGAGTGAAACTGACAGTGTGCTATTCTGTTCTAAACCAATTTTGCTGTTCCATATTTTCAATCCTTGAGTTGAGGGACAGAGAGGTACAGTGAGTGAAACTGACAGTGTGCTATTCTGTTCTAAACCAATTTTGCTGTTCCATATTTTCAATCCTTGAGTTTAGGGACAGAGAAGGACACTCGTAGAAATTATCAGTGTGCTATTCTGTGCTAAATCTTGTTTGTAGGGAGGGACAGAGTAGGACAGTGAGGGAAAGGGTCAGTGTGCTATTCTGTTCTAAAACTATTTTGCTGAACCATATTTTCAATCCTTGAGTTGAGGGACAGAGAGGTACAGTGAGTGAAACTGACAGTGTGTTATTCTGTTCTAAACCAATTTTGCTGTTCCATATTTTCAATCCTTGAGTTGAGGGACAGAGAGGTACAGTGAGTGAAACTGACAGTGTGCTATTCTGTTCTAAACCAATTTTTGCTGTTCCATATTTTCATTCCTTGAGTTGAGGGACAGAGAGGTACAGTGAGTGAAACTGACAGTGTGCTATTCTGTTCTAAACCAATTTTGCTGTTCCATATTTTCAATCCTTGAGTTGAGGGACAGAGAGGTACAGTGAGTGAAACTGACAGTGTGCTATTCTGTTCTAAACCAATTTTGCTGTTCCATATTTTCAATCCTTGAGTTGAGGGACAGAGAGGTACAGTGAGTGAAACTGACAGTGTGCTATTCTGTTCTAAACCAATTTTGCTGTTCCATATTTTCAATTCTTGAGTTGAGGGACAGAGAGGTACAGTGAGTGAAACTGACAGTGTGCTATTCTGTTCTAAACCAATTTTGCTGTTCCATATTTTCAATCCTTGAGTTGAGGGACAGAGAGGTACAGTGAGTGAAACTGACAGTGCGCTATTCTGTTCTAAACCAATTTTGCTGTTCCATATTTTCAATCCTTGAGTTGAGGGACAGAGAGGTACAGTGAGTGAAACTGACAGTGCGCTATTCTGTTCTAAACCAATTTTGCTGTTCCATATTTTCAATCCTTGAGTTGAGGGACAGAGAGGTACAGTGAGTGAAACTGACAGTGTGCTATTCTGTTCTAAACCAATTTTGCTGTTCCATATTTTCAATCCTTGAGTTGAGGGACAGAGAGGTACAGTGAGTGAAACTGACAGTGTGCTATTCTGTTCTAAACCAATTTTGCTGTTCCATATTTTCAATTCTTGAGTTGAGGGACAGAGAGGTACAGTGAGTGAAACTGACAGTGTGCTATTCTGTTCTAAACCAATTTTGCTGTTCCATATTTTCAATCCTTGAGTTGAGGGACAGAGAGGTACAGTGAGTGAAACTGACAGTGCGCTATTCTGTTCTAAACCAATTTTGCTGTTCCATATTTTCAATCCTTGAGTTGAGGGACAGAGAGGTACAGTGAGTGAAACTGACAGTGCGCTATTCTGTTCTAAACCAATTTTGCTGTTCCATATTTTCAATCCTTGAGTTGAGGGACAGAGAGGTACAGTGAGTGAAACTGACAGTGTGCTATTCTGTTCTAAACCAATTTTGCTGTTCCATATTTTCATTCCTTGAGTTGAGGGACAGAGAGGTACAGTGAGTGAAACTGACAGTGTGCTATTCTGTTCTAAACCAATTTTGCTGTTCCGTATTTTCAATCCTTGAGTTGAGGGACAGAGAGGTACAGTGAGTGAAACTGACAGTGTGCTATTCTGTTCTAAACCAATTTTGCTGTTCCATATTTTCAATCCTTGAGTTGAGGGACAGAGAGGTACAGTGAGTGAAACTGACAGTGTGCTATTCTGTTCTAAACCAATTTTGCTGTTCCATATTTTCATTCCTTGAGTTGAGGGACAGAGAGGTACAGTAAATGAAACTGACAGTGTGCTATTCTGTTCTAAACCAATTTTGCTGTTCCATATTTTCAATCCTTGAGTTGAGGGACAGAGAGGTACAGTGAATGAAACTGACAGTGTGCTATTCTGTTCTAAACCAATTTTGCTGTTCCATATTTTCAATCCTTGAGTTGAGGGACAGAGAGGTACAGTGAATGAAACTGACAGTGTGCTATTCTGTTCTAAACCAATTTTGCTGTTCCATATTTTCATTCCTTGAGTTGAGGGACAGAGAGGTACAGTGAGTGAAACTGACAGTGTGCTATTCTGTTCTAAACCAATTTTGCTGTTCCATATTTTCATTCCTTGAGTTGAGGGACAGAGAGGTACAGTGAGTGAAACTGACAGTGTGCTATTCTGTTCTAAACCAATTTTGCTGTTCCATATTTTCAATCCTTGAGTTGAGGGACAGAGAGGTACAGTGAGTGAAACTGACAGTGTGCTATTCTGTTCTAAACCAATTTTGCTGTTCCATATTTTCAATCCTTGAGTTGAGGGACAGAGAGGTACAGTGAGTGAAACTGACAGTGTGCTATTCTGTTCTAAACCAATTTTGCTGTTCCATATTTTCATTCCTTGAGTTGAGGGACAGAGAGGTACAGTGAGTGAAACTGACAGTGTGCTATTCTGTTCTAAACCAATTTTGCTGTTCCATATTTTCAATCCTTGAGTTGAGGGACAGAGAGGTACAGTGAGTGAAACTGACAGTGTGCTATTCTGTTCTAAACCAATTTTGCTGTTCCATATTTTCATTCCTTGAGTTGAGGGACAGAGAGGTACAGTGAGGGAAAGTGTCAGTGTGCTATTCTGTTCTAAACCAATTTTGCTGTTCCGTATTTTCAATCCTTGAGTTGAGGGACAGAGAGGTACAGTGAGTGAAACTGACAGTGTGCTATTCTGTTCTAAACCAATTTTGCTGTTCCATATTTTCAATCCTTGAGTTGAGGGACAGAGAGGTACAGTGAGTGAAACTGACAGTGTGCTATTCTGTTCTAAACCAATTTTGCTGTTCCATATTTTCATTCCTTGAGTTGAGGGACAGAGAGGTACAGTAAATGAAACTGACAGTGTGCTATTCTGTTCTAAACCAATTTTGCTGTTCCATATTTTCAATCCTTGAGTTGAGGGACAGGGAGGTACAGTGAGTGAAACTGACAGTGTGTTATTCTGTTCTAAACCAATTTTGCTGTTCCATATTTTCAATCCTTGAGTTGAGGGACAGAGAGGTACAGTGAGTGAAACTGACAGTGTGCTATTCTGTTCTAAACCAATTTTGCTGTTCCATATTTTCAATCCTTGAGTTGAGGGACAGAGAGGTACAGTGAGTGAAACTGACAGTGTGCTATTCTGTTCTAAACCAATTTTGCTGTTCCATATTTTCATTCCTTGAGTTGAGGGACAGAGAGGTACAGTGAGTGAAACTGACAGTGTGCTATTCTGTTCTAAACCAATTTTGCTGTTCCATATTTTCATTCCTTGAGTTGAGGGACAGAGAGGTACAGTGAGTGAAACTGACAGTGTGCTATTCTGTTCTAAACCAATTTTGCTGTTCCATATTTTCAATCCTTGAGTTGAGGGACAGAGAGGTACAGTGAATGAAACTGACAGTGTGCTATTCTGTTCTAAACCAATTTTGCTGTTCCATATTTTCAATCCTTGAGTTGAGGGACAGAGAGGTACAGTGAGTGAAACTGACAGTGTGCTATTCTGTTCTAAACCAATTTTGCTGTTCCATATTTTCATTCCTTGAGTTGAGGGACAGAGAGGTACAGTGAGTGAAACTGACAGTGTGCTATTCTGTTCTAAACCAATTTTGCTGTTCCATATTTTCAATCCTTGAGTTGAGGGACAGAGAGGTACAGTGAGTGAAACAGACAATGTGCTATTCTGTTCTAAACCAATTTTGCTGTTCCATATTTTCAATCCTTGAGTTGAGGGACAGAGAGGTACAGTGAGTGAAACTGACAGTGTGCTATTCTGTTCTAAACCAATTTTGCTGTTCCATATTTTCAATCCTTGAGTTGAGGGACAGAGAGGTACAGTGAGTGAAACTGACAGTGTGCTATTCTGTTCTAAACCAATTTTGCTGTTCCATATTTTCAATCCTTGAGTTGAGGGACAGAGAGGTACAGTGAGTGAAACTGACAGTGTGCTATTCTGTTCTAAACCAATTTTGCTGTTCCATATTTTCAATCCTTGAGTTGAGGGACAGAGAGGTACAGTGAGTGAAACTGACAGTGTGCTATTCTGTTCTAAACCAATTTTGCTGTTCTATATTTTCAATCCTTGAGTTGAGGGACAGAGAGGTACAGTGAGTGAAACTGACAGTGTGCTATTCTGTTCTAAACCAATTTTGCTGTTCCATATTTTCAATCCTTGAGTTTAGGGACAGAGAAGGACACCTGTAGAAATTATCAGTGTGCTATTCTGTGCTAAATCTTGTTTGTAGGGAGGGACAGAGTAGGACAGTGAGGGAAGGTGTCAGTGTGCTATTCTGTTCTAAAACTTTTTTGCTGAACCATATTTTCAATCCTTGTGTTTAGGGACAGAGAAGGATAGGCAGGGGACAGTGTCAGTGTCATTGTTGCTAAGCCTCCTGCACAATATACACCTGAAGGTAGCCCTTATTGCTGTTTTTCCCATCTCCCTGCAGGCCATCCATTAAAATTTCTGGAAGGCAACCAAGGAGAGGCAGACAGTCAGGAGGCAAAAAAAGAGGGCAAGCAGGCTCTGTGTCTGGGGGCAACAGTGCTGGTCGTGTACGCGGTGCATTGTCATCAGCACATGGCCATGGGACACGCTTGTCCTTGTTTTCGGCAGCTGGACATGTTGAGCCACATCATGCCGAAGACTTGGTAGAGTGGATGACCAAGCCCACCTCATCCTCCTCATCCTCTCTCACCCAGGCTCAGGGTACTGGCAAAGCAGCTGCCAAAGCGTCCTCTTCTCTGGTATCATTATCTTCATTAGTCAATCCTTCCCTAGACCCACCATGCCCTCCTCCTGAGGAGTCCCCCGAACTGTTTGAGCACAGTGTTGGGTACATGCTCCAGGAGGATGCCCAGCGTTTGGAAGGATCTGATGATGATACCCAGCTAGAGGAAGGCAGCAGCGTGAGAGCAGAGAGAGGGGATGCTCAAGAAGGACACCAATCTGGCAGTCATGCTCCAGCAGCTGCAGCATACTGCCAGATTGGCTCCAGTGATGAGGAGGGAGGGGATGATGAGGTCACTGACTCCACGTGGGTGCCTAATAGGAGAGAGGAGGAGGAGGAGGAGGATGAGGAGGAGGCACATCTCCAACGAGGCAGGATGCCCTTGAGTGGCCAGCGTATGGGCAGCACACCGACGGAATCACACCGCAGAGCTCCGCCTGTGCAGGGCGCTGCCTCTGCCCATCATTCAAAAAGTTCTTTGGTGTGGGCCTTTTTTGAGGCGAGTGCATCAGATCGCACAGCTGCTGTTTGCAACATATGTCTCAAGCGTATATCGCGTGGCCAAAACATCAGCCGCTTTGGCACCACATGCTTGATCAGACATATGTTGACCTGCCATGCAGCTCGTTGGCAAGCCTACCTTAAAGACCCACACCAAAGAACAAAGCTGACCTCTTCTTGCACCGCATCAGCTGGGATCTCCAACCCCAGTATACCTTCAGTCCTCTCTGAAACCTGCTCTGAGAGGAATGAAGGTGTAGAATTAGGTGTGTCACAGGCAAGTACTTGCGGGCACTCTGCTAGCAGTACACCGACGTCTGATTCTAGCAGGCAAATTTCCCTGCCCCAGCTGCTGGACCGTCGAAAGAAGTTCACTCCCAGCCATCCACATGCCCAGCGGTTGAATGCTAGCTTGGCTAAATTGCTAGCGCTTCAACTGCTGCCTTTTCAGTTGGTAGACTCGGCCCCCTTCCGTGAGTTTGTGCAATGTGCGGTTCCTCAGTGGCAGGTTCCCAAACGCCACTTTTTCGCACGGAAGGCTATTCCGGCTCTCTACAGGCATGGGGAAGGCAATGTCTTGGCCTCGCTGGACAGGGCGGTCAGCGGTAAGGTGCATATTACCGCTGACTCATGGTCCAGCAGGCATGGACAGGGACGTTACCTTTCTTTCACGGCCCATTGGGTCACTCTTTTGGCAGCTGGGAAGTATGCAGGACAAGGTGCAGTAGTGTTGGAGGTTGTTCCACCGCCACGCCTCCAAAATGCTACTACTGGTTGTGACACACCTCTCTCCTCCACCCCCTCCTCTTCTTCTTCCTCCATGGCCTCTTCCTGTGGTTTGTCCTCGGAACCAGCGGTGCTCCGTAGGCGTTCAAGGGGCTACGCAAGTACGCAGGCAAAAAGATGCCATGCCGTGCTTGCGCTGGTGTGTTTGGGGGACAGGAGCCACACTGGGGCAGAGGTCCTGTCTGCTCTGCAGGGGCAGGCCGAGAGGTGGTTGACGCCACGCCAGCTTAAGCCAGGAATGGTGGTTTGCGACAATGGCACCAACCTCCTCTCCGCCCTCCGACAGGGACAACTGACCCATGTGCCCTGTATGGCTCACGTCCTTAACCTGGTGGTGCAGCGGTTCTTGGGCAGGTACCCGGGCTTACAGGATGTCCTGAGGCAGGCCAGGAAAGTCTGTGTGCATTTCCGCAGATCTTATAATGCCAGTGCTCGCCTGGCTGAGCTTCAAAAGGAGTTGAACCTGCCCAAGAACCGCCTTATATGTGACATGCCCACCAGGTGGAACTCAACGTTGGCCATGCTGCAGCGGCTGCACACGCAGCAGAGGGCCATCAATGAGTACCTGTGCGACTACGGCACCAGGACAGGGTCAGGGGAGCTCGGTTTTTTTTCACCACGCCAGTGGGGCATGATCAGGGATGCATGCACTGTCCTGGCACCATTTGAGGAGGCCACGAGGATGGTGAGCAGTGACAGTGCATGCATCAGTGACACTGTACCTCTTGTCCACCTGTTGGAGCACACGCTGCGTGGAATAATGGACAGTAGACATGTGCATTCGTTTTCGTCCGAATGCATTTTCATCCGAATTTCAGCTATTTTCGGTATCGTTTTAACAAACGAAAATGAAAGCACAGAATCCAAAAACCGAAAGATCCGACAAATGCTTTATTTTCGTTTTCGTTGCTACAACAGTTCGATATAGATAGGAGATTCGACGTGACGCTGACAATAACAATCTGTGTCTATCGAACCTGTGGTCGAATGTGCCTAACCTTAACTCTATTAGTCCAAGATTATTCTACATAGGAGAGAAAAGATTCGACATTATAGAGAGAAAAGATTCGACATAGGAGAGAAAGATTCGACATAGGAGAGAAAAGATTCGACATAGGAGAGAAAAGATTCGACATAGGAGAGAAAAGATTCGACATAGGAGAGAAAAGATTTGACATAGGAGAGAAAAGATTCGACATAGGAGAGAAAAGATTCGACATTATAGAGAGAAAAGATTCGACATAGGAGAGAAAGATTCGACATAGGAGAGGAAAGATTCGACATAGGAGAGAAAAGATTCGACATAGGAGAGGAAAGATTCGACATAGGAGAGGAAAGATTCGACATAGGAGAGGAAAGATTCGACATAGGAGAGAAAAGATTCGACATAGGAGAGAAAAGATTTGACATTATAGAGAGAAAAGATTCGACATAGGAGAGAAAAGATTTGACATTATAGAGAGAAAAGATTTGACATTATAGAGAGAAAAGATTTGACATTATAGAGAGAAAAGATTTGACATTATAGAGAGAAAAGATTCGACATAGGAGAGAAAAGATTTGACATTATAGAGAGAAAAGATTTGACATTATAGAGAGAAAAGATTTGACATAGGAGAGAAAAGATTCGACATTATAGAGAGAAAAGATTCGACATAGGAGAGAAAAGATTCGACATTATAGAGAGAAAAGATTCGACATAGGAGTGAAAAGATTCGACATTATAGAGAGAAAAGATTCGACATAGGAGAGAAAAGATTCGACATTATAGAGAGAAAAGATTCGACATAGGAGAGAAAAGATTCGACATTATAGAGAGAAAAGATTTGACATAGGAGAGAAAAGATTCGACATTATAGAGAGAAAAGATTCGACATAGAGAGAAAAGATCACTGCTTGTGGGCGGAACATTCGACCGGAAATGTATGATTGCAGAGTCGTACAGTTTCGCTGCTCCGTCGAATCTTCTTTGAACATTCGACAGACACCATAAGCCTTCAATGACAGATTCGACCTTAATTAATTCAGATTTTCGGACGAATGCAATTTTTAACGAAAAACGAAATAAATAAAAACGAATTTCGGGAGTAACTAAATAAATTTATTTTTTGGACGAAAACGATATTCCGAAACGAAATATTTCAGTGTGCACATGTCTAATGGACAGGGCACTTGAGGCAGAACAGAGGCAGGAAGAGGAGGACTTCCTTGCCTCTCAAGGCCCCCTTTACCCAGACAGTGTTCCTTCTGTCCCACCCATCGCACAGGAAGAGGAGGAGGAGGAGGAGGAGGATTGTGTCAGCATGGAGGTGGAGGCTGGCACTCAGCATCATCAGCAGCACTCTTTTAGGGATGATTTACAGTCCCAAGAAACCAGTGGACTTGTACGTGGCTGGGAGGAGGTGGCTGCGGATCATGTCGTCCTTAGTGACCCAGAGGACTCCGGACTGAATGCCTCAGCTAACCTACGCTGCATGGCCTCCCTGATCCTGCAAAGTCTGCGGAAGGATCCTCGTATTCTTCGGATCAAGGAGAGGGACCATTACTGGCTGGCCACTCTCCTTGATCCACGGTACAAGGGTAAGGTTGCGGACCTTATCGTACCGTCGCAGAGGGAGCAGAGGATGAGACAACTCCGGGAGGCCTTGCAGAAAGGTCTGTGCAACGCGTTCCCAGAGACTGTGAGGTTACAAACTCCTGGTCCTGGACAACGAGTTGCTGAGGCTTCGGGCAGTCAAAGAAGGAGCGGTGGGGAAGGTGGCCGTCTGACCGATGCGTTCAGACAATTCTTTAGTCCGCAGCCCCAAAGTATGATCGGTTCCAGCAACCATCGCCAGCGTCTGATATACATGGTCCAGGAATACCTAGGGGCAAGGTCAGACTTGGACACCTTCCCCACCGAAAATACTCTGGCTTACTGGGTCTTGAGGATGGATCACTGGCCAGAGCTTGCACAGTATGCAATTGAGCTACTGGCCTGTCCTGCATCCAGCGTTCTTTCAGAACGCACATTCAGTGCTGCTGGAGGATTTGTCACGGATCACAGGGTGCGCCTGTCCACCGACTCGGTTGATCGACTGACTTTCATCAAGATGAACCAGTCTTGGATCACCACCAGCTACCACACACCAGATGCTGATATAACAGACTAATTGATTTTAAAATGTCACATCCCTTCAAGACTGATGCTGATGCTGAGTGCCTGTGCTGTTATGTTGACTGGCTATCCTCCTCCTCCTCCTCAATGATATGATTAACGATGATAGCTTGGAAGATCATTTTGGTTTATGGGTGACGCCACCAGTGGCTAAGGCCCAATTTTTCAGCCCCTGTTTAACAGGGGCGTGTAATTAAAATTTTTGATGCAATACTTTGCAACAGGCCTCATTGCTGTGCTCCAAGTACAGTATCTGTGAGGGGTTGCAGTGTTGTGCCACCAGTGCCTAAGGCCCAATTTTTCAGCCCCTGTTCAACAGGGGCATGCAATTATAATTATTGATCTAATAATTCACAGCAGGGACCATTGCTGCGCCCACCAAGAGTAACTGTCAGGCCTTACAGTGTTGTGGCACCAGCACCACCATCACCACCACCACCACCACCAAAGGCCCAATTTTTCAGCCCCTGTTCAACAGGGGCATGCAATTATAATTATTGATCTAATAATTCACAGCAGGGACCATTGCTGCGCCCACCAAGAGTAACTGTCAGGCCTTACAGTGTTGTGGCACCAGCACCACCATCACCACCACCACCACCACCAAAGGCCCAATTTTTCAGCCCCTGTTCAACAGGGGCATGCAATTATAATTATTGATCTAATAATTCACAGCAGGGACCATTGCTGCGCCCACCAAGAGTAACTGTCAGGCCTTACAGTGTTGTGGCACCAGCACCACCATCAAAGGCCCAATTTTTACTACCACTGATCAACAATTATATGTTATTACAATTCCTGATATTATACTTGACAGCAGGGCATTCCAGCACCCACCAATAATAACTGTGAGTGCTTTCAGTGTTGTGCCAACACCAACACCTAAGGGGCCAATTTCTGCGGAGTATATACGGAAGGTCCCTACTTTCAAACATCCAACTTACAAACTACTACTACTTGCAAACGGAAGAAGACAACAGGAAGTGAGAGGAAATCTACCCCTTGGAAGGAAAATTCTCTCCTTTAAGAATTAATATGGGAGAAAGGTGTCTCCTCTCTACTGATGCTTTATCACCAATCCTTGTTTCAATAAAAACACCACATTTCAAAAACAGTTGTCATTGGGACGCAAAGTGAGGTGAAATGTTCTGAACAGGGGCACAGACAGCAAAAAAAATGTGACAGGGGTGATAACCGTTCCCTATGTTTTACAAAAAGCTAAAAAAAAGGAATTTGCCATGGAGCTTCACTTAAACAATGCAGCTGTTCAAAATTATAAACAGATTCTACATAAGAACAAACCTACAGTCCCTGTCTTGTATGCACCGCCTGTATACGGCTGTTCAGAGTATATAGGTCCTTTTTTATTTTGTGTGCGGGGTTCCTCTTAATATCCATACAAGACCCAAAGGGGCTGGTAATGGGCTGGGGTAGGGGGGGGGGGGGGGTTGATGGGGTAGCTATGCCATTTTTCCTAAAGATTTTCATCCATATTACCGGGACCAGACATTGCATTAAAGCCGCAAGCAGTTTTAAATGACTTTTTTCCCTTTAGAAATGTTATTTTGTGCAGGGACAGTTCTAAACACGGGAAACATGTGGCACTTCACAGGCATACTTTAGACACCCCCCAGGTACAATATTTAAAGGAATATTTGACTTTTTTTTTTCACTTTATGCATCATTAAAATGACTGCTCCCGGAAAACGTCCGTTTTTAAAACTTCTTTTTGCATTGATACATGTCCCCTGGTGCAGAAGCCGGGTTCCCAAACTCTGTTTCGGACAATAACATGGATAATAGTCGTTATAATTAGTACTTTAGAATCCGAACGTTCGCATCCATTGTATTTAATAGGGTTCTAATGTTCGTGCGAACTTTAGGTCCGTTCGCGGGTTCTGGTGCGAACCGAACCCAGGGGTGTTCGGCTCATCACTAGTTACCATGGGCCTCTTGGCTGCTTCTCTGATTAATGCTCTCCTTGCCCGGTCTGGCAGTTTAGGTGGACGGCCATGCTTTGTGAGATGTTCAAAGCTTGGGATTTATTTTATTTTTTTTATAACCTAACCCTGCTTTAAACTTCTCCACAACTTTATCCCTGACCTGTCTGGTGTGTTCCTTGGCCTTCATGTATTTATACTGAGATTAAATTACAGGTGGACTCTATTTACTAATTAGATGACTTCTGAAGGCAATATGTTTTTCCGATTTTATTTAGGGGTATCAGAGTAAACGAGACTGAATACAAATGCACGCCACACTTTTCAAATGTTTATTTGTAAAAAAAATTGAAAACCATTTATCATTTTTCTTCTACTTCATAAATTATGTGCCACTTTGTGTTCCCAATAAAATACATTTACATTGCTGTTTGTAACATGACAAAATGTGGAAAATTTTAAGGGATATGAATACTTTTTCAAGGCACTGTATCTCTTTTATAAAATAAGAGAAGCAATTAGAGTAAAGAGAGGTTCTGTAGGTTTGTTCTCAAGTTGAATTTGTATGTAAGTTGGAACAGGTAAATTTTTTTTAAGTGTAACTCCAGCCAAAAAATATTTTTAAAGTGGAAGTTCAGCCTAAAATTAAAATCTCTAAATCTATTTGCAGCCACAATCTAAGACTAACCTACCTAGCCCTGTAAAGCAAAAATCTACCTAAAATTCAACCTAACTTAGTAAGAGGAAGAGTGGAAATCGGAAAGGTAAAAGGAAGTAAAGGGGAGAAAAGTAGAGATGGGGAAATGGGGGAGACAGTCACCAGGGAGGGGAATAATAGTTCCCCAACAGCAATAATTATAAGGAGATGTTCACATAATCTGCATACACTGGGGGGGATCAGGAGGGCATACACTGGGGGGGGGGGAATCAGGAGGGCAAACACTGGGGGGGGGGATCAGGAGGGAGGGCATACACTGGGGGGGGTAGATCAGGAGGGCATACACTGGGGGGGAGATCAGGAGGGCATACACTGGGGGGAGAGATCAGGAGAGCATACACTGGGGGGAGATCAGGAGGGCATACACTGGGGGGGAGATCAGGAGGGCATACACTGGGGGGGGGTCAAGAAGGCATACACTGGGGGGGATCAGGAGGGCATACACTGGGGGGGGATCAGGAGGGCATACACTGGGGGGGGGATCAGGAGGGCATACACTGGGGGGGATCAGGAGGGCATACACTGGGGGGGGAATTCAGGAGAGCATACACTGGGGGGGGGTCAGGAGGGCATACATTGGGGGGGGGATCAGGAGGGCATACACTGGGGGGAGGGGATCAGGAGGGCATACACTGGGGGGAGGGGATCAGGAGGGCATACACTGATACACTACGGGGATCAGGAGGGCATACACTTATACACTGGGGGATTCAGGAGGGCATACACTGATACACTGGGGGGATCAGGAGGGCATACACTGATACACTGGGGGGGGAATTCAGGAGGGCATACACTGATACACTGGGGGGGGGGGGTCAGGAGGACATACACTGATACACTGAGGGGGATCAGGAGGGCATACACTGATACACTGGGGGGATCAGGAGGGCATACACTGATACACTGATACACTGGGGGGGGATCAGGAGGGCATACACTGGGGGGATCAGGAGGGCATACACTGATACACTGGGGGGATTCAGGAGGGCATACACTGATACACTGGGGGGGATCAGGAGGGCATACACTGATACACTGGGGAGGGGTTCAGGGGGGCATACACTGATACACTGGGGAGGGGTTCAGGGGGGCATACACTGATACACTGGGAGAAGGCGATCAGGAGGGCATACACTGATACACTGGGGAGGGGTTCAGGGGGGCATACACTGATACACTGGGGGAGGGGATTCGGGAAGATATACACTGATACACTGGGGGGGGTATCAGGAGGGCATACACTGATACACTGGGGGGGGGATTCAGGAGGGCATACACTGATACACTGGGGGAGATCAGGAGGGCATAAACTGATAAAATGGGGGGATTCAGGAGGGCATACGCTGATACACTGGGGGGATCAGGAGGGCATACACTGATACACTGGGGGGGTCAGGAGGGCATACACTGATACACTGGGGGGGGATTCAGGAGGGCATACACTGATACACTAGGGGGGTCAGGAGGACATACACCAGGGGGCAGTCATAATCCTTTTTTTTTAATGCAATAAGTTTTTTATTGAAGAGGTTTTTTTTATTACAGATAATAGAAAGAAACAGAGGATAAAATATAAAACAAGGGGTACATAAAGAGATATACACAATAGGTGATCCACATTGGTGGTAAGTGTACAATTTAACCAAGGGACTTGGGCCAAATAGCCCAGTCATCATCAAATTTTTTACATGTTAGAGAGTTGATTGCTAATAGGCGTTCAAATGTATAATTTCTATGAACTGCTGCTATAACTTCAGAGTTGTTCGTAGTTTTATTAGATTTCCAATTGCGCAATATCAACAGGCGTGTTTCCAGAAGTATGTGTGTCACGACTGGCCTAAAAGTTCGTGGGAATTTGTCAATGTTTAGGTGCAGTAATGCTAAAGCTGGATCGGGTCGTGTTAGTATTCCAGTCATGGAGGAAATCTGTTGGAAAACCTGGTTCCATAGACTTCTTATGCTGGGGCAGTGCCAGAACATATGAAGTAAGTTACCAACGTGCCCACATTCCCTCCAGCAGTGCGAGGATGTTCCTGGAAAGTATGTGGCAAGTCGGAAAGGAGTATAGTGCCATCTGTTAGCTATCTTGATCATCAGTTCCCAGTGCTTCACACAGTGGGAAGACTTGTGTACTTCTATGAAGGCCCTGTGCCATTGTTTGTCCGAGAATGTGTCGCCTATGTCTACCTCCCATTTCTGCATTGCTGATGTCTTCTTGAATGTCAGTCTGTCTTGCAGTAAGTTATAGAAAAAGGAAATACCCTTCTTGTCTGGTGTTGCGTTGGAATAGAACTGCCAAATTTTAATCGGCCTTGTCGCTATTGAGGGTGCCTGACATCTCAAGAAGTGTGTAATTCTGAGGCATTTGTAAGTGCCTGGTGTGGAGATCTTATATTGTGTCATGATTTGTTCTATGAGTTTGAGTTTTGGGCCTTCATAAAGGTCCGATATGTGATATATGCCTTTATCTATCATGTCAGTGACGTCCAACATTGGGATCTTGGATTCTAATATATTCAGGGGAAGGTCGAAGTCTATGGTTTGTGCGTCTGTATGATGCTTATCTAAAAGGAGTCTCCATGCTCTCAGTGATGTCTGCATGGTAGGCGGGAGAAGAGAGATGTTCTATGGAGTCCATCGGTCTCCTATGAGTAGTTGGGTAAGATCTTTCGTTGGGGATAGATAAGTTTCTATGTCAACCCAAAGAGGTGCGTCGGATTGTTGAATCCAGAATTTAATTTGGTCTAGGCGCACCGCCCATAAGTAGTCAGAAATGTCCGCTAAACCCGCCCCTCCTGCTTGTTTGTGTGAAGTCAAGTTATTTCCGGAACACCTAGCTCTTTTTCCCTTCCATATGTACTTCCAACCTATTCTAGCGAGACTATTGACGAAATGAGTAGGGATATGAATAGGCAGAGTGCGAAACACATATAAGATTTGTGGTAAAATGAACATTTTATATGCGGATATTCTACCCATCCATGAGATTTCAGTTCTCGAAATGGCCTTGAGTTGGGCTTCCAGTTTGGTTACCAGCGGAGTCATGTTAGTTTTAGCGAGGGCAGCTATTTTACTAGTGAGTGAGATACCCAGGTATGTGATACTACCTGCGCTCCAAGTATATGGTAATTGTTTTTGAAGGGATTGTTTCATTTGAGACTGTACTCCTAGGTCTAGGATGAGGGACTTTGTAAAGTTGACCTTATAATAGGATATGTCCCCAAATGTTGTTAGGATTTTGTGCGCCTCTTTCAGGGACTGTAATGGATTTGTCAGAATTAGGATTACATCATCCGCAAATAGATTAATGGTATGCATATTGGAACCAAACTGGAAGCCCGTGATCGAGGGCGTTGATCTGATTGCTTCAGCTAGTGGTTCTATCATAAGGTTAAAAATAGTTGGGGACAGGGGACAGCCCTGTCTGGTCCCATTTGATATGTCAAATGTTTTAGACAGTAGGCCTGCAGAGTATACCTGGGCGGATGGGCAGGAGTAGAGAGATAGAATAGCCTTTAAAATTGATCCTTTAAACCCAAATTTTTCCAGAACCATTTCCATGTAGGTCCAATGGACCCTGTCGAACGCCTTCTCTGCATCAATAGAGAGCAGCAGAGAAGGCGTTCGAGTTCTTTCAGCCCGATGTATCACATTGATGATTCTCCTGGTAGCGTCAGAGGTCTGTCTCCCCTTTACAAAGCCCATCTGGTCTTTTTTGATGATTAGTGGTATTATATGCGTAAGTCTTTTAGCTAGTAATTTTGCAAATATTTTTGTGTCAGTGTTTAAGAGTGAAATGGGTCTGAAGTTAGCTGGTGTGTGGGGTTCCTTTCCTGGTTTAGGGAGTGTGACTATGTGTGCTTTTACCATTTCTCGCAGAAGTGTCGCTGTTTCTGTGGCTTTAATGAAGACTTTGGACATGTGGGGCGAAAGTATCTGTTTAAATGTTTTGAAATATTCATTGAAAAAGCCATCTGGGCCGGGGGATTTCCCGATTGGTAAAGAATCAATTATGTGTTCTATTTCTAGTGCCGTGATCGGGCTGTTTAGGTCCTCCAGTTGTGTTTGGGAAAGGGATGGGAGTTTCAACGTGTGCAAGAATGTTTGTATTTTTTCTGTTGTCGGTTGGGGGGTATTGGAGTCTCTCTGGAGGTTGTAAAGCGAACTGTAGTAGTCAGCAAATTGATCGGCTATATCTTGGGGGTTAATCATTTTTAGTGAAGTGGAGGGGTGTTTCAGGTATTGTATTCTAGTTTTGGAACGAATGGCTTTGAGTCTATTTGCTAAATATTTGCCTGCTCTGTCTGCGTTTGCATAGTGTAGGAGTTTCAGGCGTCTTAGATGCTTATCAAATTGGTGCGATAGGAGTTCTCTAAGCTTTTCTCTGCTGGCGCTCAGTTTACTAGTTAAGGGTTCTGATGGTGACTGCTTATGCATGGTTTCTAGAATTTGTATATCAGCAATAGTAGAGTTAAGTGAGTGCGTTAGTTTTCTTTTTTCCCTAGCGCCAATTTGGATTAATATCCCTCGAATATAGGCTTTATGTGCATTCCACAGAACGTTTGGGTCAGTAACAGAATCAACATTTTCTGCGAAGTACTTTGTTAGGTGTTGGGCTATAGACTTTTGGAGAAGTGGTTCTTGAAGAACCCTAGTGTTGCTACGCCAGATGGGGATAGAAGGGGAGACACCCTTTTCTATAATAGACAAAGATATAGCAGCATGATCTGACCATGTAATATTGTGTATACTAGTTCTTTCAATGTTCTGCAGCAACCATTTATCAGTTAGGAACATGTCTATACGAGAATAAGAACTGTGTCTGTTCGAGAAAAAGGTATAGTCACGTTCGTTGGCGTGGAGGCATCTCCATACATCAAAGAGTTCCAATTTGTGTAACAAGGGTTGCAGAGACAGGTGGGTCCTGGGTTTGCCAGAGGTAGTATCCAGTAGCGGGTCTGATGTCATGTTAAAATCACCGCATATCAGGAGGTTGCCATATTTCAAATCTTGGGCTTTGGTAAGGATTTTCCTCAAGAAGCGGAGTTGGTGAGTGTTAGGGGCATATACTGAAACAATCGTGTATGGTTTGGAATTGATGTCTCCCGTAAGGATTATATACCTGCCTCCATCGTCCAGAACAGTAGTTTTCGGTTGGAATGAGAGAGTTTTTGATGGCCAATAGGACTCCTCCCTTCTTGTTGTCAGGCGTACAAGCCGTATATATGAAAGGGTAGTCCTTATGTGAACACTTCGGGGCTGCATCTTTTTGGAAATGTGTTTCCTGTACACAGAGTATGTCAGCTCTCTGTGCGCAGGCTTCTTTCCACATGGAGAAGCGTTTTACTGCGTGGTTCAGACCCCGGGCATTAATAGATAGGAACTTAATCGTCATAGTGTTATTTGAGTAGTATCATGTGTGAGGAAACTGGTTAGGCACTTACTCGTCCTGGAGAATGTTGGTTGACTTTTTCCATCCTTGTGGTATGATGAGAGTAGTCTAGCATGTTCTTCAGTTACCGCTGTCATTATACATTGAGCGCTTCTGTGTATATCAAAAGGGACACTGGGGAGAAAAAAGGAAAACAGCAACGGAAATATAAGAGAAAAGGATAGATATAACTGGTTTTTCATAAGAAATGGATCCATAAATTGATCCTCGGGCAGACGTAGCTGCTAGTGCAGAACGGAGGGTGTAAAGTTGGTACCTCACTGCGGTACCTGTGCACCTGAGATAAACGAGATTGGTGAGTATAAGTAATTATTTTGCTTCACCGGCTTTTTTCTTACCAGCCTTCTTGTGTGACACTACCTGCCAGTCATTCTGTATTGGCTGTGGGCCTGCAGAGGATTGGGATTGAGGAACTTGTTCCGGGAGAATTCCCCATTGGCGTAGAGCAGCCAGCCCTTCCTCTAGTTTGGATACTGAGACACTAGCCCCATTGTGGGTGATAATAAGATTGGCTGGATATTTCCACTTATGCGGTATGTTGTGATTCCTCAATGCTTTGGTTACAGTGAGCAGATTGCGTCTGCGCTGAAGAGTGTGTCTGGACAGGTCAGGTAGCATCCTGATGTTGGCGTATTGTGGCGGGACTTTCCCTGGAGTACGTGATGCTTGTAGTATGCAATCTTTGATGTGGAAAAAGTGTACCCTCATCAGTACATCCCTGGGAGTCTCGTCAGGGAGGAACGACGGTTTAGGGACCCTATGGATTCTATCAATGATAAGATCCTGCGCTGTTGCCTCTGGCAGCAATGTGGAGAACAGAGTCTGGGTGTATTGAAGGAGCTGTGTAGGGGGAACATTTTCAGGTTCCCCTCAGTTTAAGGTTATTCCTTCTTGATCTGTCCTCGAGGTCCGCCATCTTATCCTTGAGCCAAACTATTTCCTCCCCCTGTGCCTTGACGGCGTCCACCATCATGTTATATGCAGAAGTGTGCTCTTCCACTTTGTCTTCCACAACATGGACCCTCTGTCCTATGGCCTGCACTTCTTTTTGGCATGCAGTGATCCCACTGTATATATCTGACTGCAGGGATGTTCTCAGTGAAAGGAGCATGTCCTTCAGCACGGTGTCGGATACTGGCCTGTCTGCCGTGGGGAATTCTGATATGGGGTCCCCCCTCTGTTGCCGCTGGCTAGTGCTGTTGGATTGCGTCCCGCTTACCTCCATGCTGAGATCTGGCTGCGGCCTAGCTGGGGAGTCTCTCCGCGGCCTCGATTTGACTGGGCTCCTCGTTGTGGGGCTGGATGCCCCGGAGGAGGATGCGCTGTGTGCAGTAGCCGAGCGGATGGCGATGGACGGCGGGCCGTTGCTTGTGTTCAGTGCATCTGGCTGCGAGGCGCGCTGTGGGACTCGCGCTCCGTCGCCGCCGCCATTTTGCTGCATTCCCCTCGCTGCTGCTCTGAAGAAGCTGTCCAGTTTCTGGGGCTGCAGCGGTTTTTTACGATTCCTGGGCATCACCGGGTTGTTCCTCGGCAGTTCAGGGATCGGATGATCGATCGCAGGGCTCGCAGGATCGCCGGTGGGCTGTGGTGGCTGATGTTACCTCAGGCTGACAAGCGGAGCTCCAGGGCTAAGCGTCCATCTTGGAGTCCGGTCGCCACGCCCCCCAGTCATAATCCTTTAATGAGTTAAATTTCTCACTTGTCCTGAAAAGAAGATGAAGATCTCATTTGTCATCTAACAGCACCTCTATGCTAAGCTGCAGTAATTCAGCAGACTCAGCATAGAGGTGCCTGTAAACAAATCCACAATGTAGTGCTAGCAGCGGAGCTCACCTCCAGGAACTTTCACTCGGCTCTCTCTGCTCAGCTGCAAACATCTCCCTCTTCCAGACGAGCGTGATCTCTGGGGAAAAGGCACATCCCCCCATCCCGCCCACTCAAGTAGCAGCCTGCCGGAGAGAGGCTGAAAAACTGCTGGGGGAGGTACAGGGGCGGAGACTGCAGTCCCGAGGTTTCTGAGCAGTAATTCCTGCTTAGAATGGCTGCAAATTTTCCCGACCGCAGCTCTGGTTACACGGGGCGCGCTCAGAATTGTCCCATTGCCCCCCTGGATCCGCCCCTGCTGCCCCATCAATTGCAGCCTCTGCCCCATCAATTGCAGCCACTGCCCCATCAATTGCAGCCTATGCCACATAAAATGCAGCCTATGCCACATCAAATGCAGCCTCTGACCCATCAAATGCAGCCACTGCCCCATCAATTGCAGCCACTGCCCCATCAATAGCAGCCTCTGCCCCATCGCATGCAGCGTCTGCCCCATCAAATGCAGCCTCTGCCCCATCAATTGCAGCCTCTGCCCCATCAATTGCAGCCTCTGCCCCATCAAATGCAGTCTCTGCCCCATCAAATGCAGTCTCTGCCCCATCAATTGCAGCCACTGCCCCATCAATTGCAGCCACTGATCCATCAATAGCAGCCTCTGCCCCATCACATGCAGCGTCTGCCCCATCAAATGCAGCCTCTGCCCCATAAAATGCAGCCACTGCCTCATCAAATGCAGCCTCTGCCCCATAAAATGCAGCCACTGCCTCATCAAATGCAGCCTCTGCTTCATCAATTGCAGCCTCTGCCCCATCAATTGCAGCCACTGCCCCATCAATTGCAGCCTCTGTCCTATCAAATCCCCCTCCTCCCCCACTTCTCCGCGGGAGCACAGCGGGTGTGGTACTTACCGTTCTGTGTGGTGTCCTCTCCTTGTGTCTTCTTCCATGGCAGCGGCCATGGAGGAGTCCGCTCCTCATACTTCCGGTTTTCTCTCTCTCGGGCGCAATGAGAGAGAGAAAACAGGAAGTGACATAATGATCAACTCAGATGTCAATCAAACTGCCCGGCCGTAGTAATAGATACTACGAGCGCCGGGCAGAAGCTGTGGCCCTTCAGTAAGCGACACAAGGCGGTACAAAAGCCCGCAAATGAAGCGACTCGTCTGCAATCTCGTGATTGCATTGACGTGGTGTGTTGCTATGGCAATTTCTATGGTGACTTTATAACAATAATATAGAGTTTAGGTAGTAACAGGATGTGTAAAGAGCCCCTCCATTGACTGGAAGTTCTTTGCTGGAAATGGGTGGGAGGGGCCCCTCCCCCTCCATTGATCAGGAAACAGGAAAGGGGGGGTTGAAAAGGTTTGGTGGAGAGACATGTTTTGAACAACAGTTGGTGTTTGGGAAGGACAAAGGGAGGAGTGGTGTTTGGAAGAAGAAAGGAAGAAGACATGCCTGCCTGAAGCTGGATAACTTTGAAGACGTTTTTGGGAGTTGGACTGAGCAAGGAACTATGGACATTACATCTTGACCTCTAAGTTGAGTAATTATTTAGTTTACTTAATGTATACGGTACATGTTGTACATGCTTATATATATTTGTAGGCATATATTTTGTAAGCTATCAGTTGCGTTGTATTGTGCATCCTACAGTTGTATGTGCAGATTTTTTCCTTGTTTAGTAAAGCATTGATACACTACAGAAGTTTAAGTTTCCTTGATTTTACCACAAGAACTTTAATAGATAGACGTAAAGCATTACACGTGGCGCTTACCATAATGCACGTGGCAAGCGCCACATAGTGCATTTGGTAAAAGGATTTTTTGAAATTTTGAAATTATTTTTTTCTTAAAGGGGCCGTTTGGAATTTTCTTTTTGTGACTACAGGAGGGGGGGGGGGGCGCCCCTGGGCGCCCCCTATAGACGGGCCGCCACTGTTCTTAGTCCTATACTATAGGACACTAACAAGTTTTTCTTGCATCATGATCCAAAGATTTTGCTTTTAGCTGAACCGACAATGATAGTGGGGTTTTTTCCAGGCTCAAACAATAGTAATCTTCACTCCTAGCAGCATATAGAACAGGAAAGCCTAGGTATGTTTAGGGATTTTCTCCACTCGGCTGTTTACTAAGACTATATGCGGGATCTGGATTATAGCAAAACCTGTTACCGTTCGTGTTATCTGGAAGAATTTATTCCAGAAACTTTGAATGCGCAGGCAGGACCACCATATGAGGAAGAAGCTATGTATATGGTCGCAGCCTCAAAAACAAAGAGGAGAAGATCCCGGAAACATGTTAGCAAGGTGTGTGAACCTCTTTTTTTTATTGTAGTACCACACTGCATTTTCATAAAAGTGTACTGTGGTGTGTGTACTGTATTGTGTTGTGTGTACTGTGGTGTGTGTACTGTGCTGTGTACTGTGTTGTTTGTACTGTGGTGTGTACTGTGGTATGTGTACTGTGGTGTGTACTGTGTACTGTGTTGTGAGCACTGTGTTGCATGTACTGTGGTGTGTGTACTGTGGCGTGTGTACTGTGCTGTTTACTGTGGTGTGCGTACCATGGTGTGTACTGTGTTGTGTGTACCGTGGTGTGTGTGCTGTGTACTGTGTTGTATGTCCTGTGTTGGGTGTATTGTGCTGTGTACTGTGGTGTGTGTACTGTGGTGTGTGTGCTGTGTACTGTATTGTGTGAACTGTGGCCTGTGTATTGTGGTGTGTGTACTGTGTTGTGTGTATTGTGGTGTGTGTACTGTGTTGTGTTTACTAAGCGATGTGCTAGTTTTAACTCCCTGCTTTGCACATCGCCGCTGTCTGTAGAGAGCCCTGTGTATACTAACACAGGGCTTCCTTCTGTCATTCGCTCAGTCGATCAGCAGGTGCCGGCCATAAATCATTGGCCAGGGCCCGCTGATCACTGCAGCACAGGCGGGGTGGTGGGCTCACACATGTGCCCCCTACCCGGAAGAAGCAGATCATGTACATGTACGTAATCCAATGCAGTGGAGCTGCTCTGCCACAGTATATCTTAGGTGGTCCCTAAATGGATAATATTATATTATATTATATAAAATATTTATTGTAATATAAAGTGTGTGTGTGTATATATATATATATATATATATATATATATATATATATATATATATATATATACACACACACACACACAATGGGTAAAATAAGTATTGAACATGTCACCATTTTTCTAGGTAAATATATTTCTAAAGGTGCTATTGACATGAAATTTTTATGTCGGTAACAACCCATGCAATCCATACATACAAAGACACCAAAACAAATAAGTTCAGAAATTAAGTTCTGTGTAATAAAATGGAATGACACAGGGAAAAAGTATTGAACACGCTAACTGATATTTATTTAATACTTCCTACAAAATCCTTTGTTGGTAATGAGAGCTTCAAGATGCCTCCTGTATGGAGAAACGAGTCCCATGCGTTGCTCAGGTGTGATTTTGGCCCATTCTTCCACACAAACTGTCTTCAAATCTTGAAGGTTCCGCCTCTTCTATGAACTCTGATCTTTAGTTCTTTCCATAGATTTTCTATTGGATTGAATTCAGGTGATTGGCTGGGCCATTCTAGCAGCTTTACTTTCTTTCTTTAAAACCAATTGCGAGTTTCCTTGGCTTTGTGTTTGGGATCGTTGTCTTGCTGAAATGTCCTCTCTCGTTTCATCTTCATCATCCTGGTAGATGGCAGCAGATTTTTATCAAGAATGTCTTGGTACATTTTTCCATTCATCATTCCTTTAATGATATGAAGTTTGCCAGTACCGTATGCTGAAAAACAGCCCCGCCCACACCATGATGTTCCCACCTACAAACCTCACTGCTGGTATGGGGGTGTTTTTGGGGTGATGTGCAGTGCCATTTGACCTTCAAACATTATACAGTGGCAGCTGGTGTTTTTTTTTTTGGGGGGGGTCACTCCTTCTTTGCCCCCCCGGGCCACCGATGGAGTGGCATTACCCCTCTCCCCGTGGCCCTAACTCCCTCCACCACCCGCTATCCTTACCTTGGATGTGGGCGGTGAGAGCATGGCGGGCTTGGGGAAAGCTGCTCTGGTGTCCTCTGCTGGAGCAGCTTCCGCAGTGTCTCCTCTCTCCTCCTCCCAGCGCTAGGCGTCCAATAGGATCACCAGACATTTTGGCCAATCGGGAAACAGGTTTCATACCTGCTTCCTGATTGGCCGGGAGGAGGATCAGTGTTGCAACATCGAATTTTCATTTTACTTATTTTTTTATTTGAAACAATTGTACCTGCTAATTGCAGGTCTTTCTGAAGCTCTCCACATGTGGTCCTTGGCTCTTGGGAAACTTTTCTGATAATTCTTTTCACAACTCTATCAGAAATCCTGCGAGGTGCAGGAACATTCACAAGTTTAGAAATCCTTCTGTAACCAATGCCATCAGCATGTTTTGCAACAATAAGGTTGGAAAGTTCCTGAGTGTCAGGAAAGGTTCCATCCGCTGGTAATATTTATTATTTGGCTTGCAGTACTGTGGTCCACCAGCAGGTGTCTCCTGGCAGTTTGGAACTGTCAGGAGAACTTCTCCCTGCTGGTGTTATATCATCTTTGGCAGATACTTAAATACCCGGCAAGCCCTCACATGTTTGCCTTGGTATCTCTCTCCCTGAGCCTGCGATCCTGACTTCTGAGCCTGTATATGACCCGAACTGATCCCTATCCCGCGCCCATCCTGGTTCTGTCCCTCCTGCTTCCCCATTACCTTGGATACCTGTCCCCCTGTTACCTGATTACTTTGGATCCCTGCTCTGCAGCCTATCCATCTGTCCTCTCCCTGTTCCAGTTGATCTCCCGTCCTTACCTATTGTGAGGGGGTTAGCTCGGCAGTGGGTGTGTGTGATCCCCTGGATGGGCTCCCCACACAAAAACAGGCCCAGCAGACGGAGGTTGTGGTTTTCAAGATCAAAAAGGTGCGGTTTATTTCTCTATTTACAGTGACAAAAAACACAGCAAAGCAAAAAGAAACATAAACAAAATAAACCCTGGTCAGCTTGACCTCTGACTAAACATGCAGGTTTCCTAACTAACAACTGGGATCAGCCTGGTGCTGTCCTAGTCCCTAAGTCCCTGGTTTAGTAAATGTCCAAACAAATAGCCACACAGGCTTTGTCTCACCGCACAGGGGTTCACTCTCCCTAGACAGTCCACACAGGTCTGGTTCCAGGCATGAGCAAACACCTAATGAAGCTGGGAGTTTTTATAGAGGCCTTAAACGAGCTGACAAGCTTCAGCTGGTCTCATCAACTCCCTGCCTGCACGACGCCCAGCACTCTCCCTAGAGGTATGAATCATCCATGAGCCCACTAGCCTCAGCTGGGCTTCATCAACTCTCTCCCTAGTTGTATAAGTTGGCATAAAGCCTGAATCTGGGAGAAATATACCTACCCCCCTGGATGCAACCAGGTGACTTTACCTTCCTGCTGTCACATACCCCCCCTCTTGTTTTAACCTTGGGGTTGGAACACCAGCAATCAGGCATTCATGTACTCGAGACAAAGCATCCACATTCCCCATTTGAACGCCAGGGCGATGCTTTACTGTGAAGTTGAATTCCTGTAGGGCCAGGAACCACCTATTTACTCTTCTATTTGTCTCCTTGTTTTGAGCCATCCACTTTAACGGAGCGTGATCCGTAACCATGTCAAAGTGCCTACCTAGCAGATAGTACCGAAGGGAATCTAGAGCCCACTTCACCGCTAAACACTCCTTTTCAACCGTGGCGTAATTTACCTCATGGGACTTCAACTTCCTGCTGAGGTAAATGACTGGGTGCTCTTCCCCGTTCCAGACCTGGGACAATACTGCTCCTAACCCCACATCTGACGCATCACTTTGTACGACAAAGTCTTTAGAGAAGTCGGGTGAGTACAACACTGGCTGGCTACATAAGGCTTGTTTCAAGAATTGGAACGCTGCCTCAGCCTCGGGGGTCCATTTAATCATGACCGACCCTTTCCCTTTCGTCAGGTTGGTTAGGGGCACAGCCTTAGAAGCAAAGTGGGGAATGAAGCGCCGATAATAACCCGCGATTCCCAGAAAGGCTCGTACCTGCTTCTTGCTGTTGGGACGTGGCCAACTCTGGATGGCCTCGACTTTGTTGAGTTGGGGTTTTATTACTCCCCTGCCAATGGTGTACCCAAGATATTTGGCCTCCTCCTGCCCAATGGTACACTTCTTGGGGTTAGCCGTAAACCCCGCTTCCCGGATAGAGTCTAGGACTGCTTGCACTTTTGGCAGATGTGAGGCCCAATCTGTGCTATGGACAATTACGTCATCCAGGTAAGCCGCAGCATACTTCTGATGGGGCCTCAGTATCTGGTCCATTTTCCGCTGGAATGTGGCCGGCGCATTCTGTAACCCGAACGGCATTCTCTTATATTGGAACGCCCCGTCTGGGGTTACAAATGCGGTTTTCTCTTTGGCCGACTTGGCCAGGGGAATTTGCCAATACCCTTTTGTGAGGTCAAGAGTCGTCATGTATCGGGCTGTTCCCAGCCGGTCGATCAACTCATCTATACGTGGCATGGGGTAGGTGTCAAATTTTGTAACTTTGTTCAACTGACGAAAATCGTTACAAAATCGCCAGCTCCCATCCGGTTTAGGCACCAACACAATGGGACTAGACCAATCACTTTGGGACTCCTCTATCACCCCTAAGTTCAGCATTTTCTGTACTTCCTCCCGTATTGCCTCCCGTCGGGCCTCTGGGATCCGATAGGGTTTTAACTTCACCCTTTCACCGGGCGGGGTAATAATATCATGCTCTACCCCAGATGTTTGTCCCGGCAGCTCAGAGAACACCTCCTTGTTGCGAAGCACAAACTCCTTAACCTCCTGTTGTTGGGGTTGTGACAAGGTGGCTGCTATTCCAACCTCCGGAATCACGCAACCAGTTTGAGCTGGTGACCAAGTTTCTGCGACTAGGGACTCTCTATCCCTCCAGGCTTTCAACAGATTAACGTGATAGATCTGTTCGGGCTTTCGCCTTCCTGGTTGTCTGACCTTGTAATTCACTTCGCTCACTTTTTCCATTATCTCGTAGGGGCCTTGCCATTTGGCAAGGAATTTACTTTCAACCGTAGGGACAAGTACCAATATCCTATCCCCCGGGGAAAAGGTACGGGTCTTGGCTCCACGGTTGTACACTCTCTGCTGTGCCAACTGCGCTTGGGCCAAATGTTCCTTCACGATGGGCATTACCTGTGCAATTCGATCTTGCATCAGGGCGACATGCTCAATCACACTCCTGTGGGGAGAACTCTCACTTTCCCAAGTTTCCTTGGCAATATCCAACAGCCCTCTTGGGTGTCTCCCATACAGTAACTCAAAGGGGGAGAATCCCGTAGAGGATTGGGGCACCTCCCTAATAGCAAACATCAAATAAGGAAGTAGACAGTCCCAATCCTTTCCATCTCTATCCACCACTTTCTTCAACATTTGTTTTAGGGTTTTGTTGAATCTTTCAACCAGCCCATCGGTTTGGGGGTGATACACAGACGTACGCAATTGCGTCACTTTGAACAATTTACACAGCTCTTTCATAACCCGGGACATAAAGGGTGTACCTTGGTCCGTAAGCAGTTCTTTACAAATACCCACCCGGCTAAAAACAAGAGATAGCTCTTTGGCTATGGTTTTGGCCGAGGTATTTCGGAGAGGGATCGCTTCTGGATAACGGGTGGCATAGTCCATTATAACTAATATGTACTGGTGCCCCCTAGCGGACTTGATTATAGGACCTACCAAATCCATTGCGATCCTCTCAAACGGGACCTCAATGATGGGTAGAGGGACCAGCGGGCTACGGAAATGTGGCATCGGGGCCGACCTCTGACACACAGGGCAGGAGGAACAATAATTTTCTATGTCCTTCATCACCCCAGGCCAATAGAATCTCTGTAATACCCTCTCTCAGGTTTTCTCTGTCCCCAGATGACCTCCAAGAATGTGCCCATGGGCCAACTCCAACACCAACTTCCTGTAAGGTTTGGGCACCACAAGCTGCTCAACGGTTTCTTCTGCCCTTTTTGCCACCCGATACAGTAGGTCCTTCTCTACGCTGAAGTATGGGTAAGTGCAGGTATTATCTGGGTTCACTAACTCGCCATCTATTTCCACTACGTTTTCCCGTGCCTTTATTAGGGCGGGGTCTTTTAACTGTTCTGTGGCAAAATTTTCCCTGTGAACCTCAAGATCAGAAAACTCCACAGACGGTAGGTTTTCGTCTGAGGAGGTGGGCTCCTCTCCAGTTTCTTGAGTCTCGCCTGCCAATACTGACAAGGGAAATTCTGGAGAGTCCTCACCACTCTCAGAGGAGTTCTGGCTATCACCTTCCTGGTACATAGGGGCACCAGTGGGGGGCTCAGGATCATCCCACAGTTCCCAGAACTTCGGAAAATCCCTTCCCACAATGGCATCATGCGGTAATTGAGATACTAACCCCACTGGATGAGAGAGGGTACCTTTGGGGGTCTTGAAACACACTGTAGTCACTGGATACTCTCGGGTGTCCCCATGCACACAAATAACAGCTACCTTGCTATTCCCAGAGACCTCTGTTTTAACTAATTCAGCCTTTATCAGGGTCACAAGGCTACCTGAATCCAGTAATACCACAACATTTCTACCATTAATACACATTTTGCATAAATGTTTCTCAGTTCCCCGAATGGCAGTGCATGCGACTGTCGCACACAGCGACTGACGTCTGCCCGTCAGAAAGTCACATTGCATGGGTTCCTCCACAACCGGGCAATTTGCTGCAATATGTCCCGCTTGCCGGCAGCGGTAGCAAACAATCCATTTGGCTGCCTCTTGAGCCCCTGACTTCCCAGGCTGTTCTCGCCAAACTTTGGGTAGAGCTCCCAACCTCTCACTCTCTCCACCCTCACCCCTTGGAATCCTCTTATCCGCCCCTGGGGATGGTCTGGTCTTAGGGTGGAAAGTCCGAGAGTCTCTGGAAGAGGCCGTCAGGTTCTCTGTAGCCAAGTATTTCTCTACACGATCCACAAGACCACCGGCCGTCTCTGGGTCTCCATGGCTTACCCACTTTTGGATGGCAGTAGGAAGAGCTCTCAAAAACCGATCCATTACAACACGTTCCACAATCTCTGGTGCGGACAAAGTCTCTGGCTGTAGCCACTTCCTGCTCAGGTGAATGAGATCATACATTTGAGACCTGGGGGGTTTTCCAAGCTGGAAAGTCCAGTTATGCACACGCTGAGCCCGGACAGCCAGGGTGACACCCAGCCTTGCCAATATTTCAGCTTTTAGCATCACATAGTCTTTTGCTTGATCAGGCTCTAGGTCATAGTAAGCCTTCTGCGATTCACCAGTTAACAGAGGAGCCACCAGTCCAGCCCTCTGCTCCTCAGGCCACTTTTCTCTTTCAGCAGTCCTTTCAAATGTGGTCAAAAATACCTCTGGATCATCCTCTCCAGTCATTTTTGTCAATAAACGACTCACCCCAAAGGACGCGGTATTAGTGGGACGGCTTTCCTCACTGGTCTGCGGACGTTGCTGCATTACTGCTTCCATTTGTTGTAGTCTCTGCTCTTGCTTCTGTAACAGGTCTATGAAGCGGGCCTCAGATTGCTGCTGGGCTGCAAGGCTCTGTTGATGAGCTTGCTGCTGGGCTGCGAAGCTCTGTTGTTGAGCTGCAAGGCTCTTTTGCAAACCTGCATTTGTCTGCTGTTGATTGGCATTTGCTAGAGCCAGCTGTTTCAGTATCTCCTCCATGCTGGCTTAAAAAAAAAACTGCCACTGGTTCTCCACCAACTGTGAGGGGGTTAGCTCGGCAGCGGGTGTGTGTGATCCCCTGGATGGGCTCCCCACACAAAAACAGGCCCAGCAGACGGAGGTTGTGGTTTTCAAGATCAAAAAGGTGCGGTTTATTTCTCTATTTACAGTGACAAAAAACACAGCAAAGCAAAAAGAAACATAAACAAAATAAACCCTGGTCAGCTTGACCTCTGACTAAACATGCAGGTTTCCTAACTAACAACTGGGATCAGCCTGGTGCTGTCCTAGTCCCTAAGTCCCTGGTTTAGTAAATGTCCAAACAAATAGCCACACAGGCTTTGTCTCACCGCACAGGGGTTCACTCTCCCTAGACAGTCCACACAGGTCTGGTTCCAGGCATGAGCAAACACCTAATGAAGCTGGGAGTTTTTATAGAGGCCTTAAACGAGCTGACAAGCTTCAGCTGGTCTCATCAACTCCCTGCCTGCACGACGCCCAGCACTCTCCCTAGAGGTATGAATCATCCATGAGCCCACTAGCCTCAGCTGGGCTTCATCAACTCTCTCCCTAGTTGTATAAGTCGGCATAAAGCCTGAATCTGGGAGAAATATACCTACCCCCCTGGATGCAACCAGGTGACTTTACCTTCCTGCTGTCACACTATCTTCTGATCTCTTTGTGTATGACCTCAGCCTGGCTTGTTTACGATTACGGTATCTCTCATCACTACCTTACCTTGGCAGCTCTAAAGGACTCTGACGCAAGTATCGCAAACATTAATGAAAAGGCTGGTGTTGTGAGGGTTCCCTTTGGGACAGAGATTGTAATACCTCCCTGCAAAGAACTTGTACTTTCCATGAATGTTGGATCATGTCATAGACTGCAGGGCGTCCCAGTGCTAGTGGAACCCTTACCCTCAGATATGGCCCTAACTCTTACAGTAGTTCGTCAAGGCACCGTGCTAGTTAGGATGAGGAACAGCAAGACGATTCCACTTCACCTGCCTCCGGGGACACCAGTGGAGGAACTGGCCCTGATTACAGGTATAATTTCTCCCAAAGTGGACCACATAGAGCTCCAGAAATTTCACGGACAACGTTATGTAGCTAAAGTGAATGTTGCCAAATGGTCAGCAGGAGCAGACCCAGCATGGGTAGGAGAACAGATACTTCCACTTCTACAGCTGTTCACTGAGGAACTCACACCCACTCAGGTAGAAGCAGTAAGGCAACTGGTGAATAAGTGGTCAGAGGCATTTTCACAGGGGGATTTTGACCTGGGCTGTAGCAATGGAATTGAACATGAGATCTCAACAGGAGGAAATCCACCCATCCGGGGTCGCTACAGAAGCATACCCCCTCACCTTTATCAGGAAGTCAAGCAGATGTTGGAACAGATGATGCAGCAAGGCGAAATTGAAGACAGCAAGAGCCCATGGGCAGCTCCCGTTGTATTAGTGCGGAAAAAGGACGGCACCCTCCGCTTCTGTGTAGATTATAGACGGTTGAATGCTGTCACTACAAGAGACGCCTATCCCCTGCCGCGGATTTAAGAGTCCCTAACTGCTCTAGGGAAAGCCAAGTTCTTTTCCACACTTGATCTCACCAGTGGGTATTGGCAGATCCCTGTGGCAAAAGCAGATCGACCAAAAACTGCTTTCATTACCCCTATGGGACTATGGCAGTTCAAGAGAATGCCTTTCGGGCTGAACAATGCAACTGCTACCTTCCAAAGGACAATGGAGCATTGTCTTGGGGATATGAACTTGGATAGCATCCTGATTTATCTTGAAGATATAGTGGTGTTCTCTGCCACCTCGCCCACCTCAATGCTGTTCTAGCCCGGCTACATCAGTATGGGCTGAAGCTTAAGCCAAAAAAAGCCACCTGTTCAAAAGTGAGATTGAATATTTGGGACATGTCATTTCAAAACAGGGTGTGCTCCCCAACCTAGAGAAAATCAAGGTAATACAAGAATGGAAGGCACCATCGACCGTGACCGAGGTTAGAGCCTTCCTAGGGCTAGCGGGGCATTATTGACGTTTCATAAAGCACTACGCCCATCATGCTGCTCCAATCCAGAAATTACTACATGGACTAGACCATAAAGGAGGTCACAAGAGGGTGGAATGGGGACTGGAACAACAAGAGGCATTTGACTTCTTAAAGCAATGGTTGGTGTCAGCCCCTGTATTGGCCTTTGCTGATTTCTCCCTTCCCTTTCGGTTACAAACTGATGCCAGTAACCAGGGCCTGGGGGCTGTGCTCTCACAAATGCAAGATGGTGAGGAACGGGTTATTGCTTATGCCAGCCGCAGCCTTCATCCAACCGAGAGAAACCCTGCAAACTACAGCTCCTTCAAGTTGGAACTGTTAGCGCTGGTGTGGGCCGTCACAGAACGTTTCGCAAAGTATCTCACAGGGTCTAAGTTCGAAGTCTGGACGGACAATAACCCCTTAGTACATCTCCAGACATCCAAACTTGGTGCTCTGGAACAAAGATGGGCAGCACGTCTGGCAAAGTTTGACTTTTCCCTGCATTACCACCCGGGAAAGGGCAACCACGTGGCTGATGCCCTATCACGGCAACCACAGCGAGATGTTGATGAAGAGGCCGAAGAAAAAGAAATTCCATCCTTAATGGGGGCTAGATCTAAGAGTAGACCACGGGTGGACCTCATCCAGGTATTGGAAGATTATAACTGGACAGAAACGCAGAAGGATGACCCTGTGATTGCCCAAGTGATAGAGGCAATGCAGTTACGGCGCTGGCCCAGTAGAAGTGAAAGATCACAACTTCTACCAGAAAAACAAAAACTGCTGAACGAATGGTCACGCCTCCTCTTGAGAAATGGCATATTGTATCGCAGAATAATGTTCCCCCATGACTCTTCGGTAACCTGGCAGGTCATACTGTCGCGGGCCAGAGCTCGACCAGTGGCAGAAAGAATCCATGTGGAAGGAGGACATTGGGATGTCCACAAGACATTCGCCTGGTTCAAAAGGCAAGCCATGTGTGTGGGGCTGTTCCAGTTGATTGATCAGATATGTCGGCACTGTGCGGTATGCTCCGTGACCAAGGGGGCTGAGGTCCAGGTGCCTCCCATGACTTGGAACACGTCTGCCCCATTGGAAGTATTGACAGTTGACTTCCTCACCCTCGACATGTCGGAAGGTGGACCACTTTACCAAGTTTGCAGTAGCTGTACCAACTCGTGACCAGACTGCAAAGACTGCAGCTCAAGCAGTGTGGAAGCACTTCTGTCTCTCTTATGGTTGCCCTCAGAAGATACATTCAGATCAAGGGCCCTGCTTTGAAAGTGAGTTCTTCCAGGAGTGGTGTCGCTCCTTAGGTGTCAAGAAGACGCATACGACCCCATATCACCCACAGGGTAACGGAGCCTGCGAGAGGTTTAATCGTACCCTGATACAACTATTGAGAGGGCTGGCCCGTGAGAAACGAACCAGATGGACCCATTACTTGGCTGAAGTGGTTTGGAAGTATAATCATACTGTGCACTCAGCCACAGCTTGCTCTCCTTACCACGTGATGTTTGGTCGTACTCTTGGGGGACCCACAGATCTATGGGGTGTTGTCCCCACTGAAGAACTGGAGTATACTACAGCAACCTGAATTCGAGAGTAGAGGTGACGCCTGTCCGAAGTCCAACAGTTTGTAAAGGAGCGAACTTGAGTGGAATAAGAAGAGCCAGGAACGGAGGTCTATGACCTGAAACCTGGAGACAGGGTCTTGATCAGGCGCAAAGGTGCACATCAGCAGGGCAAGCTACAAACTCCATGGGAGGAAGTGCCCGGAGTTGTGCTACAGCAACCAATTCCAGGAGTGCCAATCTATGACGTCCAGAAGGAAAGTACACAAGACAGGCATAGGCGGCTACACCGCAGGCTCCTCAAACCTATTCGAAATTACGAAGAGGTGCCTGAGAGCTTATCTAGAGAGCTGGAAAAACAGGTTTCCGAGCCACCCGTAGCAGCCCCAGCAGAGAATCAGTGGTGGCTACTCCCCATTCCCTCACTGCTGCCTCCAAATCTCCCAGGAGAGATTACAGATACAGGCAATGCCATGCAGTCCAATGATTGCCCAGCTCGGATTTCTACTCCTGCTGTGGAGCCCTCTGACCCACTGTCCACTGAGATGCCTGAAAGTGAAGGTGTACCTTTGCCTTTTTCTGAAGAGGAGCCTGAACCTCAACCCTTGAGATGCTCTCAGAGGCACAACTTTGGGAAACCACCTGAACGCTTTGCACAGGAGGACATTGTATGGTCGGTAAACTTGCCTGGAATCGCAAGTTCAAGTGGGGTGGAGTGTAGTGGGATGCCCCTTTGTCCAGATTCCGGTGCAGGTCCCTTTAGCTCAACTCCCCACAATCCTCTGAGCTCCTGGACACGCCCAGGGGATATAAATGTCAGCTCCACCCAGCTTCCTGTGCTCAGAGAGATCCTGCCTGATGGGACAGCAGTGACTGGGCAAGTGAGCTGTTCCCAGGTGCTGGGTCCTCCCCTGTTAAGTCTGGTGTGCGGGCCACCAGCAGTGAGCACAAGAGCACGCAGCATCTTTCCAAGCCCCAGTCACTGGAGAGGACTCTGTTACAGTCCATTTGCAGAAGCTATCCATGAAGTGGGTTGGCCCTATCTGCAGCCACCAGAACCTCTTGACCGAAGCAAGTAGAAAGCAGTGCCAGCGTGAAGTGTGTGCCAGCAGGAGGTCCACTCAGCTCACAGTCTGTTGAACGAACGATTACTATCTTGGACACGTAAGATTCCTTAGCTGTCTATTCTATCTGTAGATTGAACTCAGAACACGTTGCTGCCACCTAGTGGACATTAGTTGAACCGCAGTATAATTGTTATATCCTCTTTCTTTACAGTTTATAGTAATGTTCTGTACTGTATACCCGTGTTCACACGATCTCCGGTACAATTTATGTTAAAGTTCATTGTTAAGTAAAGTAGAAATTGCACATCACCACTGGTCTGATCATTTGGCTGAAACCGTTACACAACACATATATGTCTACTGTTATCTGTGGGTCTTGGTTTTAGGGTTGGTTATTGCACTGTGTTAATTTGAGGTGGTTGTATTCATATTTACTTACTTAAATAAATAATTATTATATTTTCACTCACATGCGTTTTTGCTTTCCTCTGTGCAGTCCACACAGTCTGATCTGCTAACTTCCCTGACATGTGACTGCATAGAGCAGTGGTTCTCAACTCCAGTCCTCAGGGCCCACCAACAGGCCAGGTTTGCAAGATAACTGAAATGCAGCACAGGTGACATAATTTGCTGCTCAGTGATTGCAGTATTCTAGTCTGCATCTCACCAAGGTAATACTTAAAATCTGGCCTGTTAGTGGGTCCTGAGGACAGGAGTTGAGAACCACTGGCATAGAGGAACCACCCTGGTGTTGTACCTTTTTGCTGATATGGATTTCGATGCAATCGTTTACTTTTCTCTGCTGGCAGCAGAGGATGGTGAATATTGTCACCAGATTTTAAAAGGGTGGACTAGTGACCAGCTGATGGAAGCCATCTGATCAGCTCATTCCCTAGTGTATCGGGGTCATATGTTATTTGAGGATGTTCAGCCT
Organism: Rana muscosa; assembly: GCA_029206835.1. NCBI lineage: Eukaryota > Metazoa > Chordata > Amphibia > Anura > Ranidae > Rana > Rana muscosa. The sequence goes on along the minus strand of JARGYO010005626.1, from coordinate 178,639,598 downwards.
CTAATCCAGTTATGTGTAAAGCCAGCCCTGTCATGTGTTCCCGAAGGAAGTGATGATTTCTCTCCTCCCTTCAGTCGTGACCAAGTTGAATCCCTGGTATGGTTGTTGGAGGACGATCTGGCCTTTTTTGATGAACATTATTCCTCCTGTTCCCAGCAGGTGCTATCTGATTGCATTTGTTCAGTACAATCTCTGATGAGACAGGGTGTGTGTGAACCAGATTTTGTTCAACCTGTGCTACAGGCATGGTCAGATCTCCTGTATTTAGCCAAGCCACAACAACCCAGCCCTGCCATTAGTCACCTGCCTTCCCAAGAATCTATCTCTCCGTCACCCATGGCAACCTCAGCTACAGCCCAGTATACTCAGCTTCCCACCAAGTACTATTACCCAGTCTCTACTTGCTGCACTTATCCTGCCTTCAATCCACCTGCCTCTTCCCTTCCATCTGTAACTATTCCACAAAAATCTCCTCCAGCCACTGTCCCCATGTCTCCACCGCATTCCAGCCTTTCCTTTTGCCCAATTACATCCTTTTCTTACATTTCTCCAGTTACTTACAAATCTACAGCGGCTAAGCCAAAAAAGAGACGAAAGTTCTTTCCGACCCACACAATCCTGCCAGTAACCCAACCTGCCTCCACGCCGACCAACCTGCTCCAGCCTGCGTTCACGCCAGTTGAACCTGATGACCCACCTAAATCTACCAACTCTTTGTCTGTTACCCAGCCTGACGTCCCAGTGCCTGTTACCTAGCCTGACGTCCCAGTGCCTGTTACCCATCCTGACGTCCCAGTGCCTGTTACCCAGTCTGAAACTCCAGTGCCTGCTGCCCAGTTTGGAGTGCCAGTGTTCCAGCCCGAGGTGCCAGTGTTCCAGCTCGAGGTGCCAGTGTTCCAGCCTGAGGTGCCAGCGTTCCAGCCCGGGGTTCCAGCGTTCCAGCCCGGGGTGCCAGCGTTCCAGCCTGAAGAGCTAGAGCCAGCATTCCGGTCTGAGGTTGTGGTGCCCTTTTCCCGGCCTGAGCTTGTGGTGCCCATTTGCCAGCTTGAGGTTGTGCTGCCCGTTTCCCGGCTTGAGGTTGTGCTGCCCGTTTCCCGGCTTGAGGTTGTGCTGCCCGTTTCCCAGCCTGAGGTTGTGGTGTCCGTTTCCCGGACTGAGGTTGTGGTGCCCGTTTCCCAGACTGAGGTTGTGGTGCCCGTTTCCCAGCCTGATGAGCCACTGTCTGCTGCTCAGCCTGATGAGCCACTGTCTGCTGCCCAGCCTGATGAGCCACTGTCTGCTGCCCAGCCTGATGAGCCACTGTCTGCTGCCCAGCCTGATGTGTTCCTGTGTGCTGCCCAGCTTGATGTGCCCTTACCTGCTACCCAGCCTGATGTCTCGGTGCCCGCTTTCCTGCCTGATTTGCCCGCTTTCCAGCCTGCCTTTCAGTCCGATGTGCCTGCCTTTCAGTCCGATGTGCCTGCCTTTCAGTCCGATGTGCCTGCCTTCCAGTCCGATGTGCCTGCCTTCCAGTCCAATGTGCCTGCCTTCCAGTCCGATGTGCCTGCCTTCCAGTCCGATGTGCCCGCTTTCCAGTCTGATGTGTTCGCTTTCCAGTCGGATGTGTCCGCTGCCTGCCTGGATGTGCCCGCTGCCTGCCCGGATGTGCCCACTTTCCAGTCTGATGTGCCCACTGCTGCCTGGATGTGCCCGCTGTCTGCCCGGATGTGCCCGCTTTCCAGTCGGATGTGCCCGCTGTCTGCCCAGATGTGCCCGCTGCCTGCCCAGATGTGTCTGCACCCGCTGCTCAGCTCAAGCTGCATTTTCTTCCATTTAAAGCCATGGACTTTCCTCATGCCCAACCTGATGTGACTTTGCCTGTTGACCAGCTTGTCGCCATGGACTTTCCCCAGCAACAGTTAGTTGGAGCGTCCGGAGGCCGCTCCTTCGAGGGGGGGTACTGTCAGGAAAGGTTCCATCCGCTAGTAATATTTATTATTTGGCTTGCAGTACTGTGGTCCACCAGCAGGTGTCTGCTGGCAGTTTGGAACTGTCAGGAGAACTTCTCCCTGCTGGTGCTATATCATCTTTGGGACACAGTACTGGTCTCCACCAGCGGATGGATCCTGGCAGTGTGGAGCAGACTGCTCTTCCTGCGGACAGGTGTCACCTAGAATAATCACTGGCAGATACTTAAATACACTGCAAGCCCTCACATGTTTGCCTTGGTATCTCTCTCCCTGACCTTGATCCTGCGATCCTGACTTCTGAGCCTGTATCTGACCCGATCTGATCTGACCTGATCCCTATCCCGAGCCCATCCTGGTTCTGTCCCTCCTGCTTCCTCATTACCTTGGATACCTGTCCCCCTGTTACCTGATTACTTTGGATCCCTGCTCTGCAGCCTGTCCATCCCTCCTCTCCCTGTTCCTGTTGATCTCCCGTCCTTACCTATCTTCTGATCTCCTTGTGTATGACCTCAGCCTGGCTTGTTTACGATTACGGTATCTCCCATCATTGTACATATATGTCTATTGTTATCTGTGGGTTTTGGTTTTATGGTTGGTTATTGCACTGTGTTTATTTGAGGTGGTTGTATTCATATTTACTTACTTAAATAAATTATTATTATATTTTCACTCACATGTGTTTTTGGTTTCCTCTGTGCAGTACACGCAGTCTGGTCTGCTAACTTCCCTGACACTGAGAGAGCTCTTTGCTTTTACCCATAATGAGATGTTTCTTGTGTGACACCTTGGTAATGAGACCCCTTTTTATAGGACATCAGTTAAGACTGAACCAGCTGATATTATATTGCACTGACAACGGGCAGGATTGCTTTCTAATTTCTGATAGATTTCAGTGGGTGTCTTGGCTTTCCATGCCATTTTGTGCCTCCTTTTTTAGTATGTTTAATACTTTTTTCTTGTGTCATTCCATTTTAATGCACATAACTTAATTTCTGAACTTGTTTGATTTGGTGTCTTTGTATGTGTAGCGGGGTGTCACTTTATGGTGTTCATATGTAGGGATGAGCTTCGAGTCGAACTCATGTTCGACTTGAACATTGCCTGTTCGCCCGTTCGCCGAACAGCGAACAAATTGGGGTGTTCGCAGCAAATTCAAAAAGTCTATGGGAGAAATCTAAAGTGCTAATTATAAAGGCTTATATGCAAGTTATTGTCATAAAAAGTGTTTGGGGACCCGGGTCCTTCCCCAGGGCACATGTATCAATGCAAAAAAAAGTTTTAAAAACGGCCCTTCAGGTCTGGTATAGATATTAAGGGGAACCCTGCCGCAAATTTAAAAAAAAATGGCGTGGGGTTCCCCCAAATATCCATACCAGGCCCTTCAGATCTGGCATGGATTTTAAGGGGAACTCCACCCCAAATAAAAAAAAAATGGCGTGGAGCACCCCCAAAAATCCATACCAGACCCTTATCCGAGCACACAACCTGGCAGGCCGCAGGAAAAGAGGGGGGACAAGAGAGCGCCCCCCCCCTGAACCGTACCAGGCCACATGCCCTCAACATGGGGAGGATGTCCCCATGTTGATGGGGACAAGGGCCTCATCCCCACAACCCTTGCCCGGTGGTTGTGGGGTCTGCGGGCGGGGGGCTTATCGGAATCTGGAAGACCCGAGCGGACCTGATGGGGAACTTCCTTCACTGTGTAAATTACACAGGGAAGGAAGTTCCCCGCTCAGGCCAATGACGTAGGCGGGGTCTGACATACCAAGGGGGCGGACCTGATGGGGAACTTCCTTCACTGTGTAATTCAAGAATAGACCCGCCCCTTCTCATGTTCCGCATCAGGTCCTCAGGCTTACACCTAGTCATTGGCTAAGCGGACCTGATGGGGAACTTTAGAAGGGGCGGGTCTATACATGTAATAGACTGCGGAGGAAGTTCCCCATCAGGTCCGCTCAGGCTCAGCCAATGACGGACAGCGCTGGACATCGGATCGCCGCGGGACACTGGATTTCACCGCTGGAATGTTTTTTTTAAATTTTAATAAAGGACTTTTCCAAGGTGTTGGTGTGGTTTTTTTTTTACATTTTTTGACACTTTCTTCGTGAAATGGTAGGGGTACAATGTACCCCTTACCAATTCACATGGGGGGGGGCCGGGATCTGGGGGTCCCCTTTGTTAAAGGGGTCTTCCAGATTCCGATAAGCCCCCCGCCCGCAGACCCCCACAACCACCGGGCAAGGGTTGTGGGGATGAGGCCCTTGTCCCCATCAACATGGGGACATCTTCCCCATGTTGAGGGCATGTGGCCTGGTACGGTTCAGGAGGGGGGGGCGCTCTCTCGTCCCCCCCTCTTTTCCTGCGGCCTGCCAGGTTGCGTGCTCGGATAAGGGTCTGGAATGGATTTTTTTGGGGGTGGAGTTCCCCTTAAAATCCATGCCAGATCTGAAGGGCCTGATATGGATATTTGGGGGAACCGCACGCATTTTTTTTTTTAATTTGCGGCGGGGTTCCCCTTAATATCTATACCAGACCTGAAGGGCCTGGTAATTGAATTCTGGGGGACCCCCATGCTTTTTTTTTTTTTTTATCAATGACTTTTCTATGTATTGCCGGGAGCCGACAATTCATTAATAGCTGCAAGTGAGTTTTAAATGACTTTTTTTCCTTCAAAAATGACATTTTATGCAGGGACAGTTCTAAGCACGGGAAACATGCGCCACTTTAAATGCATATCATACACACCCCCTAGGTGCGAAATTTAAAGGAATATTTCACTTTATTTTTTTTAATTTTAAGCATTATTAAAATCACTGCTCCCGAAAGAACGGCCGTTTTTAAAACTTATTTTTGAATTGATGTCCCCTGGGGCAGGACTCGGGTTCCCAAACACTTTTTAGGACAATAACTTGCATATAAGCCCTTATAATTAGCACTTTAGATTTTGAACGTTCGAGTCCATTGTATTTAATAGGGTTCTAAAGTTCACGCGAACATTCTGTCTGTTCGCAGGTTCTAGTGCGAACCGAACAGGGGAGTGTTCGGCTCATCCCTGTTCATAAGAGACTATATTCCATCAAGTGAGTCCCGATCCCCTCTGGTTTCCTATTGCGTAATATGTTGACTATGAGAAGGGAAGTGCATAGTGGGATTTGTGGTACCTGGAGAGTTGGACTCCAAGGGCAAGGGTATTACACAGACTACCATACCCACAGTGCAACGGAAATCGTGCATTGCCCGGCGCAAGGTCTGCTGGGGATGGACTATTTAAGGGAAGGAAGAGCAACGTGCGGTCTCTTTGGACATTGCCCGCCCAGCAACTTGGATCCTGTTGGGGCCTATCGTGCTGGTTTAGGCTGGAGAGTCTGGGCCTACTGAGGGAGGGAAAGCCTGCTGGTCAGAGAGGGAGAGAGATCTCATCCAGAGAGCCTGCTGACATCCCTAAGTTCCTGAGGGTCGAGCCACCTTCACCTTCCCCATTGGTTGTCCGGAAGATCGGAGACTGCGGGTGACCGGGAGATAGTATGCTGAAGCCCAGCAGCAGGATCGGTTGACGGATTGGTCTGGTCGGGTGAGAGAGCACTTGCTCAGGAATTCTTAACTGTTGCTAGGCCTGAAATCCTTTGCATAGGGCCCACCGCCATCACAGCAGTGTGCCGCGCACCCAGTGAAAGGTGGGCGTCTTATCGCCTGTGACTTTAGGCCTTAAACTACAGTAGGATTACAACTCACGGTGTTACCCCTTGGATTACAAATGTAAAAGTGCACCAACGTCACTAGCGAAGATCCTTTTTTTTATAGGAGTGACTTTAACTTACGGAGACATTGTTCGGGCGCCATATTGCCCACGAGGGGAAAGCTCGCGAGCGCAGTTCTATTAAAGACATTTTAGTGTGTATAAGATTGGTGTATCTAGATATTGATTACATTGTGCATTACTTTGACTTTGCAGGGCCCTGCATGTTTAAATGCCTGTCTGTTAACCTAACCACTTTTTATATCTAGTAAAGATATTTTATGGTTAAGCAATCACGGTGTGTGGAGTGTTAACTGTTCCGGAGAGACGACCAGCACAGGTACTCTAGTCCTAAACAGTGAATGTATACGGCATTGTACTTTTCATTACTCGTACGTTACAGAATCTCATTTGTTTAACCGCTGTGCCAGCGGAGGGTCAGAGCCAGTTTATTGGGGGGGGTTGACAGCAGTAAGGTACAGGCTCAAATTCATAACAGCAGCTCACTTACCTGGGAGTAGTGCTACACGTGGAGGCTCGAGTCCGGGATCCTGTACTCTGCAATCAAAACCCCTGCCCGTGGTGCCAGCATGGATCCTTTCACTGTGGTCCAGTGGTGCGAATCAGCAGGTGCTTTTCCAGGCACGAGTGTGGCTATTGAACTTCCCGGAGAGAGCTGGGAAGAGGAGGAAGTTGACAGGCTCATGAAGTTTCTGTCTCCAAGCAGGAAGACATGGGTGATTGACCTCAAACCAAAAGAGGAAACCTCCCGTACCTACACATTACTGGAGTGGAGGGATGGTGTGCCCAAGGACTTCTGGGGCCAGAGTTTACAGTCCAAGGACCGGAAGACGTACTATCTGGTGCACCCAAAGACTATACAAGAAGAGATTCCTGAAACTAGCCAAGGGAGACTTCTCAGAGAAATGATAACCCCCTGACCACTATAGGCCCTGAACTCCTCAACGCTTTAGGGGACCTCGTGACAAAGTGCCAAAAGAATAACACAGTGTGCGTAGAGACTGGATACAGGAAGCTCAGGACTGTCTCGGGGAAACAGCCTGTGCCGCTTGGAGAAGAGGACTTTGATACCTGGATAGAACAAGCAATGCAGGCTGTGGAAGGTTGGGAACTGTCAGAAGCCCAAAAGAAGCGGCGCATAAATTAAAGTTTAAAGGGAGCTGCTGCAGAGGCTGTGAAGAATCTAAGGTTCCGCAATGTCACTTGTACTGCCTATGATTACTTAGTCATGTTACAAGAGGAGTTTGGTCAGTTGGAGAAAGTTACTGACCTGATTTACCAGTTTGAGCACACTCACCAGCAGCCAGGAGAGCGTTTGTCTGAATATGTCAGAAGATTGAACAAAATGCTCTGCCAGATAGTCCTGAAGAAAGGGATGGTACCACAGGACATAGACCGAGCCAGGATGCAACAGATTTTAAGAGGGGCTCTGCGCAATGATCCGGTTTGGCTCCATTTGAAAACTACAGGAGGAGTCATGTCCTTAAGTTACCTAGACCTGGTGCGAATAATGAGAGATGAGGAAGCTTTGCTAAAGGATCAACAAGCGACTGATAAACCCACCTCTTTCCCCTCCGCTGGGGTTGGAGCAGCCATGGCCACAGAAGGGAACTCTGAGGTGGCTGTTTTAAAGTCACAAATGACTCAAGTGTTGGAGATACTTACTTCTTTGATAGCCAAAGATTCAGGAGCTACTAAAGAAGAAAGCAAGAAAGGAATGGTTCGGAATACCTCAACCCCTGTCTATCAACAGAACAAAGATGAGGAAGCTTGTTTCAACTGCGGGGGGATTGGGCACTACAGGCAAGTGTGCCCCAGCCCGAAGAAAACTGCAGTCTCATACCGCAAGCCAGCGGAAAACTTCAGAGGGCCCCGGTGAAGGAGTCAACCGGGTGCCCATCAGTTCCAGCCAACTCCAAAAAAATAAGAGACCAAGGGAGGTCGCAAAGGGAGAACACTTCCCCACCCAATGAATCTGATACTTCCTGCTTTAGGTCCAAATATAATGTCATGAGGAAGGAGATCAGTGCATACCAGGCCCAACAAGGACTGAGGTCCCGCAAGAGACTGAAAAAGAAAAAAAAGGAAACTCAAGTAGTAGAACCCAGTCAGAAAACTTCTCAGAGGAAATTCCCAGTTAAACTGGTGGGACCCTCCCCAGTGGTCCCCATTCAAGTAGAAGGAATCTATACGAAGGCCCTTCTTGACGCAGGAGCTCAAGTGACATTTGCCCTTGCAGAAGCTAGAAGACCTGGAAATATGGGGCATTGGGACCCATTGCTTCCCATATGATGGATACCTCCCGATCAAATTGGCCTTCGACCCTTCAGTAGCAGGGGAGGCAGAGATCTTTGACACACTGGCTGTGGTTTGTCCTCGCCCACCAGGAGCTAACAAGAGCTCCCTCATAATATGGACCAACACTGATTTGGTCAGGAGGCTACTGATGCCCATAGCCCAGGAACAGGATACTCCAATGCCCAGAGTTCACCCTATGTTGCACTGGGCATATCAGCGCTTGGTGCTAGAACAGAAGGCCCCAAAAGAAGGAGTAGGGAAGGTCTGGAAGCTAGACAAGATGGAAAAAGTGATACAGCCGGGAGAAGTAACCTGTCTGAGGGCCACTGTTAAAATCACCTGGAACCAGACCCTCTGGATACTTATCTAGGGTTGGAGGTAATCCCCAAAGTGGTCCCGCTGAGGGCACTGAAGAAGAGCAATGGCAGGGTATCGGTGAGCATTAGGAATACTGCCGCTGCCCCTGTGAAGATCCCAGCCAGGATGTTGTTGGGCCGGGTGAACCCTGCCACCCCAGTCGCCCTATCGGATTTGGAGAAGGAAGAAAAGGGAGACGCCACGATAGAGAAGCTTTGTCTTGAAGACACGACCCTCCCACCGGCTTGGAAGGAAAGGGACAAAATCCAGTTGGCTAGGTGGCAGAAGATCTTTTCCAAGAATGAGTTTGATGTGGGATGTGCAAGAAGTGCCACTCATTCGCCTGCAGGAAGACAAACCGTTTAGGGAAAGAGTCCGGCGGGTCCCCTTGGCTGACTTGGAAGATCTGCGCGAGCAACTGGCAGAACTTAAGAGAACCAGTGTCATCAGAGAATCCAGGAGTCCATACGCTTCTCCAATAGTGGTAGTCAGGAAGAAGAACGGGTCACTGAGGCTGTGTATTGACTATCGGACACTCAATAGAAGGACAATACCGGATTAGTATACCACTCCCCAAATAGAGGATGCATTACAGAGCTTGTCTGGAGCCAAGTGGTTCAGTGTGATGGACCTGAAAAGTGGGTATTACCAAATCCTAATGCACCCAGAAGATCAGGAGAAAACAGCCTTTATTACCCCTGTGGGTTTCTTCGAATTTAATCGCATGCCTCAAGGGTTGTCCGGAGCCCCAGCCACCTTTCAGCGACTTATGGAGAAGACAGTGGGAGACATAAATCTCATTGAAGTACTGGTATATTTGGATGACATCATCGTGTTCGGAAAAACCCTGGAAGAACATGAGGAAAGATTGGAGAAGGTCCTGAGGAGGCTCCATGATGAAGGCCTAAAGCTTTCCATGGAAGGAGTATCTACAGATCCAGAAAAATTGGAGGCTGTCACCTCTTGGCCCAGGCCTACTACCGTGACTGAACTTTGGTCGTTTTTGGGATTCTGCTCCTACTACAGGAGGTTTGTTGAGGGTTTGGCCAAGACTGCTAGGCCCTTGAACGAGCTTCTGAAGACTGAGGGGGAAGAAGAGGATTTTGGGCCTAGGAGACCAGGGGAGTCTATAGAAGACCAGTGGACCATCGAGTGTGAAGAAGCTTTTACCAGGTTGAAGGAAAGCCTGACCACTGCCCCTGTCTTGGCCTATGTAGACACCAGAAAGCCCTATGAGTTACATGTAGATGCCAGTCGTGATGGTCTGGGAGGGGTGTTTGTATCAAGAGCATGATGGCCAGTTAAGACTCATTGCTTATGTGAGCAGAAGCCTGGGCCCGGCGGAAAAAAAATTACCCCACCCACAAGCTGGAATTTCTGGCCTTAAAATGGGCTGTGGTGGATAAACTAAAAGACTACTTGTATGGGGCTGAGTTCGTGGTTAAGACAGAAAATAACCCGCTCACCTACCTTCTGACCACTGCCAAATTAGACGCCACAGGCCACCGTTGGCTGGCAGCCCTTTCGGGTTTTACCTTCAGTTTGAAATACAGGCCTGAGGCTGGAAATAGAGATGCGGATGCCCTGTCCAGAAGAGCTCATTCCACAGGGGGTTCTACCGAAAAATGGACTCAGCTGGCCCCAGAGGGAGTGCGAGCCCTATATCAGGGAGCGGAGCTCCAGGCAAATGGCAGATCCAGAGCTGAAGAAATGGGAGTTTCGGTTGTCGGAGTGCCTAAATATTACTGTGATGTAACTCAGATCGAGGAAGAGAACCTGCCAAAGCTGTCAAAGGGAGATCTGAGAAGAGATCAACTGGAAGACCCCCTAGGGAAGTTGATGTTGGAGGCATTGGAGAATCAGGACCCAGATGTGCTCTCAAAGGACTCTTCAAGAGAGGCTCGCCTGCTAAGAAGGGAATGGGACCGGTTGCAGTTGCATCAAGGGGTGGTCTACCGAAGGGTCCCCTCTGATGATCTAGAGGAAAAATGGCAGTTGTTCCTGCCCGAAAAACACAGGAAGGCAGTATTGATTGCTCTACATGACGACCATGGTCATTTAGGCTCTGAGAGGACTTTCCAACTCGTAAGTGGAGGAATACTGTCACTCTTGTGCACGTTGCATACAGAGGAAGACCCTGCCTCATCAAGCTGCCCCAATGGGCCACCTACAAAGTCAGGGCCCCTTGGATCTGGTATGCATTGATTTCCTTTGTTTGGAACCTGACTTGAGTGGACAAGGGAATGTTCTGGTAGTAACCAACCATTTCACTAGATATGCTCAAGCATTCCCAACTAAAGACCAGAAGGCCTCAACAGTGGCCAAGGTGCTTGTCGAAAAGTTCTTTGTGCACTACGGGTAACCTCAGCGCCTCCATTCGGATCAGGGAAGAGACTTTGAGAGTAGGCTGATAAAGAAGTTGTTGGACTCGCTGGGCATCAAGAAAACTAGGACAACTCCATATCATCCACAAGGTGATGCTCAGCCTGAAAGATTTAACCCTGTTGAATATGCTGGGAACCCTGAGTGCAGAGAAGAAGCAACATTGGAGCAAACACATAGCTGCTATTGTGCATGCTTATAATAGCACAACCAGTGACACTACTGGGTACTCCCCATACAGACTGATGTTCGGGCGGGAAGCACGGTTACCAGTGGATTTGGCCTTTGGCACCTCCCTAGACCATACCTCAGCAGCTTCTCACAAGGGGTATGTAGATCGGCTGAGACAAAGTTTAAGGATGGCATACGAGAATGCTCGGGCGGCTTCTGATAAAAGAGAAGTAAGAAATAAGAGGAGCTTTGACCTCAAGGTCCTGATACAGGATCTACAACCAGGGGACAGAGTGCTGTTGTGGAATTTAGGCATCCCGGGAAAACATAAGTTGGCTGACCGATGGAGATCCCAGCCATATTTGATATGTAAACAGCTGCCTGGCTTGCCGGTGTATCAGATCAAACCAGAAGACTTGGCATAGAAACCATCTATTGCCCCTCTCGGAAGCAGTCCGTTTACCCCACGCCTTGGAATCTCAAGAGACCCCTTCAGCTTCCCATACCCCTGGACCAGTTACTAGGTCTCTGGCTACCCTGTCAGACGAAGGGGGTAGCAGAATCGAGGATGTACCCAGTGAGGCCGAAGAGATGGGGCTTGATTGGTTGTGGTCACCTCAAGGGCCGGAATCCTTGGATGTTACCCCATTGCCTTCTGAAGATACTTTAAACCCACAGGCTACTGAGTTTATGCCACACCCTACTCTCACTGAGGAATGGGAGGACGCTTTAGAATCTTTCCAAACAGAAGACCACAAAAAACTCTCATCCTCTCTTGTATCTGATTTGGATGCTCCTGGAACAGCAGGATCAAATACACCTAACCAAGAGGAGAGAATCAGTGAAGAAGATACGGAAGTAGCTGGACCTGTTACTTTGGATATACAGACCCCAATGCCACGGAGAGAAAGAAGAGTCATTCACCCTCCAAAAAGACTGACTTATACCCAAATGGGAGAATGTTCTGAAGAAGCTGTTTTTACTGCAAGAAGGACAGTAGATGAGGCTGGACCTTCCACTGTACATTTGGTGGAGGGCAACCCTAGCTCACTCCCTGGCACAGCTAAACAGGCCACCTCCATTAATGTGACCTGTAGACAGGACAATCCCCCTTCCAAAGCTTGGTGGGAAATTCCCCTGTCGGATTCCTTTGTAACGGTAAACTGTGTTCTCCATGTATGCTAACCAAGTTCTTCTGCAGGAATTGTTGTTATCTTTGGGGACCAAAGACTTTAAGTGGGGGGAGTGTTTAGCGGGGTGTCACTTTATGTTGTTCATAAGAGACTATATTCCATCAAGTGAGTCCCGATCCCATCCGGTTTTCTATTGTGTAATATGTTGACTATGAGAAGGGAAGTGCATGGTGGGATTTGTGGTACCTGGAGAGTTGGACTCCAAGGGCAAGGGTATTACACAGACTACCATACCCACAGTGCAACGGAACATCCATCGTGCATTGCCCGGCGCAAGGTCTGCTGGGGATGGACTATTTAAGAGAAGGAGGAGCAAAACGCGGTCTCTTTGGACATCGCCCACCCAGCAACTTGGATCCTGTTGGGGCCTATTGTGTTGGTTTAGGCCGGAGAGTCTGGGCCTACCGAGGGAGAGAAAGCCTGCTGGTCGGAGAGGGAGAGAGACCTCACCCAGAGAGCCTGCTGACATCTTGGAGTTCCTGAGGGTCGAGCCACCTTCACCTTCCCCATTGGTTGTCTGGAAGATCGGAGACTGACGGTGACCGGGAGATAGTATACTGAAGCCCAGCAGCAGGATCGGTTGACGGATTGGTGTGGTCGGGTGAGAGAACACTTGCTCAGGAATTCTTAACTGTTGCTAGGCCTGAAATCCTTTGCATAGGGCCCACCGCCATCACAGCAGTGTGCCGCGCACCCAGTGACAGTGTGCTGTGCAGCTAAAGTTGGGCGTCTTATCGCCTGTGACTTCAGGCCCTAAACTACAGTAGGATTACAACTCACGGTGTTACCCCTTGGATTACAAATGTAAAAGTGCATCAACGTTGCTAGCGAAGATCCTTTTTTTATAGGAGTGACTTTAACTCACGGAGACATTGTTCAGGCGCCATATTGCCCACGAGGGGGAAGCTCACGAGCGCAGTTCTATTAAAGACATTTTAGTGTGTATAAGATTGGTATATCTAGATATTGATTACATTGTGCATAACTTTGACTTTGCAGGGCCCTGCATGTTTAAATGCCTGTCTGTTAACCTAACCTCTGTTATATCTAGTAAAGATATTTTATGGTCAAGCAATCACGGTGTGTGGAGTGTTAACTGTTCCGGAGAGACGGCCAGCACAGGTACCCTAGCCCTAAACAGTGAATGTATACTGCATTGTACTTTTCATTACTCGTACGTTACAGAATCTCATTTGTTTAACCGCTGTGCCAGCGGAGGGTCAGAGCCAGTTTATTGGGGGGTTGACAGCAGTAAGGTACAGGCCCAAATTAATACCAGAATCTCACTTAACTGGGGGTAGTGCTACATATGTATGCATTGCATGGGTTGTTACCGACATGTGGTGAAAATTTTATGTCAATAGCATGAAATGTAGAAATGTATTTACCTAGAAAAATGGTGACGTGTTCAATATTTATTTTACCCGCTGTATATACTGTATACTCAGAACTTCAGGTAAAATAGAAGCAATAAGCTGAAATTTATCCATAACTGCACTGAAAGGGTTGTTAAAACACAAATCTAGTAAGATACGCATAAAAGAGAGCTGTTGTACTTGAAAAAACAGTGTTGCAATCAAAAATAATAGGTCACTGCGACATAAAACCAGTTAGGACTGAATAATAAAATATGATTCAGCGATAAAAAGGACAATAAAAGGACTGTGAATATTCTGACTGTGGTGGTACATTGTGTTATCGTTGGCAGAACTCAACTTTCCACTACATAATATTAAGGAGTGCAGCATTGTTACCTAAGCACCACAGTTTCTTCAATATGTATTTGTTTTTTGTCTGAAACATGTCCTATTTGCAGTCCTAATGCTGGCAGAAGTGTGCTTTTGTCTCAATGACCTATTACTTTTGATTCCCATACTGTTTTTTTTCAAGTACAGTGCCTTGAAAAAGTATTCATACCCCTTGATATTTTCCACATTTTGTCATGTTACAACCAAAAAACGTAAATGTATTTTATTGGGATTTTATGTGATAGACCAACACAAAATGGCACATAATTGTGAAGTGGAAAGAAAATAATAAATGTTTTTCAATATTTTTTTACAAATAAATATGTGAAAAGTGTGGGGTACATTTGTATGGCGCCCCCCTGAGTCAATACTTTGTAGAACGTCCTTTTGCTACAATTACAGCTGCAAGTCTTTTTGGGGATGTCTCTACCAGCTTTGCACATCTAGAGAGGGACATTTTTGCCCAGTCTTCTTTGCAAAATATCTCAAGCTCTGTCAGATTGGATGGAGAGCGTCTGTGAACAGCGATTTTCAAGTCTTGCCACAGATTCTCAATTAGATTTAGGTCTGGACTTTGACTGGGCCATTCTAATACATGAATATGCTTTTGATCTAAACCATTCCATTGTAGCTCTGGCTGTATGTTTTGGGTCGTTGTCCTGCTGGAAGGTGAACCTCTGCCCCAGTCTCAAATCTTTTGCAGACTCTAATGCCGCGTACACACGACCGGTTTTCCCGTCGGAATAAACTCGGATGGTTTTTCCGACGGAATTCCGCTCAAGCTGTCTTGCATACACACGGTCACACCAAATTCCGACCGTCAAGAATGCGGTAACGTACAACACGTACGACGAGCCGAGATCAATGAAGTTCAATAGGCAGTTCGGCTCTTCTGCTTGATTCTGAGCATGCGTGGTTTTTAGTGTGTCGGAATTGCATACAGACGATCGGATTTTTCGATAGAAATTTTTTCCGTCTGAAAAATTGAGAACATGTTCTCTATCTAAGTCCATCGGAATTTCCGACGGAAAAAGTCAGATGTGGCATACACACGGTCGGAATATCCGATGAAAAGCTCCCATCGGACTTTTTCCATCGGAAATTCCTATCGTGTGTACGCGGCATAACAGGTTTTCTTCTAAGATTGCTCTGTATTTGGATCCATCCATCTTCCCATCAACTCTGACAAGCTTCCCTGTCCCTGCTGAAGAAAAGCATCCCCATTCCGCCAAGCTGCGGTTTCCAAAGCGAGCAAAGTCCTTTCTTGTATAAGAGAGGTATGGACTCCAGAGAGAGATATCGTTTTGCCCCCCTGTTCAAATCATTAGTAAGACCTCATCTGGAATATGCAGTTCAGTTTTGGGCTCCAGTTCTCAAAAAGGATATTGGGGAACTGGAGAAAGTGCAGAGAAGGGCAACCAAACTGATAAGAGGCATGGAGGAGCTCAGCTATGAGGAAAGATTAGAGGAACTGAATTTATTCTCTTTTGAGAAGAGGAGATTAAGGGGGGATATGATCAACATGTACAAATATATAAGGGGTCCATATAGTGAACTTGGTGTTGAGTTATTCACTTTACGGTCATCACAAAGGACAAGGGGGCACTCTTTTCGTCTAGAGGAAAAGAGATTTCACCTCCAAATACGGAAAGGTTTCTTCACAGTAATGCCGCGTACACACGATCATTATTCACGGCGGTTAAAAAAACGCCGTGAATAATGTCATTTAAAACGGGGGAACGGCTTGTTCCCCACACACGGTCGTTTTTCACGTCGTTTTTTCTCTTGTCGAGAAAAACGACCGTCTGTGGGCTCCGCGGCAGTGTTTCCCTATGGGAAACACTGCCGCGGAAAACATGTTGAAAAAAACGACGAGAAAAATTAGAACATGTTCTAATTTTTTCTCGTCGTTTTTAATGCCGTTTTTCTCGTCGAATGGGGAAAATGTCGTTTTTTTCTACGACAAAAACGGCCGTGTGTACGCAGCATAAGAGCTGTGAAAATGTGGAATAGACTCCCTGCAGAGGTGGTTCTGGCCAGCTCAGTAGATTGCTTTAAGAAGGGCCTGGATTCTTTCTTAAATGTACATAATATAACTGGGTACTGACATTTATAGGTAAAGTTGATCCGGGGAAAATCCAATTGCCTCTCGGGGGGTCAGGAAGGAATTTTATCCCCTGCTGTAGCAAATTGGATCATGCTCTTCTGGGGTTTATTACCTTCCTCTGGATCAACTGTGGGTATAGAATTGGGTATATGGGATTGTATGATATTATATATATATATATATATATATATATATATATATATATATATATATATATATATATACATTTATTTTTTATGGTTGAACTGGATGGACTTGTGTCTTTTTTCAACCTGACTAACTATGTAAATATGACCTTTATGGAAGATTGGCAAGAAGAAAGTCATTGTTGAATGAAAGCCATAAGAAGTTTGCAGTTTCCTCAACTTTATCCCTGACCTGTCTGGCGTGTTCCTTGGCCTTAACGATGCTGTTTGTTCACTAAGCTTCACAGAACAGCTTTATTTATACTGGGATTAAATTACACACAGGTGGAATCTATTTACTAATTAGGAGACTTCTGAAGGCAATTGGTTCCACTAGATTTTAGTTAGTAGTATCAGAGTAAAGGGGGCTGCTCCAATTCATCCCAAAGGTGTTCTATCGGGTTGAGGTCAGGACTCTGTGCAGGCCAGTCACGTTCCTCCACCTCAAACTCACTCATCCATGTCTTTATTAACCTTGCTTTGTGTACTGGTGAGCAGTTATCTTGGAACAGGTAGGGGCCATCCCCAAACTGTTTCTAAGTTGGGAGCATGAAATTTTCCAAAATGTCTTGGTATGCCAACGCCTTAAGAGTTCCCTTCACTGGAACTAAGGGTCCAAGTCCAACCCCTGAAAAACATCCCCCCTCCGCCAAATGATTTGGATCAGTGCACAAGGCAATGTCCATAAGGACATGGATAAGCGAGTTTGGGGTGGAGGAACTTGACTGGCCTGCACAGAGTCCTGACCTCAACCTAATAGAGCACCTTTGGGGATGAATTTAAAAAAGACATTTTTGTCCAACATCAGTGCCTGGCCTCACAAATGCACTTCTGGAAGAATGGTTAAACATTCCAATAGACACACTCCTAAATCTTGTGGACAGCTTTCCCAGAAAAGATGAAGCTGTTATAGCTGCAAGGGTGGGCCAACTCAATATTGTACCCTATGGACTAAGACTCGGAAGCCATTAAAGTTCGTTTGCGTGTAAAGACAGGTGTCCCAATACTTTTGGTAATATATAACCAAAAGTATTGGGACACCTGTCTTTACACGCAGGTGGGAGAATCTGTCCACAGGACAACTATTATGCCGCATACACATGACCGTTTTTAATGTCATTGAAAAAACCTGCATTTTTCTCGACGTGATTTTTCGTGTTTCCTCTCAAGCCTGCCTTGCCTACACACTATCGTGGAAAAAAATGTTTGTGTAAAGCGTGGTGATGTACAACACGTACAACGGCACTATAAAGGGGAAGTTCCATTCGGATGGCGCCACCCTTCATGTTAGTAAACTTTGTTGAGCGGCGATTCGCGCTTTTCAGCCTCGTGCTTTTCAGTCCGTTACAGCGTGACGAATGTGCTATCTCCATTACGAACGCTAGTTTTACCAGAACGAGCGCTCCCGTCTCATACTTGATTCTGAGCATGCGCATTTTTTTTCACGTCGTTAAAGCCCACACACGGCCATTTTTCATGACGAGAAAAACGACGAGGTGAAAAACGATGAGAAAAATTAGAGCATGTTCCAATTTTTTCTTGCCCATTTTTCACGTCGTGAAAAATGCTCTGAAGCCCACACACAATCATTTTTAATGACCATTTTAAAAAATTGCATTTTTCTCGTCATTAAAAACGGTCGTGTGTACGCGGCATCAGTCTTGCACTCCACAAATATGACCTTTATGGAAGATTGGCAAGAAGAAAGTCATTGTTGAAAGAAAGCCATAAAAAGTTTGCAGTTTCCTCAACTTTATCCCTGACCTGTCTGGCGTGTTCCTTGGCCTTAACGATGCTGTTTGTTCACTAAGCTTCACAGAACAGCTTTATTCATACTGGGATTAAATTACACACAGGTGGAATCTATTTACTAATTAGGAGACTTCTGAAGGGATTGGTTCCACTAGATTTTAGTTAGGAGTATCAGAGTAAAGGGGGCTGCTCTAAATGATCCCAAAGGTGTTCTGTCAGGTTGAGGTCAGGACTCTGTACAGGCCAGTCAAGTTCCTTCACCCCAAACTCACTCATCCATGTCTTTATGGACCTTGCTTTTGTGCACTGGTGAGGTGAGCAGTTATCTTGGAACAGGAAGGGGCCATCCCCAAACTGTAAGTTGGAAGCATGAAATTGTCAAAAATGTCTTGGTATGCTGATGCCTTAAGAGTTCCCTTCACTGGAACTAAGGGTCCAAGTCCAACCCCTGAAAAACAACCCCACACCATAATCCCCATCCACCAAATGATTTGGACCAGTGCACAAGGCAAAGTCCATAATAAGGACATGGATGAGCGAGTCTTCTGCTTAAACTAATAACACACAAAGAATTAAATGTTACCATGTTTTTATTGAACACACCATGTAAACATTCACAGTGCAGGTTGAAAAAGTATGTGAACCCTTGGATTTAATAACTGGTTGAACCTCCTTTGGCAGCAATAACTTCAACCAAACGTTTCCTGTAGTTGCAGATCAGACGTGCACAACGGTCAGGAGTAATTCTTGACCATTCCTCTTTACAGAACTGTTTCAGTTCAGCAATATTCTTGGGATGTCTGGTGTGAATCGCTTTCTTGAGGTAATGCCACAGCATCTCAATCGGATTGAGGTCAGGACTCTGACTGGCCCACTCCAGAAGGCGTATTTTCTTCTGTTTAAGCCATTCTGTTGTTGATTTACTTTTATGCTTTGGGTCGTTGTCCTGTTGCAACACCCATCTTCTGTTGAGCTTCAGCTGGTGGACAGATGGCCTTAAGTTCCCCTGCAAAATGTCTTGATAAACTTGGGAATTCATTTTTCCTTCGATGATAGCAATCCGTCCAGGCCCTGACGCAGCAAAGCAGCCCCAAACCATGATGCCCCCACCACCATACTTCACAGTTGGGGTGAGGTTTTGATGTTGGTGTGCTGTGCCTCTTTTTCTCCACACATAGTGTTGGGTGTTTCTTCCAAACAACTCAACTTTGGTTTCATCTGTCCACAGAATATTTTGCCAGTACTGCTGTGGAACATCCTGGTGCTCTTGTGCAAACTGTAAACGTGCAGCAATGTTTTTTTTTTTTGGACAGCAGTGGCTTCCTCTGTGGTATCCTCCCATGAAATCCATTCTTGTTTAGTGTTTTACGTATCCTAGATTCGCTAACAGGGATGTTAGCATATGCCAGAGACTTTTGTAAGTCTTTAGCTGACACTCTAGGATTCTTCTTCACCTCATTGAGCAGTCTGCGCTGTGCTCTTGCAGTCATCTTTACAGGACGCCCACTCCTAGGGAGAGTAGCAGCAGTGCTGAACTTTCTCCATTTATAGACAATTTGTCTTACTGTGGACTGATGAACGGCAAGGCTTTTGGAGATACTTTTATAACCCTTTCCAGCTTTATGCAAGTCAACAATTCTTAATCGTAGGTCTTCTGAGAGCTCTTTTGTGCGAGGCATCGTTCACATCAGGCAATGCTTCTTGTGAAAAGCAAACCCTGAACTGGTGTGTGTTTTTTATAGGGCAGGGCAGTAACCAACACCTCCAATCTCATCTCATTGATTGGAGTGAGGTGTCAGCCAACTGGAGTCCAATTAGCTCTTGGAGATCTCATTAGTCTAGGGGTTCACATACTTTTTCCACCTGAACTGTAAATGTTTACACGGTGTGTTCAATAAAAACATGGTAACATTTAATTCTTTGTGCGTTATTAGTTTAAGCAGAAGACTGTGATTGTCTATTGTTGTGACTTAGATGAAGATCACATCACATTTTATGACCAATTTGTGCAGAAATCCATATCATTCCAAAAGGGTTCACATACTTTTTATTGCAACTGTATATGTTTTTATTTTATTTTATATACAACCAATTTCACCATTTGGTTTGGCATTTTTCTTGTTTGTATATTCTAATGTTCTGGCACTGTACAGGTATCATGCAATGTTACATGGGGAAAACCTATGACCCTTCAAAAACACAGGGGAAAGTGCAAGCAGCATCAAAAAGATACATGTTGAATCCTTAAGGCATTGGCTGCACCGCCTCCTGCAAACCTTACTTCAACAGCAAAAATATAATGTGGGTATTCCCACAGTACTTGGTTACAGGAATGTGAGGTTTAAGTGTTTCATGTAACATGCTGTTAGCCTTTCAGCTGGGAATTTGCTGGATTTCCAGGAGATTACCAACAGGTATGGGAGGTACCACCAGGTAACATGTATACTGCGAGATGTACTGACTTTTTTTTCCCAGGACATACATTTTTACATAGTTACACTGACAGCGGGCCGCATTAGCGGTAAAGCGCCACTAGTTTTAGTGGCGCTTTACCGTCATTTTAGCAGCGCTTTTCGGCCGCTAGCGGGGCGCTTCAAAACCCCCGCTAGCGGCAGAGGAAAGGGTTAAAAGTGCCCGAAAAGCGGCGCTGCCGAAGTGCTTTGTAGGCGCTTCGACAGCGCTGTCCATTTATTTCAATGGGCAGCGGTGGTGGAGGAGCTCCTCCACTGCCCCAAAGACGCTGCTTTCAGGACTTTTTCTATATTCCTGCAAGCGCACCACCCCAGTGTGAAAGCACTGGGCTTTCACATTGGGGTGGCATGAGAGGCGTTTTTCAGGCGGTTTACAGGCACTATTAAAATGCCTGAAAAATGCCTCCAGTGTGAAAGGGGTCTTAGTCTGGTTGAAAAAAGACACAAAATCTAGTTCAACCAATAAAAAGAGAAAAACAAAACAAAAAAATATAACAATTTTCAATCCTATATACACAATTCTATACCCACAGTTGATCCAGAAGAAGGCAAAAACCCCAGCAGGGCATGATCCAATTTGCTACAGCAGGGAAAAAAATTCCTTCCTGATCCCCCGAGAGGCAATCGGATTTTCCCCGGATCAACTTTACCTATAAATGTCAGTACTCAGTTATATTATGTACATTTAGGAAATAATCCAGGCCTTTTTTAAAGCAATCTACCGAGCTGGCCAGAACCACCTCTGGAGGGAGTCTATTC
The DNA here is from genome assembly GCA_029206835.1 of Rana muscosa. Taxonomy (NCBI): domain Eukaryota; kingdom Metazoa; phylum Chordata; class Amphibia; order Anura; family Ranidae; genus Rana; species Rana muscosa. The sequence continues at coordinate 178,618,469 of JARGYO010005626.1, read as the reverse complement.
CACATTTTCACAGCTCTTACTGTGAAGAAACATTTCCATATTTGGAGATTAAATCTCTTTCCCTCTAGACGTAAAGAGTGCCCCCTTGTCTTTTGTGTTGACTGTAAAGTGAATAACTCAACACCAAGTTCACTATATGGACTCCTTATATATTTGTACATGTTGATCATATCCCCCCTTAATCTCCTCTTCTCAAGAGTGAATAAATTCAGTTCCTCTAATCTTTCCTCATAGCTGAGCTCCTTCATGCCTCTTATCAGTTTGGTTGCCCTTCTCTGCACTTTCTCCAGTTCCCCGATATCCTTTTTGAGAACTGGGGCCCAAAACTGAACTGCATATTCCAGATGAGGTCTTACTAATGATTTGTAGAGGGACAAAATTATATCTCTCTCTCTCTGGAGTCCATACCTCTCCTAATACAAGAAAGGACTTTGTTTGCTTTGGAAACCGCAGCTTGGCATTGCATGCCATTATTGAGCTTATGATCTACCAAAACCCCCAGATCCTTCTCCGCTATGGATTCCCCCAGTTATACTCCCCCTAGTATGTATGATGCATTCATATTCTTAGCCCCTAAGTGCATAACTTTACATTTATCAACATTAAACCTCATTTGCCACTTAGTTGCCCAATTAGACAGAGCATTGAGGTCGGCTTGTAAATTGGCGACATCCTGTAAGGACGTTATTCCACTGCATAGCTTAGTGTCATCTGCAAAGACAGAAATGTTACTTTTGATCCCAGACCCAATATCATTTATAAAGATATTTAAAAGTAAGGGTCCCAGCACTGAACCTTGGGGTACACCACTGATAACCTTACACTACTCAGCGTAAGTCATTGACCACTACGCTCTGAATTCTGTCTTTTAGACACTTTTCTATCCATTTACAAATTGATCTTTCCAAGCCTTACACACATTAGCCGTGTGTGGGGAATGGTGTCAAATGCTTTTGAAATATGTAAGTATACCATGTCCACAGCCACTCCTCTGTCCAAGGTTTTACTTAACTTCTCAAAATAGAAATCAGGTTTGTTTGACAACTTCTGTCTTTCTGTTGCTTAAAATATTTTTGCCCAGCAAGAACTCGTCTATGTGGTCTTTTATTAAACTCTCCAGTATCTTCCCAACTATAGAAGTTAAACTAACAGGTCTATTAGGGTTTCATTTTCTATGGCAAAAAATAAACTGTAACATTTTTGCAGACTTTGCTTACGCCCCGAGTCTTAGTGATGTAAAAGATATATATGCTAAATTTCAAGAAGATTGGATAATATTTAGAGGTTGCACACTTTGATCTGTTTTGTAAAAGTAGGCAAAAAATATGATTTTTCGAAGTTAATTACTTTTATTGGGAAAACTAGAAATCACAAACTTAAAATACTATTAAAACTATACACTAAGATTAATAGGTAATATGATGGGCAAAACGTGTTATATTAATCAACTTTGAATGATGCAATCTCTTGTTTTGTTTGCTTGGTGACGACTTTTCTGTGATGCTCGACTACCCTCAACAGGAATTGTTTTTGTTGTTCATCCCTGACCGATTCGTTATACTTTTTTATCAGAGCAATTCCTCTTTCTGCGGTATCATTGACAACCTTAAGAGCGTTCACATGGCTTCTTAGAGACTCACTCCAGTATTCTGTCACGTCGTGGATCCCAAACAATTCAAAGAACGTCTTTGTTTTATTAGTAACGAAATGGCTCAGGTCTTTTCCTTCAAAAAACATGTTTTTACCCTCTAATCGTTTCACTTCCTTTTTCTTTGCAGGTTTAGTTTCAAAATTTTTAGTCATATTTTCCTTAACAGCCTGACTGGATAGTATTTTAATGGATGTGATGACGGCAAGCCAACCACAACAATGTTTGTCCGATTTCCCTTTCAATTCTGGTACATGCCCCTTGGATCAGTCCTGTATTAGATGCTGTAGTATCAAAGGATATACCGATTATATTGTCACATAGCCCAAATCGGTCCACTTCCCGAATAACTACTTCAGCCATCTGCTCAACAGTGCCTTTCAGGGCACCAGGTACGCCGAGCAAATGCTCAAAATCTTTGCCAGTCACTAGAACTGCAAATCTATCTTCCAAAGTTTTGACATTCCCATGGGCAACTGAGGGCAACAGTTTACTATCCCAATGCAAGACCAAATGAGGAGGATTTTCAAAGAGTGACTCTTCAATTTTCCTTGCCATTTTACTTCTATTGATGGCCCGAGGTCGGTAAACTGTAGCTGAGGATATGGAAATTTTTGAAACATCGTGGCTAAGGCTGTTTGCAGTTGCTATAAATTAAGTACATGCTTGTCAAATAGATAGCTGTTCTCAATCCCAAGTAGATGTGAGTGTCTGATCAAAAGGTTTTAATCTAGGACTTGAACGTAATTTTTTCATTGCTGGAGGCAAAAACTCAGCCTATTCGCCACTAGGGGCTTGTGATGATGGAGATGAGTCTTCCAGTATAACTGTCTTACTGATTTCAGCGATAGCTTTGTAATGTTCAGTCTTATATGAATCTTTTTTTTCTTCTTTTGTACACTTAGTTCAATGTTAGAAATTTCACTCATTTGTGATAAAAGTGATCAATGTGTGCAACCCCTAAATATTATCCAATCTTCTTGAAATTTGACATATATATCTTTTACATCACTAACACTTGGGGCATAAGCAAAGTCATATGAAAATCACATCTTTGGAAAAATGAAACACCCTAAGGTCTATAGTTACTTGGTAAAGACTTTGATATCTTTTTAAATATGGGCCCCACATTGTCCCTACACCAATCCAGTGGTACCATTCCAGTCCTTAAATAGTCCCTAAAAATTTGAAACAATGGCTTTGAAATAAGAGAGCTCAATTTTTTAAGGATTTGTGGGTGGATGCCACCTGGACCTGGTGCTTTATCCACCTTTATGCTGTCTAAAAATTTCTGGACCTTACCAATTTTGAGCCATTGTGGATCATTTGGGGCTGTGTCACTACCACCCCCATTATGGCCATGAGCTCCCCCATGCTAATTTTAACTAATAAAATACAAAATCAACAAAAAAAAATATTTTCAACAGGGCTGTCCAGTCTACTGTTCTTTTTCTTTTCCTTTTCATCTATCATGAATAAGTCTTCATTTTAAAATATTGATATGAAAACAGTCTTCAGATGTCTGTCTCACTTCACTGGTATATTTTTATCTTTTATGTTTATAGAAATAGGGAAAGTTGAATAAAACAATTTTAGTTCCTTACTCCTTTCTACATTTGATTGACAGGAAATAAAATACCAGCTGGAGAATTGCTGTTATTCGATGTTCAGTTAATGTGGTTGGTTTCCTTTTCTTCTACATTACAAAAAAAGGTCAGTCAGGATTATAGAGAGAGATTGAGGTTTTGCACCTCGGGTAGTAGTTTTTTTGTTTTATTTTAAGCTGTATCTATAGATTTTTTAAATATATTTTTACATGTTGTTTTACATGTTTTTCTTTTTTTTTCTTTGCTGTCCCTGCCAGTGTTTACTGACTGGGCAGGGACGGCCTTGAAATGTAAATTGGGTAGTAACTCCACAAAATTGAAGTCCTAGGTCTTAACTTTACTTTGTACCTAAGCAAAAGTAAAAAAAAAAAAAAAGACTGCCCCCTTTTCCCAATGAAAAGAAAAAAGCAGGCATTAGGAAATGGATGGTGGGAATTACTCTATATGGGCAGACAGAAGCAAAAAGGTAAACATGGAATCCTATAACTATAGGATGCCTCAAATCTTCTTTGGGGGGGTCAAATATATCAGAGAAGCAGTCTGGAGAAGCATATTAACTGTTATAGGCTAGAGGGTGTGTATTTTGTGTTTGTGACAGGTATATACATTTTTTTTTTCTACACATTTTATTATTTACAGATTTACAAAAATAAAATGTTTTACTTTTATGTAAATTTAATAAAAAATAAGGGTCGTGCTCCAATTAATTGAACATGTGAAAACCAACTCAGCCAATTGCTGGCTTGGTAAGTAATTCAGTGAAGACAAATATTAATAAATTCAAAAATTAAGTGATTAGATCCTGTGATTGAAAAAAGATCTAGTATGTGATATTTATCATTATCCCACTGAAATCAAAAACAAACACATCAACATAAACACATACCGTATATACTCAAGTATAAGCCGACCCAAATATAAGCCGAGGCACCTAATTATACCACAAAAAATGGGAAAATGTATTGACTCAAGTATAAGCCTAGGGTGTCCATCTGCATGCCTCACTATGCCTCACTGTGCCCATGCCTCACTGTGCCCATGCCTCACTGTACCCATGCCTCAATGTGCCCATGCCTCACTGTGCCCATGCCTCACTGTGCCCATGCCTCAATGTGCCCATGCCTCACTGTGTCCATGACTAGACTGACGTTTAACATGGGAGTCTATGGAAGGGGTGCCCGGCTCCCCGGCCGTAGGTCCTCCAGACAACAAACTTTTCACACTTGTAGAGGAGAAATTGGGCTACATGTGTGCCAAGTTCCGGGTCCAGGGGACCTACGACCGGCCGGTACCGAGTCCCCAAATTCACAGGAGAAATGACCGTTTAACATGGGAGTCTATGGAAGGCGTACCTGGCTTTGAAAAACCGGTGCTCCCCCGGCCGTAGGTCCTCCGGACAACAAGCTTTGCACACTTGTAGAGGAAGAGTGGGGCTACATGTGTGCCAAGATTGGGGTCCAGGGGACCTACGGCCAGCCGGTACCGGGTCCCCAAAATCCGGGCGATCAGGCACAAAAGGGTGACTCGAGTATAAGCCGAGGGGGGCATTTTCAGCACAAAAAAAGTGCTGAAAAACTGATTTAAAAAAAACAGTCCAAATATTATCAACATAAATCTTCCAGTAAATGGAGATCCTGTGAAAACAAGTCCTGTGCAAAAAAAAAAATATTTTTTTTTAAAATGTATATACCTCCCTGGGAGGAGCGACGTGCTGACGTCACCGCGCGATACGTCCCGTTGTTAGTGAACGGGCGTTTGTACTGTAGCCGGCCGGACGCAATTTTATTGTTTTTATCCTATTTTTGTACTTGTATCCAAGCCTTTGGCGGACCTTTTATTAGAATAAACATACCTATCAGGTTTTACCTATGGCGCGTTTGTATGTTTATCATTTTTTCTGAGAAACATTGCCAGCCTTGCAGTATCCATTTGATGGTGGAGAGACATCGTCCAACAGTGGCCCCACATATCCAGCCTTTCCGGTGGAGCGGTGAGGACCCTTCCTTACGATCATCGCGAGGAAAAGACCCCGGCTGGGTTTAAGCCACAGGCTAATCTGGTCTGTGCAGCTAGTAAGCGCACACTTCTCCCGGTGGGGGATTTGTGGTGTTTGAAAAGTCACAAAATATTTGGATATATGCACCTATTGATACCTTCTTCCCGGGTCCATTTTTGAGCATTTATCTTCAAACAATTGCTCTTTCTTGGGATCTCTTTCACTAGATTTGATGGTTTAAAGTATATACATTTAAAAAAAAAGGAAAAAACTTTTTTTATTTTGCACGGGACTTGTTTTCACAGGATCTCTATTCACTGGAAGATTTTTGTTGATAATATTTGGACTGTTTTTTTTAAATCAGTTTGGATTTTTTTGCACAGGTTTTTGCTTTCACAGGAATTATGTGTTTATGTTGATGTGTATGTTTTTGATTTCAGGGGGATTAATGATAAATATCACATACTAGATATTTTTTCATTCACAGGATCTATTCATTTAATTTTTGAATGTATTAATATTTGTCTTCACTGACTTATTTACCAAGCCAGCAATTGGCTCAGTTGGTTTTCACATGTTCAATTAATTGGAGCGCGACCCTTATTTTTTATTATATTTGCTTTTGTGTTATCTCACATGGTGTTGCAGCTTATCAGCAATTTCTTAGCGCAGTTTTTTTCTTCTATACCTGTTTTATGTAAATTTGTATTGTATTCCTTGTAAGGCCATCCCTTGCCATGACACAAACATGGGCAGACATGGCAATGCATACAGAGTATTAACTTTATAAATAAGAAAGTCCTAGGCCTCCAAACCATCATGTCCCTATGCAAAAATAACAAGGGCAGCCCATCCTTCCACCCACAACACAGGGGGAGGGGAAGGCAGCAGCAAATGGATGGGGAAAAATAAACAGGCAGGGGAAAGGGCAGCCAGCAGCAAAAAGATAGGCATAGTCTTTGATGACCATAGGTTGCCCGCACCTCTTCAAATCTTCCATTGATGGTCAAAAAAATTCAAAGATGCAGTCTGAAGAAGGACATTGACGGTCGTAGGCTAAAAGGTTGTGTATGTTGTGCCTATGGCAAGTATATATAATGTTTTTTGAAAGACTTTATTTCCATATTTTAAAAAAAGGATTCTCTTTATCTCTTTATTCTCTATTTACAATTATTAATTGTTGTTTTTCCTTGTAAGGACATAGTGAAGCAAACATGAGCAAGGACACCTTATTTATTTTACATTTTTCTTTGCAAGGCCATCTCTGACTTTGTGAAACAAACAAGGGCAGGGACGACCATGCACTACAAAAATATTAGGCCTCCAAACCACTTTGTCCCTGTGCAAAAAACAAAACAAAAAAAAAAGCGGACTACCCTTCCAAAAAACAGGGGCAGCAAATGGATGATGAAAATTAAATAGGTAGAGGAGGGCAGGACGGCAGGTGGCAGCAAGAAGATAAGCATAGACTCGGTGGATAGACTCGGTGGCGGCTGATGTTTTTTTTTTTTTGGGGGGGGGGGTAAACAACCACCCATACCCCCCGAGCGGCAACTCCTCTCTTCCTCCTAGACATCCAATAAGATCGCCTGTCCTTTCAGCCAATCGGGTGTCAAAATCGGCCGGGAGGAGGATCAGTGTTACAACAGCAAATATTGATTTTGCTGTTGTAACACACCTGGGTGGGCTGAGAGCGTGCTCTCTGCAACCTGAGCCCACCCTATATTGAAGCCGAACCTCTGGCTCTAATCGGTGCTTCAAGAAAACAGCCCCTCCGCATTGGAATTCATGCGCCGGAGCCCTGAAAGGGGCCGGAACGCATGGATAGGGGAGGCGGCGCCTGTGGGCCCTATAATGAACAAGCCACCCCTGCATAGACTGCTATGGCCACAGGCTGCTTGCTCTTCTTTAAATCTTCCATTGATTGACAAAATTATCAGAGATGCAGTTTGGAGAAGAAAATCGACTATCATAGACTAAAGTTTATGTATGTTGTGCCTGTGGCAGGTATATACAATTTTTTGTTTTACACATTTTTTTACCATATTCATTGATTTTCCTTGTATGGCTGTCCCTGCCCTGGTGAAGCAAACACAGGCAGGGACAGCAATGTAAATTGGGTAAAATGGCAAAAAAATTCTCTGCGTTGTGGTAAGGTGACCACTGACACAAACAAGCAGTATACTCAGCTTTATAATCAGTGTAAAAATGGTGTGTAGTTCCAGAAAATAATAGACATGTGCATTAGTTTTCGTCCGAATGCATTTTCGTCCGAAAGATCCGAAATAAAAAATGCTTTATTTTCGTTTCATTGCGACAACAGTTCGAATGTGCCTAACCTAACTCTATTAGTCCAAGATTATTTGACATAGAAAGAAAAGATTCGACATTATAGAGACATGAAGATTCGACGAAGCAGCTAAAAATATACGATCGCCCTGAGCGGACATTTATGATCAAATGCTCCGCCCATAGGCTATAGAAGAATTGTAATGTTGGGTGACTAGTAATAATAATTCATAAATATAATTATTACTAGTCATACAACATTAGAATTCTACTATAGCTTGTGGGCGGAGCATTCGACCAGAAATGTACGATTGCGGCGTCGTACAGTTTAGCTGCTTTGTCTAATCTTCTTAGAACATTCGACAGACACCATAAGCCTTCAATTGACAGATTCGACCTTAATTCATTCGAATTTTCGGACGAATGCATTTTTGTTATGTCCCTTAGACACGGAGTCTCTCAGGGTGCTGCTAGCAATGCTGCCAGTATCTGCTCAGCAAGTTACACACAAGCCCCGATGAACTTCTTAACCATGGAGAGGGTTTATTACTCACTCAGAAACAAGATGACTTTGAAGCGCTTCCTGAAGATGTAATCGCGAAACGTACGTCGAGGCAGTACCTGGTCATGTTATCCACGCCGTTTCCGGCCCTGATGGTTGTTGGAGTCAAGCGAGTGGAACGCACGCCATCCACGGAGATGGACAGGAATACGGCGGCTCCCCATATACATTTTGCCTGATAATCCAGCAGCCCCAGTGTCGGGTAGGCACTTTTAAATGTAAGTAGCCATTTGGCTCAATTTTTATGCTCTGTTTTAATAAACGTTATTACGCTATGGATGTCCTGCATTGTCTTTTTATATCCCGCCAGTACCTATGAGGAGGAAGGTGTACTATATCTCCAGCTACTACTAATGTGAGCAGGCACAATCCTGCATAAGCGCAGTTTGACCTTCTTTTTGGGTAAAGAGGTCAATGGTCTCTGGTAAGCAGATTACATATCCAGTCACTTTGGGTGTTTTATCACAGATTTGGTGAAGGATCACGCTACTAGTCACTTCAAGATTAATCGCAGCAGCACTGAATGGTTGTTTTTTGATATTATAGACTTTGAATGTCATATTAAGATCCAAGAATAATATATCAAGATTAATCACGGCAGCATTGAATAGTTGTTTTTTGATTTATATGGACTTTGAATATCATATTTGGATCCATCAATATTGGGACTTATTTGCATTGAATATTTGCACTTTATTTATGGGTACTATTTTTGTTTATTTATTTAAGGCGCACATAAGCTGTTTATGTGTTTTTTCACCTAGCGTCCCCTATCCAATTTTCTTTTACATCTTTATGTAGGGGCAACAATTTTTTTTTTTCAGATCCTCAGAGAGTTCTTTGCCATGAGGTGCCATGTTGAACTTCCAGTGACCAGTATGAGAGAGTGAGAGCGATAACGCCAAATTTAACACACCTGCTCCCCATTCACACCTGAGACCTTGTAACACTAACGAGTCACCGGGGAGGGAAAATGGCTAATTGGCCCCAATATGGACAGTTTTAGACATTAATGGCTGTGTGTTGAGTTATTTTGAGGGGACAGCACATTTACACTGTACAGCTGTACACTCACTACTTTACATTTAAGCACAGAGTAATTTCTTCAGTGTTGTCACATGAAAAGATATAATAAAATATTTACAAAAATGTGAGGTGTGTACTCACTTTTGGGAGATACTGTGTGTGTGTATATATATATATATATATATACAGTGTATATATATATATATATATATATATATATATATATATATATACAGTATATATATATATGTAGCGGGGTGTTCCCCTTTAATGCAGAGAGACAAGAAGTTCGAGGTGAGAGGTGAGTCGGGAGGAAGTAAAGAGAGATTATGGAAGTGAAAGCAGAGGAGAGAGAGACTACATCTCCCAGTACATCTTGCAGCACCCAGGGTGCATTGCTGCAGAACAGAGACTGCTGGGGCAGACTTTATAAAGGGGAGGCGGAGTTTTGGTCGGCCTCTTTGGACCCCCCCTCTCCTAGCAAGAGGATGTCTGTGCTGAACTGCTGTGTGCACAAGGCCTGAAGCCCGGGCCGTGTGCTCCTTTCCAAAGAGCCCTCTGCCAGCCTAGCAGAGCCTTAGAGACATCTAATCCTCCTTGCTGCAGTACATCAGAAGGATTGAAGACTTGGATGTCGGTGGATTCCTGTTCCTAGACGAATCGATGGAGGAAAGGGACTTGGACTTGTCCAGGTGCTGAGAGCTGTTTAAAGACAGATACTTTATCTTTACTATTCATTGGGATTACAAAGTTGTTCTTCAAGTGCACCACCGAGAGATTGCTAGCGAATATTGTTTCACTGAACTTCCATTTAGATCAGTCAGGCCTGACTGCATAGGTAGACATTGCTGGGTGTTAGTCTACCCATGAGGGGAAGTAGCTGTAAAAGGGCAGCGCTAGAGTTGCATAGCAATACTTTATGTGACAGCAGGAAGGTAAAGTCACCTGGTTGCATCCAGGGGGGTAGATATATTTCGCCCAGATTCAGGCTTTACGCCGACTTATACAACTAGGTGGAGAGTTGTATAAGCCCAGCTGAGGCTAGTGGGCTCATGGATGACTCATACCTCTAGGGAGAGTGTGGGGCGTCGTGCAGACAGGGAGTTGATGAGACCAGCTGAAGCTTGTCAGCTCATTTAGGCCTCTATAAGAACTCCCAGATTCATTAGGTGTTTGCTCATGCCTGGAACCAGACCTGTGTGGACTGTCTAGGGAGAGTGAACCCCTGTGCGGTGAGACAAAGCCTGTGTGGCTATTTGCTTGGACATTTAAAACCAGGGACTTAGGGACTAGGACAGCACTAGGCTGATCCCAGTTGTTAGTTAGGAAACCTGTATGTTTAGTCAGAGGTCAAGTTGACCAGGATTTATTTTATTTATGTTTCTTTTGCTTTGCTGTGTTTTGTCACTGTAAATAGAAAATAAACCGCACCTTTTTGATTTTGAAAACCACAACCTCCGTTTGCTGGGCCTGTTTTTGTGTGGGGAGCCCATCCCGGGGGTCACACACACCCGCTGCCGAGCTAACCCCCTCACAGTTAGTGGAGAATGCAGGTAGTTTTTTTTAAGCCAGCATGGAGGAGATACTGAAACAGCTGGCTCTAGCAAATGCCAATCAACAGCAGACAAATGCAGGTTTGCAAAGGAGCCTTGCAGCCCAGCAGCAAGCTCATCAACAGAGCCTTGCAGCCCAGCAGCAAGCTCACCAACAGAGTCTGGAAGCTCAGCAACAAGCCCAGCAGCAATCTGAGGCCCGCTTCATAGACCTGTTACAGAAGCAAGAGCAGAGACTACAACAAATGGAAGCAGTAATGCAGCAACGTCCGCAGACCAGTGAGGAAAGCCGTCCCACTAATACCGCGTCCTTTGGGGTGAGTCGTTTATTGACAAAAATGACTGGAGAGGATGATCCAGAGGTATTTTTGACCACATTTGAAAGGACCGCTGAAAGAGAAAAGTGGCCTGAGGAGCAGTGGGCTGGACTGGTGGCTCCTCTGTTAACTGGTGAATCGCAGAAAGCTTACTATGACCTAGAGCCTAACCAAGCAAAAGACTATGTGATGCTAAAAGCTGAAATTTTGGCAAGGCTGGGTGTCACCCAGGCTGTCCGGGCTCAGCGTGTGCATAACTGGACTTTCCAGCTTGGAAAACCCCCCAGGTCTCAAATGTATGATCTCATTCACCTGAGCAGAAAGTGGCTACAGCCAGAGACTTTGTCCGCACCAAAGATTGTGGAACGTGTTGTAATGGATCGGTTTTTGAGAGCTCTTCCTACTGCCATCCAAAAGTGGGTAAGCCATGGAGACCCAGAGACGGCCGATGGTCTTGTGGATCGTGTGGAGAAATACTTGGCTACAGAGAACCTTACGGCCTCTTCCAGAGACACTCGGACTTTCCACCCTAAGACCAGACCATCCCCAGGGGCGGATAAGAGGATTCCAAGGGGTGAGGGTGGAGAGAGTGAGAGGGTGGGAGCTCTACCCCAAGTTTGGCGAGAACAGCCTGGGAAATCAGCGGCTCAAGAGGCGGCAAGAAGGATCGTTTGCTACCGCTGCCAGCAAGCGGGACATATTGCAGCCAATTGCCCGGTTGTGGAGGAACCCATGCAGTGTGACTTTCTGACGGGCAGACGTCAGTCGCTGTGTGCGACAGTCGCATGCACTGCCATTCGGGGAACTGAGAAACATTTATGCAAAATGTGTATTAATGGTAGAAATGTTGTGGTATTACTGGATTCAGGTAGCCTTGTGACCCTGATAAAGGCTGAATTAGTTAAAACAGAGGTCTCTGGGAATAGCAAGGTAGCTGTTATTTGTGTGCATGGGGACACCCGAGAGTATCCAGTGACTACAGTGTGTTTCAAGACCCCCAAAGGTACCCTCTCTCATCCAGTGGGCTTAGTATCTCAGTTACCGCATGACGCCATTGTGGGAAGGGATTTTCCGAAGTTCTGGGAACTGTGGGATGATCCTGAGCCCCCCACTGGTGCCCCTATGTACCAGGAATGTGATAGCCAGAACTCCCCTGAGAGTGGTGAGGACTCTCCGGAATTTCCCTTATCAGTATTGGCAGGGGAGACTCAAGAAACTGGAGAGGAGCCCACCTCCTCAGACGAAAACCTACCGTCTGTGGAGTTTTCTGATCTTGAGGTTCACAGGGAAAACTTTGCCACAGAACAGTTGAAAGACCCCGCCCTAATAAAGGCACGGGAAAACGTAGTGAACATAGATGGCGAGTTAGTGAACCCAGATAATACCTGCACTTACCCATACTTCAGCGTAGAGAAGGACCTACTGTATCGGGTGGCAAAAAGGGCAGAAGAAACCGTTGAGCAGCTTGTGGTGCCCAAACCTTACAGGAAGTTGGTGTTGGAGTTGGCCCATGGGCACATTCTTGGAGGTCATCTGGGGACAGAGAAAACCCGAGAGAGGGTATTACAGAGATTCTATTGGCCGGGGGTGATGAAGGACATAGAAAATTATTGTTCCTCCTGCCCTGTGTGTCAGAGGTCGGCCCCGATGCCACATTTCCGTAGCCCGCTGGTCCCTCTACCCATCATTGAGGTCCCGTTTGAGAGGATCGCCATGGATTTGGTAGGGCCTATAATCAAGTCCGCTAGGGGGCACCAGTACATATTAGTTATAATGGACTATGCCACCCGTTATCCAGAAGCGATCCCTCTCCGAAATACCTCGGCCAAAACCATAGCCAAAGAGCTATCTCTTGTGTTTAGCCGGGTGGGTATTTGTAAAGAACTGCTTACGGACCAAGGTACACCCTTTATGTCCCGGGTTATGAAGGAGCTGTGTAAATTGTTCAAAGTGACGCAATTACGTACATCTGTGTATCACCCCCAAACCGATGGGCTGGTTGAAAGATTCAACAAAACCCTAAAACAAATGTTGAAGAAAGTGGTGGATAGAGATGGAAAGGATTGGGACTGTCTACTTCCTTATCTGATGTTTGCTATTAGGGAGGTGCCCCAATCCTCTACGGGATTCTCCCCCTTTGAGTTACTGTATGGGAGACACCCAAGAGGGCTGTTGGATATTGCCAAGGAAACTTGGGAAAGTGAGAGTTCTCCCCACAGGAGTGTGATTGAGCATGTCGCCCTGATGCAAGACCGAATTGCACAGGTAATGCCCATCGTGAAGGAACATTTGGCCCAAGCGCAGTTAGCACAGCAGAGAGTGTACAACCGTGGAGCCAAGACCCGTACCTTTTCCCCGGGGGATAGGATACTGGTACTTGTCCCTACGGTTGAAAGTAAATTCCTTGCCAAATGGCAAGGCCCCTATGAGATAATGGAAAAAGTGAGCGAAGTGAATTACAAGGTCAGACAACCAGGAAGGCGAAAGCCCGAACAGATCTATCACGTTAATCTGTTGAAAGCCTGGAGGGATAGAGAGTCCCTAGTCGCAGACACTTGGTCACCAGCTCAAACTGGTTGCGTGATTCCTGAGGTTGGAATAGCAGCCACCTTGTCACAACCCCAACAACAGGAGGTTAAGGAGTTTGTGCTTCGCAACAAGGAGGTATTCTCTGAGCTGCCGGGACAAACATCTGGGGTAGAGCATGACATCATTACCCCGCCCGGTGAAAGGGTGAAGTTAAAACCCTATCGGATCCCAGAGGCCCGACGGGAGGCAATACGGGAGGAAGTACAGAAAATGCTGAACTTAGGGGTGATAGAGGAGTCCCAAAGTGATTGGTCTAGTCCCATTGTGTTGGTGCCTAAACTGGATGGGAGCTGGCGATTTTGTAACGATTTTCGTCAGTTGAACAAAGTTACAAAATTTGACACCTACCCCATGCCACGTATAGATGAGTTGATCGACCGGCTGGGAACAGCCCGATACATGACGACTCTTGACCTCACAAAAGGGTATTGGCAAATCCCCCTGGCCAAGTCGGCCAAAGAGAAAACCGCATTTGTAACCCCAGACGGGGCGTTCCAATATAAAAGAATGCCGTTCGGGTTACAGAATGCGCCGGCCACATTCCAGCGGAAAATGGACCAGATGCTGAGGCCCCATCGGAAGTATGCTGCGGCTTACCTGGATGACGTAATTGTCCATAGCACAGATTGGGCCTCACATCTGCCAAAAGTGCAAGCAGTCCTGGACTCTGTTCGGGAAGCGGGGTTTACGGCTAACCCCAAGAAGTGTACCATTGGGCAGGAGGAGGCCAAATATCTTGGGTACACCATTGGGAGGGGAGTAATAAAACCCCAACTCAACAAAGTCGAGGCCATCCAGAGTTGGCCACGTCCCAACAGCAAGAAGCAGGTACGAGCCTTTCTGGGAATCGCTGGGTATTATCGGCGATTCATTCCCCACTTTGCTTCTAAGGCTGTGCCCCTAACCAACCTGACGAAGGGGAAAGGGTCGGTCATGATTAAATGGACCCCCGAGGCTGAGGCAGCATTCCAATTCTTGAAACAAGCCTTATGTAGCCAGCCAGTGTTGTACTCACTCGACTTCTCTAAAGACTTTGTCGTACAAAGTGATGCGTCAGATGTGGGGTTAGGAGCAGTATTGTCCCATGTCTGGAACGGGGAAGAGCACCCAGTCATTTACCTCAGCAGGAAGTTGAAGTCCCATGAGGTAAATTACGCCACCGTTGAAAAGGAGTGTTTAGCGGTGAAGTGGGCTCTAGATTCCCTTCGGTACTACCTGCTAGGTAAGCACTTTGACATGGTTACGGATCACGCTCCGTTAAAGTGGATGGCTCAAAACAAGGAAACAAATAGAAGAGTGAATAGGTGGTTCCTGGCCCTCCAGGAATTCAACTTCACAGTAAAGCATCGCCCTGGCGTTCAAATGGGGAATGTGGATGCTTTGTCTCGAGTACATGAATGCCTGATTGCTGGTGTTCCAACCCCGAGGTTAAAACAAGAGGGGGGGGTATGTGACAGCAGGAAGGTAAAGTCACCTGGTTGCATCCAGGGGGGTAGATATATTTCGCCCAGATTCAGGCTTTACGCCGACTTATACAACTAGGTGGAGAGTTGTATAAGCCCAGCTGAGGCTAGTGGGCTCATGGATGACTCATACCTCTAGGGAGAGTGTGGGGCGTCGTGCAGACAGGGAGTTGATGAGACCAGCTGAAGCTTGTCAGCTCATTTAGGCCTCTATAAGAACTCCCAGATTCATTAGGTGTTTGCTCATGCCTGGAACCAGACCTGTGTGGACTGTCTAGGGAGAGTGAACCCCTGTGCGGTGAGACAAAGCCTGTGTGGCTATTTGCTTGGACATTTAAAACCAGGGACTTAGGGACTAGGACAGCACTAGGCTGATCCCAGTTGTTAGTTAGGAAACCTGTATGTTTAGTCAGAGGTCAAGTTGACCAGGATTTATTTTATTTATGTTTCTTTTGCTTTGCTGTGTTTTGTCACTGTAAATAGAAAATAAACCGCACCTTTTTGATTTTGAAAACCACAACCTCCGTTTGCTGGGCCTGTTTTTGTGTGGGGAGCCCATCCCGGGGGTCACACACACCCGCTGCCGAGCTAACCCCCTCACATTTATTATTCTGATTACTCTGTTTATCTTTATTAATGTTTATTGCAGGGATCTGCAACTTGTTATACTGTTTATTACTTGCCTATTAGCCTCAGTAAAATATCTGGGTAAAGTACATTTGGTGTCAGTTCCGCTTACTTTAATAGGAGTTTTAAAGTATATTCTGTGTATGTTTGTTATAGGACTGCGTCACCAACAGTTGCGATCACGCGGTCCTATCTCTCTATCACCAGCTGTGCCACGGGAGGTTAGAGCCGATTGCCGGGGGTTGACAGCGGTGCACTGCAGGGCCCAAATCAATATCAGCGGCTCTCTTAACTGGGGGTATCGCTACACGTGGGGGCTCGAGTCCGGGATCCTTGTACGTTGCACGCTGCAATCAAGCCGGTCAGAAGTACCAGCATGGACCCGCTGGCAATGTCACAGTGGTGCGCAGCGATTGGCGCCGATCCAACCGCGGCGGTAGTCATTGTACTCCCGGGGGAAAGATGGAAGGAAGAGGAGATAAAACAGCTCGTATTGTTACTGTCTCCGAGCCACAAAGCATGGGTGATGGATTTTAGGCCAGATCCAGTGATCTCGTTTACATACGCACTGGTAGAATGGAAAAACGAAATCCCAGAGCATTTTAAAAGTCAGAGTATACAAGCCATAGATAATCAGATCTATCACTTGATACATACGCTGCCAGTGAAGGAAGAATGGTTTCAGACACCAAAGCCATCACTCCCACAATTATCTCCACCACTATCCCCTAAAGCAGAAAAGCTTAAGGAACTATTAAGCCCGGGATCACCGCTGGCCGCTATAGGGCCTGAATTGTTGAATGCTCTAGGAGACCTTGTAATTAAGTGCCAGAAAAGCAGTACGGTGCATGTGGAGGCCGGTTACCGGAAGCTTAGCACCTTCTCAGGGAAGCTCCCCGTCCCTGCGGGGGAGGAAGATTTTGACACTTGGGTGGAACAGGCATTGCAGGCAGTAGAAGCATGGGAGGTGCCTGAGGCACAGAAGAGACAGCGAGTCTTAGAAAGTCTGAAAGGTGCCGCGGCAGAAGCGGTGAAGAGCTTCCGGTTTGGAAATGAAAACTGTACAGCTCAAGATTGCCTGGCCATGCTGCAGGAAGAGTTTGGTCAGCTGGAGAAGGTGTCAGAGATGATTTATCAAATTGAACACACTCTCCAGCAGCCGAATGAGAAACTGTCAGAATATGTTAGAAGGCTGAACAGGCAGTTATGCAAGATTGTACTGAAGAAGGGAATGCTGCCCAAAGATGCAGATGAAGCACGCATGAAGCAGATCATGAGGGGAGCGCGGCGCTCAGACCCGGTCTGGCTGCACCTGAAAACCTCAGGAGGAGGAATGTCACTAACCTACTCTGATCTAATAAAAATTATTAGGGACGAAGAGGCGCTGGAGGAAGATCAGCAGGTGGCCAAGGCGAATGTCACACCTGTACCAGTGTTGGTCCATTCGGTCAAGAGCCCAGAAAGAGATGCGGAGGTTGACACTCTGAAATCGCAAATGGCCCAAGTGTTGGAGATGCTGACCTCTTTGATGGAGAAAGATCAGAGAAGACGAGAGAAACCAAGCCCAAGAAAGGAGTTGTTCCCGAACACCTCAGCACCGGCCTCCCTACAGGACCGAGAAGAGGTGATTTGCTATAACTGCGGAGGGAGTGGCCACTTTGCTAACGTATGCTCCAGCCCAAAGAAGAAGAGAACAGATAATTGCAAGCCGGCGGGAAACTCCAAAGGGCCCCGGTGAAGGAGTCAACCGGGTGCCCATCATCTTCAGTGCGCTCCAAACTAAAAAAAAAGGCCAAGAATGGAGGAGACAAAACTCCTAGGAGGAGGTATAGTACACCCCCACCAAGATGTACCCCAGAGGGAGGGGGCAAGACCCCTCAGTGGAAGTACAGCACCCCAAAGAAGGAACATCCACCTAAAAGGAACAATAACATCCCTCAGCGGGTTTGTGCCCCCATTGAGAGGGAGAAAGTCAATGCATGCCAGGCTCAGGAAAAATTAAAGTCCAAAAGGAGCAGGGCAAGGGTCGAAAGCCAAAAAAAAGAGGTGACCCCAGTCCGGCCATACCCAAAGGAACTGGTGGGCCCATCTCCTACTGTGCCCATTCAAGTGGAAGGAGTCTATACTAAAGCTCTTTTGGACACCGGAGCACAGGTGACTTTACTATACCGGGACTTCTATGATAGGCACTTGAGTCATCTGCCTATCCAGAAGATAGAAGAGCTGGAGATATGGGGACTTGGAACCCAGAGTTTCCCTTATGATGGGTACCTGCCCATAAAGATGACTTTCGACCCATCCGTGGCTGGGAAGGCTGAAGTGTTTGACACCCTGGCAGTTGTGTGTCCCCGGCTGCCTGGAGCCAGCAAGATTTCCCTGATCATTGGGACAAACACGGATCTAGTCAGGAGACTCCTGACCCCTCTAGTGAAAGAGAGAAACCATTCAGCCACCAAAATCCATCCCATGCTAAAGACGGCCTACCAACGACTGGTCTTAGAGCAGAAGACCCCGGGAGAGGGGATAGGGAAGGTGTGGAGACTTGGCAGAGAAGGAGTAGTGCTACAGCCCGGAGAAGTAACCTGTCTTAGGGCCACTGTGAAGCTTTCGTGGGAACAACCTGGCCCCTTTGTCATGCTGGAATCAGACCCAAGGGAAGAGTCCTCAGGCCTGGAAGTGATACCAGAAGTGATTCCGTTCAAGGCCCTGAAGAAGGCCCATGGCAGAGTTCCGGTGAGTGTTAGGAACACTACGGGAGGACCCATGGAGATCCCTGCCAGAGTGTTGCTTGGTCAGGTGAGCCCTGCTGCCCCGGTCACTTGGTCCGAAGTCAAGGGGACGGGTGACGGAGGAGATGTTTGGGAGAAACTGTCCGTGGAAAACCCGAACCTACCCAGGGCTTGGAAAGAAAGAGCCAAGGCCCAGCTGACCAGGTGGGAGAAGATCTTTTCCGAAGATGAATTCGATGTGGGGTGTGCAAGAAGTGCCACCCATCGGATCCGCCTCCAAGAAGATAAGCCCTTCCGAGAGAGGGTCAGGCGGGTCCCCCTGGCAGATCTGGAGGATCTGAGGGAACAACTTGTAGAACTAAAGAAGACTGGTGTGATCCGGGAGTCTAGAAGTCCCTATGCCTCCCCAATCGTGGTGGTCAGAAAGAAGAATGGGTCGTTGAGGCTTTGTATCGATTACAGGACTCTCAACAGGAGAACCATCCCTGACCAATACACCACGCCAAGGATAGAAGATGCCCTACAAAGTTTGTCTGGAGCCAAATGGTTCAGTGTGATGGACCTCAAGAGTGGGTACTATCAAATCCCTATGCACCCAGAAGACAGGGAGAAGACAGCCTTCATAACCCCAGTGGGATTCTTCGAATTCAATAGGATGCCTCAGGGTCTGTCTGGAGCTCCTGCTACCTTTCAACGCCTTATGGAGAAGACTGTTGGAGACATGAATCTTATAGAAGTCCTTGTGTACTTGGACGATGTCATTGTCTTTGGAAGAACCTTGGAAGAACATGAAGCCAGGTTGGAGAAAGTATTGAGAAGACTCAGCGAAGAGGGACTTAAGCTTTCCCCCGAGAAGTGTCGGTTCTACCAGTCTTCTGTGAACTATCTGGGGCACATAGTGTCTGAAGAAGGGGTGGCCACAGATCCTGAGAAGTTGGAAGCAGTCACTTCCTGGCCACGACCCACCACAGTAACAGAGCTCAGATCCTTCCTGGGGTTCTGCTCCTATTATAGGAGGTTTGTGGAGGGGTTTGCTCGGATTGCCCGCCCGTTGAATGAATTGCTAAAGGCAGAAGGGGAAGAGGATGACTCAGGGCCCAGGAGGCCTGATGAGTCAGTTCAAGATCAGTGGAACCCAAGGTGTGAAGAGGCCTTTCATGCTCTGAAGAGGAGCTTAACCACTGCCCCAGTCCTGGCCTACGCCGACCCTACCAGACCTTATGAATTACATGTGGATGCCAGCCATGAGGGTCTAGGTGGTGTACTCTACCAAGAACATGAAGGACAACTGCGACCAGTGGCCTATGTGAGCAGGAGCCTGACCCCCTCAGAAAAGAATTACCCCACTCATAAGCTGGAATTCCTGGCCCTCAAATGGGCGGTAGTAGACAAGCTAAAAGACTACTTGTATGGGGCAGAGTTTACTGTGAAGACAGACAACAACCCCCTGACCTACCTCTTCACCACCGCGAAACTAGATGCCACCGGACACAGGTGGTTGGCCGCATTGTCTGGATTCAACTTCAGTCTGAAGTACAGACCAGGAGCCGGAAATAGGGATGCAGATGCCCTGTCCCGGAGGTCTCATGCCACGACAAATGACTGGGAAGATTGGACCCAAGTGGCACCGGACGGGGTGCGGGCCCTTTGTCAAGGGGCTGAATTCCAAGCCAGAGGAGGCTCCAGAGTAGAAGAAATAGGGGTTACCATGGTAGGAGTCCCCAAACACTATTGTGGGGTAACTCAACTGGAGGAAGACAACCTACCGAGACTGTCCAAGAAGGAGTTGAGGTGTGACCAATTGGAAGACCCCATGGGGAGATTGGTCCTCGAAGCCCTGGAGAATCAGGATCCCAACAAATTCCTACATCACCCCTCAAAGGAGGCTCGCCTGTTGAGGAAGGAATTGGACAGGCTACAGGTACATCAGGGAGTGGTCTACCGAAGGGGCCCCTCTGATGACTCAGAAGATAAGTGGCAGTTATTTCTTCCAGAGAAGCACCGAGAGACTGTACTAATTGCCCTGCATGACCATCATGGTCACCTAGGCGCAGAAAGGACCTTCCAGCTTGTCAGAAATCGGTTCTATTGGCCCTGCATGAGGGCAGAAGTAGAGGAGTATTGCCATTCCTGTGCACGATGCATTCAGAGAAAGACCCTACCCCATCAAGCTGCCCCAATGGGCCACTTACAGAGTCAAGGCCCAATGGATCTGGTATGCATTGACTTTCTCTGCCTCGAACCCGACCTGAGTGGATTGGGGAATGTTCTGGTAATAACCGACCATTTCACCCGCTATGCTCAAGCTTTCCCAACCAAAGACCAGAAGGCATCCACCGTGGCCAAGATACTTATGGAGAAGTATTTTGTCCATTACGGACTACCACAGAGACTCCACTCAGATCAAGGAAGGGACTTTGAGAGTCGGTTGATCCGAAGACTTTTGGATTCATTAGGAATAAAGAAGACCAGAACCACGCCTTACCACCCACAAGGAGATGCTCAGCCGGAGAGATTTAACCGGACCCTGCTCAACATGTTGGGAACCTTAGAAACAGAGAAGAAGCAACACTGGAGTCAGCACATATCAGCCCTAGTACATGCCTATAACTGTACCACAAGTGACGCCACTGGCTACTCCCCTTATCGACTTATGTTTGGGAGAGAAGCAAGGCTACCTGTGGACCTGGCCTTTGGCACTTCTATAGACAATACCTCAGCTACATCCCACAAGGGATACGTGGACAGACTTAGACGTAGCTTGCAGGTGGCCTATGAACAAGCCCAGGCGGCTTCGGATCAAAGGGGGGCCCGCAACAAGAGAAATTTTGATCTGAAGGTTCGAGTGCAAGATCTGCAGCCCGGGGACCGAGTACTGCTACGCAATCTGGGGGTCCCTGGAAAACACAAGCTTGCCGACAGGTGGAGATCTGAGCCCTATGTTGTCTGTAGGAAGTTGCCCGGTTTGCCTGTCTACAAACTAAAGCCAGAAGGAAAGGTGGGTCCACTGAAGACGTGGCATCGGAACCACCTGCTCCCAGTTGCTGAGGCAGTCAGAATACCTCCCGTGAGAGACTCCCCTGAACCGGCCTCTATCCTGGATATTCCTAGGCCGAACACTCGGTCCCAGACCTCTCGAGCCAAAGATGGGGAGGCCTCCCAATTGAGTACAGAAGAAGGTGGAGAACTGGACTGGCTGTGGCCTCCCTCGACTCTGGGAACGTCCGCCATAGATCTCCCAAATGGAGGGGATACCCCAGATGCAACGCTGAATCCGGAGGCTACTGAATTCATACCCTTCAGTCCCTCAGCTGATTACTGGGAAGATGTTCCTGACACTTGCGCAGAGGAGGACTCTAGAGATTCCATACGTCAGTCGACTTCTGAATCAGAGGTTCCAGAACCAGCAATGTTACCTGAACTTACTCCTGAAGAAGAGCCTGTGGTGCCAGAGTCAGAAGCACCAAGAGAGCAGAGGGCTCGCAGAGTCATCAGGCCTCCCAAGAAACTAACTTACCCCCAAATGGGGACGAGCTCAGAGGACTCTGTTGTAACGGCTAGGAGAAGTGTTGAACAACCTGATCCCTCCACCGTCCATTTGGTGGAGGGCAACCCCAGCTCACTCTCTGGCACAGTTAGGCAGGCCACTCATGGTAGTGTGACCTGTGGGCAAGAGAGTTCCATCCCAAAGTTTTGGTGGGAATTCCCTATGCCAACATCATGCTCGACATTGTCCAAAATGGTAAACAGTATTTGTTGAAGTTTATCTTTGGGGACCAAAGAGTTCAAGTGGGGGGAGTGTGTAGCGGGGTGTTCCCCTTTAATGCAGAGAGACAAGAAGTTTGAGGTGAGTCGGGAGGAAGTAAAGAGAGATTATGGAAGTGAAAGCAGAGGAGAGAGAGACTACATCTCCCAGTACATCTTGCAGCACCCAGGGTGCATTGCTGCAGAACAGAGACTGCTGGGGCAGACTTTATAAAGGGGAGGCGGAGTTTTGGTCGGGCTCTTTGGACCCCCCTCTCCTAGCAAGAGGATGTCTGTGCTGAACTGCTGTGTGCACAAGGCCTGAAGCCCGGGCCGTGTGCTCCTTTCCAAAGAGCCCTCTGCCAGCCTAGCAGAGCCTTAGAGACATCTAATCCTCCTTGCTGCAGTACACCAGAAGGATTGAAGACTTGGATGTCGGTGGATTCCTGTTCCTAGACGAATCGATGGAGGAAAGGGACTTGGACTTGTCCAGGCGGTGAGAGCTGTTTAAAGACAGATACTTTATCTTTACTATTCGTTGGGATTACAAAGTTGTTCTTCAAGTGCACCACCGAGAGATTGCTAGCGAATATTGTTTCACTGAACTTCCATTTAGATCAGTCAGGCCTGACTGCATAGGTAGACATTGCTGGGTGTTAGTCTACCCATGAGGGGAAGTAGCTGTAAAAGGGCAGCGCTAGAGTTGCATAGCAATACTTTATTATTCTGATTACTCTGTTTATCTTTATTACTGTTTATTGCAGGGATCTGCAACTTGTTATACTGTTGTTTATTACTTGCCCATTAGCCTCAGTAAAATATCTGGGTAAAGTACATTTGGTGTCAGTTCCGCTTACTTTAATAGGAGTTTTAAAGTATATTCTGTGTATGTTTGTTATAGGACTGCGTCACCAACAGTTGCGATCACGCGGTCCTATCCCTCTATCAGCTGTGCCACGGGAGGTTAGAGCCGATTGCCGGGGGTTGACAGCGGTGCACTGCAGGGCCCAAATCAATATCAGCGGCTCTCTTAACTGGGGGTATCGCTACATATATATATATATATATATATATATATATATATTATTTTTTTATTTTTTTAAACTGTCATGTTTGGTTTCGGTCAAGTGCAGCCTGAATTTTCAGTTTCAGTTTTAGCACCAAAATTTCCATTCAGTGCACCTCTAGTGATTAACTAAGTAAGCTACTTAATACTCACATTTAGCAAATGTACTGCAATAGACAGAACCAGAACTATGTAGAACCTGGAATGGGTTTCACCCCAAATCCTTACAATGTATACAGGTGGCCAAATAAAAACTGGTGTGTCACTTTAAAGTGGATGTAACCCAATTCATGAAATTTGAGCTGGGCACAAACATCTGCAGTGTTTTCTTACCTCTCTTAAAAGCAAGCCGCGTGGCTTTCTCCTGCTCCGTTCTTCTGTTATCAGCATGTTAACTTCTGACAAGTTCTCCGACACAGAAGATAAAACCAACCTGAAATTTGTGTTGTGGGAGGTTGCTATAACTTAGCAGACAGCTTGACTACTCAGAGCACAGCTCTGCGCATTCCTTCCTTCCTTTGCCTATATGGAGAGGGGATATGTGCCTTTCCTCCAATCATCTGTCTTGGATGTATGCCCAGGCTTCACACTCAGTGTTGAACAGGAAGAGAAAATCTCTAACACGATCTGAACTTTCTAAAGAATATATAAAGGTGAAGACAGCAGATATACATTTAAAATGTATGTAGGGAGATTTGTTTAACCACTTAAGGACCGCCGCCTGTACATATACGTTGGCAGAGCGGCACGGACAGGCATAACCACGTACCTGTATGTCCCCTTTAAGATACCGCCGCGTGATCATGTGGTCGTAGTCAGAGCGGAGATCAGTGTCATGTCACACACAGCCCATCCCCCCTACAGTTAGAAACACTCATCAGGGCACACTTAACCCCTACAGCGCCACCTACTGGTTAACCCCTTCACTGCCAGTGTCATTTTCACAGTAATCAGTACATTTTTATAGCTCTGATCGCTGTAAAAATGACAATGGTCCCACAAATGTGTCAAAAGTGTCCGATGTGTCCGCCATAATGTCGCAGTCATGATAAAAATCGCTGATCGCCGCCATAACTAGTAAAAAATAAAAAATATTAATAAAAATGCCATAAAACAGTCCCCTATTTTGTAGAAGCTATAACTTTTGCGCAAACCACTCAATAAACGCTTATTGTTTTTTTTTGTTTTGTTTTTTACCAAAAATATGTAGAAGAATACGTATCGGCCTAAACTGTAGAGAAAAAACTTTTTTTATATATTTTTGGGGGATATTTATTATAGCAAAAAGTTAAAAATATTGAATTTTTTTAAAAATTGTCGCTCTATTTTTGTTTATAGCGCAAAAAATGGTGATCAAATACCACCAAAAAAGTTCTATTTGTGGAAAAAAAAAGGCCCCAAATTTAGTTTGGGTACAACATTGCATGACCGCGCAATTACCAGTTAAAGCAGCGCAGTGCGAAATTGTAAAAAGACCTCTGGTCCTTAGGCTAGGGTGACCAGACATCCCCAGTTTCTGGGGACAGTCCCCGGATTAAGGACACTGTCCCCGGACCAAGTCTGTCCCCGGTTTTGTCCCCGGATTGGATTTGAACAGGGGCTGGGGCAATTTCAAACACAGTCAGTGCATAATTAAAAAAAATAATAATCTGAATTACACACCCCCACTCTGCTGCTCCTACTAGCTCAGGGGGGTGTATTTTTTCCATTATCTGTGCCCCTTTCTGATGATCATGTGCTGGTCGGAGCGGAGGGAATATTTCTTCAGTTTCGGGCGCAGGTCCATTCAGCTCCGCTCGCATGTTCTTCTGCCTTGGCTCAAGTCCCAGCCAGCCGCCTGCCTATTTATCTCCTTGCCTTCCCTGGCAGAGTGATCTTCCTCCGCTCCCCACCTAGAAGTAGCCGGGGGCCCGGAGACTTGAGAGGCTGTGAGGCGGGCGGCGGTGGCAGCAACAGACAGAGAGAGGCAGCTGAGCTCAGCTGACGGTGTCCAGCAGCAGGAACAGAGGGGACGAGGATCCGAATGTGGGGCTGCTGGTGCCTTCAAGGCTTCAACACAGGTGTGCTTTGGGGGTGTCTGTGAATAGACCACATTGCACTTTGTCTGACTCTATGGCATAATGGATGGTATCATAACTCACCGGCAGCGGGCACTCTGTCATGGCTCTGGCTGGCTGTGTCACAGTGTGTCACATAACATGGCTGCTGGGTGCTGATTTTGTTAACTTATTGGTCATAAGTATCAGCATCCAGCACCTATGTTATGTGACACACTGTGACAGAGCCAGCCAGAGCCATGATGGAGTGCCTGCTGCCAGTGAGTTATCATAATGCTGATGATGTTAACCAGTTGCTGATTGCCTGATTTACTGCTACAGGGCGGTCACACTGCGCAGGATCATGCATATAAGTGATCCTGCATTTCTGGGTATGGAATGTCCACCGATACCCACTGATCGTTATGTACATAGGCAGAACAGTGATCTGCCTATGTAAACAAGGCAGATCACCGTTCTGTCAGTAGAGAAGGCATTGATCCTGTATTCCTGCAAAGCAGGTACAGGGATCTATGCCTTCCCTTAGTAAAAGCACCTCCCACACAGTAAGAAAACACTGTTAGGCACACATTTAACCCTCTGATTGCCCTAGATATTATCCCCTTCCCAGCCAGTGTCATTAGTACAGTGACAGTGCATATTTTTAGCACTGATCACTGTATTATTGTCACTGGTTTCCACAAAGTGTCACTTAGTGTCCGATTTGTCCGCCGCAATATCGCAGTCCAGCTATGAGTCGCTAATTGCTGCCATTACTAGTAAAAAAAAAAATGTCCTCGGATTAAATTTAAAAAATCTGGTCACCTTTCCTTAGGCTGACAAATGGTCCGGGGCTAAAGTTGTTCATCTCTGTGTATCATCTGCGGCTGTTCACTTCACTGCGTGTATGTGAGGGTTTACATCCACTTTAAGCAATTTGTGCTTTTCTTCCTATTAGCAGATTAGTATTAATTTTTGCTATTCTTGTTAGCTGTTCTAGGAGGTCATGTGTGCCTCCATGGTCCCAGATCACCTTTTATATGCCAAACATTTTATTCCATTATTATGTGTGCACACAAACAATATCATTTAATTAGAATATGATTTGGTTAAGTCAAACATAGCAAAGCACTTTTCAAAATGAGCTCATTATTTTTCTATTCCACAATGACGTTTGGGAAGAAACAAAGAGAATCCGTTCAGAATTGGTAAGGTGGACCTGCAGTGTTGAAGATAACTATAAGATAACTATAAGCTCCAAGTGGGTCATGTAGGGATGGCAAAATTTTATGATTATCAGAGTTTGAACGTATGTTGGAAGAGGATATTATAGGACATTTTAATTAAAGTCACTAAAATCTCATAAGCTTTAACCACTTCAGCTTTAAAACCTGTACACCGCAATTTTTACATTTCCACTATAGGCCTGTTTTATTCAGCAATTACTTTGTCATTAAACCCAAAAAATATTAAATATTTAATATTATGCATTAAAAATGAAATATTCAATTAAACATCAATATTAATTAATGGATTAATATTAAAGTTATATTAAATTAATTTGTATTAAATTGTCATTTAAGACAAAATTTTATTTTTCAACACTGGCTCCCAAATACATTTACCTGATTTTGTGTGCTGATCTTATCATCAAAAAGGCGTTGCCATGAATTGAAAATACCTGGTGATCCTGCCAGTTACCTGCACCCATTCATGGCAACATTCTGCAGCCTGACCTCAACAGCAAGGCTTCCTCTTACACATCCCTACTCATCTCGTTGTGGTTAAACATGCTCGGGGCTAAAGTGGTTAATCTCCTGACATGATGGAATGCCGGGGGGGGGGGGGGGGGCAGTTCCTTCTTTAGGGACCTCACTGACAGAAAAGTACGACAAAGCACCAATGTGCTTTGTGTGATTACTTAATAATATAGTGTGTATATATATGTATATATATATATATATATATATATATATATATATATATATTACCAAAAGTATTGGGACACCTGCCTTTACACGCACATGAAATAGCTATAACAGCTTTAACTCTTCTGGGACTGTCCACATGGACGAGAAGGCCTGGCTCGCAGTCTCCGCTCTAATTCATCCCAAAGGTGTTCTATCAGGTTGAGGTTAGGACTCTGTGCAGGCCAGTCAGGTTCCTTTACCCCAAAACTCGCTCATCCATGTCTTTATGGACCTTGCTTTGTGCACTGGTGCGCAGCCATGTTGGAACAGGAAGGGGCCATCCCCAAACTGTTCCCACAAAGTTGGGAGCATGAACCGGTCCAAAATGTCTTAGTATGCTGACACATTTTGTAGCTGCTGACTTTTAATAAGCACAAAAACGTCTGGAACTTCGCTTTAAGTGATGTACTGCATGGTGTATCCAAAGGACAGGGATTGTTACATAGGGACAGTAGGTTAGAGTAGATACAGTACACATTAGTCCAGAATGTAATTTGCTGTGTATTGTAGGCCATATTGCCATTGCTAGGGACAGCCATATATGTGTAATTCCTTGATGTAAACAACCAGCCAGGGAATGGGTGACTTGGCATAGGGTGACAGTTACTCTGGTAGTGCAGGGGTGTTGTGCTTGTCTCCTTCACTAGCCAGCTCCCTGCATTTTGGGACCAGACCTGTGGCACAGAGTACCTAGGGCCCTAGCGTAAACGTCACAGGAGTAATGTAGAGGGGCTTCTGAAAAAGAGATCACATAGTTGCGGATTGGTGTTAATTTACTGTATCCATTAAGAACTGTGTGAGGTTACAGGTATTGCTGGGTTGGTGGATGCCCGTGCAGGCTCTGCAGAATTGGTTTGCTGTGCACCTGGGAGTTGGTGTGCTAGTGTGAGTAGAGCTTAGTGTTAACAGTACAGTCAGTTAGCCTGGGGCTGCTAGAGGGTTAACTGTGTTCTTTGTGGCTCGCTTCTAGGTCTGGGGTCAGAGGCAGCTCTAGGCTTTGTGAGGCCTTAGGCAAAATTTAGACATGAAGCCCCACTCACATCCCCAAAATGGGAAAAAAATTCAAGCAAGAAAAATGGCTGCAGAAAGATGCACGGATCTAGCACACAGGTGATCAGCACCCTCCTCACCTATCAGATATATGCAGCCAATATAACATCTGGGCCCCATCAAGGTGATAGCAGGGAACAGAAAACACAGGGCAGTGCTGGAGGTGGTGGCAAGCCATACTGGTGATTAATCACAGGCAAATTAGATGGCTGCAAGGCCCCTGTGAGTGCGAGGCCTTAGGCGACCGCCTAATTTGCCTAATTAAAGAGCTGCCTCTGTCTGGGGTTATGTCTTAATGCTGATTTACGCATTAAAGCAAACTCCTGCGTAGAACCTAGACAATTAGCGAGTGTAGTTTTAGTGTCCATAACTAGGGCACCTAAGCCCTGCCCTCACTGACACTTTCCCGTTATGTGATAACAATTGTCTCCCAGTTTGCTAAAAATACTGTTTATCTTAAACAGTTGCCATTTTTTCTTTAAAAAAAAAAACACCTGCTGATCACCTTTAGCCTTATTCAATCACTTACTGCCTACATGCACTCATCTGTCATCTGAACATCCTTGCTCTTCTGCAGCTTCTGTCTAATGGGTAGCTAAAGAGACTGATAGTGGCTGCAGCGTAGGAGAAATGGACTGCTGGAGAAGTGAGCAGAATATCTCTTCTTTTGCAGGAATCCTGCAAGGAGATACCTAATCTGGTCATATGAAAATTAAAGCAGTTGTATACTCGGGGAAAAAAAAAACCAAAAAAAACTGTAAGGCAAAGGCATAATGAGCTAGCTTATCTTATCTTAGAACGAAGCGCCGGCATCACCTCCCAGTCACCACTAAGGCAGCTGACATGTTCCCTCAGCGTTTCTTCCAGGTTCGCGGCTTCGGTGCTGTGAGTGGCCGGAGCTGCGATGACGTTACTCCCGCGCATGCACACGGGAGTCCT
Source organism: Rana muscosa (assembly GCA_029206835.1). Lineage (NCBI taxonomy): Eukaryota > Metazoa > Chordata > Amphibia > Anura > Ranidae > Rana > Rana muscosa. Next base: position 178,589,258 of record JARGYO010005626.1, on the reverse strand, counting down.
CTTTCCGGGAAGGAGCTCTGATTTTCCAGCAGCATCCACCGGACCTTCCGAAAGCATACGCCACTAACGTCAGCGGCTGCATGCAAGATGATATTCATTTTACCTACAGTTAAGCCTTATTATAGGCTTACCTGTAGCTAAAAATCACCTACAGGGGTATACAACTGCTTTAAAAGCCAGCAGCTACAAATACTGTTTAAGAAACAGGCTCATACCAGCCCATTAAGTCCAGCATGATCTTCCATGCAGCTGATTTTTCTCAGCGCTTTATATTTTCTGAGCCACCATCTTGGCTTTGGAAGCCAGTGGTCACCTCTTGAGGACTCACAGCTTCACCCTATTGCACATGCGCAGACTGCTGTAGCCTCCTGGAATGTGTGATGTTATCTCAGGAGGCTGCAGGTGAGGGTTTAGGGGTGGGTCGATGTAACATTATCCTCGCCTAGGCAAGAAATGAGGAAATGGGAGCAGATACCAATAAAAAAAGTACTAACACCCTCCCCCCCCCCTTCCTGCTCAGAAAAAAAACCTGTGACAGTCACATGTTGGAGGAGGAAGATAATGTCAGCTTTAATTTTTCGGGTGAAGGTTCACTTTCAGATATGATCATTTTGAGGGACTGAAAAGGCCCCCTTTAAACTCAACTCCTGCTTTCTTGGGTGCCTTTAACCACCCTTTCACATCTCCTGGCTGTATTTCTAAAAAATCCTGTTACTCATATGCTTTTTACTGCAGCTATCAAGGTCAAGTCCATATCAACCCAGCTTGCCTCTGACCTTGCTTGAGTGCTACCTACCCTGACCTCGGCTTGTCTCTGGAATCTGCCTTTGCCTTCTGCCTTGTCTGACCTGCTCCCCCTCTGCTGACCTCAGCATGTGTTCTGACTATTCTTCTGCCTGCCACTTACTGTACATCTGATCTGACTGTCTGTTCCTGACCCGGCTTGTCTGACCTGTTTGCAAAGTGCCTGACTGGTGCGCTACCTACCTGGTCTCTGCCAGCCTGCTCTGCGCCTGTCATCAGCCAGCCAAGTGTCAGCCAGCCTGCTGTCTGCTAGTTCAGGGTCTGCTGCATCTGCCCGCCATCAGCTATTCTTGTCATCTGGCTCATCCCTGGCGAAGAACTGGCCACCTACCTGTGCAGTCTGCTGGACATACTACAGGTGCTCCTATTTTACCATGCTCTCACGGCCATCGTCTCACTACCAGTGGTCCCTGAACCAGAGCTGTAAGGGAGGCCTCCCTCCTCACATCAGACTCTACAACCAAGTACCTGACAGGTGGGCTCTCCTTACCCCTGGATCAAGCATAATGACATGGTCCAGGAAACTGTAAACCCAGGCTGGTGCCTTCTTTACAATGCTAGTCAACAGATTTAAGGCTGAACTCCAGCTGGAAGCTATGTTTTGCAAATGCTTTTAGGTGCGTTTAGGTATGTTTAGGCACATCAAGTGCTTGGTCGTTCATTCCATTGGCCAGAAAATCAATTTATTCTGGTCATTGAAATAAATGAACATCCAAGCGTTTAGGCACAATGTGCATTTTTTTTGCAGCAAGGCGCTACTCTCCTGAATTATTTATTTTTCTGGGTTTATTTTTCTGTATTTACATGTTCTGCCTCTAAACGCCTGTAAAAGCCTATGTGCGTATGAACACAAAAACTAACATAGAGGAACAGAAAAAATAAAACGCAAAGCGCCTCTAAAAGAGGCATTTTCAGGGCTTTTTTTCTCAGAGGACACCCCTCTTCCAGGTCACCCTTGTCTCTGCCCCCTACCCACCTTCAAGCACCATCCATTGGTTCCTCCCTCTACCTACCTCCCAGTACCACTTCTTTTAGAGAAAACAGAACCAAGTATATGTAGCACACAGATCCTTTTCCCCCTTACCTTCCTTTCAGGGGATCAGACAAACCATGCCACATGCCCGCGTCCTCTGGATTAGAGGTCGGATGGTGTTATGTATTTGGGTCCCGCAGCGAGTTGCTTCCCTTCACTGGTTCTTCCCTCTAGATTATAGAGGTGAGTCTTTACCTTTCCCAAAGAAGGTCAATGTCCACACAACACTTCAACTCCAACAAGAGTTTATTTTCTCTTATTTGCTTGAGTAACCAAAAAGTTGAAGAGAGGAAAGGGGTTAGCAGAATAGAATGGATTCAGGCACACTCTTGGCTTCATCGCCACTCGGTCCAGAGTGGATACAGCTCAACCGGATAGTCACTCAATAGCACTAGCAGCCGGCATGAAGCTCGAACGGTGACTTAGTCCTCTCCAAGGACAAAGTCAAGGAGATCCCTCCTTTAATAACGACACTCCGCAAAGGCAGTCTGCGAAGAAAGGAATCCTTCCCTTCTGACAGGACACCAGGCCTCTCCCGAGACAGCAATCTTGTATTTCTCGCCTCCTTAATGGGACTGATCCTCCCCCAGGTTCCTCTATGTCAGAGCGGTCGTCCTCACCTGGGCTCCCTGGGTTTCCATTCTGGTTGTGGACCCTGTTGAAGGTACTGGGCCTACCTGGAACTCCGCAGCCTCGGGCCAAAGGTGCCCAAGACTCCTCAGTCAAAGTTGGGCGCACCCCCCCTTAGAGGGGCACACTCCTCCGGGTACAGGCCCCCGGGTACAACCACACTGAACAATGGAGTCTGCCCCTTATATACCCTCTCCCGGCATTCACAGCAGGCGGGAACCGCCCACCGTACGGCAGCCGAGAGAGGACATCCAATAGCCACTTCATCACCTGTGGTTCAACCCTGGGTATAAGTGACAACACCACCCATACGCCTAAAGGGGAACTGCACGCCAGGCGACACAGCACCAAGACAGAGTCCAAATAATTAGTCCAAAGAAGACCCGAGCCAACTACCGCTCAGGTCACCCCTAAATTGAAGCATAGCGACTCCCCTAGGTTGGGACCCCGCCTACATATAATTTTGTGGTGCTAAATAATTTTTATGAATGTTGTTAAGGATAATATAAAAAACAGTAAAATAGTTTCCCTGCAGCCAGCAACAATAGCCCCCCCAAGCAATGATAAATCCCTCCAGAAACAATAGACCCCCAGCAATAACAGATCCCCCCAGCAACAATACACTCCCAGCAAACAAAATACCCCCTAACAACAACAGATCCACCCCAGGAACAGTAGACCCCCACCATCAACAATAGATCTCCTAACAGCCAACATTGATAGACCCTCCAGCAGCCAGCAACAATAGACCCCTCCCTCAACAGTAGATCCCTCCCAGCAACAATTGACCGCCCCAACAACATATGACCCCCACAAACAATAGACCCCTCCCTTAACAGTAGGTCCCTCCCAGCAACAATACACAATACACTCCCAGCAAACAACATACCCCCTAACAACAACAGATCCACCCCAGGAACAGTAGACCCCCACCATCAACAATAGATCTCCTACCAGCCAACAGCCAACATTGATAGACCCTCCAGCAGCCAGCAACAATATGACCCCCCACAAACAATAGACCCTTCCCTCAACAGTAGATCCCTCCCAGCAACAATTGACCCCCAACAACATATGACCACCTCGCCTAGCAACAATAGACCCTCAAAAGCAACAATAGATCCTCCGGCAGTCAGCAGCAATCACACCTCAGCACCCCTTGCCATTACATACATTCAGAGCTAGAGGTGCTGGAGGTTCTCCCACGTTCCCGCTGAAAAAAAGCCCTGGACATTTGTAACACAATGGGGCCTTACAGAACACATCATGATCTCCACCTCATCCAATTAGAGAACACATTATATGTAATGAAAAAATACAAAGCGTTCTATAAATGGCAGCAGTGCCAAGCTGGACTAATGTAAGTGCGCAATATAGATCACACCCGGAGTTCAGCTTTAATTTTAACAAGAATATAACTTTAAAGTTTCTAAAAAAACAAACAAAAAAAAAAAACCCTAACATTAATAAATATGACAGTTAGAGCATCTCCAGACACAGAATAATTACGGTTACATCTGTAGGTTTCACCAACGCTTGATATACGATAGCTTGTTCTGTAGAAAGCACCGGCTGCGATCCCCTTTGTCTTTTAAATTACTCTTGAATGTCAGTCCAGACATCATAAAGATTTAAGTCAGGAGATTTATCACTGACCTTCAGCAATTTGTAACAGCCACTTGTGTGTGACTAATCACTATTACTCAGGAAGATCGCTTCCTCGACACATGAAGGACATACCTGTAAATGCGATATATCTCCCACGGTAACGGCACTGCGGGTAGGTCTTCCAACAAACAAATAAAAAAGAGCAAGAAATATGCAGAGTAAATCACATTACGGAGAACATTGTATACGTACGCATCAAGAAGTCTTTACTGCATATATAAAATTCAGCGTTCAGGATAGTACAATGCGCTATCCATCATGGCAGATTGGATAATCTGGAGGGAGTAAAAGCTTGTTGACGATAAAATATAAAAAAGTGTAAGAGGCTGCTTTTTATTTTTCCAAAGTTTATCTTAGTTTGTCTGCTATATTTCAGGGAAAGAAAGAATCAGTTATTTGTGAAAAAGTTCAATTTTGGCAAGGCAAACTCATTTGTTGAGTTTGTTGAATACAGTCGGTTTCCACCACTTTGGTCAACATTGAGCAACCTAATTTAGGACAAGCCCCCATGCAGAATCAGAGCTAGAGGTTTCCAAATAGGGAGCATAAGCTTTGCTGATTGGAGAGCCTGACCCAGTAGGAGGTGTATTGCATGTGGCCTGGTATGGTTCAGGAGGGGGGGTTCTCGCTTCCCCCACCCCACCTTTCCTGGCCTGCCGGGCTCCATGCTTGGATAAGGGTCTAGTATAGATTTTGATGGGGGGACCCCACGCCATTTCTTCAAAACCTTTGGCGTGGGGTTGCCCATAAAATCCATACCAGACCCGAAAGGCCTGGTATGGATAGGTAGGGGACCCCCACACATTTTTTTTCAGAATTTTTTTAATTGCCGGCAATTCTTCTGTTTACATTCAAGCCCTGTACACACGATCGGATATCCTATGGATTCTAATCTGATGGTTTTTTCCATCGGAAATCCGATGAAACTGTCTTCCATCAGTCTTGCCCACACACCATCAGTCAAAAAACGGACTGTTTCAAACGCGGTGACGTAAAACACTCAGATGAGCCGAGAAAAATTAAGTTCAATGCTTCTGAGCATGCGTCGACTTGATTCTGAGCATGCGTTGGTTTTTCATCCAATGGATTTCCACACAGACGATCGGATTTTGCTATCGTTTTTTTTCCCCATCGGATAAATTTAAAACATGTTCTATTTTTTCACACCGATGGAAAAAAGACCGATTGGGGCCATACACGATTGGTTCGTCTGATTAAAACAGTCCATCGGACTGTTTTCATTGGTAAAACCGATCGTGTGTACACGGCTTCAGTCAGTAGAGAAACCCGCTGACAGCTGATGAATCTGCAGTTGTTAAGGACGCAGTGGCCGGCTTCCAGTCCAGCTCCTTAAAGGGGTTGTTTTTTCACCTTAATGCATCCATTAAGGTGAAAAAACTTCTGGCAGTGACCGGCCCCCCAGCCCCCCCCGTTTTACTTACCTGAGCCCCTTCATTCACTCGGCGGGGACGCGCTCTCTCTCTCTGCATGGGGCCCCCTGCTCTTGATTGGATAGATTGATAGCAGCGCAGCCATTGGCTCCCGCTGCTGTCAATCAAATACAATGACGCGGGCACCGGGGGGGCGGGGCCGAGTCCGACATTCGTGTCTATGGACGCAAATGCTGGAATTGTGAGCGTGCCCGCAAGGTAACCCCCCGGGAGAGGGTTTCTCTTAGGATGGTTATCTGATGCAGGGAGGAGCCGCGAGGGCCGCCGAGGGACTCCAGAAGTCGAGGATCGGGGCCACTCTGTGCAAAACGAACTGCACAGTGGAGGTAAGTATGACAAGTTTGTTATTTAAAAAAAAAAACATGAAGCCTTACAATTACTTTAACAACCAGCTATTCTTCACACAGAATTGGGATCGGTCGATCATTTTTCCGTCGATCCAAATTCGAATTGTTCTGAAAATTTTGGAATCCGTTAGAAAATGAATAAACAAAACGAAATTTAGCAAACCTAATTTAATTAGGAATCGAATCAACAAAACAAAATTAAACACATTTTTTTATTCTGCACATGTCTAGAAGAAACCTTCATGCCCTCAATCATCTTCTTTAGACCCCTTTCACACCGGGGTTCCTTTTAGGCATTTTAGCGCTAAAAATAGCACCTGTAAAGCACCTAAAATGCGCCTCATGCCTCCCCAGTGTGAAAGCCTGAGTGCATACACACTTGGGTGGTGTGCTTGCGGGACGTTCTGAAAAGTCCTGCAAGCAGCGTCTTTGGGGCAGTTTGGGAGCGGTGTATACACCCTACCCATTGAAATGAATGGGCAGTGCTGCCAAAGCACCTGCAAAGCGCTTCGGCAGCGCCGCAACACAGGTGCACTTAACCCTTTCTTCGGCTGCTAGCAGGGGTTAAAAGCGCCCCGCTAGCAGCGGAAAAGCACCACTAAAACTACAGTAAAGTGCCACTAAAACTAGCGGCGCTTTACCGCTAACACACCCACGCCCCAGTGTGAAAGTAGCCTTAAAGGTAAACTCTTTCAACTTAAATGCTACCATCAGACGTACTACATTCCTATGTGGTTGTAAAATGTAAAAACTTAAACACTCAAACTTAGACACTGTGTTTCCGCCTTTGTAGTCATGATTTTTTTTTTTTTTTATGTAGTCATGTCCCAAGATACAGTCTTGCTGGACATAGGTGTGTGCTTTTATTGAATCTGCTTTAGGTCTCCCAAATTTTAAACGTCACAAGGCATGTCTCCTTGGCTGGTGGAGGATCTCAAATAAACTCACACTCCAAGCAACTTTAAATGGCGCTGTGTAGGGATGAGCTCGGTGTTCGACTCGAACATCGGCTGTTCGATCGTTCGACGAAGATCGAACTATTTGGGCCGTTCGCGCCAAATTCGAGTGACGCGAACGGCCCACAATACACTTCGCCATCGCAGTGCAATCCCGGCGCTGTGATTGGCCAAGCATGCACTGTGACCCCGCATGCTTGGCCAATCACAGCGCCGGCAGCTAGGAGAGCCATAATTGGCCACAGGCAGGTTGCCTGTGGCCAATTATAGCTCAGGGGGTTTAGCACACGCCCCACACTATAAAAGGCCGCCAGCGCGGCGGCCTTGTGTAGTGTGTTCCAGCGCAGGGAAAGAGAAGGATAGGCAGGGACAGTGTCATTGTGCTATTCTTTGTGCTATTCTTGTATGTAGGGAGAGAGAAGTATAGGCAGGGAGAGTGTCAGTGTCATATTCTTTGCTAAACCTTGTGTGCAGGGAGAGAGAAGGATAGGCAGGGGACATTGTCAGTGTCATATTCTTTGCTAAACCTTGTGTGCAGGGAGAGAGAAGGATAGGCAGGGAGCGTGTCAGTGTCATATTCTTTGCTAAACCTTGTGTGCAGGGAGAGAGAAGGATAGGCAGGGGACAGTGTCGGTGTCATATTCTTTGCTAAACCTTGTGTGCAGGGAGAGAGAAGGATAGACAGGGAGAGTGTCAGTGTCATATTCTTTGATAAACCTTGTGTGCAGGGAGAGAGAAGGATAGGCAGGGGACAGTGTCAGTGTCATTTTTGCTAAGCCTCCTGCACAGTATACACCTGAAGCTAGCCCGAATTGCTGTGTTTTCCTGGTGTGTTACACTAACAGGCATTTGCAGCACTTACAGCGGGCTGAGTGTGCCTCCTGCACATTATACACCTGAAGCTAGCCCTTATTGCTATGTTTTCCTGGTGTGTTACACTAACAGGCATTTGCAGCACTTACAGCGGGCGGAGTGTGCCTCCTGCACATTATACACCTGAAGCTAGCCCTTATTGCTCAAGATTTTTTTCTTTAGTGTTACACTAACAGGCATTTGCAGCACTTACGGCGGGCGGAGTGTGCTTCCTGCAAAATAAGCACCTGAAGCTAGCCCTTTTTGCTGTTTTTTCCTGTTGTGTAACACAGGCAGTCATCTGCAGCACTTACAGCGGGCGTTGTGTGCTTCCTGCAAAATATACACCTGAAGCTACCCCTTATTGATGGTTTTCTCATCTCCCTGCAGGCCATTGCTATGTCTGGAAGGCCAACAAAGAGAGGCAGACAGTCACGAGCCAATAAAAGATGGCAAGCAGGCTCTGTGTCTGGGGGAAACAGTGCTGGTCGTGGACGCGGTGCATTGTCATCAGCACATGGCCATGGGACACGCTTGTCCTTCTTTTCGGCAGCTGGACGCGTTGAGCCGCATCATGCCGAAGACTTGGTAGAGTGGATGACCAAGCCCTCCTCATCCTCCTCATCCTCTCTCACCCAGGCTCAGGGTACTGGCAAAGAAGCTGCCAAAGCGTCCTCTTCCCTGGTATCAATGTCATCATCAGTCACTCCTTCCCTAGACCCACCATGTCCTCCTGAGGAGTCCCCCGAACTGTTTGAGCACAGTGTTGGGTACATGCTCCAGGAGGATGCCCAGCGTTTCGAAGGGTCTGATGATGATACCCAGCTAGAGGAAGGCAGTAGCGTGAGAGCAGAGAGAGGGGATGCTAAAGAAGGACACCAATCTGGCAGTCATGTTCCAGCAGCTGCAGCATACTGCCAGATTGGCTCCAGTGATTAGGAGGGAGTGGATGATGAGGTCACTGACTCCACGTGGGTGCCTAATAGGAGAGAGGAGGAGGATGAGGAGGAGGCACATCTCCAACGAGGCAGGATTCCCTCGGGGGGCCAGCGTAAGGGCAGCACACCGACTGAATCACACCGCATAGCTCCGCCTGTGCAGGGCACTGCCTCTGCCCGTTATTCAAAAAGTTCTTTGGTGTGGGCCTTTTTTGAGTCGAGTGCATCAGATCGCACAGCTGCTGTTTGCAACATATGTCTCAAGCGTATATCGCGTGGCCAAAACATCAGCCGCTTGGGCACCACATGCTTGACCAGACATATGTTGACCTGCCATGCTGCTCGTTGGCAAGCCTACCTTAAAGACCCACACCAAAGAACAAAGCGGACCTCTCCTTGCACCGCATCAGCTGGGATCTCCAACCCCACTATACCTTCAGTCCTCTCTGAAACCTGCACTGAGAGGAATGAAGGTGTAGAATTAGGTGTGTCACAGCCAAGTACTTGCGGGCACTCTGCTAGCAGTACACCGACGTCCGATTCTAGCAGGCAAATTTCCCTGCCCCAGCTGCTGGACCATCAAAAGAAGTTCACTCCCAGCCATCCACATGCCCAGCGGTTGAATGCTAGCTTGGCTAAATTGCTAGCGCTTCAACTGCTGCCTTTTCAGTTGGTAGACTCGGCCCCCTTCCGTGAGTTTGTGCAATAAGCGGTTCCTCAGTGGCAGGTTCCCAAACGCCACTTTTTCTCACGGAAGGCGATTCCGGCTCTCTACCGGCATGTGGAAGGCAATGCCTTGGCCTCGCTGAACAGGGCGGTCAGCGGTAAGGTGCATATTACCACTGACTCATGGTCCAGCAGGCATGGACAGGGACGTTACCTTTCTTTCACGGCCCATTGGGTCACTCTTTTGGCAGCTGGGAAGGATGCAGGACAAGGTGCAGTAGTGTTGGAGGTTGTTCCGCCGCCACGCCTCCAAAATGCTACTACTGGTTGTGACACACCTCTCTCCTCCACCCCCTCCTCTTCTTCCTCCATGGCCTCTTCCTGTGCTTTGTCCTCGGAACCAGCGGTGCTCCGTAGGCGTTCAAGGGGCTACGAAAGTATGCAGGCAAAAAGATGCCATGCCGTGCTTGCGCTGGTGTGTTTGGGGGACAGGAGCCACACTGGGGCAGAGGTTCTGTCTGCTCTGCAGGGGCAGGCCGAGAGGTGGTTGATGCCACGCCAGCTTAAGCCAGGAATGGTGGTTTGCGACAATGGCACCAACCTCCTCTCCGCCCTCCGACAGGGACAACTGACCCATGTGCCCTGTGTGGCTCACGTCCTTAACCTGGTGGTGCAGCGGTACTTGGGCAGGTACTGAGGCAGGCCAGGAAAGTCTGTGTGCATTTCCGCAGATCATATAATGCCAGTGCTCGGCCGGCTGAGCTGCAAAAGGAGTTGAACCTGCCCAAGAACCGCCTTATATGTGACATGCCCACCAGGTGGAACTCAACGTTGGCCATGCTGCAGCAGCTGCACACACAGCAGAGGGCCATCAATGAGTACCTGTGCGACTACGGCACCAGGACAGGGTCAGGGGAGCTCTGTTTTTTTTCACCACGCCAGTGGGGCATGATCAGGGATGTATGCACTGTCCTGGGACCATTTGAGGAGGCCACGAGGATGGTGAGCAGTGACAGTGCATGCATCAGTGACACTGTACCTCTTGTCCACCTGTTGGAACATACGCTGCGTGGAATAATGGACAGGGCACTTGAGGCAGAACAGAGGCAGGAAGAGGAGGACTTCCTTGCCTCTCAAGGCCCCCTTTACCCAGACAGTGTTCCTTCTGTCCCACCCATCCCACAGGAAGAGGAGGAGGAAGAGGAGGAGGAGGATTGTGTCAGCATGGAGGTGGAGCCTGGCACTCAGCATCATCAGCAGCAGTCTTTTAGGGATGATTTACAGTCCCAAGAAACCCGTGGACTTGTACGTGGCTGGGAGGAGGTGGCTGTGGATCATGTCGTCCTTAGTGACCCAGAGGACTCCGGACCGAATGCCTCAGCTAACCTACGCTGCATGGCCTCCCTGATCCTGCAAAGTCTGCAGAAGGATCCTCGTATTCTTCGGATCAAGGAGAGGGACCATTACTGGCTGGCCACTCTCCTTGATCCACGGTACAAGGGTAAGGTTGCGGACCTTATCTTACCATCGCAGAGGGAGCAGAGGATGAGACAACTCCGGGAGGCCTTGCAGAAAGGTCTGTGCAACGCGTTCCCAGAGACTGGGAGGTTACAAACTCCTGGTCCTGGACAACGAGTTGCTGAGGCTTCGGTCAGTCAAAGAAGGAGCGGTGGGGAAGGTGGCCATCTGACTGATGCGTTCAGACAATTCTTTAGTCCGCAGCCCCAAGGTATGATCGGTTCCAGCAACCATCGCCAGCGTCTGATATACATGGTGCAGGAATACCTAGGGGCAAGGTCAGACTTGGACACCTTCCCCACCGAAAATCCTCTGGCTTACTGGGTCTTGAGGATGGATCACTGGCCAGAGCTTGCACAGTATGCAATTGAGCTACTGGCCTGTCCTGCATCCAGCGTTCTTTCAGAACGCACATTCAGTGCTGCTGGAGAATGTGTCACGGATCACAGGGTGCGCCTGTCCACCGACTCGGTTGATCGACTGACCTTCATAAAGATGAACCAGTCTTGGATCACCACCAGCTACCAAACACCTGAAGCTGATATAACAGACTAATTTATTTTCAAATGTCACATCCCTTCAAGACTGATGCTGATGCTGAGTGACTGTCCTGTAATGTTGACTGACTATCCTCCTCCTCCTCAATGATCCGATTGATGATGATAGCTTGGAAGAACATTTTTGTTTCTGGGTGCCGCCACCAGTGGCTAAGGCCCAATTTTTCAGCCCATGTTTAACAGGGGCATGTAATTAAAAAATTTTATGCAATGCTTTGCAGCAGGGCTCATTCCTGCACTCCAACTAGAGCAGTGGTTCTCAACTCCTGTCCTCAGGGCCCACTAACAGGCCAGGTTTGCAAGATAACTGAAATACATCACAGGTGATATCATTTGCTGCTCAGTGATTGCAGTTTTCTAGTCTGCATCTCCCCAAAGTAATACTTAAAATCCGGCCTGTTAGTGGGTCCCGAGGACTGGAGTTGAGAACCACTGAACTAGAGTATCTGGTAGAGGTTGCAGTGTCGTGGCACCAGCACCAGTGCCTAAGGCCCAATTTTTCAGCCCCTGTTTAACAGGGGCATGTAATTACAATTTTTTATGCAATGCTTTGCAGCAGGGCTCATTCCTGCACTCCAACTAGAGTATCTGGGAGAGGTTGCAGTGTCGTGGCACCAGCACCAGTGCCTAAGGCCCAATTTTTCAGCCCCTGTTTAACAGGGGCATGTAATTACAATTTTTTATGCAATGCTTTGCAGCAGGGCTCATTCCTGCACTCCAACTAGAGTATCTGGGAGAGGTTGCAGTGTCGTGGCACCAGCACCAGTGCCTAAGGCCCAATTTTTCAGCCCCTGTTTAACAGGGGCATGTAATTACAATTTTTAATGCAATGCTTTGCAGCAGGGCTTATTCCTGCACTCCAACTAGAGTATCTGGGAGAGGTTGCAGTGTCGTGGCACCAGCACCAGTGCCTAAGGCCCAATTTTTCAGCCCCTGTTTAACAGGGGCATGTAATTACAATTTTTTTATGCAATGCTTTGCAGCAGGGCTCATTCCTGCACTCCAACTAGAGTATCTGGGAGAGGTTGCAGTGTCGTGGGACCAGCACCAGTGCCTAAGGCCCAATTTTTCAGCCCCTGTTTAACAGGGGCGTGTAATTACAATTTTTGATGCAATACTTTGCAACAGGGCCCATTGCTGTGCTCCAAGTACAGTATCTGTGAGGGGTTGCAGTGTTGTGGCACCAGTGCCTAAGGCCAAATTTTTCTGCCCCTGTTTAACAGGGGCATGTAATTACAATTCTTGATCTAATAATTCACAGCAGGGCCCATTCCTGCGCCCACCAAGAGTAACTGTGAGGCCTTACAGTGTTGTGTCAACACCACCACCACCACCACCACCAAAGGCCCAATTTTTCAGCCCCTGTTCAACAGGGGTATGCAATTACAATTCTTGATCTAATAATTCACAGCAGGGCCCTCTCATGCGCCCACCAAGAGTAACTGTGAGGGCTTACAGTGTTGTGTCAACACCACCACCACCAAAGGCCCAATTTTTCAGCCCCTGTTCAACAGGGGCATGCAATTACAATTTTTGATCTAATAATTCACAGCAGGGCCCATTCATGCGCCCACCAAGAGTAACTGTGAGGGCTTACAGTGTTGTGGCAACACCAACATGTAAGGGGCAAATTTCAGCAGAGTATATACGGCAGGCCCCTACTTTCAAACATCCAACTTACAAATGACTCCTTCTTGCAAACAAAAGGAGACAACAGGAAGTGAGAGGAAATCTACCCCTAGGAAGGGAAATTCTCTCCTGTAAGAGTTAATATGGGAAAAAGGTGTCTCCTCTCTACTGATGCTTTATCACCAATCCTTGTTTCAATAAAAACCCCACTTTTCAAAAACATTTTTCATTGGGACGGAAAGTGAGGTGAAATGTTCTGAACAGGGGCACAGACAGCAAAACAAATGTTACAGGGGTGATAACCCTTCCCTATGTTTTCCGAAAAGCTTAAAAATAGATGTTTTGGCTGGAGCTACACTTAAACAATGTACCTGTTCAAAATTACAAACAGATTCTACATAAGAACAAACCTACAGTCCCTGTCTTGTATGCACCGCCTGTATACGGCTGTTCAGAGTATATAGGGCCTTTTTTATTTTGTGTGCGGGGTTCCCCTTAATATCCATACAAGACCCAAAGGGGCTGGTAATGGGCAGGGGTAGGGGGGGGGGGGGGTGATGAGGTAGCTATGCCATTTTTCTCAAAGATTTTCATCCATATTACCGGGACCAGACATTACATTAAAGCCGCAAGCAGTTTTAAATGTTTTTTTTTTCCTTTAGAAATTTCATTTTGTGCAGGAACAGTTCTAAACACGGGAAACACGTGGCACTTCACAGGCATGCTCTAGACACCCCCCAGGTACGATATTTAAAGGAATATTTGACTTTTCTTTTTTCACTTTATGCATCATTAAAATGACTGCTCCCGAAAAACGGCCGTTTTTAAAACTTCTTTTTGCATTGATACATGTCCCCTGGTGCAGAACCCGGGTTCCCAAACCCTTTTTTGGACAATAACATGCATATTAGTCGTTATAATTAGCACTTTAGATTTCGAATGTTCGCATCCATTGTATTTAATAGGGTTCTAACGTTCGTGCGAACTTTCGGTCCGTTCGCGGGTTCTGGTGCGAACCGAACCCGGGGGTGTTCGGCTCATCCCTAGCGCTGTGTTTTTATGCCAATAAAATCATACAACACATAGAAAAGACCCACTCCTCCAACTTAATCAGAATGGAAGAAATTAATTAATTTTATTCTCCCCCTTTTACTAACTCACCTACACAGCAGAGGTTCCCCAAAGAGCTTTGATAAGATCTGGGGCCATTGGACCCGATTCCCTCTTACAACCTGAACCCAAGGTAGTCCTCCAGAGGCCACAATTTCCAATGCCTCTCTCCACTTACATCTTATATGTAAATATATACCTTTCACACTGGGGCGGTGCTCTTGCGGGACGTTCTCAAAAGTCCTGCAAGCAGCATCTTTGGGGTGGCAAAACGCCTTGCCCTACTTCGGCAGCGCTGCAACATGGGCGCTTTTAACCCTTTCTTCGGACGCTAGCAGAGGTTAAAAGCGCCCTGCTAGCTGACGAAAAGCACTGCTAAAATGACGGTAAAGCGCCGCTAAAACTAGTGTTTGTGTTTTTACACAACAAAGCTTCCCCAAAGAGCTTTGATAAGATCTGGGGCCATTGGATCCGATTCCCTCTTACAACCTGAACCCAAAGTAGTCCTCAGGAGGCCACAATTTCCAATGCCTCTCTCCACTTACATCTTATATGTAAATATATACCTATCTGACTGCAATGCCACCACTGTACTAGTGTTATATACCATTGACATTCTTGTAGGAACATGAAACTGTATTGGTTATCTTATGTTTTCATGAGAAATGTTGTATGTGTAGCACACAGATCCTTTTCCCCCTTACCTTCCTTTTAGGGGGATCAGACACACCATGCCACATGCCCGCGTCCTCTGGATTAGAGGTCAGGCGGTGTTATGTATTTGGGTCCCGCAGCGAGTTGCTTCCTTTCACTGGTTCTCCCCTCTAGATTATATAGGCAAGTCTTTACCTTTCCCAAAGAAGGTCAATGTCCACACAACACTTCAACTCCAACAAGAGTTTATTTTCTCTTTTTCTTCAGTAACCAGAAAGTTGAAGAGAGGAAAGGGGTTAGCAGAAATAGGATGGATTCAGGCACACTCTTGGCTTCGTCGCCACTCGGTCCCGAGTGGGTACAGCTCACACGGGTAGTCACTCAATAGCACTAGCAGCCGGCATGAAGCTCGAACAGTGACTTAGTCCCCTCCAAGGACAAAGTCAAGGAGATCCCTCCTTAAGTAACAACACTCCGCAAGGGCAGTCTGCGAAGAAAGGAATCCTTCCCTCTGACAGGTCACCAGGCCTCTCCCGAGACAGCAATCTTGTATTACTCGTCTCCTCTATGGGACTGATCCTCCCCCGGTTTCCTCTATGTCAGAGCGGTCGCCCTCACCTGGGTTCCCTGGGTTTCCTTTCTGGTTGGAGACCCAGTTGAAGGTACTGGGCCTACCTGGAACTCTGCAGCCTCGGGCCGAAGGTGCCCGAGACTCCTTAGTCAAAATTGGGCGCACCCCCCCCCCTTAGAGGGGCACACACCTCCGGGTACAGGTCCCCGGGTACTACCCCTGAACAATGGCGTCTGCCCCTTATATACCCTCTCTAGGCATGCACAGCAGGCCGGAACCGCCCACCGCATGGCAGCCGAGAGAGGACATCCAATAGCCACTCCATCACCTGTGGTTCAACCCTGGGTATAAGTGACAGTACCACCTATACGCCTAAAGGGGAACTGCACGCCAGGTGACACAGCAGCAAGGCAGAGTCCAAACAATTAGAAGACCCGAGCCAACTACCGCTCAGGTCACCCCTAAATTTTATGCATAGCGACCCCCTAGGTAGGGACCCCGCTGCATATGCTTTTTGCAACTGGTTTGTATTATATGTTTGTAAGGGTCCCCAATCGGGTGGCAGTTCCTGCCAAGCAGTACAAGGACCCCCCTCACTTCTTATCCTCATGGGATGGTCACGTACTTGACTTTCTGGAGATTCTCCACCATCTTGTGACCTGAGCTGAAGCCCGTCTCCTCCATATTTTCAACGACAGGTATGTCACCCAGAATAAAAGAATATCCAGTCCAAGTGCATTTTAACGTTTTATTGCAACGGTTCCATGCAAACAGCAATCCTTCTCTCCTCATTACAGAATAATAGTGCCGAACACTTGGTTATATTACAGTTCCTTCACAGACAGCCATCTTCCCAGATGCTACCAGAAGATTGCCCTTAGGGGGTTCTATACATATTGTGATTCTAAATCCTAGGCCCCAAGGCCTTCCTGAACCAAGCTATAGACATGCTAAGTGAAAGTCAGGAATGGCAAAGCTCTTCCATCTTCACCCTAAAATGTCCACAGTAATCCCACCTGGCACTTCAACCTAGAGAGGGCTCTTTCTTATTCAACACAGGACAGAGACCTACATGGTGTTGGCTTGGGGTGTCCTGTTCCCATACCAGCTGAAAGGCCCCACCCACAGCTGGTATAAAAAGAGCACATGCTCCACCCACTACACCATCACAGGAGGGGTAATAATTAAAAGGCACTTACACCTGCCAACATGTTTAAAAGCAAAACATATCTTAAAAAAAATAAAGTTTAAGTGGGCTATAAAGTCCAAATGCAACTTCTGTTCAAAATGATAATTATTATTAATAGTGCTACTAAAACAAAATTAGCAGCTTTGCCTGCGATGCTCTTATTCTCCTTTGAAACATGGAAGTTTTTTTGGGTACGAATTCTGACCACAATTGCCTCCTGCCCTATCAACAGGCTCACATTCGAATCAGCCTTTAAATATGTCTCCAGATGGTATATGGTTCCAGGTCGCTTAGCAGACACTTTACCAGAATTCCTCTGGCACATTTTTTTGGGGGGGGCTACTCTCTCCTAGGGAACGTACTCAATTTATGGTGGTCACGTTCCATTGTCTGTAGATTTTGGATGAAGGTCATTAAACTGTTACAAACTTTGCTAACCTGCCCCTTCCCTAGGAATCCTTGGTATGTCCAGTGGTGGTGCATCCATAGTGGGCGCAGGAGTGCCGCAGCCCTCTCTTCTGCACCCGTCACTCAACAATAGATAGATTCATGCATTGCATTCATAAATCAATTGTCGCCGCTGCCGCCCACTTTTCAGGTGTCCGGCCCCCTGTTGAGCGCCGGCCATCTGAATTACAGCGGTGGATGTGTTTTGGAAGTGCCTGATTAGAGCCAGATGCTCTAATAGGCTTCCTGATTAGAGCCTGTGGGCTCTAATCGGCTTCCAAATAGTTAAACAGAGGACGCACAGGCTGTGCATTCCCTGTTTAAACAATGCTGTGTTAGGGAATCGCTTCCCTAACACTGACCCGCCTCTCAGCCAATCAGGTGCACCGGGTCTGGTTACCGGTCACCTGATTGGCTGAAGCGACAGGCGCTGTGATTGGACGCCTATCAGGCATCCAATCATAGCAGAGATGACATCGAGGACGGGAGAAGACATCGAGGACTCGGAGGAGGACGGCGCTTACCCGAGAAAAGTAAGCGGGGGGGGGGGGGAATTGGCTGCATTTGAGGGGAAACTGGCTGCATTTGATGGGAAAACTGGCTGCATTTGAGGGGAAACTGGCTGCATTTGATGGGGAAACTGGCATCATTTGAGGGGGCAAACTGGCGGCGTTTGATATGCACAGTGGCTGCGTTTGATGGGCACAGTGGCTGCAATTGATGTTTTTTTTTTTTTTCAGTTTGTTTGCGCCCCCCCCCCCCCCCCCCCGAAAAAAAAAATTCCCAACCTGTCCTATTGTATTTAATGCTCCAAAGTCTCACAAGATCCCAAATCAAACTGGCTACATATGTCTTACTAGCAGCAAAACAAACTATGGTGAAAGCTTAGAAACAACAGTTTGTTTCTTTCGAGGAAGCTCATTGCCACATAGACACTTTCTTCTTCAACAAAAAGCTTACTAACATTCGTTTAAATACACATAAGAAATTACTAAAAATCTGGGCCCCATGTATACAATACGCTCCCGCTTTCTTGTCCTCAGTAAGCTATACACTGCTATTTGAAGCCCTAGGTTTCTGCTCAGGGCAGAGGTTTATCTAGTGAAAATGGTGCCTATGGCAAGCACTGAAACTGAACCCCTGTCAAAACATTTGAAACCCATCTTTCAGATAACCTTAACAAAAAAAAATCTCTCTCTCTTCTCTTCTTCCCTATCCCTTCCTTCTGTCTTCTTTCTCCCTGCGCGTTCTGTGCACTGGAAGGAAGTGACGTATCCTCCTGTCCTGCTCCATTCATCTGTCATCATACCCCCTCCTGCTCCATCAATGTGCCATTATAACCCCCTGTCCTCCTTCATTCATTTGCCATTATACTCCCCTCCTCCTCCTCCATTAAATTGTCATTATACCCCCCCTCCTCCATTTTACCTCCCTCTTACTCCTCCTCCTCCATTCATTTGCCATTATACCCCCCTGTCTTCCCCCATACATTTGCATTATACCAGTCCAGCTCGTTTCCCAGTCTCCACCAACGCAGCACAGCTCACAGCGCAGCAACAATAACAGCCAGTCCCTCATCCTCCCCTCTCCCCCCAGACACCGCCCCTTACCGGCCCCAACCCGGGACCGCCCCCCCACCCCCCTACACAGCTCACCCAGGGACAGGCATGTGTGCGGGAGGTGTGTGAGCTAAGTCAGTACTCCTCACACTGTGCGGGGAGAGGGAATACCATTCTCTTCACTGTGCTGGGAGCAAGGATATGGTGCCGGTTAGTCACCGGGACTTGGGAGGGAAGAAGAGAGCGCCCCTTCATATGGCGCCCATGGCACTTGCCATATCTGCCATACCCTGGATACGCCACTGGCTCAGGGTGTCCCAGACGTCCTCCTCCTGTTCTTCTCTTTTTTTCTATTCTGTTCTTCTTCTTTCCCTCTTCTTTTTCTCTTAGCCCCCTGGCCTGGGAGGCCTTTATTAACCACGTACGGACCGCCCGCCGCAGGAATACGTTGGCTGTTTGAAGAGGAATACCGTTGTTATGGTAGCAGCTAGCTACCATAACCCCGGTATTTACTTCTTCAGCGTGCGGTCCGCTACAAGATAAAAGTGGTCTCTGAGGCAGAGAGATCACTTTTATTGGCGGGAGAGGGCTCGCCGGTGCCCTCCGCCGCTTACCGGAGCCGACGGCAGCAGTGGAGGCGATTGTGTCTGTCCCCTTGCTGTGTATGGAGACGAGTGAGGGGAAGATGGCCCCCACCTGTCTCCATATCACTGCTGGGCGGAAGCAACTTCAAAAAGTTACTTCTGCCCATATCTCTTAAAGGAAGATTTTTTTTTTTTTAGAACAACATAATTTATTTTTTTATTGCATTTTAGTCTCAATATGAGATCTGAGGTCTTTTTGACCCCAGATCTCACATTTAAGAGGACCTGTCATGCTTTTTTCTATTACAAGGGCTGTTTACATTCCTTGTAATAGGAATAAAAGTGACCCAATTTTTATTTTATTTTTTTAAAACAGTGTCAAAATAAATCAAATAAAGTAAAGTTAATAAGAATTTTTTTTTTTTTTTTTTTAAAGCGCCTCGTCCCGCCGACCTTGCGCGCAGAAGCGAACGCATACATGAGCAGCACCCGCATATGAAAACGGTGTTCAAACCACACATGTGAGGTATCGCCACGATCATTCGAGCGAGAGCAATAATTCTAGCCCTAGACTTTCTCTGTAACACCAAACCTGCAACCTGTAGAATTTTTTAAACTTCGCCTATGGAGATTTTTATGGGTAAAAGTTTGTCGCCATTCCATGATCGGGCACAACTTTGAAGGGTGACATGTTGGGTATCAAAAAAATTGGGCTAACTTTACTGTTGTCTTATTTGTTAATTTAAAAAAGTGTTTTTTTTTCCAAAAAAAGTGCGCTTTTAAGACCGCTGCTCAAATACGGTGTGACAAAAAGTATTGCAACGACCGCCATTTTATTCTCTAGGGTGTTAGAAAAAAATATATATAATGTTTGGGGGTTCTAATTTTCTATAAAAAAAAATGTTTTTAACTTGTAAATACCAAATCTCAGAAAGAGGCTCGGAGCTGAAGTGGTTAATACATTTCTTGGCGATTCTCTGTACAGCGGATCCGACCCTTTACATTCAATTATGAGTGTCTCCCATATATGATTAATGCAAGATTTACCCTTCCTTTCCCCCCTCCCCATTTTTTTTTTATATCCTCCTGCTGCTTATACAATGTGAATCGTCACTGTAATACCAGTATGCAAATTGCCATACGCATTGATCTTTATTTTAATCACCCTTATTGTCTCGATGGACTACTCAGTCTTTTTCTGCCGTCACTTTTTCTATGTCTCTAATGACCTACAGATACACTCTGGAAATTTTTATATGTTGGTTACTTTTATATATTTGTATGGGTTATGCTATATATCCTATAAAACCTAATTTGAAATGTATTGAAAGTGAAACATGGAAGTCTTTCTCTCTTCAGGGCTGCCAGTCCTCTTCAAGATTGATGCAGCATCGTTCAATGCACTACCTGTGAGTCCAGGTATCAGGACCTCCCCTGGGGCAAGTTATCAAGCCATGCTAGGCTCATGCCTCGTACACACGACCAGTTTTTTGTCACCGCCATTACTAGTAAAAAATAAATAAAAAATACCGTAAATCTATCCCCTATTGTGTAGACGTTATAAATTTTGCACAAACCAATCAATATACGCTTATTGTGATTTTTTTTATTGATTTTTTTAATAAAAATATGTAGCAGAATACGTATTGGCCTAAACTAATGAAGATATATATTTTTTTTTTTTTTTGGGGGGGGGGGGATATTTATTATAGCAAAAAGTTAAAAATATTGTTTTCTTTTTCAAAATTGTCACTCCTTTTTTGTTTATAGCGCAAAAAATTAAAACCGCAGAGGTGATCAAATACCACCAAAAGAAAGCTCTATTTGTGGGGAAAAAAGGACGCCAATTTTGTTTGGGTACAACATCACACGACCGCGCAATTGTCAGTTAAAGCGACTCAGTGCCGTATTGCGAAAAATGGGCCGGTCATTAAGGGGGCAAATCCCTCCGCTCCTTAAGTGGTTAAAAAAATTGCATTTTATCTCTTCAAACCCTTCCCCTAGAAATCAGTATTTTTTTGTTTTTTGTTTTGCTTTGTTTTTCTCTGAATGACATGTCCTGCAGCCTTCTGTTGTATATGGGGTTTTGGAACAGTATGACCTACAGCAGCGGCCACATTAATACACACAATGACACAGTTGCCTTGAGGCTTCGCAATACTTTTACAACTAGTTGCAATCAGGGTTGCCAACCTCCCGCAGCATTTTTTACTGACAAAACATGGACAATTTACTGGCAGAGCACTTTTTTTACTGATAACCTGAAAAATTCACAACTCCTGTTGAAAACTAATACCACCTACACACGATCGGAATTTCCGACAACAAATGTTCGATGTGAGCTTTTGGTCGGATATTCCGACTGTGTGTAGGCTCCATCGGACATTTGCTGTCGGAATTTCCGACAACAAATGTTTCAGAGCTGGTTCTCAATTTTTCCCACAACAAAAGTTCTTGTCGGAAATTCCGGCCGTGTGTATCCAATTCCGACGCACAAAAGTCCTACGCATGCTCGGAATCAATTTGACGCATGCTCGGAATCATTGAACCTAATTTTTCTCGGCTCGTCGTAGTGTTGTACGTCACCGAAAAAAATACACGGTTTTGTTGTCGGAATGTCCGATCGTGTGTACGCGGCATAACAGTGAAAATTTGAACAGTATATCACATATGGTGGGAATGCGATCGGATCCAATCCTTCTGGAAAAAGGTAATAGAGACCATAAAACACATAACAGACACAAAAACCCAACTGAACGCAGCATGCTGCCTCCTACACATTGCTAATTACTCAATAAAGCAATACAAAAAATCGCTGACAAGATTTCTACTCACAGCAGCGAAAGCGGTGATACCCAGATACTGGAGAGATACCACCACCCCCAAGATCAAGGAGTGGCTGGAAGAGGCACATCTTCTTTATAAAATGGAAGACATTAGGGCATTGGCACAAGGAAAAATAGAAAACTTCCACTCTGTGTGGCAGCCGTGGGTCATCTTTAAATATTCAGATTCCTTTGATTCCTTTCTACAACAATAAACTTTGGATAAACAAGATATCTTAATATCCTACTATATATTCCTTCTTCTCTTTTTTTTTTTTTTTTTTTTTCTTCTCTCTCTCTCTCTACTTCTTAATTTCCTGGGCACCTTTTTAGGGACCAACTTTTTTCTTCTCTTTTTATTCATAAGTCTTTGAATTTTCCATACGAATTGGAGTATTTTCTAACAATTGATTTTGGGTTTTAAATTTGGATGACATAAGGGATGTGCCTCATCTTACTGAGCTTATGGAGTTCACTTTAGGCACGGAAAGTTTAATTCCAAGTTACAATTAGAATAAATGTTCGATAAAAATACTCTTTCGCTTACCATGATTATGCTAACCGTTACATTCAATATGCTAAAATATATGTACGAATGTTAGAATGATTGTACAATTGTCTATTTTTTGAATATAAAAATAAAACTTTATTGTTTCTAAAAATTTGAACAGTATAAACATGATATGGAAATACTGTCAATACCATAACAAAGCAATTTGCATGGTTACACTTTAAAAAGTCAACAAAGCGAGAAATTATCAGCCCCTGATATTTACTGACAGTTGAAAAAAATCACCGATTTTTACAAACTGTCAGTAAATTTACTGTCGGTTGGCAACCCTGGTTGCAATCTGTAAGCAGAACTGCCACCAAACGTGTTGCCACTATATTAAGGTGACCAGATTTTTAAAATGAAATCCGGGGACACATTACTAGTAATGGCGGCAATCAGCGACTCTCTGCCCGTCGCTGCCGCCCGCCTCACAGCCTGTCAAGTAGTGATGAGCCGAACACCCCCGGGTTCGGTTCGCACCAGAACCCGCGAACGGACCGAAAGTTCGCACGAACATTAGAACCCTATTAAATACAATGGATGCGAACGTTCGGATTCTAAAGTGCTAATTATAACGACTATTATCCATGTTATTGTCCGAAACAGAGTTTGGGAACCCGGCTTCTGCACCAGGGGACATGTATCAATGCAAAAAGAAGTTTTAAAAACGGACGTTTTCCGGGAGCAGTCATTTTAATGATGCATAAAGTGAAAAAAAAAAAGTCAAATATTCCTTTAAATATTGTACCTGGGGGGTGTCTAAAGTATGCCTGTGAAGTGCCACGTGTTTCCCGTGTTTAGAACTGTCCCTGCACAAAATAACATTTCTAAAGGGAAAAAAGTCATTTAAAACTGCTTGCGGCTTTAATGCAATGTCTGGTCCCGGTAATATGGATGGAAATCTTTAGGAAAAATGGCATAGCTACCCCATGACCCCCCCCCTACCCCAGCCCATTACCAACCCCTTTGGGTCTTGTATGGATATTAAGGGGAACCCCGCACACAAAATAAAAAAGGACCTATATACTCTGAACAGCCGTATACAGGCGGTGCATACAAGACAGGGACTGTAGGTTTGTTCTTATGTAGAATCTGTTTATAATTTTGAACAGCTGCATTGTTTAAGTGGAGCTCCATGGCAAATTCCTTTTTTTTAGCTTTTTGTAAAACATAGGGAACGGTTATCACCCCTGTCACATTTTTTTTGCTGTCTGTGCCCCTGTTCAGAACATTTCACCTCACTTTGCGTCCCAATGACAAATGTTTTTGAAATGTGGTGTTTTTATTGAAACAAGGATTGGTGATAAAGCATCAGTAGAGAGGAGACACCTTTCTCCCATATTAATTCTTACAGGAGAGAATTTTCCTTCCAAGGGGTAGATTTCCTCTCACTTCCTGTTGTCTTCTTCCGTTTGCAAGTAGTAGTAGTTTGTAAGTTGGATGTTTGAAAGTAGGGACCTTCCGTATATACTCTGCAGAAATTGGCCCCTTAGGTGTTGGTGTTGGCACAACACTGAAAGCACTCACAGTTATTCTTGGTGGGTGCTGGAACGCCCTGCTGTCAAGTATAATATCAGGAATTGTAATAACATATAATTGTTGATCAGTGGTAGTAAAAATTGGGCCTTTGATGGTGGTGCTGGTGCCACAACACTGTAAGGCCTGACAGTTACTCTTGGTGGGCGCAGCAATGGTCCCTGCTGTGAATTATTAGATTAATAATTATAATTGCATGCCCCTGTTGAACAGGGGCTGAAAAATTGGGCCTTTGGTGGTGGTGGTGGTGCTGGTGCCACAACACTGTAAGGCCTGACAGTTACTCTTGGTGGGCGCAGCAATGCTCCCTGCTGTGAATTATTAGATCAATAATTATAATTGCATGCCCCTGTTGAACAGGGGCTGAAAAATTGGGCCTTTGGTGGTGGTGGTGGTGGTGATGGTGGTGCTGGTGCCACAACACTGTAAGGCCTGACAGTTACTCTTGGTGGGCGCAGCAATGCTCCCTGCTGTGAATTATTAGATCAATAATTATAATTGCATGCCCCTGTTGAACAGGGGCTGAAAAATTGGGCCTTTGGTGGTGGTGGTGGTGGTGATGGTGGTGCTGGTGCCACAACACTGTAAGGCCTGACAGTTACTCTTGGTGGGCGCAGCAATGGGCCCTGCTGTGAATTATTAGATCAATAATTATAATTGCATGCCCCTGTTGAACAGGGGCTGAAAAATTGGGCCTTAGGCACTGGTGGCACAACACTGCAACCCCTCACAGATACTGTACTTGGAGCACAGCAATGAGGCCTGTTGCAAAGTATTGCATCAAAAATTTTAAATTACACGCCCCTGTTAAACAGGGGCTGAAAAATTGGGCCTTAGCCACTGGTGGCGTCACCCATAAACCAAAATGATCTTCCAAGCTATCATCGTTAATCGTATCATTGAGGAGGAGGAGGAGGATAGCCAGTCAACATAACAGCACAGGCACTCAGCATCAGCATCAGTCTTAAAGGGATGTGACATTTTAAAATCAATTAGTCTGTTATATCAGCATCTGGTGTGTGGTAGCTGGTGGTGATCCAAGTCTGGTTCATCTTGATGAAAGTCAGTCGATCAACCGAGTCGGTGGACAGGCGCACCCTGTGATCCGTGACAAATCCTCCAGCAGCACTGAATGTGCGTTCTGAAAGAACGCTGGATGCAGGACAGGCCAGTGGGCTCAATTGCATACTGTGCAAGCTCTGGCCAGTGATCCATCCTCAAGACCCAGTAAGCCAGAGGATTTTCGGTGGGGAAGGTGTCCAAGTCTGACCTTGCCCCTAGGTATTCCTGCACCATGTATATCAGACGCTGGCGATGGTTGCTGGAACCGATCATACTTTGGGGCTGCGGACTAAAGAATTGTCTGAACGCATCGGTCAGACGGCCACCTTCCCCACCGCTCCTTCTTTGACTGCCCGAAGCCTCAGCAACTCGTTGTCCAGGACCAGGAGTTTGTAACCTCCCAGTCTCTGGGAACGCGTTGCACAGACCTTTCTGCAAGGCCTCCCGGAGTTGTCTCATCCTCTGCTCCCTCTGCGACGGTACGATAAGGTCCGCAACCTAACCCTTGTACCGTGGATCAAGGAGAGTGGCCAGCCAGTAATGGTCCCTCTCCTTGATCCGAAGAATACGAGGATCTTTCCGCAGACTTTGCAGGATCAGGGAGGCCATGCAGCGTAGGTTAGCTGAGGCATTCAGTCCGGAGTCCTCTGGGTCACTAAGGACGACATGATCCGCAGCCACCTCCTCCCAGCCACGTACAAGTCCACTGGTTTCTTGGGACTGTAAATCATCCCTAAAAGACTGCTGCTGATGATGCTGAGTGCCAGCCTCCACCTCCATGCTGACACAATCCTCCTCCTCCTCCTCCTCCTCCTCCTCCTCTTCCTGTGCGATGGGTGGGACAGAAGGAACACTGTCTGGGTAAAGGGGGCCTTGAGAGGCAAGGAAGTCCTCCTCTTCCTGCCTCTGTTCTGCCTCAAGTGCCCTGTCCATTATTCCACGCAGCGTGTGCTCCAACAGGTGGACAAGAGGTACAGTGTCACTGATGCATGCACTGTCACTGCTCACCATCCTCGTGGCCTCCTCAAATGGTGCCAGGACAGTGCATGCATCCCTGATCATGCCCCACTGGCGTGGTGAAAAAAACCCGAGCTCCCCTGACCCTGTCCTGGTGCCGTAGTCGCACAGGTACTCATTGATGGCCCTCTGCTGCGTGTGCAGCCGCTGCAGCATGGCCAACGTTGAGTTCCACCTGGTAGGCATGTCACATATAAGGCGGTTCTTGGGCAGGTTCAACTCCTTTTGAAGCTCAGCCAGGCGAGCACTGGCATTATAAGATCTGCGGAAATGCACACAGAATTTCCTGGCCTGCCTCAGGACATCCTGTAAGCCCGGGTACCTGCCCAAGAACCGCTGCACCACCAGGTTAAGGACGTGAGCCATACAGGGCACATGGGTCAGTTGTCCCTGTCGGAGAGCGGAGAGGAGGTTGGTGCCATTGTCGCAAACCACCATTCCTGGCTTAAGCTGGCGTGGCGTCAACCACCTCTCGGCCTGCCCCTGCAGAGCAAACAGGACCTCTGCCCCAGTGTGGCTCCTGTCCCCCAAACACACCAGCGCAAGCACGGCATGGCATCTTTTTGCCTGCGTACTTGCGTAGCCCCTTGAACGCCTACGGAGCACCGCTGGTTCCGAGGACAAACCACAGGAAGAGGCCATGGAGGAAGAAGAAGAGGAGGGGGTGGAGGAGAGAGGTGTGTCACAACCAGTAGTAGCATTTTGGAGGCGTGGCGGTGGAACAACCTCCAACACTACTGCACCTTGTCCTGCATCCTTCCCAGCTGCCAAAAGAGTGACCCAATGGGCCGTGAAAGAAAGGTAACGTCCCTGTCCATGCCTGCTGGACCATGAGTCAGCGGTAATATGCACCTTACCGCTGACCGCCCTGTCCAGCGAGGCCAAGACATTGCCTTCCACATGCCTGTAGAGAGCCGGAAAAGCCTTCCGTGCGAAAAAGTGTCGTTTGGGAACCTGCCACTGAGGAACCGCACATTGCACAAACTCACGGAAGGGGGCCGAGTCTACCAACTGAAAAGGCAGCAGTTGAAGCGCTAGCAATTTAGCCAAGCTAGCATTCAACCGCTGGGCATGTGGATGGCTGGAAGTGAACTTCTTTTGACGGTCCAGCAGCTGGGGCAGGGAAATTTGCCTGCTAGAATCGGACGTTGGTGTACTGCTAGCAGAGTGCCCGCAAGTACTTGCCTGTGACACACCTAATTCTACACCTTCATTCCTCTCAGAGCAGGTTTCAGAGAGGAGTGAAGGTATAGTGGGGTTGGAGATCCCAGCTGATGCGGTGCAAGAAGAGGTCAGCTTTGTTCTTTGGTGTGGGTCTTTAAGGTAGGCTTGCCAACGAGCTGCATGGCAGGTCAACATATGTCTGATCAAGCATGTGGTGCCCAAGCGGCTGATGTTTTGGCCACACGATATACGCTTGAGACATATGTTGCAAACAGCAGCTGTGCGATCTGATGCACTCGCCTCAAAAAAGGCCCACACCAAAGAACTTTTTGAATGACGGGCAGAGGCAGCGCCCTGCACAGGCGGAGCTCTGCGGTGTGATTCCGTCGGTGTGCTGCCCATACGCTGGCCACTCAAGGGCATCCTGCCTCGTTGGAGATGTGCCTCCTCCTCATCCTCCTCCTCCTCCTCTCTCCTATTAGGCACCCACGTGGAGTCAGTGACCTCATCATCCCCTCCCTCCTCATCACTGGAGCCAATCTGGCAGTATGCTGCAGCTGCTGGAGCATGACTGCCAGATTGGTGTCCTTCTTGAGCATCCCCTCTCTCTGCTCTCACGCTGCTGCCTTCCTCTAGCTGGGTATCATCATCAGATCCTTCCAAACGCTGGGCATCCTCCTGGAGCATGTACCCAACACTGTGCTCAAACAGTTCGGGGGACTCCTCAGGAGGAGGGCATGGTGGGTCTAGGGAAGGATTGACTAATGAAGATAATGATACCAGAGAAGAGGACGCTTTGGCAGCTGCTTTGCCAGTACCCTGAGCCTGGGTGAGAGAGGATGAGGATGAGGTGGGCTTGGTCATCCACTCTACCAAGTCTTCGGCATGATGTGGCTCAACATGTCCAGCTGCCGAAAACAAGGACAAGCGTGTCCCATGGCCATGTGCTGATGACAATGCACCGCGTACACGACCAGCACTGTTGCCCCCAGACACAGAGCCTGCTTGCCCTCTTTTTTTGCCTCCTGACTGTCTGCCTCTCCTTGGTTGCCTTCCAGACATTTTAATGGATGGCCTGCAGGGAGATGGGAAAAACAGCAATAAGGGCTACCTTCAGGTGTATACTGTGCAGGAGGCTTAGCAACAATGACACTGACACTGTCCCCTGCCTATCCTTCTCTGTCCCTAAACACAAGGATTGAAAATATGGTTCAGCAAAAAAGTTTTAGAACAGAATAGCACACTGACACTTTCCCTCACTGTCCTACTCTGTCCCTCCCTACAAACAAGATTTAGCACAGAATAGCACACTGATAATTTCTACGAGTGTCCTTCTCTGTCCCTCAACTCAAGGATTGAAAATATGGAACAGCAAAATTGGTTTAGAACAGAATAGCACACTGTCAGTTTCACTCACTGTACCTCTCTGTCCCTCAACTCAAGGATTGAAAATATGGTTCAGCAAAATAGTTTTAGAACAGAATAGCACACTGACACTTTCCCTCACTGTCCTACTCTGTCCCTCCCTACAAACAAGATTTAGCACAGAATAGCACACTGATAATTTCTACGAGTGTCCTTCTCTGTCCCTAAACTCAAGGATTGAAAATATGGAACAGCAAAATTGGTTTAGAACAGAATAGCACACTGTCAGTTTCACTCACTGTACCTCTCTGTCCCTCAACTCAAGGATTGAAAATATGGTTCAGCAAAATAGTTTTAGAACAGAATAGCACACTGACACTTTCCCTCACTTTCCTACTCTGTCCCTCCCTACAAACAAGATTTAGCACAGAATAGCACACTGATAATTTCTACGAGTGTCCTTCTCTGTCCCTAAACTCAAGGATTGAAAATATGGAACAGCAAAATTGGTTTAGAACAGAATAGCACACTGTCAGTTTCACTCACTGTACCTCTCTGTCCCTCAACTCAAGGATTGAAAATATGGAACAGCAAAATTGGTTTAGAACAGAATAGCACACTGTCAGTTTCACTCACTGTACCTCTCTGTCCCTCAACTCAAGGATTGAAAATATGGTTCAGCAAAATAGTTTTAGAACAGAATAGCACACTGACACTTTCCCTCACTGTCCTACTCTGTCCCTCCCTACAAACAAGATTTAGCACAGAATAGCACACTGATAATTTCTACGAGTGTCCTTCTCTGTCCCTAAACTCAAGGATTGAAAATATGGAACAGCAAAATTGGTTTAGAACAGAATAGCACACTGTCAGTTTCACTCACTGTACCTCTCTGTCCCTCAACTCAAGGATTGAAAATATGGTTCAGCAAAATAGTTTTAGAACAGAATAGCACACTGACACTTTCCCTCACTGTCCTACTCTGTCCCTCCCTACAAACAAGACTTAGCACAGAATAGCACACTGATAATTTCTACGAGTGTCCTTCTCTGTCCCTAAACTCAAGGATTGAAAATATGGAACAGCAAAATTGGTTTAGAACAGAATAGCACACTGTCAGTTTCACTCACTGTACCTCTCTGTCCCTCAACTCAAGGATTGAAAATATGGAACAGCAAAATAGGTTTAGAACAGAATAGCACACTGTCAGTTTCACTCACTGTACCTCTCTGTCCCTCAACTCAAGGATTGAAAATATGGTTCAGCAAAATAGTTTTAGAACAGAATAGCACACTGACACTTTCCCTCACTGTCCTACTCTGTCCCTCCCTACAAACAAGATTTAGCACAGAATAGCACACTGATAATTTCTACGAGTGTCCTTCTCTGTCCCTAAACTCAAGGATTGAAAATATGGAACAGCAAAATTGGTTTAGAACAGAATAGCACACTGTCAGTTTCACTCACTGTACCTCTCTGTCCCTCAACTCAAGGATTGAAGATATGGTTCAGCAAAATAGTTTTAGAACAGAATAGCACACTGACACTTTCCCTCACTGTCCTACTCTGTCCCTCCCTACAAACAAGATTTAGCACAGAATAGCACACTGATAATTTCTACGAGTGTCCTTCTCTGTCCCTAAACTCAAGGATTGAAAATATGGAACAGCAAAATTGGTTTAGAACAGAATAGCACACTGTCAGTTTCACTCACTGTACCTCTCTGTCCCTCAACTCAAGGATTGAAAATATGGAACAGCAAAATTGGTTTAGAACAGAATAGCACACTGTCAGTTTCACTCACTGTACCTCTCTGTCCCTCAACTCAAGGATTGAAAATATGGTTCAGCAAAATAGTTTTAGAACAGAATAGCACACTGACACTTTCCCTCACTGTCCTACTCTGTCCCTCCCTACAAACAAGATTTAGCACAGAATAGCACACTGATAATTTCTACGAGTGTCCTTCTCTGTCCCTAAACTCAAGGATTGAAAATATGGAACAGCAAAATTGGTTTAGAACAGAATAGCACACTGTCAGTTTCACTCACTGTACCTCTCTGTCCCTCAACTCAAGGATTGAAAATATGGTTCAGCAAAATAGTTTTAGAACAGAATAGCACACTGACACTTTCCCTCACTGTCCTACTCTGTCCCTCCCTACAAACAAGATTTAGCACAGAATAGCACACTGATAATTTCTACGAGTGTCCTTCTCTGTCCCTAAACTCAAGGATTGAAAATATGGAACAGCAAAATTGGTTTAGAACAGAATAGCACACTGTCAGTTTCACTCACTGTACCTCTCTGTCCCTCAACTCAAGGATTGAAAATATGGTTCAGCAAAATAGTTTTAGAACAGAATAGCACACTGACACTTTCCCTCACTGTACCTCTCTGTCCCTAAACTCAAGGATTGAAAATATGGTTCAGCAAAATAGTTTTAGAACAGAATAGCACACTGACACTTTCCCTCACTGTACCTCTCTGTCCCTACAAACAAGGATTAGCACAGAATAGCACACTGTCACTGACACTCTCCCTACCTATCCTTATTTGTCCCTAAACACAAGGAATCCAGGATTAGTAAAGGAAAAATAATGACACTGTCCCTGCCTATGCTTCTCTTTCCCTGCTCCGGAACACACTACACAAGGCCGCCGCGCTGGCGGCCTTTTATAGTGTGGGGCGTGTACTAAACCCCCTCAGCAATAATTGGCCACAGGCATCCTGCCTGTGGCCAATCATTGCTCTCCTCGCTGCCGGCGCTGTGATTGGCCAAGCATGCGGGGTCACATTGCATGCTTGGCCAATCACAGTGCCTGGATGACACTGCGATGGCGTAGTGCATTGTGGGCCGTTCGCGTCACTCGAATTTGGCGCGAACGGCCCAAATCGTTCGATCTTCATCGAACGATCGAACAGCCGATGTTCGAGTCGAACGTATGTTCGACTCGAACACGAAGCTCATCCCTACTGTCAAGTCTTACTCTCCAGGCCCCGGCTACTACTGGGTGAGGAGAGGAGGAAGATCACTCCACCAAGGAAGTTAAGGAGATAAGCAGGCAGGCGGCTGGCCGGGACTTGAGCCAAGGCAGAAGAACACGCGGGGGGAGCTAAATGGTCATGCGCCCGAAACGTAAGAAATATTCCCTCCGCTCCGACCAGCACATGATCATCAGAAAGGGGCACAGATAATGGAAAAAAAATACACCCCCCTAAGCTAGTAGGAGCGGCAGACCGGGGGGGTGAAATTCAGATTTTTTTTTTTTTAATCCTGCACTGACTGTCTTTGAAATTGCCCCAGCCCCTGTTCAAATCCAATCCGGGGACAAAACTGGGGACAGATTTGGTCCGGGGACAGTGTCCTCAAGTCGGGAACTGTCCCCTGAAACTGGGGATGTCTGGTCACCCTACACTGCATGTAGAGCGCGGTGCAGCAGGCTTTCAATGGTTAATACAAGCGAGGAGCCAACATATCACCTCCAAGCTGGCTCTCAATTGCCTCTGATCCACCGCGGATCCCTTTTTAGAGGGGCTGTAAATACCGCCACACCGCCACACATTAAACTCCGATGCAATGGAAAGATTGTCTTGGCTAGCGTCATTAATGATTTTCTACAATCTCCCTCTAATTTTCACACTCTTCTTTTTCTTACAGCAGGTCTGTGCTCACCACCCTCCACAATTCCATATATAAAATCATTTCTCCGGTTATTAATTTTTCTGTCAGATATCCTATTAGCTGTCTTCCCAGGAGCGGCGCCTGCGGTCCTTTTATCACAGCAGAAGCAGCAACCACTTAGACCGCGCGCACACACATCGCGCGCTCGTACTGCAGCCTTATCCATAATAAGTTAAAGCTTTTAAAGAACCTTGACGTCTGCTAACAAAGCGAAGCATTTCATTAGAGCCCTGTTAAGTGATTGTTATCTCATGAACTAGCCGAATATTTATGGAAGGGTTTTAAACCGAGTTGCCTGTTGCTTATGTCTCACTTTAGACTAATGAACAGCCGCCAAAAACAATTTACTGTATCAGCAGAAATGTCAGTGACATCATGAAGTATGGAATTGGAGCAAAGTGTGGCCGTCTTCATAAAATGGATTTTCTTGGCACAGTGAATATGGTGCTATGCCGTGTAAGATTTTATAATCTTCTGAATTCAGATTTTATGGAGTCGGGGCAACTTTAAGAGTACCTATGGGCATAGAATGAATATCTATAAATATCTATGGCCTACCAATGATTTGCTGATGAAGCAATCGCTCATTTCAAGTGATAGAACATATGATCAATGATGGAGAAGGATCTGGGTGTCACTGCAGATAACAGACTAACAGACTCAGTATCAGCAGTGCAGGACAAGATAATTTAGAGCCCAGGGCGAACATGCCAAACTGCGCCCCCCTTCAGGATGTATGAGCATTATGTGTCAGCTAAACCCCCCCCCCCCCAAAAAACAAAAATTGAGCACCAATCTGCACGCTTAGGCCCCTTTCACACTGGGGCATTTTTCATGCGGTTTAGCGCTAATATTAGCGCTATTATACCGCATGAAAAATTCCTGCCCTGTATTCTTCAATGTGAAAGCCCGAAGGCTTTCACACTGAAGCGGTGCGCTAGCAGGACTGCTCCAAAAGTCCTGCTAGCCGCTTCTTTACAGCGGTGAAGGAGCGGTGTGTTCACCGCTCCTTTACCGCGGTCTGCCATTGAAATCAATGGGACAGCGCGGTAATACCGCCCGCAAACCGCGGCAATAGCCGCGGTTTGCGGGCGGTATTAACCCTTTTTCGGCCGCTAGCGGGGGTTAAATTTACCCCCCTAGCGACCGCATACCGCGGTAAGAACGACGGTATAGCAGCGCTGAAAATCGCGCTGCTATACCGCCACCGCTCCTGCCCGCCCCAGTGTGAAAGGGGCCTTACTCACTAAGCAAAAAATCCCCCAAGTACAAATCCAATCCTGCTGAAATCCCCCCTCTCAGCACAATTCTTTGCCCCCCAAATCCCCCCAATACAAATGCCAACCCCCCAAAAAAAGTCACCCCTCCTAGCACAAATCCTCTACCCCTCAAATTTCCTCTCCAAGTACACATCCCCCCGCTCCAAATCCCAAGCACAAATGCACCCCCTAAATTTCCCCTCCCAGCACAATTCTCCTCCTCCCTTCACCATATCACCTCCTCTAGCACAAACCAGTGGCGGACAGCCCATTAGGGGCACCCGGGCGCTGCTCCCTCTCTCCACGCCATCCCCCATATGCAGTGGATAGATTCATGCCACGGCCAACCCTATTAATGCGTCCGGCCCCTTTCAGGTCACCGGGCGCATGAATTACAGCGGCCAGGTTTTGTTTTTTAAACACCTGATTAGAGCCAGAGGCTTCAAAATAGGGTGGGCTCGGAATGCAGAGAATGCGCTCCGATCCCACCCAGGTGTGTTACAACAGCGAATGAATATTCGCTGTTGAAACACTGATCCTCAATCCTGCCAATCAGAAGCGGGTGTGAGACACATTTTCTGACTAGCCAAAAGAGAAGTTTTCCAATTGGCCGCCGAGGAGGAGGAGTGAGTAAATGGAAGCCGCCACCGCCGCGATGACCCATGAAGAGCAGGAGAACGGGAGACCGCCGCCGCCGCCGAGCAGGGGAATCCGCCGGTGATGGGGTAAGTGCGACCGACCGACCGGGGGGGTGGCATACTGTTTGCCACCCCCCAGAAAAAATTCCACCACCCGCCACTGGCACAAACCCTCACATATCCCCCCTCCTAGCACAAATCCTTTTCCCCCATTCCCCCTCCCAACACAAATCCCCCTAAATCAGCACTCCTAGCAATTTGTACACCCTGACTTTCACTTTTTCAGACTTCTGGAAAATTGTATGAGCTTTGCCTCATAGAATGTTGTAGGCTGGTGCTGGACAGTCTGAGGTGGGGTGGGATCTCTGATTAATCAAAGCATTGTCTGGGGGGGCACTGAGTCACCTAGACTTGTCTAGGTGATGAGTAGTTTAATTATATTGATGTTTATGTTTGCTGTTCCTTAGCTATGTTAATTATATTCCTGTTTACAGTTTGTAATGTTAGGGTAATGTGATCAAACTCTACCTGATCTTGTGTGCATTATATTCTGTGTAAATTAATAAAGGGAGTTCCAGTTTGCACCTAAGCTAGTGTCGTCTAGATCTTCGGTGCTCAGCTATAATACCTGGTTTCTGGGTCCAGACTGGAGGAAGCTGCATCTTGACAGAAGCATCCAAGCTGGGTGCTGGATGTTCCGTCATACCTGTGTTATCTCAAAGAGATTATTTAGCCCTTATCTTGTTCTTATCTTGAGACTAAAAGTAAATTTTTGCATTTCTGGAAGATAAACAGCTATTTTTTTTGTACTTACAGGGCAGACATGGTTTTTTGTTTGTCTTGTAGTTGCCATTGGCGAGCGTGTTACAGTGTGACAACACAGCAGCACAACTGCAGTTGTCATCCTAATAACGGACCCTAATGTCCGTTAGGGCTTTCATGACAGGATCATCCGATATTATTTTAACAAAAGCTTCAGCTTTTATGTGATTTAAGTTAGTGGGTTTACAAATACTTTAAAGTTTGCACTTTAATCAGATAAATGGCAATTTACAAAGTGCATTATCCCAGAGCACTGGTAAACAAGCATCATTCAGCTTGCATTTGACATCACTTTGAGGTGCTTTTGAGTTCATTCTGAGTTAACTGACAGGTGCATTTGACATGTAGTTAACCTCCTTCTGATCTGTATTTGACCTGCAGTTGACCTTCTTCTGATCTGTATTTGACCTGCAGTTGACCTCTTTCTGATATGCATTTCACTTACAGCTGACCTCCTTCTAATCTTCATTTGACCTGCAGTTGACCTCCTTCCAACCTGTATTTGAGCTGCAGTTGACCTCCTTCTGATCTTTACAGTATTTGATCTACAGTTGACCTCCTCCTAAACAGTTTTTGCCCTTCAGTTGACCTCCTTCTGATCAGCATTTAACCTACAGTTGACCTCCTTCTGATTTGTATTTGAACTTCAATTGATCGCCTTCTGTTCAACATTTGACTTACAGCTGGCCTCCTTCTGATCTGTATTCAAACTACAATTTAATTTCCAAGCTTCTTTTGACATACAGTTGATTTCCTTCTGATTTTTATTTGACCTCCAGGTTACCTACTTCTAATTTTCACCTGACAGTAGTTGGCCTCCTTTTGATCAGTCATTAACCTTCAACTGACCTGCTTCTGATTGGCATTTGATCTGTAGTTACATAGTTACCTATGTGTGTGATTATATGTCAGTATTACCTTGTATATCCCTGTATGTTGTGGTCATTCAGGTGCTTATCTAATAGTTTCTTGAAACCATCGATGCCCCCCTCTGAGACCACCGCCTGTGGAAGTGAATTCCACATCCTTGCCGCTCTTAAGCCTCGTACACACGGCCGAGAGTCTCGTCGGAAAAAACATGTCGTTTTTTTCGACGAGATTCTTGGACAAGAAACTTGTCCCGGCCGAGTGTACACACGCTCGATTCAAAGAACCCGCGGTTCTTTGAATGGAGCGTACGCAGTGACGTCATCGACTACGACGAGCATGCGCTCGTCACATTCGATGCCGTCGCCGCCAACTTGGTATACCCTACCTTTGCCTAGGAAGCTACCGCGCATGCGTCGAATTCATTTGGAACATGCGCGGGCTTCCCGGCGGACAGGTAAGTGTACACACACTCACTTTTCTCGTCGGGAAACAGGCTGACGAGAATCTCGATGAGAAAATAGAGATCAGGTTCTCTATTTTCTCGTCGAGATTACTTGTCGGTTTTCTTGACGAGAAACCATACACACAAACGAATTTCTCGGCAAGACATCTCTGCCAGCAAGTTTCTTGCTGGTTCTTGCCGAGAAACTCGGTCGTGTGTACGAGGCCTGACAGTAAATAACCCTCTACATAGTTTAAGGTTAAACCTCTTTTCTTCCAATTTTAATGAGTGGCCACGTGTCTTGTTAAACTCCCTTCCGCAAAAAAGTTTTATCCCTATTGTGGGGTCACCAGTACAGTATATGTAAATTTAAATCATATCCCCTCTCAAGTGTCTTGAGAGAGAGAATAAGTTCAGCGCTCGTAACCTTTCCTCATAACTAATATGACCCTTTATTAGCTTTGTTGCCCTTCGCACTCGCTCCATTTCCAGTACATCCTTCCTGAGGAATGGTACCCAGAACTGGACGGCATACTCTAGGTGCGGCCGGACCAGAGTCTTGTAGAGCGGAACAATTATCATTTTATCTCTGGAGTTAATTTCCTTTTTAATGCATGCCAATAGTTGACTTCCTTTGATCTGAATTTTACCTGCAGTTGATTTCCTTCTGATCTTCATTGGACCTGCAGTAGACCTCCTTCTGATCTGCATCTGACCCGAAGCTGACCTCCTTCTGATATGTAATTGACCTTCAGTTGACCTTATGATTGGTATTTAAAAAAAGGGGAGTTTTGGGACTTTGAATGAGGCTCTCAACACAGTGGGGGTATGCAAAAATAATGTGTTTATTGACATGGGAAACATATAAAAATATAACTACTTATATTTATACATTTTTTAAAGATAATTGTGAGCATCGCCCCTGATGAGTGTTATACACGAAACGCGTCAGGCTTTTTAGGATGCCCACACACCTGTTCCAGATGTCTATGTAGTTCACTGTCCTTCATGCAATTATGTTTTACTATTTTTTTACCATTATGCTCCATTGTATTGTGCCGCTACAATGACATGTGTATATAGATATATATGTAATCATGGGAATTACTCATCTATTTTTCCAGATTGTTGCACGTTTCCAAGTCGATCCTTGATGTCTATGTGATATGTGTAAGGTTATGTGTATCCTTATGACTTATATAAATTTTACAAATCTCATATTTTCATATGTTTCCCATGTCAATAAACACATTATTTTTGCATACCCCCACTGTGTTGAGAGCCTCATTCAAAGTCCCAAAACTCCCCCTTTTTTATTTGTACCAGGGATGGAGACACATATATATGTGCCTCATTCAAAGTCCCAAAACTCCCCCTTTTTTATTTGTACCAGGGATGGAGACACATATATATGTGCCTCATTCAAAGTCCCAAAACTCCCCCTTTTTTATTTGTACCAGGGATGGAGGCACATATATATGTGCCTCATTCAAAGTCCCAAACCTCCCCCCTTTTTTTGTATGATTGGCATTTGACCTGCATTTGACTTCCTTCCAAGATGCATCGACCTACTTCAAGCTGCTTCCCAGCCCGCTGCTTAACAACCAGCTATTTCTTCACACAGAATTCAAATCGGTCGATGGTTTTTCAAATTCTAATCCTTCTGAAAAGTTGGAATTCGTTAGAACATTAATAAATTAAACAAATTTTAACGAAAACTAAACAAAATTTTACGAAAACGAAACCAAACTAAACGAATTCCATAACGAATCGAAATTAGTAACATAACAAATTTATCCAAAACAAAAAGAAACAAATTTTTCCGCTCTGCACAAGTCTGCTCCAAATCATATGACCACTGTGGCAGCCAATCACAGCTGTCACATAAATACCGATATTTCCTGCCCCCTCCCTGGGTGTACAGACCCTGGTAAAAGGACCCAGGGGCTGAGTGGGAAGGGGTCAAGTCTGAAGCTATCTCCGGGAGAGATTTGCAGGAGTCGGAGTTCTTAAAGTGCAACCAGTTTGTCCGAGTTTTGTAATAGCACACTGAGCATCTTTATTACTAATTTTATTCACTTTATTAAATAAAACCAATTATTTTGTTTTTATTTCATCGTAAAAGCCCAGGTCAACCTGCAATAAAAAGCCTCACGTCAGCCTTTGTAACACTTATCAGCAACAGAAAACATCTTGTTAATTTGACATTATTGGGCCATGAAGGAAAACATAGTTAAAATGCAGCGTGAAGCCAGTTATGTAGAATAATAGTTTCATTATGGGTAGTGAAGAGAGACCGAGGATATTTCACTGAACCGGTGTTATAGTCTGATAACATCACCAATTTCTTCATCCGGAGGCTTTAATGATGATCAGCAAGGCTCTACAATGACATTGGCAATCTAAGCTTGTGTTATTCTGAGAGGCTTGCAAAAAAAAAAAAAAAAAAAAACAACAACGTTAAAGCGGTAATAAACCCAAAAGCAAACATTTATGATATTACAGCTTACCAATTCTTATGCGGCGTACACACGATCGTTTTTCATGCCATTTTTTTAACCGACGTTTTTCTCGTCGTTTTTTTTCATGTTTCCTCTCAAGCCTGTCTTGCATCCACACGATCATTAAAAAAACGCTCGAGCAAAGCGCGGTGACGTACAACACGTACGACGGCACTATAAAGGGGAAGTTCCATTCGAATGGCGCCACCCTTCATGTTAGTAAACTTTGTTGAGCGGCGATTCGCGCTTTTCAGCCTCGTGCTTTTCAGTCCGTTACAGCGTGACGAATGTGCTATCTCCATTACGAACGCTAGTTTTACCAGAACGAGCGCTCCCGTCTCATACTTGATTCTGACCATGCACGTTTTTTTCCCCTCGTAAAAGCATACACACTATCATTTTTCACGTTGTTAAAAAAAACGACATGAAAAACGACGTGAAAAAATAGAGCATGTTCGAAATTTTTAATGGCCGTTTTTCACACCGTTAAAAATGCTCTGGAGCATACACACGATCGGTTTTAATGGCCATTGTAAAAAATGCAATTTTTAAAGGCATGAAAAATGATCGTGTGTACGCCGCATTAGACATGATGGCTGCATTCGTTTTTGTTTTTTTCTTAGGCTTTCTTTCTTCAATTTTCATCTAGTGATCCAGCCAGCAAGTCTGTTGTATTTCAAAAGCACAAGCTCTCCAGCAGAATGTATTAGGGGTCTCCAGACTTTTTAAAACAAAAGGAGAGTTTTCTGCCCTTCAAATATTAGGGGGGGGAGCAGACTGTGACCAGTGGAGAAAATGCTCTGGCATCATTGGGAGTAAGCAATACTATAGGCTTGGTAGTCAGTGTGAGTCAAAAAGGGCATTGGTGTCCTATCGTTCATGTCAGTGGGAGGAATAGTGCCCCATCATTGGTGTCAGTGAAAGGAATAGTGCACCATCATTGGTGTCAGTGAAAGGAATAGTGCACCATCATTGGTGTCAGTGAAAGGAATAGTGCACCATCATTGGTGTCAGTGAAAGGAATAGTGCACCATCATTGGTGTCAGTTGGAGGGATAGTGTCCCATCATTAGTGTCAGTTGGAGGAATAGTGCCCCTTCAGTGGTGTCAGTGAGAAAAATAATTCCCCATCTCTGGTGTCATTGGGAGCAGTAGTACCCCATTGTTGGTATTTTTGGGAGGAATAGTGTCCCATCATTCATGTCAGTGGGAGGAATAGTGCCCCATAATTGCTGTCAGTGGGAAAATAAACTCCCTGTCTCTGGTGTCAGCAGGAGGAATAGTACCCCATTGTTGGTATTTATGGGAGGAATAGTGTCCCATCCAGTGGCGGGATTATCATGGTCGCAGCAGTCGCAATTGCGACTGGGCCCCGCAGTTCCGCTACTTTAGGGGGGCCCGCGGCCCCCATTCGTCTGTCCGCCAGTGTGAGGTGACCACGGACCCCCCGCCGTCCGTCCACTAGTGTGAGGTGACCGTGGACCCCCCCCGCCGGTCCGTCGATCTGCCAGTGTAAGGGGCCCGCCAGTTAGCTACGCCATGGGAGGAAGGGGGGGTATTGTCCGCTCATAGTGTTGAGGATGAGGGGAGAGAAGGCAGAGCTGAGACAGTGGACATGGACCGCCCGCCCCGCCCCTATCCAGAGAGAATGATGTAGGGAGGCAAGGGCGGTCACTGAAAAAGAAAGTCAGCTGACCAGCTGACACCAATCGCGTGAAGGGGGAGGAGCTCTCTCCTGCGATCACAGTGCCCATGAGGAAAAGGCATCCCTAGGCTCACCGTGTGACAGAGTTCTGAGGAGGAATCGATTGCCTGAACTAAGTGACAAATTGCCAGTGCAATCGATTCCAACCTCCACCACCTCTGCCTCTTACTGATCATCCCATCCCCCAACCACTGCTACCACCCCCCCTCAACACCACCGCTGCCACCCCCTCAATACCACCGCTGCCACCCCCCTCAATACCACCACTGCCACTCCCCTCAATACCACCGCTGCCACCCCCCAACACCACTGCTGCCACCCCCCTCAATACCACCGCTGCCACCCCCCTCAATACCACCTCTGCCACCCCCCATAACACCACCGCTGCCACCCCCCCTTCAACACCACCGCTACCACCCACCTTAATTCCACCGCTGCCACCCCCCTCTACAGCACTGCTGCCACCCCCCTTAATACCTCCACTGCCACCCCCCCAACACCACCGCTGCCACCCTCCCCAACACCACCGCTGCCACCCCCCTACACCACCACTGCCACTCCCCCTCAACACCACCACTGCCACCCCCCCTCAACACTATCACCTCTGTCAGCCCCCCTCAACACCACCGCTGACACCCCCCTTCAACACCACCACTGCCACCCCCCTTAATACCACCACTGCCACCCCCCTTAATACCACTGCTGCCACCCTCCTCAACACCACTGCTGCCACCCCCCTTAATACCCCCGCTGCCACCCCCCTCAACACCACCGCTGCCACCCTCCCAACACCACTGCTTCCACTCACCCTCAACACCACCGCTGCCACCCCCCTCAACACTATCACCTCTGCCACCCCCCCTCAACACCACCGCTGCCACCCCCCCTCAACAACACTGCTGCCACCCCCCCCCCTCAACACTATCACCTCTGCCACCCCCCTCAACACCACTGCTGCCACCCCCCTCAACACTATCACCTCTGCCACCCCCCCTCAACACCACCGCTGCCACCCCCCTCAACACTATCACCTCTGCCACCCCCCCTCAACACTATCACCTCTGACACCCCCTCTCAACACTACCATTGCCACCCCCTCTCAACACTACCACTGCCACCCCCTCTCCACACTAGCACTGCTACCACCCCTCAACACAGCCGCTGCCACACCCCCAGACACCACTGCTGCCACTGATGCCAACCCCTTCCCCCAACACCCCTAAAAAAAAGCATCACAATTATGCTTTTTTCGGGGGGGGGGGGGGCCTTCATGATTTCTTGCACCAGGGCCCTGAAGTTTCTAGTTACGCCTCTGGTCCCATCGTTCATGTCAGTGGGAGGAATAATGTCCCATTGTTGGTATCAGTGGGAGGAATAATGTCCCATTGTTGGTCCCATTGTTGGTGCCAGTGGGAGGAATAATGTCCCATTGTTGGTGTCAGTGGGAGGAATAATGTCCCATTGTTGGTCCCATTGTTGGTGCCAGTGGGAGGAATAATGTCCCATTGTTGGTGTCAGTGGGAGGAATAATGTCCCATTGTTGGTGCCAGTGGGTAGAATAGTGGCCCCATCAATGATGTCAGTTGGAGGAATAGTGCCCCATAATTGGTGTCAGTGGGAAAATGAACTCCCTGTCTCTGGTGTCAGCAGGAGGAATAGTACCTCATTGTTGGTATTTATGGGAGAAATAGTGCCAAATTGTTGGTATTAGTGGAAGGAATAGTGCACTATCATTAGTGTCAGTGGGTGGAATAATGCCCGATCATTGGTGTTAGTGGGAGGAATAGTGTCCTGTCTTTGGTGTCAGTGGAAGGAATTGTGCCCCAAGGGCCAAATAAAAGCAATCACACCCCTGGGCCGCAGTTTGAAGACCCCTGGTCTACATGGATGAGACAAACCATTTAACACTGGCAGGAGTGCTTACAGTGATCAGCTTTTATTTATTGATATAAAACCTTTATCCCAAAAGAAAAAAAAAACAGTTTGCTGTAACTGATTATAAAGTGTGAGCTGGAGTTTGGCTTCAATTTGTTAGTGTGTTAAAAACTGCTAATACATTTAACACCCTCCTCCTTAGACTGACAATGCTGCTGTGCAAAGGTGTTAAATATAATATGTATTCAAATTGACCCAAATATATTATAGTCCCTTCAGATCTGATTGTATTCCTTCATGTGTTCTCCAAATCACCTTCTAGAATCTTCAAACTATTGAATATATTTTTACATATTCTAAATGTTTGCAAATCTACAATTATCTGTGTGCCTTCTGCTCCTTCATCCAGTCTAATGCAGGAGGTGTGTTACGGGCCAGATCACCAGGGGAAACAGAGGGGTAAAAAGCCAAAAAAAAAAAAAAAAATGATTGGTAAGCTGCAATATAGTACATGAAGAAAATTGGGGGGTAGGATTGGGACTTTACATGAGGCATGTAGATGTATATGATAATATAATTATATAGAATATAAATAGAATGAGTTTTACAATCCCCTAGGGGTAATTCTTGGTAGTTATACTGGCAAACATGATTAAACAATCAAATAAAACATTTATGATTTATAAAATATAATCATAAAAAAAATCAACATAATTGATATAATAATAATACCTTTAATAATAAATAGTTGGTTATTAGACATGATTTGTGACAGACAATGAAAGTCATAAAAAGAATCAGGTATATACAAATAATGAATACATAATAACTACAGACAATGAACCTGATGGTTTGTTGCGGTTGTTAGAGCAAGCTTAGCTTGGCATCCCTGGATGAACACTCAACGCGTTTCATGGCCTGTTGCCAATCATTAAGAGTTAGATGCATGAGTTGAACTACAAAGTAATTAAATAATTGATAGAATTAATGACTGGATAAACTATCTATGAAAGTGCAATCTACTTTAAAAATAATGGAAAGAGCAGTTTATGTACTACTTACAAAGCAACCCATAAATTAGGGTCAGCTCCAAGAGTGGGATTAGCCAATGGCCCAGTGTGAGTGGTCTCACACTGGTCCATCGGCTAATCCCACTCATGTGACTGTTGCCAAAAACCTCCTTTTTATTTATAATTAAAAAAAATCTTTGTGTGCATTTGTATATGTGTGCACTGCCTATGGTGCATGTGCAGTGCAGTGTACTTGTGGGGCTTAAGCCTCGTACACACGGCCAGTTTTCTCGTCAAGAAACGACAAGAAAACTGCTGGCAGAGCTTTCTTGCCGAGAAAACCGGCCGTGTGTACGAGGCTTTCAGGTTTCTCGTCAAGAAAACTGGGCAGAATCTCGACGAGAAAAATAGAGAACCTGCTCTCTATTTTCTCGTCGAGATTCTCGTCGGCCTGTTTCCCGACAAGAAACCCCAGCGTGTGTATACTTACCTGTCGCCGTGGAAACCCGCGCATGCTCAAAATGACTTTGACGCATGGGCGGTAGCTTCCTAGGCATAGGTAGGGTGTAGCAAGATGGCGGCGGCGGCATCGAATGTAACGAGCGCATGCTCGTCGTAGTCGATGACGTCACCGCGTTAGTTCCATTCAAAAGAACGGCGGTTCTTTTGAATCGAGTGTGTGTACACTCGGCCGGGACAAGATTCTTGTCAAGAATCTCGTCAGGAAAAACAACGTGATTTTTCCTGACGAGATTCTCGGCCGTGTGTACAAGGCTTTAGTCAAGAGGCGAAACATGTCGGGGGTGTGGCCTGGATGGAGTCTAGGCTGAGGCTGCTTCCACTCTTTTGGATGATGTGCAGCTCCTGGGACTTCTTTTCCTTCGTCAATTGGAGGTCAGACCTTTTAGTCCTGGTGGAGGGCAAACGAAGATGTAAACCCACCATAATGTACAAATAGGCATT
This sequence comes from Rana muscosa, assembly GCA_029206835.1. Taxonomy (NCBI): domain Eukaryota; kingdom Metazoa; phylum Chordata; class Amphibia; order Anura; family Ranidae; genus Rana; species Rana muscosa. The sequence goes on along the minus strand of JARGYO010005626.1, from coordinate 178,544,804 downwards.
GCTCATTTGAATATGAGTACTCTGAATCTTAAAAAGTCTTTAGAGTAGAGCTATGAAGATCTGCTGTACGAGTTTATGGTGTTTTTTTCCAAGCAGCTTGGTCTAGCAAATCATAGCAATATTTTGATGTATTTATTTCACATAGTTATATTGGGATTTATGTGGTTTGGCATCAAAGAGCTAGATGCTGCGTTTATGGATTCTATCAGTCTGCTGGTGCTCGAGTAATGCCGGAATAATTCATTGTGGCGAGAATTCAATACATCATCATGTAACGTTTGTATTAGAACAATGTCTTTGCGCTAGTCGATCCTGCAGGCCTCGTAGTCATGCTGCATACACAATAATAACATAAAGAGCAGCACTAAGAAGAATAGACACCGCGCAGGCTGAAATAAAAAGCACTGGAAATTGTACAAAATATCTACATTAAAAGAAAAGAACAGCTTGTCCATGTAGGAACATTGTAATGCTGATGGCTTAGAAAAACAGAACTATCAAAATAAACAAATAGAAAAACTCTATATATAACACAAATTCCTCCACCATACCTGTATGATCCTCTTTAATAATAACAAAAAAATATTCTACACCTACTGTTACCATTATCAAGGTAATCTGAATCAATAAAAGCTTCCATCCTCACCTTCTCCTTTTTGTTCTCCTTAAACAGCGTCTCACTTTAGGCTGATACAACCATCAGTAACACCGACTTGCTGATTGCTTTAAAAGCAATTCCAGCTTTTCCTTTTCTTTTAAAATACATTACTTTATTTTTTTGCTATTTTAACTACTTGCCGACCAGCCGCCTCAGTTGCACTGCGGCAAGTTAGCACGGCTGCGTGAATCGCCGTCATTGTACGTCGGCCGCTTTTAGAAGCTATAGGGGGCACGCACGCCCACGGCACGACGCCGGTGCTGATGTGCGTAGCTGGCGGCCGTGATGTCCGCCGGCCACCCGCGATCGCTCCACAGAGAGCCAGAACGGGGATCTGTGTATGTAAACAAACAGATCCCCGTTCTGACTTTGGAGAGAGATCTGCTGTTCCCAGTGTAGCACACAGACTCTTTTTCCTGCTTACCTTCACTTGCAGGGGTAAAGGCACACCATGCCCGTATCCTCCTGGTATAAGAGGTTGTTCTTACAATTTTCGGTCCTGCAGCGAGTTACCTCCCTCCGTTGGTTCTTGTCCCTAGAATATAGGGAAAAGTCTATTTACTTCCCCCGAATAAAGGCCAATGTCCAGACAGTATTTAAACTCCAACAAAGAGTTTATTTCTTCTTTTTGCTTGATAACAACAGGGGAAGTTGAAGAGAGAAAGAAGTTGGATAGAGAGGTAGATTCAGGCACACAACACCTATCGTTACACTTTGCCACTCAAGACTAGGGATGAGCTTCGAGTTCGAGTCGAACTCATGTTCGACTCGAACATTGCCTGTTCGCCCGTTCGCCGAACAGCGAACAAATTGGGGTGTTCGCGGCAAATTCGAAAAATCTATGGGAGAAATCTAAAGTGCTAATTATAAAGGCTTATATGCAAGTTATTGTCCTAAAAAGTGTTTGGGGACCCGGGTCCTGCCCCAGGGGACATGTATCAATGCAAAAAGAAGTTTTAAAAACGGCAGTTTTTTCGGGAGCAGTGATTTTAATTATGCTTAAAGTGAAACAATAAAAGTAAAATATTCCTTTAAATTTCAAACCTGGGGGGTGTGTATGATATGCATGTAAAGTGGCGCATGTTTCCCGTGCTTAGAACTGTCCCTGCAAAAAATGTCATTTTTGAAAGAAAAAAAGTCATTTGAAACTGACTCGCGGCTATTAATGAATTGTCGGCTCCCGGCAATACATACAAAAGTCATTGATAAAAAAAAAAAAAAAGCGTGGGGGTTCCCCAGAATTCAATTACCAGGCCCTTCAGGTCTGGAATGGATGTTAAGGGGAACCCCGCCGCAAATAAAAAAAAAAAAATTGACGTGGGGTTCCCCCAAATATCCATTCCAGGCCCTTCAGATCTGGCATGGATTTTAAGGGGAACTCCACCCCAAATTTTTTAAAAAAATGGCGTGGAGTCCCCCTAAAAATCCATACCAGACCCCTTATCCGAGCACGCAACCTGGCCGGCCGCAGGGGAAGAGGGGGGGACGAGAGAGCGGCCCCCCCTCCCTCCTGAACCGTACCAGGCCACATGCCCTCAACATGGGGAGGATGTCCCCATGTTGATGGGGACAAGGGCCTCATCCCCACAACCCTTGCCCGGTGGTTGTGGGGGTCTGCGGGCGGGGGGCTTATTGGAATCTGGAAGACCCCTTTAACAAAGGGGACCCCCAGATCCCGGCCCCCCCTATGTGAGTTGGTAAGGGGTACATTGTACCCCTACCATTTCACGAAGAAAGCGTAATTTTTTTTTTAAAAAAACACACAAACACCTTGAAAAAGTCCTTTATTAAAGAAAAAAAAAACAAAAAACATTCCAGCGGTGAAATCCAGTGTCCCGCGGCGATCCCGATGTCCAACGCTGTCCTTCATTGGTTGTGCCTGAGCGGACCTGATGGGGAACTCCCTCTCAGTATTTTAAATGTATAGACCCGCCCCTTCTAAAGTTCCCCATCAGGTCCGCTCAGCGGACCAGATGCGGAACATGAAAAGGGGCGGGTCTATACATGTATTACCAAAGTGAGAGAAGTTCCCCATCAGGTCCGCCCCCTCGGTATGTCGGACCCGCCTACGTCATTGGCTTGAGCAGGGAACTTGCTTCACTGTGTAATTTAAATTTGGGGTGGAGTTCCCCTTAAAATCCATGCCAGATCTGAAGGGCCTCGAATGGATATTTGGGGGAACCCCACGTTCATTTTTTTTTTTTATCAATGACTTTTGTATGTATTGCCGGGAGCCGACAATTCATTAATAGCCGCGAGTGAGTTTTAAATTACTTTTTTTCTTTCAAAAATGACATTTTTTGCAGGGACAGTTCTAAGCACGGGAAACATGCGCCACTTTACATGCATATCATACACACCCCCAGGTACGAAATTTAAAGGAATATTTCACTTTTATTTTTTCATTTTAAGCATTATTAAAATCACTGCTCCCGAAAAAAGGGCAGTTTTAAAACTTTTTTTTGCATTGATACATGTCCCCTGGGGCAGGACCCGGGTCCCCAAACACTTTTTAGGACAATAACTTGCATATTAGCCTTTATAATTAGCACTTTAGATTTCGAACGTTTGAGTCCATTGTATTTAATAGGGTTCTAACGTTCACACAAACATTTTGTCTGTTCGCAGGTTCTGGTGCGAACCGAACAGGGGGGTGTTCGGCTCATCCCTGCTCAAGACTGAGTGGGCTTTGCTCACCCAGATAGTCCCCTCTCACGGTTCTAGCAACCGGGATGAATCACAAACAGTTATTAAAATTTTGTCCCCTTCACGGACAAGTTTAAGAGATCCTCTGCCACAGAATCCTTTAATTCCAGAATTAGAACTTTGAAACCCCTGTAGATTATTAGAGACCATAGGTGCCAATGGGACACACTACAGGAGCTATCTTGCAACTCACGAATCCTTCCCTCTGATAGGCAACCAGGCCTTACCGAGACCGTGACTTCCTTCACCGATCCATCGGACAGGTCCTCTCCCAGTTTCAGAGTAAGCCACCCTCACCTGGGCTCCCTGGGACTCCAGTGGTTGGTTGTAGACCCAGTTGAAGGTACTTGGCCTACCTGGAACTCTGTATCCTCGGGCTAAAGGTGCCAGAGACTCCTCGACCAGTTCACGCACCCCCCCGGCCAACAGGGCCAAAGGGCACGACTTCACCACCAGGGGTCCTCCTTGGAATCCCCCCGGCACACCCCCCAGATCATGGCATCTGCCCTTTATGTACCCTCTCCAGGCATGCACAGCAGGCAAAACCCGCCCACCGCACGGTAGCCGAGAGAGGACACCCAATCACACCACAACGCCACCTGTGGTTCAACCCGAGACCTGGGCAACAGTGCCACCTACAGGTCAAGGGGAACTATACTATACTCCAGGCAACATTACAGCAGAGCAGAGTCCAAACTAACAGAATTGGAGAACCTGAGCCAAACTATTGCTCAGGCTACCCTTAAATTTAGAGCATAGCGACCCCAATTTTGGGGGGTCCGCTACACCAGTGATCAGGAACAGCAATCTCTTTCCTCCTCCAATCAGTACACTTCCACCACAGTTAGAAACACTTCCCTAGGGTACACTTAACCCCTTGATCCCTTCCCTGCCAGTGACATTTAGGGCTCTTTTACACATGCTTGTCCATTTTCACGGACTCCACTTGCTCAGCAGGGATAGTTTCATTGATCCCCGCTGAGCTGGCAGATGACAAGTCCATCTCCGCTCACTGTACAGGGACGGACTTGTCAGAGCCCCACTCTCCTCTATGGGGGATCGGATGAAAATGGATCCGCCTGTCCATTTTCATCCGATCCGCCAGACGGATGGAAAATAGGGTTTCCATCCGTCTTGATTTAGCGAAGCGGATGTCAGCGGACATGTCACTGCTGACATCTGTCACTCTATAGAGGTGAATGGGGTGTCCGTTCAGGTCCGCCTGAAAAACTGACAGGAGTACCTGAACAGTCTGCATGAGTGAAAGGACCCCAATACAGTAATCACTGGCTATTTTTAGCTCTGATCACTGTATAGATGTCAATGATCCCAAAAAGTGTCAAAAGTATCCGATTTGCCACAGTCCCGCTAAAAATCGGCATTACTAGTAAAAAAAAAAAATTATAATAAACATGGCATAAATATTTATAGACGCTATAACTTTTGCGCAAACCAATCAATATTTGCTTATTGTGATATTTACCAAAAATTTGTAGAAGAATAAATATTGGCTTAAAGCGGAGGTTCACCCACATTTTAAACATTGCTGTCACCAGTCCCTCTTAACATGAATAAAAACAAATGCCTAACCTTTTATTTTTTTTGTTGTGTTGTTTTCATTAATCTTCTTTATTCATTCGTACTTCCGGGATTTCCTCCCGCGGGAGTAGGCGTGTCCTTTGCTGTGTCTCCTGGGAGCAAAGTGTCCTGCTTCCCAGGAGTAATAGAGTAACGCCTTCCTTGCAAACAAACATCACGATAATTCAATCGTCACGTGACTCGTCTACCCGGTCACGTGACGAGGGCGGATCTAATTCCGCCATTTTAAATAATGGCACGTAGGTGTATTGGCATCACAACGGGGCGTGTACTTTTACTGTTGACGCCTGTTGTGATGGCAACCAGGAAGTGTTGACGGCGCTGCTCGCCGTCAACACTGCGCATGCGCGAGATACAGCGATGAATGCCGGGAGAAGCGCATTCATCGCTACCCGGAAGAATGTGCTTGTGGGCTTCAAGATGCCCACAAGCAAAATGGCAAATACAGGAAGAATTTTTATAAAGAATAATTTATAACGAAAACGGACGGGGGAAGTTTATGAGCGCCAGACAAGTGAGTACTAAAAATACATAATGCGTAGCATAGAATGGACTGAAAAAAAAAATGTCCAGACCGCGGAACTTCCGCTTTAAACTGATGAAGAAATTTGTTTATTTTTATTTTTTGGGGGGGATATTTGTTATAGCAAAAAGTTAAAAACATTGGTTTTTTTTTCAAAATTGTTGGTCTTTATTTGTTTAGAGCGCAAAAAATAAAAACCACAGAGGTGATCAAGTACCACCAAAAGAAAGCTCTATTTGTGGAAGAAAATGTAATTTTGTTTGTGTACAAAGTCACATTGCCACGTAATTGTCAGTTAACAACTTAAGCCCCAAACCATTTGGCTGGCCAAAAACCAGGCCACTTTTTGCGATTTGGCACTGCGTCGCTTTAACTGACAATTGCACGTGGCTCCCAAACAAAATTGATGTCCTTTTTTCCCACAATTAGAGTGTTCTTTTGGTGGTATTTGATCACCTCTGCGGTTTTTATTTTTTGCGCTATAAACAAAAATAGAGCGACAATTTTGAAAAAAAAACAATATTTTTAAATTTTTGTTATAATAAATATCCCCAAAAAATATATAAAAATAAATTTTTTTCCTCAGTTTAGGCCGATACGTATTCTTCTACATATTTTTGGTAAAAAAAAAATCGCAATAAGCGGTTATTGATTGGTTTGCGCAAAAGTTATAGCGTCCACAAAATAGGAGATAGTTTTATGGCATTTTTATTAATAATAATAATATTTTTTTTACTAGTAATGGTGGCCATCAGTGATTTTTATCATGACTGCGACATTATGGCGGACACATCGGGACACTTTTGGGACCATTGTCATTTTTACAGCAATCAGTGCTATAAAAATGCACTGATTACTGTAAAAATTACACTGGCAGTGAAGGGGTTAACCTGTAGGGGCGCTGAAGGGGTTAAGTGTGTCCTAGGGAGTGCTTCTAACTGTTAGGGGGTGTGGCTACGAGTGACACATCACTGATCGCTGTTCCCGATGAGAGGGAACAGACGATCAGTGACATGTCACTAGGAAGAACGGGGAGATGTTGTGTTTACACTGACATCTCCCCGTTCTTCAGCTCTGTGACCTGATCGCGGGACACCGGCGGACATCGAGTCCACGGGTCCCGCGGGCCCGGCGGTGCGTGACCACACAGCGGAAAATTAAAGGGGATGTATAATAACACCCATTAGCCCAGCCGTGTCATTCTGTCGACGTAAAAAGTCGTGCGACGATCGGCAAGCGGTTAAAGCGACACAGTGCCGTATCGCAAAAAATGTCCCGTTCTTGTGTCTTTTGGCCAGTCCTTAGCCCTAGTTCTTTATTGGGGCATTGGGACCCAGTCTTTACAGTGGTGCACATGAGTACAGTCCAAATAAAGTCTGCATGCAGTAAATAATGCTGCTAGTTAGATGGCCAGTCCCTATGTGCTTCGTTTTTGCTAGAAGCAACAGGTTAATGGCAGCAGTGTCCTCTCACCAGTCCCAGTTATACAGCTACAGGGGTCCCATTGTTCAGATGTCAGCTCACTTCTGGATATGTCTAAGCACAAGACCAGAGGCTTGTAGCATGTTAATGTGCACACAGCGCCAGCCATTCTGGAGCAGTGGAGTAAGCCCTAGATGCTTGGGAGCCTTCTGTTTAGCTAAAGAGCCAGACTCTGAGGATTGACAGAGGGGTCAACATGCTTGGTGCTGACAGGGAGCTGGTGAGAGGCCGCTGGCCAGCCTTGCACTACACCTTTTAACAGAGGGGCATAGTTTCCTGCAAAGGAACACTGTATTATGGATTGAATTTGTTCTTAAAGGAACACTACACCAACTGTGTCAACTTACTCTTCTGGGCTCTAACAAGCTGGCCAGCAGAAGGAGTAGAGTAGGCTACTACTGACTGCTGAACTTACAGTGTGGTCTATCTTCCCCTCAGTTAGGATTACCCAGAATAGACTGCAGAAAGGGTTGTGTCTTTTATGTTGAATCTGTTTTATTAAGTTTCAAGCATTTTTAAAACATATCAAATAAACATAGGCAAGAAATAACATATTTCCATTGAGTGTACAAGTATACATTAGAATCGTAAGGACACTAATAGAACATGTATTACATAAGCATATTAGTCAGGTAGAAATTATTAAGGAATGTAGAAATAAGTGAGATAAACCAAGTACTTGTAAATCAATCAACCAGTAGACCACTATAAACAGTGGTGTAGAAAACATAAAAAAGGCTCAACACATATGGCCTGAACGTGCAGTAAATCTACCGGTAAGATTACTATAGTCTTATAAAGGTACAGGAGGAGGAAAAATAAGGGAAAGAAAGAGAAGAAAAAAAAACATAGGGTGGGGGGTTGGGGAGGTATGTAGGGTATGAGAAAGAAAGGGAAGGTGGGGAAAAGGTATATCACGCTACTCATGAGAGGGCCCAGGGGAAACGGTAGGAGCTGTATCTGCTATAAAAGAGTCAAAATCAGCAGAAACCTGAAGTGTAGCCAAACGATCCACAAAATAGTGTGGGCCTCACTCTTATCAGCATCGCACGCTAACATCCTTTCAATATGTTCGATCCTGTCCATTTCACAGGCCCAATCAGCTAGAGAGGGGACCACTGGTTGTCGCCAAGATCTAGCAATAACTGAACGTGCAGCCGTCAGCAAATGGCGAATTAAGCTCTTTTTGATTTGTTTGTATGACCCCGGTATCATAGATAGGACCGTTAAGCGGGGTTCATTGGGATATTTGTCCCCTACAAGTTTGTCATATAGCTGGAGAATCTTGTCCCAAAAGGGGGTAACACGTGGGCACGTACCCCAAATGTGTGCCATGTTACCCGGGGGGTTGTGTCTTTTAGACTCCATTCACATCGATTGCAACACATTCTTGTCTGTGTTCAATCATGGCAAGGGAACCTTTTTTTGTAATCAGCATGATATGATTCAGAACAAAGGGGAAAAAATTGTAAAAGATCAGTGTCTCCTTCAGTGTCCTCTCTTACAACGAGGTCCCCATTAGAGTCCCGCCCTTACACCAGCGTTTCTTTCAGAGTCTCCCTTACATCAGGGGCCCTGTTAGATTCCACCCTTTCATCAGAGTTATCCCTTACATCAGGGTCCCTGTCAGAGTTCTCCCTTACATCAGGGTTCCTGTCAGAGTTCCCCCTTACACCAATGTTTCCATCAGGGTCCTCCTTCATCTGGTACCCCTGAAGAGCCCCTCTTATATTAGTGCCCCCATCAGACCTGCCCCAGAGACTGTAGGGGAAAGCCGAGACCAACTGATCTGAAATCCTCAGTCTGAGGATCTGCCACTGACCCTACCCAGATAAAATATCGTAGTGGACTGGATGTGGCCCACGGGCCATAGTTTGGAGTTTGCTGATCTAATGCCGCGTACACAGTATCGGAAATTCCGACAAGAAAAGTCGGATGTGTGCTTTTTATCGGAAATTCCGACCGTATCTAGGCTCCATCTGACTTTTTCTATCGGAATTTCCGCCAACAAAAGATTGAGAGCAGGTTCTCTATTTTTCCAACGGAAAAAGTTTCTATCGGAAAATCCGCTTGTCTGTATGCAATTCCGACGCGCAAAAAAACCCACGCATGCTCAGAATCAAACAGAAGAGCCGAACTGCCTATTGAACTTTATTGATCTCGGCTCGTTGTACATTTTGTACATCACCGCGTTCTTGACGGTCGGAATTTCTGACAAGATTTGTGTGACCGTGTGTATGCAACACAAGTTCGAGCCAACATTCCGTCAGAAATTTTCTTGTTTGAATTTCCGATCGTGTTTACGTGGCATAAGAGTTAAAGGAGACAATTCGACAATTGGTTTCGACCAGAGCAAGTGAAAAAATAAAAGAACAAGGATGGAAATGTTGTTAAATTTAATGGGAATGAACAGATTTCTAATCATTGTATTTGCTCCTGACAGAGGAAACTAATAACTAGGCTTGTGCAATTCATTTCGTAACGAATCGAAATTCGTCCGAATTTAGCAACTTTCGGACATTCGGAAGCATTCGAATTTCTGAACAAAGCAATTACGAATAAAACTGAATCCGAAATAAATTATACCGCAAATAGCGAATGCCCGAATGTCTTTGGCATAATTCGCTATGAAAAAAGTTACGAATGTACGAATCCATACGAAGCACGATAACACTCTGCTCTGCTCTGCTCTCTGCTTCTCCCACACCGTGCTGAACTCCCTCTCAAATTGGTGTACAGGGGCGGAGGCTATAGCCGCATGTAAAAAACGAAAGTAAAATACGAGATTTCGAATCGTTACAAATAACCGCTATGTATTTAGAAAAGTACAAATCCATTCGAAGCACATTAGGCATAATAGGCAGCGTCGTTGTGAGAGAGACACGGAAAATCACGAATCAACAAACCCCAAAAAAGTTACGAAAGTAGGAGTTGTGTCCAGAATCAACGAAAAACAATGTACCCTACCGAAAGTACGAATTATAAATCAACTAAAAATTCAACGAAAAATGTCGCTTGCGAAAATACGAATTAGTCCGAACACGAAAAATCCCGTCTAGCAAAATTACGAATGATTACGAATCAACAGGACCGAAAAGAAACAAACCAAAACTAAACAAATGTTTCTGTTGTGCACAAGTCTACTAATAACTAATCTTATGCACATGCACTTTTTGACGTTAATCCGGAAGTAGAACGTTCATTCTATGAAAATGGAGGCAATGACCGAGTACTCAGACAAAAGGTTGTTTGAAATTTGTTAAGTCCATAAAGGTATCATTGAATCACCGGATGAGTGTTTTTTTAATACTTTCTTGAATGTTGGAACAAATTTCTACAGGTGTAAGGCCAGAATTACTCTATTCAAAATACTGTATATACTCGAGTATAAGCCGAGTTTTCCAGCACATTTTTTTGTGCTGAAAATGCCCCCCTCGGCTTATACTCGAGTCACCTTTTTGTGCCTGATCTCCCGGATTTTGGGGACCCGGTACAGGCCGGCCGTAGATCCCCTGGACCCTAAACTTGGCGCACATGTAGCCCCACTCTTCCTCTACAAGTGAGCAAAGTTTGTTGTCCGGGGAACCTACGGCAGGGGAGCACCGATTTTTAAAACCTGGGCACCCCTTTCATAGACTCCCATGTTAAATGTCAGTCTAGTCATGGACACAGTGAGGCATGGACACAGTGAGGCATGGACAAGGTGAGGCATGGGCACAGTGAGGCATAGGCACAGTGAGGCATGGACACAGTGAGGCATGGGCACAGTGAGGCATGCACATGGACACAGTGAGGCAAAGTGAGGCATGCAGATGGACACCCTAGGCTTATACTCAAGTCAATACGTTTTCCCAGTTTTTTGTGATAAAATTAGGTGCCTCAGCTTATATTCGGGTCGGCTTATACTCGAGTATATACGGGTAATTGGTCTCTGAATACTTTAACCCTACAAAAATAAAACAATTTGTTAGCAAATTATCAAACACGTTTTTTCTTTCTTATCCCCTAGGCTTAATTAACTAAATGATAATCAACATAATTTTTAGCAGTAAGAATCAATGTGAGCTGAAAATTCAGGTCACGCTCACAGGGATGGCTGCGCCAAATAACATGTGTGTTATAGCTTAGTGAACTGAGCCTTAAGTCTATTACTAAATGGCAGGAACCCAGTAACTGGTCCGTCTTGGTTTCTTGGATTCTGCTAAATAATTCTTTGAAAGCATGTGCCTTTTCTCTACTGGGCATTCTGCTCGCTTTCCTGGGTTATGTTCCAAAACAAAGCCAATTGCCAAATTACATTATAAACTAGTTCATTACTTCAGCCATACTTATGTTACCTCTACCAGCTTCTTATTTGTCTCTCGCTGTTCCGCTATCGGAATTATTTACTGTGTTACATGAGAGTGGAAGCTCAGGTTGTCTCAGTGGAGGGATCTCATTTCCCTCAATCTTATTCATGCAATACTAATGACCGTTTCTGTAAAGGATCACTACAACGGGACACAATCTGCTAGACACAGGCTCTTTATTTAAAGCGACCCTTGTAAAAAAAAATGGATTTGTGAGGAGTCCTTTGAAAACAAAGAAACGTTATGGCTGGTCACACCGCTTAGTTGGGGTGCATTAAAACCCAAATGAGCTTTCGATTTAATAGGTGTGTAAATGTCTTTTCATTTTCTATAGAAAGTAGCTACAACATCAGTAGAAAAGCCTGTCCCCTACCAGCATGTTGCAGAGAAAGACCATTGCTCTTTTGTGTGAAATCAACAGTCTCTCCCAGAGGTCAGAGCTCTCCACCCCCCCCCCCTGTGTAGGTCAGTCAGGCAATTATCCCATCGGTTGCAGGCTCCTATGGGCGGGTTGCAGGCTCCTACGGGTGGCTGGTTGTGGGCTCCTATGAGTGGCGGACAACGGCTCCTGTGTCCTCTCTGCATCACGGCAGCTTCCGCCGCGTAGCTCCCCCCCTCCTCCTCCTAGGCGTCCAATAGGATCACCTGTCTTTTCAACAGGTGACCGATGTCAAAACCCGCCTCCTGATTGGCAGGGAGGAGGACCAGTATTACAACAATGAATACTGATTCGCTGTTGTAACACACCTGGGTAGGCTCGGAACATGCTCTCTGTGACCCGAAGCCACCCTATATTGAAGCCTATTAGAGCCTCTGGCTCTAATTGGTACTTCAAAAAACAGCCCCCCCCCGTATTGGAATCCATGCTCCAGTGTCCTGAAAGGTGCCGGACGCATGGATAGGGGAGGCGGCAATGGACGAGGGGGTGGCCCCCATACACCCTTAATAGACGGGCCGAACCTGACTCTCCAATCAGCAAAGCCCAGCCAATTGGGGAGCTCTGGCTCTGACTCAGCAGTGGGCATGCTGGACCTCTACAGAGAGACCACTGCTTTCACACAGAGAGCAAAGGTATTTTTCTGCAACATGCTGGCAGGGGACGGGCTTTTCTTCTAAGGTTGCAGCTACTTTCTGAAGAAAATGAAAAAAAAAACAAGACACTTAGATGTAGATTACAGATGTAAATGTTCTATGCCTTGTGGTGCGCTGCCTCACCAAAAATACTTCTGGTACTTTATTACGTATGTGTTGAGGCCTTATATCTACCCATTGCAAGCGTAGTGCATAGGGGTATATATACATAGTAAAAAAAGAAAAATTAGAGAACAAAATAAGCAGCCAACACGTCACTAGACATACAGTGCAAAATGGAAATAAAAAACAAAAGTGTAGTGCTAAGTGAGCAAGTGAATAGCGTGTAAACCTGAAAAGGTAAAACAGGCAATGCAAAATTGAATGTGAACAAAACCAAAACATAAAAGTCCAAAGTGAATAATAAACATCTATGGAAGGTCCATTAGAGTTCAGAGTAAAGTGAACGGTCTTTCTTGGATAATCCGGGATGAATCTTGAAAATACAGTCAAAATGGTAAAGTATTCACGCTTACCAGATTCAATGGACACACGTACCCTATAGCACGTGGGTCGACCAGGCACTCTTGAGGAAATGACCTCAAACAGGAACTCGCACCACTGGAAAAACGGTAAGAAGGGTTCTACCCAATGTTGAATGAGGACTGTCAGGTATCTATGATAGACTCCAAAACATGCGATGAATACCATCAAATGGTGTGCATGAAAAACAAATGATCCACACAAAGGGGCTGATTTACTAATAACAGTGCACTGCGCTGCTTCTAACCTTAATTTCCCTTGGATAACTCCTTCACTGGGCGCAGGAAGCAGCGGCGCACTGTTATAGTAAATAGAAATGTCAGCGGCGCTCTATTGAAAATGAATGGTTCCCTATGGGAGCCCATTGATTTGAATAGAGGTCGCCCGGGAAGTCGGATCCGACTTGCGGGCGACTCGTGTGCCGGCTGACACAGGGACAGCGCGACTTTGCGAGGCGACCTGGACACGACCTGAGCGTGAAGCAGCCGCTCAAGTCGTGTCCTAGAGGCGACTAGCTGGCCGAGAATGTGTCCAGCGCGATATCATCGCGCTGGTCCTCGGCAGCCTCGCTGTCCCATGTTTGGTATGAATCATGAAGAGGAACTCCAGGCGAAATTTTAATGAAAAAACCGGCTGGGTTCCCCTTCAGGAGCATACCAGGCCCTTAGGTCTGGTCTGGATTCTAAGGTGAACCCCCTAAGCCGAAAAACGGCGTGGGGGTCCCCCCAAAATCCAAACCAGACCCTTAGGTCTGGTCTGGATTTTAAGGTGAACCCCCCTTAATCCGAAAAACGGCGTGGGGGTCCCCCCAAAATCCAAACCAGACCCTTATCCGAGCACGCAACCTGGCAGGCCGCAGGGGAAAAGGGGGGACGAGAGAGTGGCCCCCCTCCCTCCTGAACCGTACCAGGCCGCATGCCCTCAACATGGGGAGGATGTCCCCATGTTGATGGGGACAAGGGCCTCATCCCCACAACCCTTGCCCGGTGGTTGTGGGGGTCTGCGGGCGGGGGGCTTATCGGAATCTGGAAGACCCCTTTAACAAAGGGGACCCCCAGATCCCAGCCCCCCCCCCTGTGTGAAATGGTAATGGAGTACAAATGTACCCCTACCATTTCACAAGGAAAGTGTCAAAAATGTAAAAAATGACAAGAGCCGTTTTTTGACAATTCCTTTATTAATGTCTTCTCCTTTCTTCCATCTTCTTCTTCCTTCTTCCATCTTCTTCTTCTTCCATCTTCTTCCATCTTCTTCTTTTCTCCATTCGGGTTTCTTCCTCCATCTTCATCTTCCTATTCATCTTTATCTTCATCCTCATCTTCATCTTCATCTTCCTTCTTCCTTCGGTCTTCTCGTCCGCATCTTGCTCCGGCGTCTTCCCTTCTTTCTCCGGCCGCTCCGTTTGAATTGGAGGTTCCCGCTGTGCGACGCTTCAGTTCTTCAGTTCCCCATCGGGTCCGCTTACACCCGGTGACCCCGCCCCCCTCTGACGCACATGGATTTCACGGGGACTTTCCCCGTGGTGTCAGAGGGGGGCGGAGCCCCCGGGGGGCAGCGGACCAAGTGGGGAACTGAGGCGTCGCACAGCGGGAACCTCCAATTTAAACGGAGCGGCCGGAGAAGAAAGAAGGGAAGACGCCGGAGCAAGATGCGGACGAGAAAACCAAAAGAAGAAGGAAGATGAAGATGAAGATGAGGATAAAGATAAAGATGAAGAGGAAGAAACCCGAATGGAGAAAAGAAGAAGAAGGAAGAAGAAGAAGGAAGAAAGGAAAATACATTAATAAAGGAATTGTCTAAAACTGGCTCTTGTCATTTTTTACATTTTTTACACTTTCTTCGTGAAATGGTAGGGGTACAATGTACCCCATTACCAATTCACATGGGGGGGTGCCATTTTTTTTTAAATTTGGGGTGGAGTTCCCCTTAAAATCCATGCCAGATCTGAAGGGCCTGGTATGGATATTTGGGGGGAACCCCACGTCATTTTTTTTTTAAATTTGCAGCGGGGTTCCCCTTAATATCCATTCCAGACCTGAAGGGCCTGTTTATGGAATTTGGGGGGAACCCCACACTTTTTTTTTTTGGTTAGCAAAGACTTTCAATGACTTTTCTCTATATTGCCGGGAGCCGACAATTCATTATAGCCGCGGCTGCTTTTAAATGCCTTTTTTTTCCTTTAGAATTGTAATTTTGCAGGCGCACTGGAAAGTTCAGAGCTGCGCCTGTTCAACTTATGCAAATTGATTTACGTGACTTGACATTTACTAAGATTTTGCCGGCGCAGTGTCCCGGCGCATTTGAACCATTGAAATTCCCGCGCTGAGCTCAAAAAAACCTCTCGCAGCTCTAATCATACTTGCTGGCGCAGCGGGCTGGTTTTTAAAAAGTTACTTTATCACTCAATTTTGGGCATGTTTGTTATTTGGGCAGGTGTCCCTACACTTCCTCACATCACCCCACATCACCCCCATTATATTCTCACTTCCAGCTTCTTTATATTTAGTGTTTAACATGCCGTGCGCCAGGTCCATAGTGGCGCACTGAGCGCCTCCTCCCGTCCACCGACAACACTATAGTAAATGGCAAATAGGGCTGCGCTACAGGGGCTAATGTTTTGTAAATACCAAAACAGCCATTGCGCACGCAGATGCGCCAATACTCATGGCGCAAACGTTTTGTAAATCAGCCCCATAGTGTGATACTGTTTGACGTTTAATGGTAAAAAAAAGGGGGTTTACACTTACAGCAAATCTGATAAAACAAGCTTGTAAATACAATGGAGTATAGACAATGATTCCAAGAGCAAGTCCTCTTAAATTTTGGTGCGAAGTTCTCTTTATTTCTACTGCAAGGTCCTCTTTTGTTCTAGTGCAAAGTTCTATTTAATTCCAGTGCAAGGTCCTCTTTAATTTTAGTGCAAAGACTTATTTAATTCTAGTGCAAAGTCCTCTTTAATTCTAGTGCAAGGTTCGCTTTAATACTACTGCAAGGGTCTCTTTAATTCTTTTGCAAGATCTGCTTTAATCCTACTGTAAGGTTATTTTTAATTCTAGTACAATTTTCTCTTTCATACCAGTGTTAGGATCTCTTTAATTCCAGTGTAAGGTTTCTCTTTAATTCTAGTGCAAGGTTCTCTTTATTCTAGTGCAAGGTTCTCTTTATTCTAGTGCAAGGTTGTCTTTAATTATAGTATGAGGTCCTTGTTAATTCTAGTGCAAGGTTCTTTTTAATTCTAGTGGGAGGTTCTCTTTAATTATAGTGCAAGGTCCTCTTTAATTTTAGTGCAAAGACTTATTTAATTCTAGTGAAACGTCCTCTTTAATTCTAGTGCAAGGTTCTATTTAATTTGAGTGCAAGGTTCACTTTAATACTACTGCAAGGATCTCTTTAATTCTTGTGCAAGGTCTGCTTTAATCCTACTGTAAGGTTATTTTTAATTCTAGTACAAGGTTCTCTTTCATACCAGTATAAGGACTTCTTTAATTCCAGTGTAAGGTTTCTTTTTAATTCTAGTACAAGGTTATCTTTATTCTAGTGCAAGGTTGCCTTTAATTATAGTATTAGGTCCTTGTTAATTCTAGTGCAAGGTCCCCTTTCATTTTAGTGCAAAGTTCTATTTAATTCCAGTGCAAGGTCCTCTTTCATTTTTTTGCAAGGTTCTATTTAATTCTAGCACAATGTCCTCTTTAATTCTAGAGCAAGGTTCTATTTAATTCTGGTGCAAGGTTCTCTTTAAATAAAATATGAGGTCCTCATAATTTTATCGCAAAGTCCTTGTTAATTCTAGTGTGAGGTTCTCTTTATTCTAGTGCATGGTTCTCTTTAATTATAGTATGAGGATCTTTTTTTAATTCTAGCGCAAGGTTCTATTTAATTCTAATGCAAGATCTGCTTTAATCCTACTGTATGGATCTTTTTAATTCTAGTACAAGTTTTTCTTTAATACCAGTGTAAGGATCTCTTTAATACTGTACAAGGATCTCTTTAATATCAGTGTAAGGATCTCTTTAATACCACTGTAAGGATCTCTTTAATATCAGTGTATGGATCCCTTTAATACCACTGTAAGGATCTCATTAATCCTGTACAAGGATCTCTTTAATACCACTGTAAGAATCCCTTTAATACCAGTGTAAGGATCTCTTTAATCCTGCGCAAGGTCCTCTTTAACCTCAAGCTCTTTGCTGGCTTCTAGAAAAGGTGGTGAGCCAACTACATGAACAGGGTGCTGGTGACAAAACTTAATCCTTTTAGAAAAGTTAGAGGTATAAGTTTTAGAAAATTATGTCTCTTTGCCGAATAAGTGGAAAAGCTATTTTTGTATAACAATATGAAATGGATTAGAAATTACATAAATTAAACATAATATTCCATTTGGGGTCCTGCAGAGGTAAAATTGCAGATTAGAGAGGAAGGATGGCATTTCTTAGACGTTAAAAATAAAAATGAGAAGACGGCAGGGCCTAGGCTAACAACTCAACAGCACCTAGCATGTATTTTTATTACTTAGCAGTGTGATTATGTCTGTCTTATGTAATGGCATATTGTGTTCAATCTTTTTCCAGTCATTTGGTGGATTTAACCTTGAGCCTCATCCTTGTCCTACTTCTAAATGCCAAAAAAGAAAGCACATCTCTGCATACATTTCCAAGAGACATTCATAATATATAATGTTGCTGACCTCCTTTGACATACTGAAAAGTGACCAGTGTGTACCCGCAGGCACAAACACAGATAAAGATCTGAAGTGAATGGATAGAATAACATGAGTGCTGAGGCTGGCTAGTGGGAAGAAGGGAAAAGTCTGTGTACTCTGGTCCAACTTAAGATTTCAATACTCTGCACCTCCGCACAATTACTTTAAGAAGTTTAATTGCCTTACAGGTACTCTTTAAATAACTGCTCCAGGGCTTCTTGCTAACTAAATACTTGAAGTAAAGGTGCACTTAAATCATCTGCAGTTGAACATCGAACATCAATTTTTTTATATTTTAAATTATTTGAACCCCAGATTATTATCATGGTTGTTAACCCCAGAAAATAAAAATGATCAAAACATATCCTTCTATAGTGTGTACTTGCCTCAACACAAAGCATCTACTGTGATTTTTGTCTGATCTCTTATTCCTCTGCAATCTGCATGAGTTACCTCTGACAGTCTATGCCACAGGTGTCAAACACAAGGCTCGCAGGCCGAATCCGGCCCTCCAGGCCATTTCATGTGGCCCCCACACCTCTCCTGCAGCTGCAGGAGAGCTCCAGCCCTCCTCTGGTCCTCCTCCAGACCCCTACTTTCTGCTTTTTAAGCAATGCATCCAGCTTTTCCCCAACAGCAGCATAAGAAAAGGGGGGTGCACTGTGATGTAAGGAAGAGTTGGGGACAACTTCTGATGGTGGGGTGGCTCTTGACATCTAATGTAAGGGGAGGGGATACGCTGGACATCTAATCTTGCAGATACAACCGGCCCTTTTGAGAACAATCATAATGCTGATGCGGCCCACAATGAAATTTAGTTTCACACCCCTGTCTTTGCGAACACCAAGCAATCCTGGGAGATGTCCCTGCCCCGCATCCAGCACACAGCAGGTGGTTGACAGTCTCAGCTGGACATGTTTCCCATAAGACTCTGTAGAGGGAGGGAAGGGGGTTGTACATTCCCTCCACTCAGGTCTCAGATTACACTCAGCTTCCTGCTTTATGCTGTGCACTGTGTGACATCATATCCCCATCCCATGCCTTCTGAAGCTAAGAAGTATTGTGTAAATTATGTACTTTGAATGGATGTAGAGGAGAAGGGATGCAGATAGAAGGGTGCAATTTATGAAGGAGGATGTGTTTCATCTGTATGTTGTGTTGTCTCTTTTAAGGCTCTAAAGCCAGGAAGCATAAAATCCTCTGTAGTTTTTTTTTTCCACAATTTTTTTTTTATTAGAGGAGAAAATATGGTTGTACATACATTATAGTAAATAATCCATCTGCAAATGGAACCATAGCGAAATAACATGTAAAGGACATTCTAATGTAGCAATACAGCAGTAGATGGCTGCATTTACCATATGCATGGCTAATGACTTCTGGTAAGAGTGTTTCGATAAGGTAGTGTGGTGTAAGAGAAATTGTGCTGGACTAAAATCTAAGGCAAAAGTGGTAACCCGCTCTATTATGGAGTGTACCCCCCTCCAAAAAGGACAGAGTAAGGCACACTCCCACCATATGTGGATCATGGATCCCTCGCCTTTGTTGCATCGCCAACATACATTCGGAATCTGAGGTGAGAATCTATGTAAATGGGCTGGGGTTCTATACCATTTTGTAAGAATTTTGTATCCATTTTCTTGGATCGCCACGTTCATCGACCCTGTGTGCGCCATAGTATAGATAGATTCCCACTCTTTATCTGTGAATGAGATTTGCAAATCTTTTTCCCAAGAAGAGCGCGCAGTCTGTGTCGCTGACAGATCTGGGGTCTCTCCTCTGTAGTTTTTTAATGTGTTTTGCTAAACAAAAATGCTGCACATACAATTGTAGGAGAAGCAATACATGGCATAAAAAGCATCACAAAATATGCATACAATATACACATACCCAAACTATCTATCCTTCTCAACAAATAAGCAGAGACAATGTATGCAACAAGTATACACTAGGTATGGTCCCGATGTTCGAATCGAACGCAAGTTCGACTCGAACATCAGGTGTTCGTTTGTCCGCAAATGAACCGAACATATGGGGCGTTCGTGGCAAATTTGAGCGCCGCGGAGCTCCCCATAATGCACTGCGAGATTGCAGTGCATTGACGGCTGCTGTTTGGCCAAAGCATGCACCTGACCTGCATGCTTTGGCCAATCACAGCACGATCTGCTTGTTTGTGTAAGTACCATTGCTTTTATATATTTTTAATAAAAAACTTTTATATCGGTAATGTACTAGGTCGGTGCGCCCTCCTTCTTTTCTTTCTCTTTCTAGTTGTATGAATACCCATTGTTCTGAGGAGGGCTGCAAGATTCTAGATTTTGCCTTAATCCAAAGAGTGGATCACACCACCCGTGTCTGGCGAAACACCGGAGCTCAAGAGATTATTGTTCTGTGTACTGTGGGAGACCAGATATAGTGACTGCAGGCTCCTGGGTTTAGTAACACTTTAAGCCTCTGGACTGCCTTCTAAATTTGAAAGAATGAGAGGTAGCTGTTAAGTCAAATACATTTTTGTAGCATTTAACCAGCTCACATACAGTATATTGATGTTTAGGGGCTCTTTGATGGGATAAGAGTTATCATGATGGCCCTCAAAATACTGCAGCAACAGTACGTAAAGTTCTGCAGATTTGGCCCCCTGGCTGAGATGAGCAGATCCTAGGAGCGAGGCCTGAAACTGTTATTTTCTGTAACCTGTCATCTGTTACCAATTAGGTAAATGTTATTTTTCATTCTTTTCAATTGTGTGTATTCCTTTCAATAGGGTAAAAACTGCATATACAATCCCATGTTTCCTTGTGGTCATTGCAAATTATTTTTTTTAAATGAACGGTGCAAGGCAATTGGAGATCTAGCCAAGATCTGATCATTGAATTAAAAGTCTAGGCACCAGACACTACAGAGGTTTTGGAATTTTATTAGTAACCTTTATTGGTAGCTCAGGATTTTGAAGATGCAAGCTTTCAAAATCAGTTTCGTCTTAAAAAACTTAAGTTAGGCAATAAAGGTATAACTTTCATTCCAAACTTTCTACTTTGATAGATAACAAGGTAACACTTGGCTACTGCTTAATCTTTTATAGATAGCAGGTTACAACCTGCTTACCCTCCTCCTTGTTTCATCTGTGTCATTCCTAACCAGCACCACTGTCTGATACACCATATTAAGCATCAAAGGCAGTATAAAGGAATCCATGTCTTTAAAAAGACGGCAGATATAGGTAGCAGAAATTGACAAGAAACTACTAAAAACCTCCAAAGAACTGCAAACTGCAAGCTCAATAATTGCTAAGACCACACAACTCCTCCTGCCCTTTACCACGTTTCGTTTTTGTGTACCTAGAGCTGTAGAAGTGGATAAAATAACCCCTCCATTATACAGATAGACATCCTGAGGTTTTCCTCAAATGCCAACTGAATAATTGTCTAATGCTGCTACTAAAGTACATTGCGCCTGCTCAACACTGTACCTGACCTGACAGTTAGCCAAAAGCCAGTACCTTTGTGAGACACCAACACCAATGAACAACAGTCACGCCCAGGTACCTTCCAATACAGTGCTGTTTAATCTTATTCAAGCTCCCAGGACCTCAAAAATCTATGCCACTCCACTATGCAAATACTGACTTGGAGAACGAAAGTTGAGGGCTTGCCTATTCTTTTCCACATTTTTTGTCTCACTATTGACTCTTGAAGTGACTTGTGTAGAACTCCCTCTTAGGTTAGGTTGCTAGTGAGGTTAATGTAAATTTTGTTTTTTTTGGGTTCCTCTGTAGCCAGAGTGTGATTGTCTGTTCAGGGTCTCACAGGCTGCAGGTTCCACTTCTTCTCCCTGCCTTCTAGTTGGTTCTAAAATGTAGTGGGCTGCAAGATGCAGATCCTGAGTTTGAATATTAATGGAACTCTAACCAATCCCTGGGTGGTGTGCCCAGAAGGTGGAGAGGGACACCTTAAATAGTCTGAGGCCTGGAGAAGCAGGGTCTTATCCTAAAGGAAAATATCCCAGTCTGAACAAGCCAGCTGAGAGCCTGTAGAGGGTTCACCAAGGTCCCATCCATGCCAGGGCTAGAGGGGGGGGGGTGCTATTTTTCTAAAAGCAGTTGAGAGCCAAGTAAGGGGAACCACTGAGGATTCGGCCTGGAGATTCACATTACAGTGTCTATCCAATATTGGACGCAATAAGTATGCAAACAATATACACATGCCCGAACTATCTATCCTTCTCAACAAATTAGCAGAGACAATGTATGCAATAAGTATACACTAGGGATGGTCCCGATGTTCGACATGAACGCAAGTTCAACTCGAACATCGGGTGTTTGTTTGTCCGCGAACGAACCCAACATATGGGGCGTTCGCGGCAAATTTGAGCGCCGCGGAGCACCCCATAATGCACTGCAAAATCGCAGTGCATTGATGGCTGCTGATTGGCCAAAGCATGCACCTGACCTTCATGCTTTGGCTAATCACAGCATGATCTGCTGTGAGAGCCATGATTTTGGCTCTTGAAGTGAGGTTAAGGTAAATTTAGTTTTTTTTGGGCTCCTCTGTAGCCAGTGGAGCAGAGTGTGATTGTCTGTTCAGGGTCTCACAGGCTGCAGGCTCCACTTCTTCTCCCATCCTTCTAGTTGGTTCTAAAATGTAGTGGGCTGCAAGATGCAGATCCTGAGTTTGAATATTAATGGGATTCTAGCCAATCCCTGGGGTTGTGTGCCTAGTAGGTGGAGAGGCAGACCTTAAATAGTCTGAGGCCTGGAGAAGCAGGGTCTTATCCTAAAGGAGAAGATCCCAGCCTGGGCAAACCAGCTGAGAGCTTGTAGAGGGTTCACCAAGGTCCCAGATATGCCAGGGCTATTGGGCGGGGGGGGGGGGGCGCTATTTTCCTGAAAGCAGTTGAGAGCCAAATAAGGGGAATCACTGAGGATTCGACCTGGAGTTTCACATTATTATCAGGAATACTACCAGTACATCGAGCCACACCAGAAAGGCAGAGGGAGATTAGGGAAGTGAACAAGTGGCTGAAGAGCTGGTGTAGTAAGGAGGGGTTTGGGTTCCTGGAGGACTGGGCCGACTTCTCAGTCAATAACCAGTACTATAGAAGGGACGGACAGCACCTAAATGAGGAAGGTGCAGATCAGCTGGGAATATGGATGGCCAAAAAGTTAGAGGGGTTTTTAAACTAGGGGACAGGGGGAGGGTCCAGAGATAGAGAGAGTCAGCGTGGAACATATTCCAGAGGAAAGTATTAGGGGCATTAGTGGTAGGGTAACCAAAGCACATAAACCCAAGGTAAGCATAGTAGCAAGTCCTAGTTGCAATCTCGGAACACCCAAGAGCATAGTATGTCACCGGTCAAAATATATTAATGCATTAAAGTGTCTGTTCACCAATGCCAGAAGTCTGCCAAGCAAAATAGGTGAGTTGGAAGCTCTGGTGCATCAGGAGAGCTATGATGTAATCGGTATTGCTGAAACTTGGCTTCATTCCTCACATGACTGGGCTATTAATATTCCTGGCTATGCACACTTTCGGAAAGACAGGGTAAAAAGGAAGGGTGGAGGGGTCTGTCTCTATGTGAGAAGTGATCTCAAAGCGAGTGTGAAAGAGGACCTGGTGGATGGAGAGTGTGATGAGTCTGAAGCATTATGGGTGGAACTGCATACATGTGCGTAGTTCAAAGTTAATCATTGGAGTTTGTTATAGACCACCCAATGTTAATGAGGAGGTGGAGACTCAGCTCCTTGCACAGATAGAAAGGGCTGCAAGGGCTGGGACGGTGATAATAATGGGGGATTTTAACTACCCAGAAATTGACTGGAGTAATGGCACTGCTGGGACAGTTAAAGGTAAAAATTTATAAACCTATTGCAGGACAATTTTATGGTCCAGTTTATTGAGGCCCCAACTAGGAATGATGCTCTGTTGGACCTGGTAATCTCAAACCATGCAGAGCGTATTACTAATGTTCAGATAAAGGAACACCTGGGTAGCAGTGACCATAACATGATTTCATTTGATGTTAGCTGTAGGCAAAAATCACATACGGGAAAGATAAAAACACTTAATTTCAAGAGAGCAAATTTTCCAAGGATGAGGGCTGCTCTCCAGGACTTAGACTGGGAGAGAATATTGGCATCAATGGGCACAGAACAGAAATGGGAATTCTTCAAAAAGACTGTTTGTGAACTGCAAAGTATATTCCCATGGGCAATAAGTTTAAAAGGCTAAAAATAAAACCTATGTGGCTCACGGCCAAAGTTAAAAAAAAAGCTATAAACTATAAGAAAAGAGCTTTTAAAAAATATAAAAATGAGGGAACACTAGTGTCATTTAAATGTTACAAAGAATATAACAGGATATGTAAAAAGGAAATCAAGGATGCAAAAATTCAAAATGAACGACAGATTGCAAAAGATAGTAGGAAAAATCCCCCACAAATTCTTCAAATATATTAAGTGTAAAAAGGTCAAGTCTGAGCATGTAGGCCCTTTACAAAATAATCTAAAGTGGGTGACTGGGGACAAAGAGAAGGCTAATTTATTAAATATTTTCTTCAGCTCTGTGTATACAAAGGAGCATGGGGGAGCTCATGTCCATAATGGGGGTGGTAGTGACACAGCCTCGAATCCACAATGGCTCAAAAGTGATATGGTCCAGAAATATTTAGACAGAATAAAGGTGGATAAAGCACCTGGACCAGATGGCATACACCCACGGATCCTAAAAGAATTGAGCTCTGTAATTTCAAAGCAATTGTATTTAATTTTTAGGGACTCATTAATGACAGGAATAGTACCACTGGATTGGCGCAGGGCCAATGTGGTGCCTATATTTAAAAAGGGAACAAAGTCTTTACCAAGTAACTATAGACCTGTTAGTTTAACTTCTATAGTTGGGAATATACTGGAGAGATTAATAAAAGACCACATAGATGAGTTCTTGCTGGAAAAAAATATTTTAAGCAACAGACAGCATGGATTCATGAAAGACAGAAGTTGTCAGACAAACCTGATTTATTTTTATGAAGAGGTAAGTAAAACCTTGGACAGAGGGGTGGCGGTGGACGTGGTATACTTGGATTTTGCAAAAGCGTTCGATACAGTTCCCCACACACGGCTCATGTGTAAGGTAAAGTCTACAGGATTGGAAATATCAGTTTGTAAATGGATAGAAAACTGGCTAAAAAACAGAATTCAGAGAGTAGTGGTTAATGATTCTTACTCTGAATGGTCTAAGGTTATGAGTGGTGTACCCCAAGGTTCAGTGTTGGGACCCTTACTTTTTAATATCTTTATAAATTATATTGGGCCTGAGATCAAAAGTAACATTTCTGTCTTTGCAGATGACACCAAGCTATGCAGTGGAATAACGTCCTTACAGGATGTCTCCAATTTACAATCTGAACTCAATGCTCTGTCTAATTGGGCGACTATGTGGATGAGGTTTAATGTTGATAAATGTTACCCATTACAATTACATTACAATGTACCCCATTACCATTTCACATAGGGGGGGCCGGGATCTGGGGGTCCCCTTTGTTAAAGGGGTCTTCCAGATTCCGATAAGCCCCCCGCCCGCAGACCCCCACAACCACCGGACAAGGGTTGTGGGGATGAGCCCCTTGTCCCCATCAACATGGGGACATGGTGCTTTGAGGGGTCACAGACTCCCAAAGCATCCTCCCCATGTTGAGGGCATGTGACCTGGTACGGTTCAGGTCTTCTGTCGGAATTTCTGATCGTCTGTATGCAAAAAAAACACGCATGCTCAGAACCAAGCAGAAGAGCCAAACTGCCTATTGAACTTCATTGATCTCGGCTCGTCGTACGTGTTGTACCTCACCGCGTTCTTGACGTTCGGAATTTCCGACAAGATTTGTGTGACCGTGTGTATGCAACACAAGTTTGAGCCAAAATTCCGTCGGAAAAAAATTGACGGTTTTGTTGTCAGAATCTCCGATCATGTGTACGCGGCATAATGCTTCCGAACTCCAAATCCAAGTTCAAAGAGCATTAAATTCCAAAAAAACACGAACTGCCTGCTTATTGTACTGTGATACTGTGGGAGCTGCTGTTTGCCTGGCTGATGTGCACTCACATGGGGATAGAGTTTAGGGCAAATCTGCAAGGCTCATTTGGAGTCTGTGCTACACTTGAAAGGGACTTTGTCGAGCAGGCACCTACAGCAGCTTTGTGTCCAAATACCAGGCTGTTCAGATTTAGTAAAGGATTATTTTAAACAACACGGGTAGGCACTGTTTCCAATACTAATGTAAGAGGAAGCAGGCAAGCACTCACCTATCTTTCTCAAAGTTGGCATTTGCACATCAGAGCATGCCAGGTTTGGCAATCCAGAGGTGCTCGATAAGCGGTTGAAGAGTGTGTGCTTTTATCTGAGGAATCAGATGCACACTTTTTATTACTGTTGCAACTTCCATGCCTTAGGAAAGGCTTACTTTAAAGCAAGACTCTAGTCTCTAATCATCTCTTTTTCCATATCTGGAGTCTCTGATAGTATGTTTTAGCGTTACATTCACTGAATATTATGTGTGACCCTGTGGTGAGGTCAAGGGCCGTACTTGGGGGCCCCCTACATCAAGTAAGTTGGCCATCACTGGCCTAAGAAGAGACCAGTAATTGGGCATTCACAAGTTTTCACCACTTTCAATTCTGAACTGGCCTGAAGCAACCTGGGCTCACAGAGAAGGTAGGTAGGCACAGGTCTGGAAGGAGGGGTTCCACCACCTTGCTTGCCAGTAGAAGTAATTTGGCAGCTTTATGTAGCCCCCCCGACCCCTGGATGCATTGTGGGATCCCCAGAGACAGAGTGGGCTGACATTTCACCTCAGCAGTAGATCACAATAGTGGGACATGTAGACAGATGGGCGGGCGCCAATCACTTTTAGATGAAACAATAGGGATTTTATAAAATTACAGTCAATGGGAGAGAGGGTTAGGGTTACAGATGCTCAGGATCTCAGAACTCCTCTTTTCATAGCACAGGAAAATAGATTTTAATTTCAGACTCTCCTGTGTTTTAGCATCCATCTGTGAGCAAGGCAACCATCTTTTCTTCTAGGAGATTCAACCAGAAAAGGCTTTGAGAGACAGTCAAGCTGTGGGGCGGAGCAGAGGAGTGGGTAGGTAAATATTATTTTATTGTTCTCCTGGACCAAAACAAGTAAATTAACCCATGCAGTGGGCCGTGCAATTTTTTTAGTTGCCTAAAGTTGGGCTTTAATTAAACACCCACCAGTAACCCATTTTAAGTCAAACAGCATTGCTACTTGGCCATGCTGACTATTCCTCCCTCCATTCCTGGAGACAGAGTGCAGGGAGAACAAGACTGAACAGAGGATCTTGATTGTAGGCTGTTGCAACCTAAGACAAGCCCACCTCTAGCAACAGGGTCATGGAGGTGCTCCAAGGATCCATATTGGCTGCCACAGGGCCAAGGATGTGTGGGCCAGAGCTGCCAGGAGACAATGTGGGGTGCTGTGCCCAGGAAGAGTGCAGCTGGGCTTGGAGGAGTGAACCAGGTGTCTGAAGGTATATGGGGATCTCTGGCAGTAGAGAACCATGGTGGGACTTTGCTGTTGTGTTGTGCTGCTGTTTCAAGCTGCATGAATCAGGCTGTTGAAAAAAGACCATGCACTTAGCTGTTGTGCTAAGGGACTGCAGAGACTGTGCTGCTGAGAGAGAGAGAGAGAGAGAGAGAGAGACCATGTGATATTCAATTCTGCCCTAAAGAAAGCCACATGCTTTTCTGAGCTGTGTGTAGTGTTGCCATCCCATGACTTCCCAGGAATTTGTAACTTTTCCAGAGTTGCTGTTCCTTAGTCGACATTGTTCCAGTCTTATTTTTGAGGAGCTACTGTTCCAGTGTCAGTAATATATCAGATCACTATTGTTCCAGAGATGTCACGTACCTGACGGTGAAGAGCCCGGTTTAGCAGAGGGAGGCCTCCCTTACGGCTTCCACCAGCGGCCCCTGGTAGTGTAACACGAGGCGCGGAGGTAGAAGGGGTACGAGTGCCTGGCAGGATCAACCACGGAGCAGGTGGCTGGGTAGTCGGGGCTGGATCCAGGTGCACGGAAGTATGGCAGGTAAACAGGAACCAGGAACTCAGGAACACAGCAGGTGAACAGGAAACCAGGAACTCAGGAACACAGCAGGTGAACAGGAACCAGGAACTCTGGCACACAGCAGGTGAACAGGGAACCAGGAACTCTGGAACACAGGAACTCAAGAACTCAGGAAGCAGGACTGGAACAGCTCAGCAGACCGGGCTGGAGCCTGGGAAAGGCAGGGTAGTCAGACAAGCTGGGTCGGTTAACTGGCAGGCAGCAAGGTACAGAAGGGCAAGGCAGAGCAGAGGTCACAACAGTCTGGAGGTCAGGTGCAGGCGGATAGCTGGAAGGTCAAGGCAAGCCGGGTCAGATACAGACAGATTCACAGATCAGGTTTCTCAGGCACTAACGCTGTAGAGCAGACAGCAGGGACTGTCTGTAATTGCTGGATTTAAATAGCCCTTCTGGCGCCCCCCGTAGGGCACGCGCGTGCACGTGCGCGCACGCGCATGCGCGATCACGCGTGCGATCGGGAACCAGGAAGTCCAGGGCGCCTGTTACTGGCAGGATCTCCATGACATTGCCCCCCCCCAAGGGGCAGCCTCCGGATGCCCATCCGGGTAAACCTTTCGGGGTGAGATCTTCTGAAAGCTTGTATCAGACTCTTGGCATGAATGTTCTCCTCAGGTTCCCAAGAGTTCTCTTCAGGTCCGTAACCTTTCCATTCAATCAGAAATTGGTTCTGGTTATTTCTTCTCCTAAAGTTCATAATAGCCTCCACTTCAAATTCCTGTTCCCCGTCTATGATGACGGGATCAGGGCGAGCCGGACTTCGACCTGGGAATGGGTTGGAGACTGAAGGTTTCAGCAGGGAGACATGAAAGATCGGATGGACTCTAAGGGAGTCGGGGAGCTCCAGCTCATAAGTCACTTCATTAATCTTCCTTTTGACAGGAAATGGCCCTAAGAACTTGGGGCCCAACTTTTTGGAGGGGCACGCCATCCTTAGGTTTATGGTGGAGAGCCAAACTTGGTCGCCGGGTGCCAGCACTAATTCACCCCGTCTCCTCCTGTCGTAGACCGTCTTGTTGTGTTCCTGAGTTTTAGCCATGGTTTCACGCAGAAGTTGATTATTAGACGAGAAAAAGTTCAATTTTTCCTGGACTGCAGGCACCGAGCACTCAGGGAGGGAGTTGGGCAGAAATGTAGGATGAAAACCGTAGTTTGCAAAGAACGGAGACTGGTTAGTCGCAGAGTGGATGGAGTTATTATAGGCGAACTCGGCCAACGGGAGCAGGGAGAGCCAATCATTCTGTGCAAAAGAGGAAAAACAGCGCAGATATTGCTCGAGGGTCTGATTTGTCCTCTCTGTCTGTCCGTTGGTCTGGGGATGGTAAGCAGAAGAAAACGATAACTCTATCTCCAGAGTCTTGCAGAGGGATCTCCAGAACCGGTAAATTGTACCCCCCGATCTGAGACAATATTGGCTGGCACCCTGTGGAGTCTGACGACCTCTCTGATGAACACCTGTGCAGTTTCAAGAGCTGAGGGGGTCCCTTTCATGGGGACGAAATGTGCCACCTTGGACAGGCGGTCCACTATCACAAAAATAGTGGTATGGTTCTCCGCCGGGGGCAACTCAATAATAAAGTCAATGGACAGCATTTTCCAAGGCTTGGATCTGGAACCCTTGTTTTGGGTGCAAATAGTACAGGACTCCACGAACCTCCTGCAATCTTCGCGTAATCGAGGCCACCAGAAGGTGCGCTGTACCAGGTCAGTGGTCTTGGCAATGCCAAAGTGCCGGCAAGGGCATGGTCGTGGCAGAGCTCCAACACGGTTGTCTTTAGCTCTTCCGGTACGTAGATCCTGTTCTGGTGCCACAACAGCCCATATTTAGCCTGCAATTCCAACTCAGAGGAGGGTCTCTGCCCAGTGGTGGCTTGTCTGATCCGGGTGAGTAAATCTTCTTGTAGAAGAAGGAAATTTCCAGGGGCGAGGATGGTATCGGGAGAAGAGGTTTCCTTAGATTCATGAAACATTCGAGATAAGGCATCGGGTTTAGTGTTCTTGGCACCAGGACGATAAGTGACGTGAAAAGAGAACCGGGAAAAGAAAAGTGCCCATCTGGCTTGTCGTGGTTTTAATCTCTTTGCGGTCTTCAGGTACTCCAGATTCTTATGGTCAGTAAATATCAGAATCGGGTGGGCAGCTCCTTCAAGTAGGTATCGCCATTCTTCCAACGTAGACTTGATCGCCAGTAGTTCCCGGTCCCCTGCGTTATAGTTCCTCTCTGCCGCAGATAGCTTGCGAGAGAAGAAGGCTACTGGGTGAAGCAAGGCCCTGGTTCCTTGTCTTTGAGACAGTATTGCTCCTACCGAGACTTCAGAGGCATCTACCTCAAGTACGAATGGCAGCGAGGAATCTGGGTGTTTCAGGATAGAAGCGGAGGTAAAGAGACCTTTCAGGACCTCGAAGGCCTTTTGGGCCTCAAGGGACCTGAGGAAACGGGTCCCT
This sequence comes from Rana muscosa, assembly GCA_029206835.1. Lineage (NCBI taxonomy): Eukaryota > Metazoa > Chordata > Amphibia > Anura > Ranidae > Rana > Rana muscosa. The sequence continues at coordinate 178,514,588 of JARGYO010005626.1, read as the reverse complement.
TGTTTTGTTAACTGGGTGATGGGTGCAATGATGGCCGAGAATCCCCAGATGAATTTGCAGTAAAAATTGGCGAATGCAATGAACCGTTGGATTCCTTTCTTATCCGCCGGCACTGTCCAGTCCAAGATTGCGGCAATTTTCTGTGGATCCATCCTGATGCCTTCGCTGGAGATGATTAACCCCAGGAATGCTATACTCTCCCGCTCAAACTCACATTTTTGGGCCTTTGCATACAGGCTATGCTGGCGAAGCCGACCCAACACACTTCTGACATGCCTGCGGTGAAAATCACGGGAGGAAGAAAAGATTAGTATATCATCCAGGTAGACAATAACAAAAATATCTAGGAAGTCCCGAAGTACATCATTAATAAAGTACTGGAAAGTGGCATGGGCATTACCAAGTACTCAAAGTGTCCGAATCGGGAGCGGAAGGCGGTCTTACATTCATCCCCCTCCTTGATGCGGACCAGGTTGTAGGCTCCGCGGAGATCAAGCTTGGTAAAAATGGTAGCAGCTCCCAATCTCTGAAATAGCTCTGGTACCAGGGGAAGGGGGTAGCGATTTTTAATTGTGATCTTATTCAGTTCACGGTAATCCACACAGGGTCGGAGGGTGTGGTCCTTCTTTTCCACGAAGAAGATGCCTGCGCCTGCTGGTGACATAGAGGGGCGAATGAACCCCTTTTGAAGATTCTCATCAATATAGTTTTTTAGTGCCCCCTGTTCCACCTCAGTTAGCGGGAAGATCCTGCCGAACGGAATTGCTGCTCCGGGAAGTAGATCGATGGGGCAATCATAGGCCCGATGGGGTGGTAGTGTCTCTGCCCCTTGTTTGCTGAATACGTCAAGGAAGTCCAGGTAAACGTCAGGGATGGCCTGACGTATTCCAGCCTCAGTGTCAGTACACATTAAGGTGGCCGGCCCAGGGAGCTCGTGTGAGCCGCAGGACTGTTGGCAATAGGGAGAAGGGAAGGTAACTACCCCCGTAGCCCAGTTGATGGTGGGATTGTGGGCTTGCAACCAGGGCATACCGAGGATCATAGGGAACAACGGAGAAGAAATAATGTCCAGACGGAGGTACTCTCTGTGAATCCCGGTAGTGGTGGAGATGGTAACGGGTATAGGGGCCGTCTCCTGGACCACGGGTCCAGACTTGATAACGGACCCGTCAGCCAGGTGAACACATAATCCATGGGTCTTGGTAAGAAGGGGGATCAGATGTGTGCGGGCAAAGGTTGAGGCCATGAAACAGCTGCAAGCCCCGGAATCAATAATGGCGGACACTTGCAGAGTCCTTTCTGGGAGCTGTAGGGAGACAGAAAGGGCAAGGTGAGATGTAGACTTGGCCTGAGGGCTGGTTAAACCAGGAGATACTGAGAAACACTTACGAAACGTCAGGGGACAGTTTCTGACGAAGTGTCTGGGTTCCTTACAGTACAGGCACAAATTATGCGTTCGCCGACGCTGGCGTTCCTCTTGAGTGAGGGAAGAGCGAAGGACTCCAAGCTGCATGGGCTCAGGTGCATCGGGTGTGGGGGCCAGAGGTGCAGCAGGAGCTGGGTGCAGATGGCTGGGAGCCCGGGGGAGCATCCAGGTCGGACGGGAGAAGCCCGTGGCCCTCTCAGCCCTTCGTTCCCTCAAACGTCGGTCAATCTGAATAGTCAAATCGATCAATAAATTCAGGGTCTCTGGTATACCGACTCTAGCCAGTTCATCTTTCAGGGGGTCAGAGAGACCTATGCGGAACTGATGGCGGAGAGCCTAAATTCCGCTACGTAGTCCTTTGCCGCTCTGCGCCCCTGCTGAAGGCTACGCAAGGCGGTTTCTGCGGTAACTGAGAGCTGGGGGTCCTCATGCAGTTGGGCCATGGCATCCAAAAAGGTGGTAAGGCTGTCCAAAGCCACATCCTTTCGTTCCAGCAGACGGTGGGCCCAGCTCTGAGGGTCTCCGGAGAGCAGGGAGATCACAAAGCCCACCTTGGTGGCTTCCAAGGAGAAGGTGCGGGGCTGTAGGGCAAAGTACAATTCACAGGAGTTGCGGAAGGCCCTGAACTTGCTCCGATCCCCGGCGAATCTTTCGGGTGTAGGGACCCTGGGTTCAGGGGGAAGCATGACCACTGTGGATGTGGACCCTGTACCGGCTGAAGAGGTGGAGGCATGAGGGCCTCCTTGGGCTCCAGAAGGGTTGAAGAGAGCCCGCACTTGTCCTTCCAGGTGGGTGTAGCCTTGTTGAAGGTTCTTGACCGCTTCAGTCAATCCCGCCAGGTGCCGGCATAGTTCCTCCATAGGTGAGGCTCCCTGCTCGGGCTCAGACATGGCTGTCTTCTACTGTCACGTACCTGACGGTGACGAGCCCGGTTTAGCAGAGGAAGGCCTCCCTTACGGCTTCCACCAGCGGCCCCTGGTAGTGTAACACGAGGCGCGGAGGTAGAAGGGGTACGAGTGCCTGGCAGGATCAACCACGGAGCAGGTGGCTGGGTAGTCGGGGCTGGATCCAGGTGCACGGAAGTATGGCAGGTAGACAGGAACCAGGAACTCAGGAACACAGCAGGTGAACAGGAACCAGTAACTCTGGAACACAGCAGGTGAACAGGAACCAGGAACTCTGGAACACAGCAGGTGAACAGGGAACCAGGAACTCTGGAACACAGGAACTCAAGAACTCAGGAAGCAGGACTGGAACAGCTCAGCAGCCCGGGCTGGAGCCTGGGAAAGGCAGGGTAGTCAGACAAGCCGGGTCGGTTAACTGGCAGGCAGCAAGGTACAGAAGGGCAAGGCAGAGCAGAGGTCACAACAGTCCGGAGGTCAGGTGCAGGCGGATAGCTGGAAGGTCAAGGCAAGCCGGGTCAGACACAGACAGGTTCACAGATCAGGTTTCTCAGGCACTAACGCTGTAGAGCAGACAGCAGGGACTGTCTGTAATTGCTGGATTTAAATAGCCCTTCTGGCGCCACCCGTAGGGCACGCACGTGCACGTGCGCGCATGCGCATGCGCGATCGTGCGCGCGATCAGGAACCAGGAAGACCAGGGCGCCTGTTACTGGCAGGATCTCCATGACAGCACAGCTGGGGACTGCATCAGGATCTCAATGAGGCCCATTGGCCACCTTGAAGTCTTTAATTTGGTCTTATTGAAAGTGTATCTACCTACAAAACCTAGTCTGCCAAAGGAGACAGTTACCCTTTAAATTATACTTTGCTGATTACAAATCTCCCAGTTGGGAGTAAAAATTAAATTGTCCCAATGCCCACAGGACTGATTTTATATTCCACCGACCGGTGGCTAGGTAGGGCCTTACAATATTAGGTAGGCTTTACTACTGACAATGCAGATGTAGTGCTTACCCCGCAGGAGCTGCTGGTGATGGTGGGTTCTTTGCTCTGCCACAACTCTCTAAACTGCTTGGTCTCCACTGACACACCTGGTCATGTACTAGTGACAGTTTGCACCTGTGGATTTAAGGGTTTACAGGCTACCACAACAGCTTGGCAGTAAATTAATTAAATATATTAAAGCAATGCAATGCAATATGGTGTATATTAACAAACAGATAAATGCATAAACATTCGAGTATTATGATAGAAAATTGGGCAATATATCACTAACTTGCATTTAAAGAAACTGTAGCATTGTCAACTTGAATCTTAACCGGGTTTCTAGAGTCTCTAAAGAATATCAACCAATTCAAAGGAGCCAAAAAAGGGTCCTGGTGTACATCATGTGCAAACAACCCCAGTAGTGTGTATGGGTTCCTAGAGTAGGGATACCCCTGGAAGTGATAAAAGTACCTGGTGCCTAGGATTTTTGGTGGGGCCTTTCTTTGGATGGTGCACTGTCCTTTAAGAGTGTAAAGCAATCAACAAAGGCTAAACTGCGGAGTGGGAGCAGGCTCTGTTTTGGGTAACCTTGTGTGTCGGGTGGTTTGGACATGTAGCTTAGCTCACCATTTCCTAGCAGGCAGCTGCTCTAGTTCCAATGACTTAGATATCAGCAGCTCCCAGCAATCAGGTATTGGAACCTCACAAAGGCAGCAGTCTCTCAGCTTGGACCCCGAAGATGTAGCCATTCTCTTTCTTAGCCGTCTGTCCTTGTTGCTTTCCTCCCTGGACTGCCCAGATCTCAATCAGTTTAGCCAGGAAAAACTGTGAAGCTCTCCTCCTCTAGCAGCAAGGATTTGTGGGAACTGAAGTCTAGTAGCCATAGGTCTCTATAAACAAGTAGAATGCAGTGCATTTTTAAGACCTACAATTCCCATGAGGTTCTGCAGCCCAGCCAGTTTTCTCATGCTTCAATTGGTTTAGACTCTCTGGCTCTTTGATTGGCTCAAGCTCTCTGGAAGGGGGGGGGGGGTCACATAAATCCTTCCTGTCAGCTGCAGTGAGCTGTACACAGGTACACAGGTAATTGCATTGCCTAGAGCAGCCCAACTTAAGTACTGTTCCACGGTTTTGGGGAAGGTTACTTCTGCTTATTGTGTCCGTGTCATTCCCCTACACCAGCCTAGTACTTGTTCAATTTCAGTTATTTTCTCCCACATCAACATCAGACAGTCGATTCCCATTAGTACTGACAAATGGGGATCGACTGTCTGATGTTAAGGTGGGAGTTAATTTGGGTTCTAGTGATCACCAAGATCTTTTTTTTTTTTGTAAAATCTTTTTATTGAAGTTTTATAAAACATACACACATTTTGCCCACACGTAGGCACAACATCTGCCCACGTAGGGGCCAATACCCTGTTTCGGCAGCATACCGCCACAGGGCAACAAATAACACATACACTTAACTTAACTTATACTATAACCCCAAACTTGGGGAGAGGGTCCATTCAAGATAAGTCATGCTCAAAGTGATATCAATGGAGAAAGGCAACCTGGAAAAAGTATTTGGGTTAATAGAGTGATATTCCAACGATACAGTAGGAGTCTAGGGAGTGGTCGCTGTATCACTTGCCGTGCTTCTGTCATCTAGCCAACAACTCCACACCTTTTCAAATTTGTGCATACAACCTCTGGACAAGTACGTGGCTCTATACAGAGGCAAACTGGCATTAACTAAGCTTTTCCAGAATTTAACAGAGGGGGGAGACGTTTGTTTCCAGTTCATTGTATTGGCTTTGCGCGCATAGTACAATAGCAGGGATATGAGTGTTTTTCTGGCTCTGAGCATTGGCAGTTGGTCAACCAGTCCTAGCAAACAGTATATGGGCTCACATGGGACGCAAGTCCCAGTGGCCTTAGTGATCACCCATAGCACTTCACTCCAGTACTGTACAATTGCTGGGCAAGCCCAGAAAATGTGGAAGAAACCCCCTGGCCGGTAGGAGCAGCGCCAGCACTCCGGAGAATGCTCCGGTGACATCTGGTGCAGCCTATGAGGTGTGTAGTGAGCTCTGTGCACAATTTTATATTGGACTAATTTATCCCTCGCTGAGATCAGGGGGGAGAAGGGAAAGTCCCAAACCTCCCTCCAGTCATCCGCGTCCAGCCCCGGTATGTCCTCCACCCATTTCCTGCGGAGGGAAGACAGCTCGGGGACAGCAGCAACCAGCAGGGATCCATAGATTTGGGACGCGGGTTTCTCCAGGCCCCTCACCCGGATGGTAGATTCCAACTCTGAGTATGCCAGTTCAACTGGCCTGCCCAAAAATTGGCACCTGTAGGCATGTGCAATTTGGAGATATCTAAAGTGGGCTCGGTCAGGTACATTAAATTTAGCGCATAAAGTGTGAAAGGGGGTAAGATCTCCGTTGGTGATGATATGTTTGAGGGTCAGTATTTTATACTTGGCCCAGGCCTGCGGATCGGGGATACTGTGGAATTGCGATAGGTTGGGATTCAGCCACAGGGGGGTGTGAGGAGACCAAGAGTTCGGCTGGGGTGCCCTTAGTGCCTCACCCGCCCTCCATGCCCGCATAGTGGTACGCATGGAAGGGGTGAGATTGTGAGGCGTTTTAGGCCCCCTGAATAGCAGCCCCTCCAGTGCCTCCAGGGACCCCACTATGGCTGCCTCCAGCACCATCGCAGAGTTGGTCAGGTCCGGTCGCAGCCACCAATGGGCGGTCACAAGCTGAGTGGCCAAATAATACTTGTAACAATCAGGGAGAGCCAGGCCTCCACTGTCCACAGGCCTGGTCAAGGTGGAATATTTGAATCTAGGTGGCCTGCCCCCCCAAATAAAGGAAAGGAAGAGTTGCCTGAGGGAATTAAAGAAGACTTTAGTCAGCCAGTGAGGGGAGTTCCGAAAAATGTACGTGAGTTTAGGGAGGACTTTCATTTTTATCAAGTTAATACGCCCGATGAGAGAAAGGGGGAGATTACTCCACGCCTTAAGTTTGGCTTTAATGGTCACCAGGACAGGGTCAAGATTGAGCCGCACAAAATCCCCAGTATCTCTTGAGATAACAATTCCCAAGTAGGTGAACTGCTCAACCCATTGAAGCGGGAGAGAAGAGGGTGAGGAGGACCTGGCCCCCGCATCCACTGGAAACAATTGCGACTTGTGCCAGTTCACCCTCAGCCCCGTGAAGGCGGCGAAGGCATCCATGATACCAAGTGCGCCCCGCAGAGAGTAACCAGCATCATTCAGGAACAGGAGCATATCGTCCGCGTAGAGAGCCACTCTCTCCTCCAGCCAGCCCACCCTAAGACCACGGACCTCGGCCGAGCTCCTAAGGGCCTCAGCAATAGGCTCCACGGCCAGGGCGAAGAGAGCCGGGGAGAGAGGGCATCCCTGCCTGGTGCCCCTCTGCAGGGGGAACGGAGGAGACAGGGAGCCATTCAGCTTAATGCGTGCTGTAGGACCAGTGTAAAGTGTGCGTATCCAACCTATAAATTTTAACGGGAACCCCATTCGTCTAAGCACCTCCCACAGATAGACCCATTCCACTGTGTCGAATGCCTTCTCTATATCCAAGGTGGCAATGGTTCTAGTACCCTGGTTAGTATGGGGGGCATGAATATTAGTGAATAATCTGCGTATGTTAATGTCTGTAGATCTACCGGGCATAAAGCCCGTTTGGTCGGAGTCAATCAGGGATTTTATTACTACGTTAAGTCTAGTGGCCAATAACTTGGTCAAGATTTTAAGGTCACAGTTGAGAAGTGCAATTGGCCTGTATGAGGCGCATAACTTAGGGTCTCTATTAGGCTTTGGAATGAGAACTACGTGGGCTTCTCTCATAGAGGGCGGCAAGGAGTCTTGATTCAAGCAAGCTTGAAACATCTGAGCTAGTTTGGGGGCGAGCAATTCTGCGTGGGCCCTATAATACTCAATGGGCAGGCCGTCCGGCCCTGGGGTTTTACCTGCCGGAAAAGATTTAATGGCCAGTGTGACCTCTTCTGGGGTGATCTCCGAGACAAGGAGCTGCCTCTCCGTGTCAGAGAGCCATCCCAGGGCCAACGTGTCCAGCAGGGAGATCATAGGCGTAGGATCAAACCCGTCAGGAAGTGAAGAGACATAAAGTGAGGTGTAAAAAGTGTTGAATGCAGACAGAATATCCTCCTGAGAGGTGGCTAAAGCGCCATCTGCCGTGAGGATCTCCGATATAACCGCTGAGGGCCTGTCCTGCTGCGCTAGCATCGCTAGCAGTTTGCTATTTTTGTCTCCATGTTCAAAGTATGCCTGTCTGCTACCTTGTATACCAAGTCTAGTGGTATCTGAAACATGGAGATGTAGTTCTCGCCTAAGCGATGACAGGTGCTCAAAATTGGAAACCGTTGGCGAGGCTGAATACTGATTCAGTGCCTCGTCTACCCTACGCTGCAGGTCAGATACCCCGTCTCCCAGTTCCGCCTTTACCGCCGCCACAGCTGAGATATACTGACCCCTGCTGTGAGCCTTGGAGGCGTCCCAGGTCGTCTCCAGAGAAGCCGACCCCGCATTGTGCGCCCAATATTCCCCCAGGGGGGAGAGAACTCTGTCGTGGACAGCATCGTTGTTGATCCAATGGGGTTGTAACCTCCAAAGGGCATTGTTCCGCGACCTAGTGGTCCTAATGGTCAATTTAAGGGGGTGATGGTCAGAAAGGCCAGAGGGGAGGTAACACGCCTCTTGAACGTTAGCCAGCATGGTGGAATTAGCAAAAGCCAGATCAATGCGGGAGGAGGTTCGAAATGTGGTCGAAAAGCATGAGTACGTTCTATCTTGGGGATGAAGCCACCTCCATGCCTCCTGGAACTCCGTGGCCTGAGCCCACGTTCCGAGATCAGAGTTAAAATTGGATTGGGGGGAAGGTCTGTCCAGGTCACGGGACAGCGTAGCATTAAAATCTCCCATGAACAGAACCTGCGCTGGGCAATGCGGAGCCAACCTCTCATAGAGAGCGTACAGAGTCTGTATCTGACTGGGAGGAGGCAGATAGACACTCACTATGACATACTTTTGGGTATATACACTCAGAACTACCATAACGAATTTTCCCTGGGGGTCCAGATGAACATCATGAATCACACAGGGTACACGTTTGCTAATCAGGATAGATACCCCACGAGAATATGAAGAGTAGGTCGCATGAAGCGCCCTCTGCACCCAGGGCTTCTTCAGAGCCAGAACCTTGCTGCCGGTTAAATGTGTCTCCTGCAGTAGCACTATGTGGGGATTATGCATTTTCAGATATTGGAATAAGAGTGACCTCTTAAACTTCGAGTTGAGCCCCCGAACATTCCATGACAGAATAGTCAGGAGCTCAGCATCCGGAGGAGCCATCAAGGAACACCAGGGGGAAATAGAAGCAGGATGAGACCATTAACCCGACACATATAAGTAAACACAGCATTGGCACACCTATTCAATAGGGTCAGAGACCCATAAGGTAATTGAGCAACACAGTAATTATCTGGACCTTCATAACATTTAAACCCTCCTCCCCAGAACATAAAACACCCTACCCAAACACCATACAAACCTAGCGTCAAGGGCCAAAAAAAGTGGGGCCCAAGAGCCATAAAAACTGATGCAGGGTTTTGTCCCATAACTGAAAAAAACATGAAATCTTTAGGTCACTGCGACCTCAAGAAGTCGGCCCGTAGGACCGCAGGTGAGGGAGAAGTTTCCGAGGAAGTCCGTCTCGACTCTGGGTGGGGGTCCAAGGTGTGGAAAGGGGAACAACTTGGGTCACCTTGGTTCATGGGCGGGGCAGTTCGGTAGTTGCTGTTGGAGCTCCTTAGGCAGTAGTGAGTGGTAGTTCAATCAGCCGAAGTGAACATTTATGTAGATGGAATAAAGGTGGAAGCCAGCAGGGATAAGCAGGATTGGGGGCAGAGAAGGGGGCGGTGCTGGGATTCATCAGGAGACAGGAGAGATGTTCATTGATGGGATAGTTGATGCACATCTGTTCCCTGCCGGGTGAATTCCACCATTGGTCCTCGGCTTTGTATAGTTAACGGGCGTCTAGCCACGCCACTGCCGCCTCCGGGGTGTCAAAGAAGCGAGTGTCGCTACCGTCGGTGATTCGCAGTCTGCTGGGATACAACAGGCCAAAGCGTATTCCCTTCTCCCGGAGCCGGCGTCTCACATCAGTGAAGGACTTGCGACGTTGCTGTACCTCCTGAGAGAAGTCTGGGAAGAAAAGTAGTCTGGTATTCTCATACTTAATGTCAGGCAAGAATGCGGTCCCGATCCCGGTAGTTCAGCATTCGTAGCAGGAAGGGGCGTGGAGGGGCCCCAGGTCTCGGAGGGAGCGGCGGAACCCTGTGGGCTCTTTCAACCACAAAGGTAGATGTCGGGGCACCTAGGTCAAACAGGGTGGTCAGTAATTGCTCAGTAAATTCAGCAGGCCTGGGGCCCTCGGCCCTCTCGGGCAGTCCAATTATGCAAATGTTGTTCCGCCTGAGGCGGTTCTCGGTGTCTATTGCGCGCTCCTGCAGCGCTTTCACTTGAATTTGGAGGGCCCGTATTTCCCTGGAGTCCGACCGGACCGTATCCTCCACCACGGAGACCCTGTCCTCCACCTCCGCGATGCGAGAGCGAAATTTATCCATATCTTGACGGAGAAGACCAACATCCACTGTCAAAAAATCAATCTTAGATGTCAGAGTTTCCTTTCCCCATGGGGGGCGCCGTCACCCCCGGCTCCGCAGCCATCTGTGTATTGGCCGCCATCCCAGCTGAGGATCGCCGTGCAGACGAGACAACCGCTGACGGGGGTATGTGAGGAGCCTTCGGGCCCTTATTTGTGGAGTAGCGGGTCTTAGGGCGGCCCATCCAAGCCGTACCCCAAGATTAGGGAAAGTTCAGGGGGGAGGGGTTCGTGGGCAGGGGGCTTAGTCCAAAGGGGAGGATGGAGGCCACAGCAGTGACAGGGTGGAGAGGTGCAGGAGCGGGGCAGCCCCCCCCCGCAGTATTGCGGAGCAGTCGGTCACCCAAGGATCCCAGGAGGAGGGGAGATATACCTGTGTCCGGTGGATGGGGCCGGTACTGGAGGCCGGAAGATGGCCGCGGGCCGCAGGTGTGGGTGCGGTGGAGCAGCTCTCCGAGAATCTTCGGATGCACTGCCAACCCCCCCCCCCCGCACGGATGGTGGCTCAGGAGGACGTGACTGTCTGCCGCGCGTCCCGCGGCACAAAGAAATCAAGGACGGAGGCTGCTGAAATTGCGGTAGGCCGCAAGATGGGTGCAGGCCGCGGGCCTGGGTAATCAGCTTCCCGAGGCCCCCAGGCGGTCGCAGCGCAGGTCCGGAGCACCCTCCCCACCACTGGTGCCCTCGGTGTGCGTGAATGAGGCACCTCCAACCCCGCGAATCACAGCAATTGAGTCCAGAGGATCCGGGAGTGACAGCAGGGCGCAAGATGGCGGCGGGTCCCGGGAGCACAGAGCCAGCCGCGAGTTCTAGTATCGGCACGATCGGGTGACCGGGGCCGAAAATACAGGCTGTGGCCGAGGCAGAGGACTATCAGGAGCCCGCAGGGTAACTTTGGGGGCTTACCCGGGCAGTGGGAAGGCAGGATGGCAGCAGATTAGGTCAGGATGTGCGGAGCTCCTCAGCAGCATGTCTTCCTCGCTCTACATCCGGACACGCCCCGATCACCAAGATCTTTGGTTTGATATTAAAACAAGATCTGAAAAATCATATGCAAAAAAAAGTTTTAGATTTCAAAAGGACAAATTTAGCTGAAATGGGGAAATTTCCCAAAAATGTATTGAAAGGTTGGAGTGTAATGACAGGTGTAACTAATCAGTGCTCACTGTTAAAGCCTACCATCCTGGAGGCAACTAAATTATATGTCAGGCAAGTTAGTAAAAACAAACGGAAGAAGAACAAAACAATTTGGTTCACTAAAGAGGTAAGTAGGACAGTAAAGGAAAAAAATAAATCAGCATTGAGAAAATTTTGGGAAACAGAAGGTGTAGCTAGCAGACAAGAGTGTAAAAATAGACAAAGGGAGGCTAAACGCATTAGTAGTGTTGCCAAAGCACAAAAAGAGGAGGAAATTGCTAAATCTATTAAAAAAAGGAGATAAAACCTTTTTAGGTACATTAGTGATAGAAGGAAAACATACCTGGATGTAGCAAACCATTTAAACAATTCTGTTCAGTCTTCTCATAATTAAATTGTAGTAACAATAACAAGTTGGGGATTGATTCTAGTAATGACAGTTCTTTTTTAGGATTTCTGGAGACATAAGTGTAGCGCTACCCCCAGTTAAGAGAGCCGCTGGTTTGATTTCGGGCCCTGTATACAGCACCGCCAACCCCCGGCAATCTTACTCGACCCACTCTGGCACAGCTAGTCTAGGGATTATACCTATCAGAATCAACAGTATTGCAAGGAGTAATCTCTTTGCAGTAAGACAACACACTGAGGCGAGAGATCAAATATAATAGTTTTACTTCTATATCAAAAGGCATAGGCAGAACAGAACACATGCAACTTGCTTACAGAGCCCTGTAGCAATAGGTGTAGCACACAACAATGGCTCAGCGCGGTAACCCACCGCGCGCAGCTATTATGGTGTACGCGCCCTGTGGCGCACTAAACAATATTCTATCTCCCCTCCCTGGTCAGGCCTGACATAGAAGGAATCTCAGTCTTTTCACTTAGTATTTCTTCGCATGCAAACTTTCGGTGGTGCACTTGATGAAACAGTATTTGTAATCCACAAGTAGGCAGTCCCAAGGAACACTATACTGGAGACCATTTAACTCTGTCCTGCTACTGGTCTCCTAATGGAACAACAAACAACGATAGGTGGGCCAAGGCAGTCTATAGGCCTAAACACGGTACAGTCTATTGGCTTGAGCAAGTGCTCGCTCACCACTCCGGACGCGATCCCAGTCCGGGACTTCCACCTGCTGTGTCTCCGTACACAGCGTCTGCAACAATCGGGTCCCCGATCCAACTGATGTCCTCACTCGACAAGTCTGGTGCCACCCAGGCTCCGCAGTGGGGTGGAAGGCTCTTTGGAAGTTGCGCCAGGCCCCAGGCTTCAGGCCTTGCACTGCAGCAGATCCGCACAGGAAGAAGCTGTTGCTTGCAGCGCGGTGTCCAAAGAGGCCGAGCTCCGCCTCGCCTCCTCCTTAAATAGCCCCTCTAATGAGTCTCTGCGGTGGCCAATTGCACTCTGGGTGCCGAACGGGGTTCTGGGTAACATAGTCCCGGGGCCTTAAAGGAGACCCCGCTACATAAGTATCAGAAGAACTGGCCTGGTTAAAGCTTAATAAAGCAATGGGCCCTGATGGTATTTATCCCATAGTTCTAAGAGAACTGGCAGACAGCTATTATTGTACCTTTCCACAAGAAGGGCAGCAAGATAGAAGCCGGCAATTACAGGCCACTGGCCAGTGAGTTTAACATCGGTTGTAGTCAAGTTCAGTGGCGGCTGGCGCTAAATAATTCGGGGGGGGGGGGGATAATGCCAGCCATTGCTGCTCCTCCCGGCTGAACAGGAAGTGTGTCCTGAGATACGATTGGCCAGGAAGTCCTAAGACTCCCTGGTCAATTGGGTCTCCTGATTGGCCAGGAGAAGAATCAGGAAGACAATAGTGAATATTATTTCGCTATTGTCACACAACTGGGTGGACTCAGGGTGCAGGGCTCTGCACCCCAAATCCACCCTTTTTTAAGCCAATTAGAGCCTCTGGCTCTAATTTACGAGCTTCTAAAAAAAAAAAACATTGGAATTCATGCGTCCGCACCCTGCCTGTAGATTAGGGGCCGGGCGCAGGGATTAGGGGGGCGGCACCCCTGCACCCCGTATGGATGGGCCACCACTGGTCAAGTTAATGGAATCACTCCTAAAAGAAGGATAGTTTAGCTTGTGTAGCACACAGACCCTTTTTTCCTGCTTACCTTCACTCGCAGGTTTAAGGCACACCATGCCACATGCCCGTATCCTCCTGGTATAAGAGGTTGAGCGGTGTTCTTGCAATTTTTGGGTCCTGCGGCGAGTTACCCCCTTCCACTGGTTCTCGTCCCCAGAGTGTAGGGAAGAGTCTATCTTTCCTGCTTAAAGCGGAGCTCCACCGGGAAAAAAAATATTAAAAGCCAGCAGCTACAGCTACAGCAGCTGCTGGCTTTTAATATTTGGACACTTACCTGTCCTGGAGTCCAGCGACGTCCGCAGCAGAGGACGAGCGATCGCTCGTCGCTCTGCTGCTCCCTCCGCCATCCTCGCTGAGGGAACCAGGAAGTGAAGCCCTGCGGCTTCATGCCCGGTTCCCTGCGGTGCATGCGCGAGTTGCGCTGCGCCGTTCTGATTGGTGCTCCTGTGTTCTGGGAGCCGAGTGTCTCCCAGAACACTACGGGAAGTCTGCGGGAAGTGACGTCACTCCCGCAGATTCCCGGAGAGAGGACTCCCGGATGTGGGTGAAAATACCTGTCTTAGACAGGTATCTTCACCCCCCTCCCCCCTGAAAGGTGTCAATTGTGACACCGGAGGGGGGGAGGGTTCCGATGAGAGGAACTTATAATTTAGGGTGGAGCTCCACTTTAAGAAGGCCAATGTCCAGACAGTGTCAACTCCAACAAAGAGTTTATTTTTCCTTTGCTTGATAACAGAGGGAGGTTGAAGAGAGAAAGAAGTTGGATAGGGAGGTAGATTCATGCACACAACACCTATCATTACACTTTGCCACTCAAGCCTGAGTGGGCTTTGCTCACCCGGATAGTCCCCTCTCACGGTTCTAGCAGCCGGAATGAAGTACAAACGTTTACTTTGATTTCGTCCCCTTCACGGACAAGTTTAGGAGATCCTCTGCCACAGAATCCTTTAATTCCTGAAGTAGAACTTTGAAACCCCTGTAGATTATTAGAGACCATAGGTGCCAATGGGGCACACTACAGGAGCTATCTTGCAACTCACCAATCCTTCCCTCTGAAAGGCAACCAGACCTTCCTGAGACAGTGACTTCCTTCACCGGTCCTCCGGACAGGTCCTCCAGACAGGTCCTCCCCTGGTTTCCTCTATTTCAGAGCAGGCCACCCTCACTCGGGCTCCCTGGGACTCCAGTGGTTGGTTGTAGACCGAGTTGAAGGTACTTGGCCTACCTGGAACTCTATAGCCTCGGGCTAAAGGTGCCCAAAACTCCTCAACCAGTTCACGAACCCCCCCGGCCAGCAAGGCCAAAGGGCGCGACTTCGCCACCAGGGGTCCTCCTTGGAATCCCCCCGGCACACCACACAGATTGGGGCATCTGCCCTTTATGTACCCTCTCCCAGCATGCACAGCAGGCAGAACCCGCCCACGGCACTTGAGAGAGGACACCCAATCCTGCAACGCCACCTGTGGTTCAACCCGAGACCTAAGGAAACAGCGCCACCTACAGGTCAAGGTGAACTACACTCCAGGCAACACCACAGCAGAGCAGAGTCCAAACTAACAGAATTAGAGAACCTGAGCCAAACTATTGCTCAGGCTACCCTTAAATTTAAAGCATAGCGACCCCAAATTTCGGGGTCCGCTACACTTGTTTTGTTTATTTTTCTAAAATGCTCTATATTGATATCAATGTATATATCTCTTTCTATTATAAGGTTTGTGCCCTAAGTGGACATCATCCCCTGAGGAAGCCCAGATTGAGGGCCAAACATGTTGGGAACTGCATCAACTTGCTGTATCCATAAGGACTGTATGATATGTACTTGCTGAAAAATAGTTTTTATATATTTTAGCTTATGTTTAAATAAAATTTAAATGCTTTTCTTTTAACATATTTTTCTTGATATATTTCCTAGTATCCATACCTTAAAAATCCCACACATACTCCAATACTTCCTGAAAAGAAGGATCATTGATCACTTAAAAAGTACACAACTTGCGGGACCCAAAGCTGGCTTGCTGGCTTTACTGAGGGCAGATCAGAAAGATTTAGGGGTACTTATTTCAGATGATTGCAAAATGAGCAAACAGTGTGACCAGGCAGTGGAAAAGGGAATAGAATTATAGGATGCATCACTAGAGGGATCACCAGCAGGAGGAAGGAGGTTCTGATTCCCCTATACAATGGAACCTCGGATTGCGAGTAACGCGGTTAACGAGCGTTTCGCAATACGAGCAATTTTTTTTTAAAATCCTGACTCGGTTTGCGAGTGTTGTCTCGCAACACGAGCAGGATTCAAGCCTCTGCAGTGTGCAGTACCGCATTTGGCCAGAGGTGCGGGGGCGCCGGAGCCGATCGGAGCCTTTTGGAAATACTCGGAAACTCTCAGAAATACTCCATTTCCGAGTGTTTCCGAGACTTTGCGGGGGTTTCCGAGGGCAGCCGAACGATCTCTGAGTATTTCCGAGTCTCTCCAGCACCCCCCACCTCTGGCCACATGCGGTATTGCATGCCATATAAGTCAATGTGGAACAAATTTTTTTTTAGTTTCCATTGACTTCTATGGGGAAACTCGCTTTAATATGAGAGTGCTTTGGATTACAAGAATTATCCTGGAACGGATTATGCTCGTAATCCAATGTTCCATTTTTTAGATCTTTAGTTATCGCTAGAGGGATCACCAGCAGGAGGCACTGCTTCCCCTATATAGATCTTTATTGAGACCTCATTTAGAATTATGTGTCCATTTCTGGAGATCTCACTTGCAAAAAGATATTGGTGAGATAGAACAAGTCCAGAGACAGGTAACAAAATGGTGAAAGATCTGGGGGATAAAACATATTGAGAGCGACTTCAGGAACTTAATATGTTGGGTCTGGAGGAAAGAAGGGAACTGGGAGACATTGAAACCTTTAACTACGTCAAGGGGGTGACTGCAGATCTACCAGTATATAAAATAATATGGTAAACAGTGGCACTAATAGTAGATTCACACATACCTGTAAATGAATAAAGTGAAATAAACACCCGGTGAATAGATAAGTGATAACACTCAAAGTCCAAAATGAGCATATCCACATATGGATATGTAAAAAATAACATCAAGGGGCGGGGACAAGGTTCAGGAGGGGTTTTTTTTTCAATATAAAACCAAAATCAAGAACATGAGGACATGACCTCAAACTAAGTGGAGGAAAGCTCAAAACGATTCTTATGCCGCGTACACATGATCGGAATTTCCGACAACAAAACCGTGGATTTTTTTCCGACGGATGTTGGCTCAAACTTGTCTTGCATACACACGGTTGCACAAATGTTGCTCGGAAATTACAAACGACAAGAACGCAGTGACGTACTACACTACGACGAGCCGAGAAAAATGAAGTACAATGATTCCGAGCATGCGTCGAATCGATTCCGAGCATGCGTAGAATTTTGGTGCTTCGGAATTGGATACACACGATCGGGATTTCCGACAAGAACTTTTGTTGTCGGAAAAATTGAGAACCAGCTCTCAAACATTTGTTGTCGGAAATTCCAACAGCAAAAGGCCGATGGAGCCTACACACAGTCGGAATATCCGACCAAAAGCTCACATCGAACATTTGTTGTCGGAAATTCTGATCGTGTGTACGCGGCATTAGAAAGTATTATTTTACTGAAAGGGTAGTTGATGGTCGGAATAAACTTCCAGCAGAGGTAATGAGTCACTCAACAGTAAGTGGCTTCAAACATGCTTGGGTCAAACATAGATCTACACTCAAAAAAAAAAAACATGTAAAAGTCCCAGTCTCCCTATAAATTTAAAGCAGCCTATTCTAAAATACAATTCCTGCCTCCATTCTGCCAAACAAGCCTACTTTGTCTCTCTTATTAATACCTTGCCATCCAGTCCCCGTCGGCTCTTCTCAACCTTTAACTCTCTGCTTCTTCCCCCACCCCTTCTACCCACTAACGCACTCACTGCCCAAGAGATTGCCAATCACTTCAAAGACAAGATTGATGCAATTAGTGAGGACATCTCTACTGTGCGTACATCTTCCCCACCCAACATACCTTGCCTAACAGCACATTCAACACTCTTCTTTTGAATTGGCTACTACTGAAGAGGTTACAAAACTTTTCTCAGGTGCCCACGTAAACCAATTGTCCCTTAGATCCTGTTCCCTCACAACTACTATGGTCACCCTCTTCTGTCCTATGCTCCCTCACTCACATCTTCAATCTCTCCCTCTCTAGTGGCACCTTCCCCTCCCCTCTAAAACATGCGCAGATTACTCCCATACTTAAAAAGCCCTCACTGGACCCCACCAACCTGAACAATTTAAGACCATCTCATTTCTCCCATTCACCTCTAAACTTCTAGAACACTCAAGCCCTGTACACACAATCGGATTTCCTATGGTTTTTAAACCGATGGATTTTTCCATCGGAAAACCGATGAAGCTGACTTCCATCAGTCTTGCCTACACACCATCAGTTCAAAAACCGACCGTTCCAAACGCGGTGACGTAAAACACTCCGATGAGCCGAGAAAAATTAAGTTCAATGCTTCTGAGCATGCGTCAACTTGATTCTGAGCATGCGTGGGTTTTTTAACCGATGGACTTGCCCATAGACGATCGGAATTTGCTATCGGTTTTTTATCCATCGGAAAAATTTAAAACATGTTCTATTTTTTGACACCGATGGAAAAAAGACCGATGGGGCCCATACACGATCGGTTTGTCCGATGAAAAAAATCCATCGGACTGTTTTCATCGGTAAAACCGATCGTGTGTACGTGGCTTTAGTCTACAACCGTCTTAGCTCCTTCCTCAGTGAAAATAAACTTCTTGACCCCTTACAGTCTGGTTTCGCTCGCAGCACTCCACAGAAACTGCCTTACTAAAAATCACTAATGATTTACTAACTGCTAAAACTAAGAGCCAGTACTCCATACTCCTTCTACTTGACCTCTCTACAGCCTTTGATACCATTGACCACCCACTCATTCTC
Source organism: Rana muscosa (assembly GCA_029206835.1). Classification (NCBI taxonomy): domain Eukaryota; kingdom Metazoa; phylum Chordata; class Amphibia; order Anura; family Ranidae; genus Rana; species Rana muscosa. The sequence goes on along the minus strand of JARGYO010005626.1, from coordinate 178,496,332 downwards.
AATAAACTCCAAGATTCTGCTCTATCTTGGTTCACTGCCTACCTATCACAACACTCCTTCAGTGTTACCTACAACTCTGTCTCCTCCTATCAATTGCCCCTTTCTGTGGGGGTCCCCCAAGGCTCTGTTCTTGGACCCCTTCTCTCCTCTATCTACACCTCCTCCCTTGGCCCACGGCTTCTAATACCACTTATACGCCGATGACACCCAAATCTATCTGTCTACTCCTCACCTCACTCCTTCAGTCTCCTCTCACATTACTAACTGTATCAGCATACGTGTTGCATCACTTCCTTAACCACTTAAGCCCCGGACCATTTCGGACCATTAGGACCAAGCCTGTTTTTGGGATTCGGCACTGCGCTGCTTTAACTGTAAATTGTGCGGACATGCAATGTTGTACCCAAATGAAATTTGCGTCCTTTTCTTCCCACAAATAGAGCTTTCTTTTAATGGTATTTGATTGCCTCTGCGATTTTTATTTTTTGCGATATAAATGGAAAAAGAACGAAAATTTTGAAAAAAAAATATATTTTCTACTTTTTGTTATAAGAAAAATCGAATAAACTCAATTTTAGTCATACATTTAGGCCAAAATGTATTCAGCCACATGTCTTTAGTAAAAAAAATGTCAATAAGCGTATATTTATTGGTTTGCGCAAAAGTTATAGCGTTTACAAACTAGGATACATTTTCTGAAATTTACACAGCTTTAAATTTATGACTGCCTATCTCATTTCTTGAGGTGCTAAAATGGCAGGGCAGTACAAAACCCCCCCCAAATGACCCCATTTTGGAAAGTAGACACCCCAAGGAAATTGCTGAGAGGCATGTTGAGCCCATTGAATATTTTTTTTTTTTGTCCCAAGTGATTGAATAATGACAAAAAAAAAATTACAAAAAGTTGTCACTAAATGATATATTGCTCACACATGCCATAGTTATATGTGGAATTGCACCCCAAAATACATTCTGCTGCTTCTCCTGAGTACGGGGATACCACATGTGTGGGACTTTTTAGGAGCCTATCCACGTACGGGACCCCGTAAACCAAGCACCGCCTTCAGGATTTCTAAGGGCGCAAATTTTTGATTTCACTCCTCACTACCTATCACAGTTTCGAAGGCCATAAAATGCCAAAATAGCACAAAACCCCCCCAAATGACCCCATTTTGGAAAGTAGACACCCCAAGCTATTTACTGAGAGGCATGTTCAGTCCATGGAATATTTTATATTTTGCCACAAGTTGCGGGAATATGACAAACTTTTTTTTTTTTGCACAAAGTTGTCACTAAATGATATATTGCTCACACATGCCATGGGCATATGTGAAATTACACCCCAAAATACATTCTGCTGCTTCTCCTGAGTACGGGGATACCACATGTGTGGGACTTTTTGGGAGCCTAGCCGCGTACGGGACCCCAAAAACCAAGCACCGCCTTCAAGGTTTCTAAGGGCATAAATTTTTGATTTCACTCCTCACTACCTATCACAGTTTTGAAGGCCATAAAATGCCAAGATGGCACAAAACCCCCCAAAATGACCCCATTTTGGAAAGTAGACACCCCAAGCTATTTGCTGAGAGGCATGTTGACCCCATTGAATATTTTTTTTTTTTGTCCCAAATGATTGAATAATGACAAAAAGAAAAAAAAAATGTACAAAAAGTTGTCACTAAATGATATATTGCTCACACATGCCATGGTTATATGTGGAATTGCACCCCAAAATACATTCTGCTGCTTTTCCTGAGTACGGGGATACCACATGTGTGGGACTTTTTGGAAGCCTAGCCGCGTACAGGGCCCCAAAAACCAAGCACTGCGAACGCTGCAGTTATGTGTGTTGTGTTTGGTAAGTGACAGTGATCGATCGATACTGCACTTGGGTGGGCTGGGCTGGGCTGGGCGGAGGGGCTAAACGCAGGCGCTAGCAGGTATCTGGGCTGATCCCGCTAACACTGCGTTTTTGGGAACCCTAAACCGCTGGGGATGCTAGTATAGATCTGATCAGATCTGATCAGATACTATACCACTAAGGGGGGTGTATGCTTTGCGCGTGGGTGTTAGCGTTACTGTCACTAACCTAACACTGCCTGGGGCGACGCAGACCCTCTCTGGCGCTAAAACCTAATTGATCTCACCCGCCGGGCGATCAGGGGGGTTAAACCTTTATTGGGTTATATACGGCGGGTGCCCTGATGCTATAAAAAGCAAACTAATCAACCAGCGTCACCCGTAACCTTTATATGGTGATCACTGGTGAAAGGGTTAACTAGGGGCAATCAGGGGGTTAAAACCTTTATTAGGTTAAATATGGGGGTACCTGACACTATATAAAAACCTGACGGGTAACCTAAATAACTAAATAACTTACTGGCTAACCAGTGACACCAGTGACGCTTATACGGCGATCACTGGTGAAAGGGTTAACTCTAGGGGCAATCAGGGGGTTAAAATAATATATGGGGGTACCTGACACTAATAAAAACCTGCGGCGAACCTAAAAAAAAATAACTGCCTATCTAAAACACCAGCGACACGAATACAGCGATCGGAAAAACAATCGCTTAGTGACGCTGAAGTTAGGGGGTGAAAGGGTTACCTGGGGGGTGATCAAGGGGTTAAACCTTTATTAGGGGGGGGGTTAGGGGGCTACCCTGGACCTAAAGGGGCCTAATCCTAACTGCCCTGCAACTTTTTACAATCACAGATGACACTAAATGCAGTGATCAGTAAAATAAATGATCACTGCAATCAGTGACACTGTGATTGGGGGCTTTGGTGTGACCTGGGGGGTGATCTGGGGGTGACTGGGGGGTGATTTGTGTGCCTATGTGTACCTACGTGTCAGTGGACTGTTGGTGCACTAACCTGCTTCTTCTCTGCTCGGCGCCGGGAACGGAAAGACCGCGGCGAGGGAGAGGACATCACTTCCTCCAGCCTTGTTTACATCACATGGCGGAGGAAGCATTTTCACTGGCCGGGAGCGATCGCGAGGGGGGGGGGCGGAATCGAGCGGCCGCCCCCTCATGCCTGATCGCTCCCGAACACTTAACGGCCGCTCACTGCAGTGAAGGGGGGTCCGGATGGACCCCCCAACTGCACAAAGGCGATCACGTAGATCTACGTGATTCTGCCTGTCCGTGCCATTCTGCCGACGTAAATCGGCGGTGGGCGGTCACTAAGTGGTTAAATTAAAGCTCTCTAAAACTGAGCTTTTAATATTTCCCCCCGCCCGTGCCCCCCTCAACATCAACAATGCAACCATCAGTCCCTCCCCTCACGCCAGGGTACTAGGTGTAATCCTAGACTCTGACTTGTCATTTCAGCCTCAATTTCAATCGTTGTCAAAAGTTTGTAGAATTCACCTCTGTAACATCTCTAAAATTCACCCCTTTTTAACAAACTGAAACCACCAAACTCCTCATTCACTCCCTTGTTATCTCTCGCCTTGACTAATGCAACTCCCTTCTCATTGGCCTTCCTCTCTATAGGCTAGCCCCTCTTCAGTCTATCATGAATAGACTGAAGACTTATCCACCTTACCAACTGCTCAGTGTCTGCCAACCCTCTCCTCCAATCCCTACACTGGCTTCCAATCGCCCAGCGAATTAAATTCAAAATACTAACAACAACATACAAAGTCATTCACAACTCTGCCCCGAGCTACATCACCAATCTTGTCTCTAAATATCACCCAAACTCAAGCTCTCTCATCTCCTTCTCCCATGCTCGTCTCCAGGATTTCCAAGAGCCTCTCCCATCCTCTGGAACTCGCTACCTCAACCTGTCCGGCTATCTCCTACTCTTGCTACTTTCAGGCAATACAGAAAGACAAAAATCTCCTGCGCTCTCGGTGTATCGTCATAACACGGGTAGTGTGGTTCCGTCTAAAGGCAAAGTCTAAAGTCTTGCAGCCCTCCTCAGAACAATGGGTGTTCATGTGGCTAGAAAAAAGAAAGAAAAAAGGAGGGCGCACCGACCTAGTGTATTACCACTTAGACGTTTTATTTAAAATATAAAAAAGCAGTAATCTTACTCACAAACGGAGCTTAAATAAAAGCTTATCGGACAAATCAGCTGGAAATTCTTTGGCACTTGCCGACTGGACTCGATGACAGAGAGGGTCGGACAGTACTTCAGGCAACTGGATAGCTGACGCGTTTCTGGGGCGCACCCCTTTCCTCAGAGCCTAGATGGTCCATGATAGCTCTCCCCCACAGAACCCTCCGTTATATGTGTGTGCACATGTGCAGAGGCCTCAGCTCAGGTGACCACCAATTAGCAAACCCCGCCTCCCACTCCTAACTGACCCCACCCATGTGGGTGGGCCTTCCACTAGCCCCCCTCCCACACTACTTCGAATATTACTACTAATAATTTTAATTCTTTACTCTTCTATATGAAATTATGTATGTATTTAATTTTTATATATATCTATTTATTTATGAATTTTATGAATTTTATGTGTATGGACCTTTAGTGTAGTATTGCCCTATCGTGTATGCTTTTTAGTCCACTGGAGGCTTTTTATCATTATTATTTTGCAATATTTGGGCTATTATAGATGTAATAGTTTTGTAATCATTTGTTCCATACCCCCTTAGGGGGTTCCACCCACTGTGTGCACCTACAGCTTTCGTTCTTGTGTGTGTGGCCATGTTCTGAGAATCAATCAGCCAGCTCTGGTGTGTGCCCCCCCCCCTTTTTTTTTTTTTTTTGAGGCCTCTGCACATGTGCACACACATATAACGGAGGGTTCTGTGGGGGAGAGCTATCATGGACCATCTAGGCTCTGAGGAAAGGGGTGCGCCCCAGAAACGCGTCAGCTATCCAGTTGCCTGAAGTACTGTCCGACCCTCTCTGTCATCGAGTCCAGTCGGCAAGTGCCAAAGAATTTCCAGCTGATTTGTCCGATAAGCTTTTATTTAAGCTCCGTTTGTGAGTAAGATTACTGCTTTTTTATATTTTAAATAAAACGTCTAAGTGGTAATACACTAGGTCGGTGCGCCCTCCTTTTTTCTTTCTTTTTTCTAGCCACATGAACACCCATTGTTCTGAGGAGGGCTGCAAGACTTTAGACTTTGCCTTTAGACGGAACCACACTACCCGTGTTTTGACGATACACCGAGAGCGCAGGAGATTTTTGTCTTTCTGTGTTGTTTTTATTTGGGGACTCCAGCCGCCAGGTGTTAAGCCTACAGGTTATAGAGTGGTATTTAAGTGCTAAACACAAACAAGCAAGTATGGTATTGTCAATAGAAGAGAGACAGCTAAGGAGAGCATCATTGGCAAAAGGCTTCCTGAGCAGCATCGATAATTTTGAACAGCAATCGGAAGGACAACATGACACCAGTACTACGGTTACTACACCTAACAGAGAGGAGAAGATGGTATCAGCATTCTATAAGCTTAAGCATCTTCTAGAGAACGAAATGACTCAGTGGTGGGATATTGTATTGCTACAAAAGTATTTAGAGGTCAATAGGATTCCAAGAGGTCTTAGGCTAAATAAATTGTGCAACTTCCTTGATGAAGATATCAATCAGGAGTGGGTTAGAGAAATGCGGGTATTTAATAGAACTTGGCTAGAAATGATCATTAAACAAAGGGAAAGGAATTTGGTGAACATTAAGTTAGATATCACCAACATACAGGAGGAATTATCTGCCTATATAGACCTAGAAGTCTTCTCTGTATGGGATAATAGAATAAACGAACAAACTATGGAGTTTGAAACAGACCTGATAGTTCGGAAGTCGGGAAAATTTGAAAGAGATAGGCAGGATTACACTAATGGATGTGAGTTCAATTGGAGGAAAGACAAAACTCCTACACTCCCAGACAAGGAAAGAGAAGAGAAAATGGGGGGTGATGTAGGCTATACTAGTCAGCACTACCAACAGGTGGATAAGGGGAGTAGGAGTCGCTGTATGACTAATAGTTACCCCCAAAAAAGCAGTAAGAACCATGGGAACAGAAAGAAACCCTGGCATAGAAATAAACCTAAATATAAGAACAAAAATAGAATTAGGAGCATTAGTGATCAGCCACACAATGAACTTTTTAGATCCAATGTACATGATGATTTCCCTCCTCCCCTGGTGCAGGCTGGTGCACCAGTGGAGAGGAGTGGAAATGTTTTGCGTGATAAAGAGGAACAAAGAATAGATGACCCCCAAAGTCAGGATAGTGCCACTGATGAGATCCAGGTAACACGGAGGGAGGCTCCATTGCAAGAATTACCAACAGATTCTGTGAATACTAATGGCATCAGAATGGAGAAATCAAAGATTGACAACTCTTTTTTTGGGGAAGGAGCTGCGGGAAGGACGAAACCTGCAGCGCAGAAAATAGAAGCACCCAGACCTCCCTCCCCCCTAAACACCAGGAGATTAAGAAATCAACGAGAAGAGGGCAAAGGGGAGGGAGGAAACACAAGAAGAGAACAGAGGAAATAGAGAGCCATTCAACTATAAAAATTTTCAACCTCTCAAAATGTATATTCACAGAAAAAGAACTTGAATTGCTGAGAAAGGGCCTCAACTATGCCCCAGAAAGCCCCCCTAACCTTTTCGAATTGTTCATCGATTTGAATAAATTTGTGCGCAACCTTACGGTGAAGCGCCACTTTAGGCTTAAAGAAATTAATGGGACAGACAGTGGAAATCTAGAGACAACTACTTCAACTCTAGGGGAGAGGTCTTTAGATAAGGATATGTTGGAGATTTTGGAAGAGTTGTATGTAGAAGGTGGGCCAGAACCTCTAGAAGAGACCCCTGCCCTGGCTTATGAAGAAGCAATAGTAAAAACTAACTTTAGACCAAAGTCAAGCTTCCATCCACATTGGAATAAAGGCAATTTTATACCGACCTTCTATGAGGTCGTGATGGGCGAATTTAGGAAAATGTGTGGGAATAAAAGCCAGAAATCTAATAAAGGCTATGAGATTGAGATTGAAGCTCCTCTAAGTAGTCTGAAGAAGAATTCAGAAATCATTATAAGGAAAGCAGACAAAGGAGGAGGGCTGGTCATACAGGACAAAGACCAGTATCTTGAGGAAGCTCTTAGGCTAATTGGGGATGTAAATACCTACGAGAGGCTCCTATGGGATCCAACTGTGAGCTACAATGATGCTTTCAAAAAATTGTTGGACAGGGCACTACTAAGTAAGGTCCTGAGTAAAAGTGAATACCAATTCCTATACTCAAAACATCCGGTGGTCCCTCACTTCTACCATATCCCGAAGATACATAAAGATATGAGAAGACCGCCAGGTAGACCCATTATTGCAGGAATCGATAGCCTGACCAGCAACCTTGGGAGCTATATTGACTACTTCCTGCAAGGCCTAGTGACAAGTTTGCCATCATATATCAAAGATTCAGGCCATGCATTGGAAATACTAACTGCATATAAATGGGAAAAGGGATATAGATGGCTTTCGCTTGATGTAGCGTCCCTATACACGTCTATTCAGCATGAGTTTGGTCTCCGAGCCATTGAGTATTATCTGGCAGAAGCACATTTGTTTAGCCCACAGCAGGCACAGTTCATTTATGACTGCATAGAGTTTACTCTGACTCATAATTATTTTTCATTTTTGGACTGTTTCTATAGGCAGGTGAGGGGCACAGCGATGGGGGCTAGGTTCGCTCCCAGCTATGCTAATTTGTTTATGGGGTATTGGGAACTTAAATACATTTGGGCCAATAACCCCTTTGGGAGGAACCTAGTCCTGTACTCACGGTACATTGATGATGTTCTCATCATCTGGAATGGTACCGATGAAGAACTAGATGGGTTCCTGTCGCATTGTGCGGGAAACCCTTTCGGGATCTCTTTCACGCATGTAGTAGACGAAAAATCTCTGATATTTTTAGATCTAGAACTGAGGTCAGATGACAGTGGTAGAATTTATTCAAAAACCCACTTCAAACCTAGTGCGGGCAATTCCTACTTGCATGCCCGCAGTCATCATCACCCAAGGTGGATCAAGAATGTCCCCTTTGGTCAGTTCTGCAGACTCAGGCGGACTTGCACCCTGAAGAAAGACTATGAAGAGCAGAGCCTTATCCTAAGAGATAAGTTTAAGGAGAAGGGGTACGAAGAAGCGCACATAGAGGAGGCTTTTCAGAAATACCTGCAGTTGTACAGAGAGGGTAGTGCAGAAAGTGTCAAAAGTACGAAGCACGCAGAGGATGAACCACCACAGGTGAGGTTCTGCACCAGGTATAATAATAAAGTACCTACTATACACAAAATCTTCAAGAAAAATTGGAAGATTTTGGAATCAGACCCTTTTTTGAAGACATGCCTCCCACCCCATCCAAACTTAGTATTTAGGAGACCAAAAGACTTGAGGAGTATCATTGCCCTGAGTAGGGTGAAGAGAAATAAGAATAAAGGGCTAAATAGCCTTTGGACGACTATCTTCGACCAAAAAGGTAGCTATAGATGCGGAGGGGGCAATTGCGGGAACTGTGTGCATATGTGTCACAGGAAAAAAGATGTGACCGGTGCAGATGGGAAGAGCCACAAGATTAAGCAATTTATTAATTGTGGCACCCCTTACGTCATCTATGGTTTACTCTGCCCGTGTGGTCTCTTGTATATTGGTCGTACATCTCGACCAATGAGGACTAGGATGAATGAACATAGGAGTAACATCTTGACAGAGAAAGACAAATGTTCAGTGCCTAGACACTTCAAGGAATTCCACGATAGCAATACAGATGGTCTCAAGGTCTTTGGCATAGAAGCCATATCAAGTGGTCTGGATAATGGCAAGAAATATCAGATTCTGTGCAAAAGAGAAGCCTTCTGGATTTTTACCCTGAAAACTATGGCCCCGCAGGGCCTCAACGAGGAAATAGAGCTGCATAATATAGTGTGATCACAGTCAGACCAGTGTGGACAGTTTAGGGATGGGGTTTTGGCCCCTGTCCCTTGCTGTTGGTCTACTGTCATCACATTTGGCATGAGCAAATGGACTTGTCCCTTTGCGTCATGGCTAAAACATCCCCCATATGTCGCTATGGGTGGTGTCTGGTAGGGCAGCTTATGGCACTGCCATTTGGCCATCTCCATGCGACTAGGTTTGTAGATGAGCGTGGTTCTTTAGGTTTATAGGGCCTCACATAGGTGACTGTCAGGGAGATCTCTTTTTTTGGGTACCTTTTGTGAGTTAAAATGGGGGGTTGCTTTTTTAACAATATAATATACTTGACTGTTCTATGTTCTGGATATGGTGAGAAGTGGGCTCTTTACAGACTCACGAGTTTTCGGGCCTCAATCTATTGATTGGTCATTTTAAATTTACAAATTAGTAAGGCCATTGAGATGTGTGCCTCTGGTAGATTATCTAGGGCACATGTCTCTGCTGGTTTGGACGTGAGTCCAAGCAGGAAAACATCCCGTGGGTCTGTCACACAGTGGGTTGGTGGATATTACTAATTATGTATTGTGAGGGGGTTAGCTCGGCAGCGGGTGTGTGTGACCCCCGGGATGGGCTCCCCACACAAAACAGGCCCAGCAAACGGAGGTTGTGGTTTTCAAAATCAAAAAAAGGTGCGGTTTATTTTCTATTTACAGTGACAAAACACAGCAAAGCAAAAGAAACATAACCAAAATAAATCCTGGTCAAGTTGACCTCTGACTAAACATACAGGTTTCCTAACTAACAACTGGGATCAGCCTAGTGCTGTCCTAGTCCCTAAGTCCCTGGTTTAGTAAAAGTCCAAACAAATAGCCACACAGGCTTTGCCTCACCGCACAGGGGTTCACTCTCCCTAGACAGTCCACACAGGTCTGGTTCCAGGCATGAGCTAACATCTAATGAAGCTGGGAGTTCTTATAGAGGCCTAAATGAGCTGACAAGGTTCAGCTGGTCTCCTCATCTCTGTCTGCACGACGCCCCACACTCTCCCTAGAGGTATGAGTCATCCATGAGCCCACTAGCCTTATACAACTCTCCACCTAGTTGTATAAGTCGGCGTAAAGCCTGAATCTGGGCGAAATATATCTACCCCCCTGGATGCAACCAGGTGACTTTACCTTCCTGCTGTCACATACCCCCCCCTCTTGTTTTAACCTCGGGGTTGGAACACCAGCAATCAGGCATTCATGTACTCGAGACAAAGCATCCACATTCCCCATTTGAACGCCAGGGCGATGCTTTACTATGAAGTTGAATTCCTGGAGGGCCAGGAACCACCTATTCACTCTTCTATTTGTTTCCTTGTTTTGAGCCATCCACTTTAACGGAGCGTGATCCGTAACCATGTCAAAGTGCCTACCTAGCAGGTAGTACCGAAGGGAATCTAGAGCCCACTTCACCGCTAAACACTCCTTTTCAACGGTGGCGTAATTTACCTCATGGGACTTCAACTTCCTGCTGAGGTAAATGACTGGGTGCTCTTCCCCGTTCCAGACCTGGGACAATACTGCTCCTAACCCCACATCTGACGCATCACTTTGTACGACAAAGTCTTTAGAGAAGTCGGGTGAGTACAACACTGGCTGGCTACATAAGGCTTGTTTCAAGAATTGGAATGCTGCCTCAGCCTCGGGGGTCCATTTAATCATGACCGACCCTTTCCCCTTCGTCAGGTTGGTTAGGGGCACAGCCTTAGAAGCAAAGTGGGGAATGAATCGCCGATAATACCCAGCGATTCCCAGAAAGGCTCGTACCTGCTTCTTGCTGTTGGGACGTGGCCAACTCTGGATGGCCTCGACTTTGTTGAGTTGGGGTTTTATTACTCCCCTCCCAATGGTGTACCCAAGATATTTGGCCTCCTCCTGCCCAATGGTACACTTCTTGGGGTTAGCCGTAAACCCCGCTTCCCGAACAGAGTCCAGGACTGCTTGCACTTTTGGCAGATGTGAGGCCCAATCTGTGCTATGGACAATTACGTCATCCAGGTAAGCCGCAGCATACTTCCGATGGGGCCTCAGCATCTGGTCCATTTTCCGCTGGAATGTGGCCGGCGCATTCTGTAACCCGAACGGCATTCTTTTATATTGGAACGCCCCGTCTGGGGTTACAAATGCGGTTTTCTCTTTGGCCGACTTGGCCAGGGGGATTTGCCAATACCCTTTTGTGAGGTCAAGAGTCGTCATGTATCGGGCTGTTCCCAGCCGGTCGATCAACTCATCTATACGTGGCATGGGGTAGGTGTCAAATTTTGTAACTTTGTTCAACTGACGAAAATCGTTACAAAATCGCCAGCTCCCATCCGGTTTAGGCACCAACACGATGGGACTAGACCAATCACTTTGGGACTCCTCTATCACCCCTAAGTTCAGCATTTTCTGTACTTCCTCCCGTATTGCCTCCCGTCGAGCCTCTGGGATCCGATAGGGTTTTAACTTCACCCTTTCACCGGGCGGGGTAATGATGTCATGCTCTACCCCAGATGTTTGTCCCGGCAGCTCAGAGAATACCTCCTTGTTGCGAAGCACAAACTCCTTAACCTCCTGTTGTTGGGGTTGTGACAAGGTGGCTGCTATTCCAACCTCAGGAATCACGCAACCAGTTTGAGCTGGTGACCAAGTGTCTGCGACTAGGGACTCTCTATCCCTCCAGGCTTTCAACAGATTAACGTGATAGATCTGTTCGGGCTTTCGCCTTCCTGGTTGTCTGACCTTGTAATTCACTTCGCTCACTTTTTCCATTATCTCGTAGGGGCCTTGCCATTTGGCAAGGAATTTACTTTCAACCGTAGGGACAAGTACCAATATCCTATCCCCCGGGGAAAAGGTACGGGTCTTGGCTCCACGGTTGTACACTCTCTGCTGTGCCAACTGCGCTTGGGCCAAATGTTCCTTCACGATGGGCATTACCTGTGCAATTCGATCTTGCATCAGGGCGACATGCTCAATCACACTCCTGTGGGGAGAACTCTCACTTTCCCAAGTTTCCTTGGCAATATCCAACAGCCCTCTTGGGTGTCTCCCATACAGTAACTCAAAGGGGGAGAATCCCGTAGAGGATTGGGGCACCTCCCTAATAGCAAACATCAAATAAGGAAGTAAACAGTCCCAATCCTTTCCATCTCTATCCACCACTTTCTTCAACATTTGTTTTAGGGTTTTGTTGAATCTTTCAACCAGCCCATCGGTTTGGGGGTGATACACAGACGTACGCAATTGCGTCACTTTGAACAATTTACACAGCTCTTTCATAACCCGGGACATAAAGGGTGTACCTTGGTCCGTAAGCAGTTCTTTACAAATACCCACCCGGCTAAAAACAAGAGATAGCTCTTTGGCTATGGTCTTGGCCGAGGTATTTCGGAGAGGGATCGCTTCTGGATAACGGGTGGCATAGTCCATTATAACTAATATGTACTGGTGCCCCCTAGCGGACTTGATTATAGGACCTACCAAATCCATGGCGATCCTCTCAAACGGGACCTCAATGATGGGTAGAGGGACCAGCGGGCTACGGAAATGTGGCATCGGGGCCAACCTCTGACACACAGGGCAGGAGGAACAATAATTTTCTACGTCCTTCATCACCCCCGGCCAATAGAATCTCTGTAATACCCTCTCTCGGGTTTTCTCTGTCCCCAGATGACCTCCAAGAATGTGCCCATGGGCCAACTCCAACACCAACTTCCTGTAAGGTTTGGGCACCACAAGCTGCTCAACGGTTTCTTCTGCCCTTTTTGCCACCCGATACAGTAGGTCCTTCTCTACGCTGAAGTATGGGTAAGTGCAGGTATTATCTGGGTTCACTAACTCACCATCTATTTTCACTACGTTTTCCCGTGCCTTTATTAGGGCGGGGTCTTTCAACTGTTCTGTGGCAAAGTTTTCCCTGTGAACCTCAAGATCAGAAAACTCCACAGACGGTAGGTTTTCGTCTGAGGAGGTGGGCTCCTCTCCAGTTTCTTGAGTCTCCCCTGCCAATACTGATAAGGGAAATTCCGGAGAGTCCTCACCACTCTCAGGGGAGTTCTGGCTATCACATTCCTGGTAGATAGGGGCACCAGTGAGGGGCTCAGGATCATCCCACAGTTCCCAGAACTTCGGAAAATCCCTTCCCACAATGGCGTCATGCGGTAACTGAGATACTAAGCCCACTGGATGAGAGAGGGTACCTTTGGGGGTCTCGAAACACACTGTAGTCACTGGATACTCTCGGGTGTCCCCATGCACACAAATAACAGCTACCTTGCTATTCCCAGAGACCTCTGTTTTAACTAACTCAGCCTTTATCAGGGTCACAAGGCTACCTGAATCCAGCAATACCACAACATTTCTACCATTAACACACATTTTGCATAAATGTTTCTCAGTTCCTCGAATGGCAGTGCATGCGACTGTCGCACACAGCGACTGACGTCTGCCCGTCAGAAAGTCACACTGCATGGGTTCCTCCACAACCGGGCAATTGGCTGCAATATGTCCCGCTTGCCGGCAGCGGTAGCAAACGATCCTTCTTGCCGCCTCTTGAGCCGCTGATTTCCCAGGCTGTTCTCGCCAAACTTGGGGTAGAGCTCCCACCCTCTCACTCTCTCCACCCTCACCCCTTGGAATCCTCTTATCCGCCCCTGGGGATGGTCTGGTCTTAGGGTGGAAAGTCCGAGTGTCTCTGGAAGAGGCCGTCAGGTTCTCTGTAGCCAAGTATTTCTCCACACGATCCACAAGACCATCGGCCGTCTCTGGGTCTCCATGGCTTACCCACTTTTGGATGGCAGTAGGAAGAGCTCTCAAAAACCGATCCATTACAACACGTTCCACAATCTTTGGTGCGGACAAAGTCTCTGGCTGTAGCCACTTTCTGCTCAGGTGAATGAGATCATACATTTGAGACCTGGGGGGTTTTCCAAGCTGGAAAGTCCAGTTATGCACACGCTGAGCCCGGACAGCCTGGGTGACACCCAGCCTTGCCAATATTTCAGCTTTTAGCATCACATAGTCTTTTGCTTGGTTAGGCTCTAGGTCATAGTAAGCTTTCTGCGATTCACCAGTTAACAGAGGAGCCACCAGTCCAGCCCACTGCTCCTCAGGCCACTTTTCTCTTTCAGCGGTCCTTTCAAATGTGGTCAAAAATACCTCTGGATCATCCTCTCCAGTCATTTTTGTCAATAAACGACTCACCCCAAAGGACGCGGTATTAGTGGGACGGCTTTCCTCACTGGTCTGCGGACGTTGCTGCATTACTGCTTCCATCTGTTGTTGTAGTCTCTGCTCTTGCTTCTGCAACAGGTCTATGAAGCGGGCCTCAGATTGCTGCTGGGCTCGTTGCTGAGCCTCCAGACTCTGTTGCAAAGTTGCGTTTGTCTGCTGCTGGGCTGCAAGGCTCCTTTGCAAACCTGCATTTGTCTGCTGTTGATTGGCATTTGCTAGAGCCAGCTGCTTCAGTATCTCCTCCATGCTGGCTTAAAAAAAACTGCCACTGGTTCTCCACCAACTGTGAGGGGGTTAGCTCGGCAGCGGGTGTGTGTGACCCCCGGGATGGGCTCCCCACACAAAACAGGCCCAGCAAACGGAGGTTGTGGTTTTCAAAATCAAAAATGGTGCGGTTTATTTTCTATTTACAGTGACAAAACACAGCAAAGCAAAAGAAACATAACCAAAATAAATCCTGGTCAAGTTGACCTCTGACTAAACATACAGGTTTCCTAACTAACAACTGGGATCAGCCTAGTGCTGTCCTAGTCCCTAAGTCCCTGGTTTAGTAAAAGTCCAAACAAATAGCCACACAGGCTTTGCCTCACCGCACAGGGGTTCACTCTCCCTAGACAGTCCACACAGGTCTGGTTCCAGGCATGAGCTAACATCTAATGAAGCTGGGAGTTCTTATAGAGGCCTAAATGAGCTGACAAGGTTCAGCTGGTCTCCTCATCTCTGTCTGCACGACGCCCCACACTCTCCCTAGAGGTATGAGTCATCCATGAGCCCACTAGCCTTATACAACTCTCCACCTAGTTGTATAAGTCGGCGTAAAGCCTGAATCTGGGCGAAATATATCTACCCCCCTGGATGCAACCAGGTGACTTTACCTTCCTGCTGTCACAGTATTTACACGTATATAGCATACTATTTACTTTTCTTGTTTGTGTGAGTATACATGCATAATGTGTGTGTGTATACATTTTTTCCTTAGGAGTAATGCTGCTGGTCCTTCGAATACTACTTCGAATATTACTACCAATAATTTTAATTCTTTACTCTTCTATATGAAATTATGTATGTATTTAATTTTTATATATATCTATTTATTTATGAATTTTATGAATTTTATGTGTATGGACCTTTAGTGTAGTATTGCCCTATCGTGTATGCTTTTTAGTCCACTGGAGGCTTTTTATCATTATTATTTTGCAATATTTGGGCTATTATAGATGTAATAGTTTTGTAATCATTTGTTCCATACCCCCTTAGGGGGTCCCACCCACTGTGTGCACCTACAGCTTTCGTTCTTGTGTGTGTGGCCATGTTCTGAGAATCAATCAGCCAGCTCTGGTGTGTGCCCCCCCCCCTTTTTTTTTTTTTTTTGCATTTAGCTCCAGTATAGAGGTTCGTGCCATTTTCGTTCTTGGCCACTAGAGGGAGTGACGCCGTTTAGCTTGTCGCACCACTGGTTTGGCTATAGGCTCAAAGAGTAGCGGTGGGAGGCTCCTAGACGGACCGGAAGTGGCGGGTGGAATGCAAACATACCCGCACTGCCTGGTACCTTGGTTAGAGGTGTGTTGGGCATAGGGTAAGCGGAACTGACGTCTCGGCACAACCGGAAGTGCGGGTTGGAACGCAGGAGGCACCCGCACTTCCTGGTTGCTAGACAGTGTGCGTCCCAACGGATTTGCAGGGACGTTTGCTGTGATAAATACAGCTACCGCTCATGCCGCGTCAGGACGAACTGCCTTTGCTTCTGCTTTGGGGTAAGACCCTTCGGTTCCCACCGCCCTTTACTATGTATGCTGATATCTGCCTATGCCAATACCCCTCCTTACACACACCCCCCGTATATGGGGTGACTACATCTTAATAGGCCATGCCTATGGAGGACATACATTGCTGCACTGGTGGTCTGCATCACTAGAGGACTTAATGGTCCATTAATAGCCAGCATTTCTAGAGGGTAGTGATATGGTACCCACTCTTTTCTCCCATTCTCCTCAAAAACCCCCCCCCCGCCCTAGTTATTTTTGAACAGCCACTAGGGTGCCTTCTATTTGTGTGGGAGGGGGGCTAGTGGAAGGCCCACCCACATGGGTGGGGTCAGTTAGGAGTGGGAGGCGGGGTTTGCTAATTGGTGGTCACCTGAGCTGAGGCCTCTGCACATGTGCACACACATATAACGGAGGGTTCTGTGGGGGAGAGCTATCATGGACCATCTAGGCTCTGAGGAAAGGGGTGCGCCCCAGAAACGCGTCAGCTATCCAGTTGCCTGAAGTACTGTCCGACCCTCTCTGTCATCGAGTCCAGTCGGCAAGTGCCAAAGAATTTCCAGCTGATTTGTCCGATAAGCTTTTATTTAAGCTCCGTTTGTGAGTAAGATTACTGCTTTTTTATATTTTAAATAAAACGTCTAAGTGGTAATACACTAGGTCGGTGCGCCCTCCTTTTTTCTTTCTTTTTTCTACTTTCAGGCAATCCCTGAAAACTCAACTCTTCAAGGAAGCCTATCACATCTCCAACTAATCTTTTACCACTTCCATCAGCTCATTCCCCACAGTTACAACATTTTGTACCACCTGCCCCACCCTATTAGATTGTAAGCTCTTCTGAGCAGGGCCCTCTTAATCCTCTTGTATTTTATTGTATTATAACTGTATTGTCTCCCTTTTATATTGTAAAGCGCTGCGTAAACTGTTGGCGCTATATAAATCCTGTATGATAATAATAATAATAAAGTAAAAAAAAAGAAAAAGAAACAAAAACCGTCAGACTCGATGGACTACTCTGTATTTTTTTTTTTTTTTTTTTTTTTTATAAATTCTTTATTTTTCCTTTTTTTCACAAGTTTCACATTACAAATTATTAAATTTCATAACATTTACTTATTTCAACCAATACAGAAAAAGAAAATAAATTATTACAACTTGTAATTTCCCTATCTTCTAATTGCTTCATTAATTCCATTCACTTCTCTTTTCCTCTTTGATCTTTCTTTTCACCTTACTACCCACCCTCCTCCCTCCCCAGAAAACAACAAAAACAAAAAAGGGGAAAGAAAAACAAAAAACAAAAACAAATTGTCCTCTCCTCTCCCCCTACCCCCCCCCCCTACCCCCATCCCCCCCCCCTCTCCTCCTCTCTGTATTTCAAATAGGTTGTCCATATCGTCCGGTATCTCTCATCCTGATCTTTCATTGTCATCGTAAGGTTTTCTTGTATTTTATTGTATTATAACTGTATTGTCTCCCTTTTATATTGTATTGTCTCCCTTTTATATTTTAAAGCACTGTGTAAACTGTTGGCGCTATATAAATCCTGTATAATAATAATAATAATAATAATAATGTAAAAAAAAAAGAAACAAAAACCGGGCAGACTCGATGGACTACTCTGTATTTTTTCTGTCATCACTTTTTTTATGTTTATTTCACAGGTGCCTATAGTTATGTCCCATATTACTGAATTTGTATTGTTATTGAATCTGCTTGTAAGCAGGATAAAATAGCTAGTTAAGGGCTGACCTGGTCGGGAAGGTAGGAGTAATGCCTTTCCCATTTCTTTGGTCTTTTGGCGGGTTGTTCTCTTGGTTCGGTCCACTAAACCTGTGATATATAAATATGGGACAGTGGTCCGGTAAGAGAGATGCACCCCCCCAGAGTTGGAGCTTGGAAGTGTGGAGCCCAGAGCAACTAAGGGAGCCGACTGAGGTTGATTTGGGTTTGAGTTATCTCCAACAGCATGTTCCCGACAAAGGCCTAGCAGAGAGCTAAGACCAGTGATCATTAGGAAGAGAGAGGCGAATGACACCCACGAGGAGCAGTGCACGCGCAGAGCCCATGCAGGGTGCATGGTGGGGCCCACTTTGCTACTGGGGAGTAGTAATGGAAAGCGCTGGACATGTGAACAAGGCTTAGCATGTCCCTCCTAAATGCAGACTACAGAAAAGGTATACGTTGTCATGGGAACCCAAGAGTTAATTTAAGAATACTTGCTATGCAGGTGTACATAGTGTACGTTCATCTCTAAGAGTAGAGGCCTGCCTTAAGGTTGAGTATTCCCCCATGGCAGCCTCAGCCTGGTCCCAGGGCTTTAATGAATATAGCACAATGCAAAGGTACCCAGTGTGTAATAAAGTGACCAGGTAGAAGGTGCCTAGCATAGCCCAGAAGAATCCACACTGAGGTAGGCCTCTTGTGTGACCCTTGCTTGGTGCCCAACGAGGAGGGAAACATGGAGGATGTGACAAACAACTACCAACTACCTACCCTCCCTCCCTTCCCCCCTTCATGCTGTTTGTTAACCAGACTT
This sequence comes from Rana muscosa, assembly GCA_029206835.1. Taxonomy (NCBI): domain Eukaryota; kingdom Metazoa; phylum Chordata; class Amphibia; order Anura; family Ranidae; genus Rana; species Rana muscosa. The sequence goes on along the minus strand of JARGYO010005626.1, from coordinate 178,477,885 downwards.
ATTTTACAGGGCTTTGCATGTTCATTAAAGCAAATTGTTGGGTGTGCCGATGTTACTTGGGTCCAAAACAAGAGAATCCAAACAATCAAACAATCCATTGTATCCTCTTGGGGTAATGCTACATATTAAGGAAAATCAGAGTGATACATTTTAAAACACGCTCACAAAAGCCAAGACATTGTATTAATCCTTTGCATTTTAAGAACTAGACCCTTGGCATCCATCCAGGTCACTATGTCTGTGATCTGACCTTGCTTCTAAATTTGTCCCTTTTTTGTAGGTCTTAGGTACAGCACCTACATGAACCTAATGGGAAGTGAACTCCTGAATTTGGTAACAGTACCGTCCCATGTTGCTGTCCCTAAATGACTGGACCTATCAACATTTCCCGACCCCTTCTCATTCATATACCCCTCCCAGTTTCTCCAGATTGAGAAATGCGTGCACACACGTACATAATTACACATTAAACTTTTTAATAAAAGCTCTATTGAAAGTCAATGGCATCCTTAGCTACATATTAGTTTTTATGGAAATGTCATGGAGAGAATGTATATGCGCCCATTGTCCTTTCCATGCACCCCTAGCAGAAGTCATGCCAGAAAAATGTGAAAGGATTATATGCCTCTCTTGAATTACAATATCCTAATAGCAACACAGAAAAATGCTTTAGCAAGCTCCTTCTAGCGAGCCGCAATCATAGCTATTTTTCTCCTCTGTTTAGTACAGGCCGGAGAGCCGAGAGACACACAGCGGGATACCGTGATAGCACATTTGGATGCCATGAATCCCCAACAATGCATAAAGGTGATAAAAAGGCGAAGTGGCAAAGCAGAGAATTCTGTTTCTGTTGGAAATTTGTCACCTCGTCAGTGGACACTCATTACCTGTCTTGACACTTTCTCTCCATTACACATTCCATCAGAAGGTCATGGCACTGTCAGCAGATGCCTGTAATATAAAAGCTTGGAGAAATTTCAGTGTCAGGAAGGTGACATATCTGGAATCTTGGCTTCAACTTTTTCTCTTTTGATTTATTATTGAAGGGCATTAAAACAATGGAAAGAGAAGACCTGTTGCAGAAAGATTCAACAGACTTATCACAATTTTTGTTATCTGGTCACATCCTATATTGTGCAATCACAGGATTGAACCAGGGAATATTGGCATTTTTTATGCTATATTATTATTTTTTTATCAAAAGTGGAGTTTTCCTTTAAGACGTACGTTTGGCTGTTATGGCTTATTGTACTTTGCATGTCATGCTGTTATCTTTATTGATGAAACCCCTCCAAATGACCCTGTATCAAAGGCCTCTTTCACACTGAGGCGTTGAAAAAACGCTCAAAAATTATAGGATTTTGTACCTCTATTTTACCGCGATTTTACCGCGTTTTTACTGCGATCGCGGTAAAAATAGCGCTAACGCGTATGCAATTTTACCACGATTTTACCGCGTTCGCGCTAAAATTAGCGTGAACGCGCTAAAAACGCGGTAAAAATGCATAGGCGTTAGCGCTATTTTTTAACATAACGCTTATGCCTATGCGTTTTTACCGCGTTTTTACCGTGTTTTTACCGCGAATCCCATTCATTTCATTGGGGATAGGCGTTTTTACAGCGCTATTTTATGCGCCCTAAAGTTGCTCTAAAAAAGCTGTTTGCAGGATTTTTTTCAACGCCCAGCCAGCAAAACGCCTCAATGTGAAAGCCCTCAGAGATTTCACATTGAGAATGCTGGGGCAGGATTATTTCAGGCGTTATTACAGCGCTATTTTTACCGCGAAAACGCGGTAAAAACGCCTCAGTGTGAAAGGGGCCTTAGTGCGTAAAAAAAAATGCCAATATATGTACCCCAAAACAATGAAAATAAAATAGTACAAGTGCCTCCCTGTCAGACGGATCAGCCTGTAAATAGAATGGTGCAAGACAGACAGGATTGGCTTCTCAGGCTCTAGTAGACTTTAATTAAAGGAAGATGTTCAAGAAGACGTCACGTGTGACAAAAAATGTTGGGCGGGGCTACGTGCTGATGCCATCGCACTCCACGTGACCCCGTAAGTGCGGGTGTTTGTTCTCTCTTTGCCGGCAAATGATTTTATGTGTGTATACAAATTTTTCACATTTTAAGTAGCCATTTGGCTTTCCTTTTTTCAATATCCTCTGCCTTAATGGTATTACACTATTGGAGCTTCTTTTTTGTATGAACACCTTCTTCCCCATGATGATTGGGAGGTCCTGCTGCAAGGGGTGACTACTGTGAAGGATTCATCTGCCATCCCATTGCTCTTGGAAGCTAGGTTCTTGTTACCCCACAGAGGTTATTCTGTTTGCCTGTTTGAGCATCCTAGCGATAGGTAGTCCTGACCACCTGGTAATAGTCCCTGACTACTGTATGTGGTGTGCCTCAGAAAACCCTGCATCAAGTCACTTGGTGGAACATACACTTAGGCCACTTTCACACTGTGGCGCCTAAAAAACTGCCAGTAAAACACTGAGCGCTTTTGAAGCGCTTTTAAGGCTCTTTTGAATCGCTTTCAATTCATTTCAATGGAGAGGGGCATTTTTTCAGCGCACTGCCCCAGTGTGAAAGCAATCATTGATTTTAATGGAAATACGTTTTCAGGCGCTTTTTTTAGCGTGAAAGCGCCTGAAAAGCGCCTCAGTGTGAAAGTGGTCTTATTCTTATTCCTTTTTTCTTTTTACTAATAGGACTTATTTGTTGTTGTTATTATTATTATTAGACCCCTTTCACACTGGGGCGTTTTTCAGGCGCTTTTGGGCTGAAAATAGCGCTTGTAAAGTGCCTGAAAAATGGCTCCCCTGCAGTCTCACACTGAGGCGATGCGCTGGCAGGACGTTAAAAAAACTCCTGCAAGCAGCATCTTTGGAGCGGTGAAGGAGCGGTGTTCACACCGCTCCTCCACCACTCCTCCACCGCTCCTGCCCATTGAAATGAATGGGCAGCGTGGCCAAACCGGGTGTTTTTCAACCCTTTTTCGGCCGCTAGCGGGGGTTAAAAGCACCCCGCTAGCGGCCAAATACCTCCACAAAACCGAAGGCAAAGTGCTGCTAAAAATAGCTGCGCTTTACCGCCGACGCCACTGACGCCTCAGTGAGAAAGCGGCCTTAGTGATTTCATTATCTATGTAGCGGAGTCTCCTTTATGGCCCCTGGACTACGTTACCCAGAACCCCGTTTGGCACCCAGGGTGCATTGGGCCACCGCAGAGACTCATGGGTGGGGCTATATAAGAAGAGGGCGAGGCTAAGCTCGGCCTCTTTGGACACCGCGCTGCAAGCAATAGGACTCCCTGTGCGGATCTGCTGCTGTGTAAGGCCTGAAGCCTGGGCCTTGCATACCGACCAAAGAGCCTTCCACCCCACTGCGGAGCCTGGGTGGCATCTGTTCCTGCTCGAGTTTGCTGACGTCAGCTGGACCGGAGACCCGGCCGTTGGAGACACTGTGTGTGGATACACAGTGGTGGAAGCCCGGACTGGGATCGCGTCCAGAGTGGTGAGCGAGCACTTGCTCACTTCATTATCCTTTTACTTTGCTGGGCCTAGTGACTGCCTTGGTCCACCCTGTTACTTATTACCCCTTGGATTACAAATATTGTTTCCTAAAAGTGCACCACCGTTCAAGTTGCATGCGAAGAATTGTTCTCATCAGGGACTGAGTTTTAAACTGGGTCAGGCCTGACCAGGGTGGGGGCTAAAACTTTGTTGCTGCGCCATATTGCGCATAGGGAAAGAAGATAGTTGCACGTGGCGGGTGATCACTCTGCACTATCACTGAAGAATATGTTTATTGCTGCAGGGCTCTGCATGTATACTATGTGATGTGTTTAACTTTGAATCCTTATACCAAAATATAAATCCAGTTATATTTTATCACATTGGTATTAGTGTCATCTTTGCAGATAGTGGTTATCTATCAATACTGCCAGATTGTGTATAATCAGGTATAGACCGTTACAAGGTAACAATCCCTAGACTAACTGTGCCAGTGTGGGTTGAGTAGATTGCTGGGGGTTGGCGGTGCTGTATACAGGGCCCGAAACAAAACTCAGTGGCTCTCTTAACTGGGGGTAGCGCTACATCTATATTTTGCACTTTGCACTTCATGATGTTTCACTTGTTTTGTGTGTCATAGCATTATACGGTGGGCTCACATCCACAGACTAGCGCAATTTATTTTGTTTATCTAGTAGACTTTAAAAAGAAAAGGTAGCTGTTTACAAACACTGACTCCCTGGTTCAAAAATGTGAATGAGATTGATAAAATTTGGCTTCAGCTCCTGTTCTAGACCTGTGGAGAACTCAGACGCGTTTTGTCCTTTTCAGGGTTTAATCGTAGAGACCATAATTTCTACACTAGCCATTTTGTAATTTAATGTTATAAAAAGTTACCTTTCCACAAAGGTGGCTACACCATAAACTAAGCTTGTTTTCTGTATTCCGGTTCATTATGAATCCTATGATCTCACCGCCTAACTTTTCCGCTATTCTTAAGAAATTTGGCAGACATTTAGGCTTATATGTGAACTATCAGAAATTCAAGGTGCTTAATGTCTCTCTATTGGCGGACTTGCTCAAAACCAGTCAACGCACTTTCCCTTATTCAGGGGACCTAAACACCTTTTGACTTGGGTATCTACATAACCAGGTTGTATCACTCACACTATTAAAACAACCTACCTGCAAAATTACTTTTCTGGCTACTTAAGTCCCTTCCAAAGTACTATGCACATTGCGGTGTCAAGTCTTATGCCGCATACACACGGTCGGAATTTCTGACAACAAATGTTCGATGTGAGCTTGTTGTCGGAAAATCCGACCGTGTGTATGCTCCATCGGACATTTGCTGTCGGAATTTCCGACAACAAAAATTGCTCCCTAACTAAATCTACAAAATCTGGTCACACTCCATTCCCTCACAAAATGGGATGCAACAAAATATTCAGGTCTTTCTTTCACACACCTACCACAACTTTACTATCTCAAGAATATTCTGTTTACCCCAGGTCTTGACTGAATTTTAACCACTGTGCCGCTGCTAACGCTATCATTTTCCATTGTCTACCACGCAACAGGTGCCACCTTTTCCTGCCCTGCACCATAAGCTCAAATTACTGAACTCGGAATTCTTCAGATACCCCCTCCTGCCTCTACAGTCCAGATGGCCTCCACCGAACCAACTCTCACTTTTCTGAACAGATTTGTGATGAATAGGGATGAGCTTCGATTTCGAGTCAAACTCATGTTCGACTCGAACATTGCCTGTTCGCACGTTCTCCGAACAGCGAACAATTTGGGGTGTTCGCAGCAAATTCGAAAAGCCGCGGAACACCCTGTAAAAGTCTATGGGAGAAATCTAAAGTGCTATATTTAAAGGCTTATATGCAAGTTATTGTCATAAAAAGTGTTTGGGGACCTGGGTCCTGCCCCAGGGGACATGTATCAATGCAAAAAGAAGTTTTAAAAACGGCCGTTTTTTCGGGAGCAGTGATTTTAATAATGCTTAAAGCGAAACAATAAAAGTGAAATATTCCTTTAAATTTCATACCTGGGGGATGTATAGTATGCCTGTAAAGCAGCGCTTGTTTCCCGTGCTTATAACTGTCCCTGCACAAAGTGTCATTTCTGTAGGAAAAAAAGTAATTTAAAAAGCACTCGCGGCTATAATGAATTGTCGACTCCCAGCAATACAGAGAAAAGTCATTGATAAAAAAAAATGCTTGAATCCCAAATTCAATTACCAGGCCCTTCAGGTCTGGTATGGATGTCTGGTATGGATATTAAGGGGAACCCTGCATCAAATAAAGAAAAAATTACGTGGGGTTCCCCCCAAATATCCATACTAGACCCTTCAGTTCTGGTATGGATTTTAAGGGGAACTCAACCCCAAATTTAAAAAAAAATGGCGTGGAGTTTCCCCAAAAATCCATACCAGACCCTTTATCCGAGCACGCAACCTGGCAGGCCGCAGGAAAAGAGGGGGGGATGAGAGAGCGTCCCCCTCCTGAACCGTACCAGGCCACATGCCCTCAACATGGGGAGGATGTCCCCATGTTGATGGGGACAAGGGCCTCATCCCCACAACCCTTGTCCGGTGGTTGTGGGGGTCTGCGGGCGGGGGGCTTATTTTACACCGCGGAGGAAGTTAATCATCAGGTCCGCTCAGCCAATGACGTAGGCGGGGTCTGAGATACGAGGGCGCCCCCGCCCCCTCGTACCTCAGACCCCACCTACGTCATTGGCTGAGCGGACCTGATGGGGAACTTCCTCTGCAGTGTAGGTCCGCTCAGCCAATGACGTTTCGTGTGGAGTGGAGACTGCAGCGCTGGACATCGGATCACCGCGGGACACTGGATTACATTGCTGGAATGTTGTTTTTATTTTTTTATTTTTAATAAAGGACTTTTCCAAGGTGTCTGTGTTTTTTTTTTTACATTTTTTTACACTTTCTTTGTGAAATGGTAGGGGTACAATGTACCCCTTACCAATTCACATAGGGGGGTGGAGGGATCTGGGGGTCCCTTTTGTTAAAGGGGTCTTCCAGATTCCGATAAGCCCCCCGCCCGCAGACCCCCACAACCACTGGGAAAGGGTTGTGGGGATGAGGCCCTTGTCCCCATCAACATGGGGACATCCTCCCCATATTGAAGGCATGTGGCCTGGTACGGTTCAGGAGGGGGGGTTCTTTTTCTGCGGCCTGCCAGCTTGCGTGCTCGGATAAAGGGTCTGGTATGGATTTTTGGGGGAACTCTTTTTTATTTGGGGTGGAGTTCCCCTTAAAATCCATACCAGACCTGAAGAGTCTAGTATGGATATTTGGGGGGAACCCCACGTCATTTTTTTTTTAATTCTGATTTTACAGAATGTTTGTAAAATCATCTTTTCCTGCTTTTATCATTAGCTCACTGATTTTTTTTAGAAGTCTGCACGAAGATACAAGTAAAATTTGCATTCCCTGCAATAGGAATGTATTTTCAGTGAAATACTTCCGAAAGCTTGTCTTCCTAATGGGGTGCAGACTAGGGATGAGCTTCGAGTTCGAGTCGAACATGAGTTCGACTCGAACATTGCCTGTTCGCCAAACAGCGAACAATTTGGGGTGTTCGCGGCAAATTCGAAAAGCCGCGGAACGCCCTGTAAAAGTCTATGGGAAAAATCTAAAGTGCCAATTTTAAAGGCTTATATGCAAGTTATTGTCATAAAAAGTGTTTGGGGACCCGGGTCCTGCCCCAGGGGACATGTATCAATGCAATAATTTTTTTTTAAAACAGCCGTTTTTTCGGGAGCGGTGATTTTAATAATGCTTAAAGTGAAACAATAAAAGTGAAATATTCCTTTCAATTTCGTACCTGGGGGGTGTGTATAGTATGCCTGTAAAGTAGCGCTTGTTTCCCATGCTTAGAATTGTCCCTGCACAAAATGTTATTTCTGAAGGAAAAAAAGTCATTTAAAACTACCCGCGGCTATAATGAATTGCCGGTCTCGGCAATACAGAGAAAAGTCATTTAAAACATTATTAAAATCACTGCTCCCGAAAAAACGTCCGCTTTTAAAACGTTTTTTGCATTGATACATGTCCCCTGGGGCAGGACCTGGGTCCCCAAACACTTTTTATGACAATAACTTGCATATTAACCTTTAAAATGAGCACTTTTGATTTTTCATGTTCGTGTCCCATAGACTTTAACGGTGTTTGCACAAATTTTTTGCCTGTTTGCATGTTCTGTTGCGAACCGAACCCGGGGTGTTCGGCTCATCCCTAGTGCAGACACTGCAGCTTTCCCCATTTATAACCACCATGCGGTAGTTATACATATCACAGACCCTACTCTGCCTCCCAATCCAGAATCAGTCTGAAAATTAAAGATAGAAACTGATTAGTTTCCAAGAACAGCTGCTCCAGTCAGTAAATTTCTCTTCTATATAGTTTTTTTTTTTTTGTTAGTAAATATGAACCATCACAAATAAATATTCCTAATTCTTCTTTTTAACCAACAGGTGGAGCTTTAGAGTCTGTAGGAAAAAAGGCTTTTGATTACAGGCTCTGTGGCTCAATCAACAGTTTACAAAAATAAGTAGATGACCCAACAGCAGTGATCCATCCTTTTTCATATGTCATTAGTCTGAAGTTTCAGTCATTATCATTTAATATTATACAGGATTTATATAGCGCCAACAGTTTGTGCAGTGCTTTACAAAATGAAGGCCAACATTACAGTTACATTATAATTTGGTACAAGAGGAATCAGAGGGTCCTGCTCGTTAGAGCTTACAATCTAAGAGGCAGGGTCAGTTGATACAAAAGTTAATAGCTGTGGAGGATGAGCTGATGGAGAAAGTAAAACAGTGTATTAGTGTTAGAAGCATAATAGGCTTCTTTAAAGAGAAGGGTTTTCAGGGATCGTCTAAATATGGATAGATTAGGGGACAGTCGGACTGATTGGGGTAGGGAGTTCCAAAGGATGGGAGAAGCTCTTGAGAAATCCTGGAGGCGAGCATGGGAGGAGGTGACAAGGGAGCTAGTGAGCAGGAGGTCTTGGAAGGACCGAAAAGAGGGGCTTGGTTGGTATTTTGAGACTAGGGTAGTAATGAAGCTGGGGGCAGAGTTGTGGATGGCTTTTTAAATTATTGTTAGTACTTTGAATTTTATTTGCTGTGTGAGTGGAAGCCTGTGGAATTATACAACCTAAGCCACAAAGCAGGCAGCATCTGCTGTGTCAATCCTTTAGCTAACCCATAGTACTTTGAGAATCCTTTGTCATGTCATGTCATGTCATTAAATGGTGTGTCTTGTAGTCTGGGAGGCAGTAGTTATGGAGGCCTTTTTTTTAAAGTTCAGGCATCAATATAACATGTGCAGCTCTCTGAGTATATCATAACAGGAACTAACCTGTACAGAGTATAGAAAGTATTATTAACCGCTTGCAAACTGCCCCCTGAACATTTACGTCGTCAGAATGGCACAGACAGGCAAATGGGCGTATATATACGTCCCCTTTAAATTGCCGCCGTGTGGTCGCGCACGCGCTGCCGCCGGCGCACTCGCAACCCTGCCTTGAGCTCTGTGACCATGCCCGCGGGACCCGCGGACTCGATGTTCGCCGGTGTCCCGCGATCGTGTCACGGAGCTGAAGAACGGGGAGATGTCAGTGTAAACACAACATCTCCCCGTTCTGCCTAGTGACATGTCACTGATCGTCTGTTCCCTGTCATCGGGAACAGCGATCAGTGACGTGTCACGGCAAGCCACGCCCCCTAACAGTTAGAAGCACTCCCTAGGTCACACTTAATACCTTCAGCGCCCCCTACAGGCTAACCCCTTCACTGCCAGTGTAATTTTTACAGTAATCAGTGTATTTTTATAGCACTGATCGCTGTAAAAATTACAATGCTCCCAAAATGGTGTCAAAAGTGTCCGATGTGTCCGCCATAATGTCACAGTCACGATAAAAATCGCTGATCGCCGACCATTACTAGTAAAAAAAAAATATTAATAAAAATGCCATACAACTATCCCCTATTTTGTAGACGCTATAACTTTTGCGCAAACCAATCAAACGCTTATTGCGATTTTTTTTACCAAAAATATGTAGAAGAATACGTATCGGCCTAAACTGAGGAAAAAAAATTATTTTATATATTTTTTGGGGATATTTATTATAGCAAAAAGTAAAAAATATTGTTTTTTTTTCAAAATTGTCGCTCTATTTTTGTTTATAGCGCAAAAAATAAAAACCGCAGAGGTGATTAAATACCACCAAAAGAAAGCTCTATTTGTGGGAAAAAAAGGACGTGAATTTTGTTTGAGAGCCACTTTGCACGACCGCGCAATTGTCAGTTAAAGCGACGCAGTGCCTGGTCTTTGGCCAGCGAAATGGTCCGGGGCTTAAAGGGGTTGTAAAGGTTCGTTTTTTATTTTCTAAATAGGTTCCTTTAAGCTAGTGCATTGTTGGTTCACTTACCTTTTCCTTAGATTTCCCTTCTAAATATTTTTTTTCTTTGTTTTCTTTGTCTGAATTTCTCACTTCCTGTTCCTCCTCAGTAAGCTGTTCTGGCTGACTCCACACCACTCGGATGATGGTGTGAAGTTTAGTGAGGAGAAACAGGAAGTGAGAAATTCAGACAAAGAAAAAAAAACATTTAGAAGGGAAATCAAAGGAAAAGGTAAGTGAACCAACAATGCACTAGCTTAAAGGAACCTATTTAGAAAATAAAAAACAAACCTTTACAACCCCTTTAAGTGGTTAAAGGGGTTGTAAACCCTCACAGTTTTAAACCCTCATGTTTTTTTTTGTCAATCAAATCCAGTGACACGAGAGCCGGGGGGCCGAGGCCGAGTCCTGCTGGCTGTGTCCATTGACGCAGCAGCAGGACTAGGGAGCGCGGCCTCACGAGGGCCCCCATTGAATGCGGATCTCCTTGGGGAGCACTCGAGAAGAGGAGCCAGGAGTGCTGCAGGGGGACCCCTGAAAAGGAGGATCTTGGCCACTTTGTGCAAAACCCTTGCACAGAGGGGGTAAGTATAACATGTTTGTTATTTAAAAAAAAAAAAAAAAGCCTTACAATCACTTTAACTATACCAAGGTGATGTGAGTTCCCGGTCTCCAGTTTGGCTACAATCAATAGGAATAGGAAAGTGTCCTTCAACAAATGAAACTTGCTAAAAGTCCTGCCTAATAGACTCAAGACGACTGGCATTGCAGATGAGTCCATCAGATATTTCATAAGTGTAAGATTCTCATTGACTTTTCACACTAAGCAGATCGGAAAATTTGATCTTGTTTTAAAACGCCAGGTTTTTAAATGTAACTAGAGGTCCAGGCTGAAAATTGGTTTTAGATCAGCATGTGCCTGACATTTATCTTGTTGATATTTTGCAAGCTGCTGGTTTCAGAGTTGTATGACAGCAATATATATTTTAATACACATTGGTATGCCATGTAGTAGTTCAGCTGGTGATGCTTGTATAGATGCGTGTCTAGCCACTCTGTAGACATGGAAGAACTCTGTAGTAAATACTTTACGAGATTTCCCTGTAAGATTTGCAGTCTGGGCTTCTGTTAAATCTCTCAATCGCTCCATTTGCTTGGGGGTAATAAACTGGTGATTTCCTATACACCATATTTCTCTTTCTTAGAAAGAATTTAAAAACAGAAGAAATAAACTGTAGTCCATTGTCAGACGTGAGTTCCTTGGGATTAAGCTCCCTGCTGAAGACTGTGGAGAGAAATGTAATTACAATAGCAGATGTTTTATGTGAGACAAACACAATTTCTGAGCAATATACTGTAATAATCAACTAAAGGTATAGCAAATTGACAATCCACAGGTGTCTCTGTGAAAGGACCTACAATATCAATAGTAAGTGTCTCCCAGGCAGAATCAGAATATGGCACTGGATGGAGTGCCATTTGGGCAGAAAATTTGTCATGTCTCAAGATTGAATGGTCGTTAGTACTTGAAAATCCATGCTTGGCCACCAGTATAGGCACATAGTCTTGGAATCCATTCCTGGCCACTAGTATAGTTTGGTAGTCTTGGAATCTATGCCTGCCCACTAGTATAGTTTGGTAGTCTTGGAATCCATGCCTGACCACCAGTATAGTCACATAGTCTTGGAATCCATGCCTGACCACCAGTATAGTCACATAGTCTTGGAATCCATGCCTGGCCACTAGTATAGTTCGGTAGTCTTGGAATCTATGCCTGGCTACTAGTATAGTCACATAGTCTTGGAATCCATGCCTGACCACCAGTATAGTCACATAGTCTTCGAATCCATGCCTGGCCACTAGTATAGTTCGGTAGACTTGGAATCAATGCCTGGCCACTAGTAAAGTCACACAGTCTTGGAATCCATGCCTGACTACCAGTGTAGTCATATAGTCTTGTAATCCATGCCTGAACACCAGTATAATCACATAGTCTTGGACTCCATGTCTGACCACCAGTATAGTCATATAATCTTGGAATACATGCCTGGCCACTAGTATAGTCACGTAGTTTTGGAATCTTTGTCCAACCACCAGTATAGTCACATAGAGAGGAGGCCGTGCGGCCCTGGGTGGTCAACCCAGGGGCCTAGAGAGAGAGAGAGAAGCTGAACCCAGAGGTCCTGCAGAGCTGTCTGAAAGGGAGACACCAGGAAGGATCTGATTCTGCCTACTGTGAGTACAGATCTGTGTCTTTGGGGCTTGTCGAGCGAGGGCCACCCCTTTCTGCTAGAAGAGTCAGTGGACGGGTGTCAGTAAAGGGGGTGCTAGAGAGTGTCCTGATGATAATTTAGTGCATAAAGTTTGCTGCTAGTGAGAGCAAGAAGACTTAACCCTTCCATACATGTGACTGTATGGTCAAAGCAGTGTGACTGCTTCTTTTACCAATCAGGTGGGGCCAAGTGAGAGTGGTCCTTATTCTTTGTAAATAGTTCCGGTTGGAGAATCCCACTAACCCCTTCACCCATCCAAGTTCCAAAAAAAAAAAAAAAAAAAACACAAATACCCTGATCTGGAAAGTGAGTAACTGGGTGCAGCGGGAGAGGATGAATTGGAAATATTCTTTGGGAAAATTAAAATACCAATTCTTACTGAAGCAGAGAAAGAGGGAATGGAGGCTCCGATAACCCTTGAAGAAGTACAGTTAGCAGTTGCAGAGATGGCTAATCAGAAATCGCCTGGACCTGATGGTCTCCCTATAGAAACTTATAAATACTATGGGAAAGTGCTATTGCCGGTACTTCTTAAAACACTGAATTGGGCAAGGGAGGAGGGGGAATTGCCTAAATCGATGTCAGAAGCAATAATTATAGTTCTGCATAAGGAAGGGAAAGATCCACTAGAGACCTCATCCTATAGGCCCATCTCCCTGCTTTGCTCAGACGCTAAAATATTGGCTAAAATAATGGCAACTAGATTAAGCAAAATTATTTCAAGACTAATACATCAAGATCAAACTGGGTTTATCCCCAGTAGATCAACTAGTATGAATATTAGAAGGGTATTCCTTAACCTACAAACTCCAACACAGAATATGGGTACTAGGGCAGTTATGTCCTTAGATGTGGTCAAGGCATTCGATAGCTTGGAGTGGGGGTATATCTGGCATGTTCTAGGAGCATTTGGTTTTGGTCCATCAGTTATTAGATGGATAAAAATCCTGTATAGTGACCCAAGTGCAAAAATTAGAGTCAACAATGATTACTCAGGTAAGATTAAATTGGAGAGGGGCACAAGGCAGGGGTGTCCATTGTCACCCCTGCTTTTTGCACTAGCAATGGAGCCATTGGCCATAGCAATAAGAACGAATACAAAAATGAAAGGATTTGTGAGACCGACAGGAGAGGAGAGAATCGCATTATATGCGGATGATGTTCTTCTCTTCTTGGGGGACACAGATCATTCACTTAAGCAGGCCATGAGTATCTTTGCAGAGTTTGGTAGACTCTCAGGATTGGTTATAAATTGGGAAAAATCAGCCCTGATGCCGGTGGACCCGATTGCCAATCAAACCTCAGTAGAAATACCCCAATTAGAATTGGTGGATACAATGAAATACCTGGGAATACATATAACAATTGACCCAAACAAATATATAAATAACAACATAGTTCCCCTCCTGTCTAAATTTAAAAACAAAATTCAAATATGGCGGCGGCTCCCACTGTCCGTTGCAGGGAGATGTAACCTGATCAAAATGCTGTGGATGCCACAATTGTTATATGTATTGCATAATACACCAACATGGATACATAAGAAATGGTTTAGGAAAATTGACACACAATTTAGAGAATTACCGGTAATATGGAAGGGAGGCCAAGCGAGGATAGGACTACAGACCCTGCAACTATCAACAAGGGAGGGAGGTATGGCGGTACCACACCCACGGTGTTACTTCCTGGCAGCACAACTGCAGCATATAGGAATGAGACCAGAGCTGGGAGGAGATACAAATGGGCGGTTGATGACAATGGGGTCACCCCACAAGCTGGTGATGGAGGCATTGGAGGCAAACTCATTTTTATACAAATCCCCTACGGTTAAGATGGTAATAAAGGTGTGGAAAGCTGTGAAAGCAATAGGGGGATTAGAAGGAGAGACAGAATATACACCCCTTTGGGATAATAGTAATCCTCAGGAGTTGGAGCGGATGGGGAAAATTAAGGAATGGGAAGGGAAGGGGATAACTAGGCTGGCCCAGTTGTATGAGGGAAAAATCCTAAAAACTTTTGCTACACTTAGAGAGGAATATGATGTCCCTAAACACACATTTTATAGATATCTTCAAATCAGACATGCATTAAATATGCAGTTTGATAGACCGGGACCAGCCTGGCACAAATCCCCCATCTTTCAGAGATTGGGCAATCAGAGTGAGACCGGGGGCCGTATATCCGAAATATGCCCACATCTATGCAAAGGAAGTATCATAGCTCCAGAACATCTCAAAAGCAAAGGGAAATGGGAGGAAGATCTAGGGCCCATATCAGAGGGGCAATGGAAAAAGGTACTAGAGAGCGGACACCTTATATCTGTTTCACCGGCTCAGAAGTTTTCATTTTTAATGCTACTACATAGGACATACTATACACCAAAAAGGCTGTTTGAGTTTGGATGGAGAACAGATGCAGGGTGTCCCAGATGCCAGGATACAGGGGACCTGATACATATGCTATGGAGGTGCCCAAAATTATTTAGGTACTGGACAGGGGTACTGGATAGCATAAATAGGACATATATGACAACAATAGAAATGGACCCTAGAATGCGTATCCTGGGATTAGGGGAAGGAACAAGCAAAGCAACTAATATAACAAAAGAAGTGCTTAGATCCTTTTTTGCGAAAGAAAATTGATAGCGCAAAGATGGCAGGCAGAAGACCCCCCCTCAGTGAGAGAATGGGCTAATACAGTCACTGCAACAATATGGAAGGAGAAGGTAGTATATATCAAGAGAGGGAACACCAGAGAGTTTGAAAAGGTGTGGAACCTGTGGTTGGAAAAAATAGGGATACCCCTGTAAAGCGGAGAACGAGAGAAAAAAAAAGAAGAGAGGAGAGAAAGAGAAAAGAAAGAGAGTAAGAAGAACGGTATAAGGAAAATAAACGAAAATAAAAATAAACTTTGAATAATGTGTAAAAATGGAAGAAAGGAAAATAGGAAAAAACCTAATATGAGAAATAGTAAAGGGGGAGGGGGAAGGAGGGAGGGATGAGGGTCAACAGAGTGAAAATTACATTGATAACATTTTGCTAATTTTTTATTGTGAAAAATAAATATATATAAGTATGTACAATGTTAATTTGAATATGCAAGAAAATTAATAAAGAGAATATAAATAAAAAAAAGAGAGAGAGAGAGAGAAGCTGAACCCAGAGGTCCTGCAGAGCTGTCTGAAGGGGAGACACCAGGAAGGATCTGATTCTGCCTACTGTGAGTACAGATCTGTGTCTTTGGGGCTTGTCGAGCGAGGGCCACCCCTTTCTGCTAGAAGAGTCAGTGGACGGGTGTCAGTAAAGGGGGTGCTAGAGAGTGTCCTGATGATAATTTAGTGCATAAAGTTTGCTGCTAGTGAGAGCAAGAAGACTTAACCCTTCCATACATGTGACTGTATGGTCAAAGCAGTGTGACTGCTTCTTCTACCAATCAGGTGGGGCCAAGTGAGAGTGGTCCTTATTCTTTGTGAATAGTTCCGGTTGGAGAATCCCACTAACCCCTTCACCCATCCAAGTTCCAAAAAAAAAAAAAAAAAAAAACACAAATACCCTGGTCTGGAAAGTGAGTAACGAGCAAGCAAGAGTAAGAGTGGGACAAGTTGGAACTCCTAGCAACCAAGCGGGAACCCCTAGCAACGAAGTGGGAAACCCTGTACAACCAAGTGGGAAACCCTCAGCAACTAAGTGGGAACTATAAGAAACCAGCTGCAGGTAACCAGAGAGAGGCCCATGAAGTCAACACTCAGCAAGCCCTACGGGGACAGTGCTACATTTAAATTCAGGGGTTTCCAAACTATGGCCCATGGGCTAAATCTGTCCTACTGAAAGATCTGGCCCTCTGATATAAGAGGGGACTCTGATAGGCTGAGATCTGAGGAAAATGCGGAAGCATTAAAACGCGTCATCAACACGAGCCCGACCCGACCTGACATCACTTCCTGTCGCCGAGTACCGCTTGCACTCCAGGCTGACACGCACACCGCCGTGTAGAGAGTCTCGGCTCTGCCGGCCCTTCAACGAGACCGACCACGCTCTCTTTACTACATCTATGGACACTATCCCACCGGACGGACCTGTGCCGGAGCAGATACAACTACAGGCAACCCCGGACCACAGAGTGACTTCCCCCTGAAGGACTCTATGCACATCATTCTATGTGCTGTTTTATCCACTGTTCTGTGAGTAGCCATTTGGCTGATCTTTTATCAATTAAAATGATATATTAACATACTGCACTTAGTAGGCGCATTTTTCTTTTCCTTTTTTTCGACTCTGATAGGCACCCTGGTGTAAGTAGGGGAATCTAATGGGGATTCTGATGTAAGTGGGTGGGGGGGGGCACTTATGTAAGGGTAACTCCAATGTAAAGGGGAACTTTTATGGACCTATTATATAAGGGGGACTGATGAGTTAAAGTTTTTGTGGAACTTCTTTGGTTTGTCTTCCTAAAGTTTTTATCTGTTCTAAATAGGGTTGTTCCGATACCACTTTCTTAAGACCGAGTACCGATACTTTTTTTCAAGTACTCACAGATTCCGATACTTTTTTTTATGTCATGTGACAGTGGCACATGTGTCAGTAATTTTTTTTTTTTTTTTACAATTTTTTTTTTTTGCAATTTCTTGTTATGTTTTTTTACAATGCTTTATTTTATTTAATTTTTTGTTGAGGGGGGGGGGGGGGTGGATGGTGTCAGTGTGTTTTTTAATTACATTTTTATTATTTTTTACAATTATCTTTTTTTTTATTATTTATTGCAATTTTTTTCTTTTCTTTTTTTAGCCTTGTTGGGGGGCTTTGGTGAGTTATCAGGGGTCTTAACAGACCTCTGACATCTCCCCTTTGAGACAGAGAAAGGGACTAAGGACACAGATTCCCCAGTCCATTTCTCAGCTGCACTGAAAATGAATGGACAGGAGACAGAGGCTCCTCTCCATTCATAAACTGAAGCATCGTAGGTTACAATGTTTCAGTTATATGAATGGACAGAGTCAGTGATCACTGACTCTGTTCATTCGGTAAAGGAAGGAGACGGGTTTAGCGGCTCCTACCTCCGCTCTCCATCCTGACAGATCGAGGACAGAAGGGGTGGAGGAGGATAAGGAGCACGGAGGGGGACAGCAGCAGAACGAAGGGGGACACGGAGCGCGAAGGGGGAGAGCAGTAGAACGGAGGGTGACACCGAGCGCGGAGGGGGGACAGCAGTAGAATGGAGGAGAAACGGAGCGCGAAGGGGGAGGGCAGCAGAACCAAGGGTGACATGGAGTGCGGAGGGGAACAGCAGCAGAATGGAGGGGGACACAGAGCACGGAGGGGGAGAGCAGCAGAACGGAGGAGGACAGCAGCAGCACAGAGGGGGGACACGGAGCACGGAGGGGGAGAGCAGCACGGAGGGGGAACTGGAGGAGGATACAGGGACAGTCAGCGGTGATCGGTGCGGCTTTGGGGGGAATTACAAGCAACGATCACCACTGTATAGATTTCACTAAAGCAGCTGAAAGGGGGGGTGGGGGTCCGGGGAGAAGCTGTCAGGCTTTATTGAAATCTATACAGGGAGATCGGTGCTTGTAACTCCCCCCGCCACAACGATCATCCCTGACTGCCCAGGTATCGGGTGAAGCATCGGAGCATTTGCCCCTAGTACAAGTACTCAGGTAAATGCTTGGTATCGGTACTGATACCAATACTAGTATCGGTATCGGGACAATCCTAGTTCTAAATCATATCATGCTGATTACAAAAATGAATCATTATTTTAATTTGATTATTTCATTTATCAAACAGATTTTTTTTCCCACCTGTGAATGTCTGTAAAATATACTGAAAAGTTTGGAGACTCTTACTTTAACTCAATCAGCTATCCTCTTGGTAAGGGTTACACAGATATTACTGTATAATGTTTTCCACTTTGCAGGAATGTATGGAAAACTATTCCAGAGTAGGGATGAGCTTCGTGTTCGAGTCGAACATACGTTCGACTCGAACATCGGCTGTTCGATCGTTCGACGAAGATCGAACGATTTGGGCCGTTCGCGCCAAATTCGAGTGACGCGAACGGCCCACAATGCACTACGCCATCGCAGTGTCATCCAGGCGCTGTGATTGGCCAAGCATGCACTGTGACCCCGCATGCTTGGCCAATCACAGCGCCGGCAGCGAGGAGAGCAATGATTGGCCACAGGCAGGATGCCTGTGGCCAATTATTGCTGAGGGTGTTTAGTACACGCCCCACACTATAAAAGGCCGCCAGCACGGCGGCCTAGTGTAGTGTGTTCCGGAGCAGGGATAGAGCAGCATAGGCAGGGACAGTGACTGTTATTTCTTTCTTGCTTAACCTGGATTCCTTTAGTTTAGGGAAAGAGAAGGATAGGTAGGGAGAGTGTCAGTGTGTTTTGTGCTTGTGCTATAGTGTGCTTAAAAAAAACATTTATTCTAGGGACAGAAAACTGTAGGTAGGGACAGTGTCAGTTTCTTTCACTCTGCAAGTCCTTGTTTCCAGGGACCTGGAAGGACAGTGAGTGAATTGTCCTTGTGCTTGTGCTTAAAAAAACATTTATTCTAGGGACAGAAAACTGTAGGTAGGGAGAGTGTCAGTTTCTTTCACTCTGCAAGTCCTTGTTTCCAGGGACCTGGAAGGACAGTGAGTGAATTGTCCTTGTGCTATATTGTGCTTAAAAAAAACATTTATTCTAGGGACAGAAAACTGTAGGTAGGGAGAGTGTCAGTTTATTTCACTCTGCAAGTCCTTGTTTCCAGGGACCTGTAAGGACAGTGAGTGAATTGTCCTTGTGCTATATTGTGATTAAAAAAAACATTTTTTCTAGGGACAGAAAACTGTAGGTAGGGAGAGTGTTTTTTTTCTTTCACTCTGCAAGTCCTTGTTTCCAGGGACCTGGAAGGACAGTGAGTGAATTCTCCTTGTGCTATATTGTGCTTAAAAAAAACATTAATTCTAGGGACAGAAAACTGTAGGTAGGGAGAGTGTCAGTTTATTTCACTCTGCAAGTCCTTGTTTCCAGGGACCTGTAAGGACAGTGAGTGAATTGTCCTTGTGCTATATTGTGATTAAAAAAAACATTTTTTCTAGGGACAGAAAACTGTAGGTAGGGAGAGTGTTTTTTTTCTTTCACTCTGCAAGTCCTTGTTTCCAGGGACCTGTAAGGACAGTGAGTGAATTGTCCTTGTGCTATATTGTGCTTAAAAAAAACATTTATTCTAGGGACAGAAAACTGTAGGTAGGGAGAGTGTCAGTTTATTTCACTCTGCAAGTCCTTGTTTCCAGGGACCTGTAAGGACAGTGAGTGAATTGTCCTTGTGCTATATTGTGATTAAAAAAAACATTTTTTCTAGGGACAGAAAACTGTAGGTAGGGAGAGTGTTTTTTTTCTTTCACTCTGCAAGTCCTTGTTTCCAGGGACCTGTAAGGACAGTGAGTGAATTGTCCTTGTGCTATATTGTGATTAAAAAAAACATTTTTTCTAGGGACAGAAAACTGTAGGTAGGGAGAGTGTTTTTTTTCTTTCACTCTGCAAGTCCTTGTTTCCAGGGACCTGTAAGGACAGTGAGTGAATTGTCCTTGTGCTATATTGTGCTTAAAAAAAACATTTATTCTAGGGACAGAAAACTGTAGGTAGGGAGAGTGTCAGTTTATTTCACTCTGCAAGTCCTTGTTTCCAGGGACCTGTAAGGACAGTGAGTGAATTGTTCTTGTGCTATATTGTGATTAAAAAAAACATTTTTTCTAGGGACAGAAAACTGTAGGTAGGGAGAGTGTTTTTTTTCTTTCACTCTGCAAGTCCTTGTTTCCAGGGACCTGTAAGGACAGTGAGTGAATTGTCCTTGTGCTATATTGTGCTTAAAAAAAACATTTATTCTAGGGACAGAAAACTGTAGGTAGGGAGAGTGTCAGTTTATTTCACTCTGCAAGTCCTTGTTTCCAGGGACCTGTAAGGACAGTGAGTGAATTGTCCTTGTGCTATATTGTGATTAAAAAAAACATTAATTCTAGGGACAGAAAACTGTAGGTAGGGAGAGTGTCAGTTTATTTCACTCTGCAAGTCCTTGTTTCCAGGGACCTGTAAGGACAGTGAGTGAATTGTTCTTGTGCTATATTGTGATTAAAAAAAACATTTTTTCTAGGGACAGAAAACTGTAGGTAGGGAGAGTGTTTTTTTTCTTTCACTCTGCAAGTCCTTGTTTCCAGGGACCTGTAAGGACAGTGAGTGAATTGTCCTTGTGCTATATTGTGCTTAAAAAAAACATTTATTCTAGGGACAGAAAACTGTAGGTAGGGAGAGTGTCAGTTTATTTCACTCTGCAAGTCCTTGTTTCCAGGGACCTGTAAGGACAGTGAGTGAATTGTCCTTGTGCTATATTGTGATTAAAAAAAACATTAATTCTAGGGACAGAAAACTGTAGGTAGGGAGAGTGTCAGTTTATTTCACTCTGCAAGTCCTTGTTTCCAGGGACCTGTAAGGACAGTGAGTGAATTGTCCTTGTGCTATATTGTGATTAAAAAAAACATTTTTTCTAGGGACAGAAAACTAGGTAGGGAGAGTGTTTTTTTTCTTTCACTCTGCAAGTCCTTGTTTCCAGGGACCTGTAAGGACAGTGAGTGAATTGTCCTTGTGCTATATTGTGCTTAAAAAAAACATTTATTCTAGGGACAGAAAACTGTAGGTAGGGAGAGTGTCAGTTTCTTTCACTGTGAAAGTCCTTGTTTCAAGGGACAGAGAAGGACACCTGAAGGTAGCCCTTATTGCTTTTTTCCCATCTCCCTGCAGGCCATCTATTAGAATGTCTGGAAGGCAAACAAGGAGAGGCAGACAGTCAGGAGGCAATAAAAGAGGGCAAGCAGGCTCTGTGTCTGGGGGCAACAGTGCTGGTCGTGGACGCGGTGCATTGTCATCAGCACATGGCCATGGGACACGCTTGTCCTTCTTTTCGGCAGCTGGACATGTTGAGCCACATCATGCCGAAGACTTGGTAGAGTGGATGACCAAGCCCTCCTCCTCCTCCTCATCCTCTCTCACCCAGGCTCAGGGTACTGGAAAAGCAGCTGCCAAAGCGTCGTCTTCCCTGGTATCAATGTCAGACAAATCATCAGTCACTCCTTCCCTAGACCCACCATGTCCTCCTCCTGAGGAGTCCCCCGAACTGTTTCAGCACAGTGTTG
Organism: Rana muscosa; assembly: GCA_029206835.1. Classification (NCBI taxonomy): domain Eukaryota; kingdom Metazoa; phylum Chordata; class Amphibia; order Anura; family Ranidae; genus Rana; species Rana muscosa. The sequence continues at coordinate 178,456,483 of JARGYO010005626.1, read as the reverse complement.
GGTACATGCTCCAGGAGGATGCCCAGCGTTTCGAAGGGTCTGATGATGAAACCCAGCTAGAGGAAGGCAGTAGCGTGAGAGCAGACAGAGGGGATGCTCAAGAAGGACACCAATCTGGCAGTCATGTTCCAGCAGCTGCAGCATACTGCCAGATTGGCTCCAGTGATGAGGAGGGAGGGGATGATGAGGTCACTGACTCCACGTGGGTGCCTAATAGGAGAGAGGAGGAGGAGGAGGATGAGGAGGAGGCACATCTCCAACGAGGCAGGATGCCCTTTGGTGGCCAGCGTAAGGGCAGTACACCGACGGAATCACACCGCAGAGCTCCGCCTGTGCAGGGCGCTGCCTCTGCCCGTCATTCAAAAAGTTCTTTGGTGTGGGCCTTTTTTGAGGCTAGTGCATCAGATCGCACAGCTGCTGTTTGCAACATATGTCTCAAGCGTATATCGCGTGGCCAAAACATCAGCCGCTTGGGTACCACATGCCTGACCAGACATATGTTGACCTGCCATGCAGCTCGTTGGCAAGCCTACCTCAAAGACCCACACCAAAGAACAAAGCGGACCTCTCCTTGCACCGCATCAGCTGGGATCTCCAACCCCACTATAACTTCAGTCCTCTCTGAAACATGCACTGAGAGGAATGAAGGTGTAGAATTAGGTGTGTCACAGCCAAGTACTTGCGGCCACTCTGCTAGCAGTACACCGACGTCCGATTCTAGCAGGCAAATTTCCCTGCCCCAGCTGCTGGACCGTCGAAAGAAGTTCACTCCCAGCCATCCACATGCCCAGCGGTTGAATGCTAGCTTGGCTAAATTGCTAGCGCTTCAACTGCTGCCTTTTCAGTTGGTAGACTCGGCCCCCTTCCGTGAGTTTGTGCAATGTGCGGTTCCTCAGTGGCAGGTTCCCAAACGCCACTTTTTCTCACGGAAGGCTATTCCGGCTCTCTACCGGCATGTGGAAGGCAATGTCTTGGCCTCGCTGGACAGGGCGGTCAGCGGTAAGGTACATATTACCGCTGACTCATGGTCCAGCAGGCATGGACAGGGACGTTACCTTTCTTTCACGGCCCATTGGGTCACTCTTTTGGCAGCTGGGAAGGATGCAGGACAAGGTGCAGTAGTGTTGGAGGTTGTCCCACCGCCACGCCTCCAAAATGCTACTACTGGTTGTGACACACCTCTCTCCTCCACCCCCTCCTCTTCTTCTTCCTCCATGGCCTCTTCCTGTGGTTTGTCCTATGAACCAGTGGTGCTCCGTAGCCGTTCACGGGGCTACGCAAGTACGCAGGCAAAAAGATGCCATGCCGTGCTTGCGCTGGTGTGTTTGGGGGACAGAAGCCACACTGGGGCAGAGGTCCTGTCTGCTCTGCAGGGCCAGGCCGAGAGGTGGTTGACGCCACGCCAGCTTAAGCCAGGAATGGTGGTTTGCGACAATGGCACCAACCTCCTCTCCGCCCTCCGACAGGGACAACTGACCCATGTGCCCTGTGTGGCTCACGTCCTTAACCTGGTGGTGCAGCGGTTCTTGGGCAGGTACCCGGGCTTACAGGATGTCCTGAGGCAGGCCAGGAAAGTCTGTGTGCATTTCCGCAGATCTTATAATGCCAGTGCTCGCCTGGCTGAGCTGCAAAAGGAGTTGAACCTGCCCAAGAACCGCCTTATATGTGACATGCCCACCAGGTGGAACTCAACGTTGGCCATGCTGCAGCGGCTGCACACGCAGCAGAGGGCCATCAATGAGTACCTGTGCGACTACGGCACCAGGACAGGGTCAGGGGAGCTTGGTTTTTTTTCTCCACGCCAGTGGGGCATGATCAGGGATGCATGCACTGTCCTGGCACCATTTGAGGAGGCCACGAGGATGGTGAGCAGTGACAGCGCATGCATCAGTGACACTGTACCTCTTGTCCACCTGTTGGAGCACACGCTGCGTGGAATAATGGACAGGGCACTTGAGGCAGAACAGAGGCAGGAAGAGGAGGACTTCCTTGCCTCTCAAGGCCCCCTTTACCCAGACAGTGTTCCTTCTGTCCCACCCATCGCACAGGAAGAGGAGGAGGAGGAGGAGGAGGAGGAGGAGGATTGTGTCAGCATGGAGGTGGAGGCTGGCACTCAGCATCATCAGCAGCAGTCTTTTAGGGATGATTTACAGTCCCAAGAAACCAGTGGACTTGTACGTGGCTGGGAGGAGGTGGCTGCGGATCATGTCGTCCTTAGTGACCCAGAGGACTCCGGAGCGAATGCCTCAGCAAACCTACGCTGCATGGCCTCCCTGATCCTGCAAAGTCTGCGGAAGGATCCTCGTATTCTCGGATCAAGAAGAGGGACCATTACTGGCTGGCCACTCTCCTTGATCCACGGTACAAGGGTAAGGTTGCGGACCTTATGTTACCGTCGCAGAGGGAGCAGAGGATGAGACAACTCCGGGAGGCCTTGCAGAAAGGTCTGTGCAACGCGTTCCCAGAGACTGGGAGGTTACAAACTCCTGGTCCTGGACAACGAGTTGCTGAGGCTTCGGCCAGTCAAAGAAGGAGCGGTGGGGAAGGTGGCCGTCTGACCGATGCGTTCAGACAATTCTTTAGTCCGCAGCCCCAAAGTATGATCGGTTCCAGCAACCATCGCCAGCGTCTGATAAACATGGTGCAGGAATATCTAGGGGCAAGGTCAGACTTGGACACCTTTCCCACCGAAAATCCTCTGGCTTACTGGGTCTTGAGGATGGATCACTGGCCAGAGCTTGCACAGTATGCAATTGAGCTACTGGCCTGTCCTGCATCCAGCGTTCTTTCGGAACGCACATTCAGTGCTGCTGGAGGATTTGTCACGGATCACAGGGTGCGCCTGTCCACCGACTCGGTTGATCGACTGACTTTCATCAAGATGAACCAGTCTTGGATCACCACCAGCTACCACACACCTGATGCTGATATAACAGACTAATTGATTTTAACATGTCACATCCCTTCAAGACTGATGCTGATGCTGAGTGCCTGTGCTGTTATGTTGACTGGCTATCCTCCTCCTCCGAGTCCTCAATGATACGATTGATGATGATAGCTTGGAAGATCATTTTTGTTTATGGGTGCCGCCACCAGTGGCTAAGGCCCAATTTTTCAGCCCCTGTTTTACAGGGGCGTGTAATTACAATTTTTTTAGCAATAATTTGCCATAGGGCTCATTGCTGTGCTCCAAGTACAGTATCTGTGAGGGGTTGGAGTGTTGTGGCACCAGTGCCTAAGGCCCAATTTTTCAGCCCCTGTTTAACAGGGGCGTGTCATTACAATTTTTGAAGCAATACTTTGCAACAGGGCTCATTGCTGTGCTCCAAGTACAGTATCTGTGAGGGGTTGTAGTGTTGTGCCACCAGTGCCTAAGGCCCAATTTTTCAGCCCCTGTTCAACAGGGGCATGCAATTACAATTCTTGATCTAATAATTCACAGCAGGGTCCATTGCTGCACCCACCAAGAGTAACTCTGAGGGCTTACAGTCTTGTGGCAACGCCACCACCACCACCACCACCACCACGAAAGGCCCAATTTTTCAGCCCCTGTTCAAAAGGGGCATGTAATTACAATTCTTGATCTAATAATTCACAGCAGGGCCCATTGCTGCACCCACCAAGAGTAACTGTCAGGGCTTACAGTGTTGTGGCACCAGCACCACCATCAAAGCCCCAATTTTTACTACCACTGTTCAACAATTATATGTAATTAAAATTCCTGATATAATAGTTGACAGCAGGGCGTTCCAGCACCAACCAAGAGTAACTGAGTGCTTACAGTGTTGTGCCAACACCAACAACTAAGGGGCCTATTTCTGCAGAGTATATACGGCAGGTCCCTACTTTCAAACATCCAACTTACAAACGACTCCTACTTGCAAACGAAAGAAGACAACAGGAAGTGAGAGGAAATCTACCCCTAGAAAGGAAAATTCTCTCCTGTAAGAATAAATATGGGAGAAAGGGGTCTCATCTGTACTGATGCTTTATCAGCAATCCTTGTTTCATGAAAAACACCACATTTCAAAAACAGTTGTCATTGGGACGGAAAGTGAGGTGAAATGTTCTGAACAGGGGCACAGACAGCAAAACAAATGTTACAGGGGTGATAACCCTTACCTATGTTTCCCAAAAAGTTTAAAAATAGATTTTTGGGCTGGAGCTACACTTCAACAATGTACCTGTTCAAAATTACAAACAGATTCTACATAAGAACAAACCTACAGTCCCTGTCTTGTATGCACCGCCTGTATAGGGCTGTTCAGAGTATATAGGGCCTTTTTTATTTTATGTGCGGGGTTCCCCTTAATATCCATACAAGACCCAAAGGGGCTGGTAATGGGCTGGGGTAGGGGGGGGGTCATGGGGTAGCTATGCCATTTTTCTTAAAGAATTTCATCCATATTACCGGGACCAGACATTACATTAAAGCCGCAAGCAGTTTTAAATGGCTTTTTTTTCCTTTAGAAGTGTCATTTTGTGCAGGGACAGTTCTAAACACGGGAAACACGTGGCACTTCACAGGCATACTTTAGACACCCCCCAGGTACGATATTTAAAGGAATATTTGACTTTTTTTTTTTCACTTTATGCATCATTAAAATGACTGCTCCCGAAAAACGACCGTTTTTAAAACTTCTTTTTGCATTGATACATGTCCCCTGGTGCACAACCCGGGTTCCCAAACCCTATTTATGACAATAACATGCATAATAGTTGTTATAATTAGCACTTTAGAATTCGAACGTTCGCATCCATTGTATTTAATAGGGTTCTAATGTTCGTTCGAACTTTCGGTCCGTTCGCGGGTTCTGGTGCGAACCGAACCCGGGGGTGTTCGGCTCATCACTATTCCAGAGATGAGCACCAGGAAGAAAGAGCAGACCTGCAGATAAAAAGTACATGCGTTCAAAGTTAACATTTACTTTTGCGTAGCTTGGTCCTTCAGATTGAGGGATTTTCTGATAAGCAACGAATAGTGAGTAGTTCTCTTGGTGACTGGTTAGTAAAAATGAGATTTGTTGGCAATGTTATTAAAGCGGTAGTGAACCCATCCTGTTAAGTTTCCCCCATATTATTCATTCTAAACTAGTTGCTCTGTGTAGATCTACATTCTTCCTTTCTGTGCAATCGGTCCTGGTTTGATTAATGACGTCATTGGTGAATGCGCATTTAGTCCCATGTTTCCGGCAAGCTCTTTGTGCCGGAAAAATGGTGTTTACATTCTGGGGCTATGACATTTCCTTTGCCTGGCGTCAGCCCCAACATCCCGCGAGACTAGATTCCCATTGACAAGCTGAGCTTTAACTCCATGTGACTCGCTACGTCACAGGGGTTGATAAGGCGGCGAGCACAACAGATCAGATTGGCCAAGCGTGGTTGTCATGGTAGCCCCACAACAAAAACGAGGCTTGGATTGATAAGATCTGCGCACACGCGAGATTATGACCTTTGAGAGGGAGTAAGAGCAGAAGTTATAATGCTATTGGATGAAGAAGACAAGAGTCAATATGGCTGCGGCTGCAACAGAGAAGAAGCTTTTACAAAAACAATGTTTATTCAAGTAAAAAACGTTATGTATGATTTGACATGTCGGCACAACGATTCACAAGAACTATTTACATTGAATTATATGAAATTTAGGAACGAAGCATTATGCCCTGTACACACGATCGGTCTTACCGATGAAAAAAGTCAGATGGACTTTCTTCATCGAACAAACCGATCGTGTATGGGCCCCATCTGTCTTTTTTCCATTGGTGAGAAAAAATAGAACATGTTTTAAATTTATCCGATGGAAAAAAAAACGATAGCATATTCCGATCGTCTGTGTGGAACTCCATCGGAGAATAAACCCACGCATGCTCAGAATCAAGTCGACGCATGCTCAGAAGCATTGAACTTAATTTTTCTCGGCTCGTTGGAGTGTTTTACGTCACGGCGTTTGGGACGGTCGAATTTTTGACTGATGGTGTGTAGGCAAGACTGATGGAAGTCAGCTTCATCGGAATTCTGATGGAAAAATCCATCAGATTTGAATCCATAGGAAATTTGATCGTGTGTACAGGGCTTTAGATTTTACTACTGCTTTAATATTAATAAGGTAACAAAAATAGTATGTTTTCCCAACCAAAAAAGGTGGAAAGCATATCTCCTCCTTCTATCCATTCCTTTCGATAAGTGAAATGGTTGCTGTATACATATCTGAACAGTCGGGTCCAAAAGGAACTCCAAAGTGGATGTATGGTTAACAGGGATGAGCCGAACACCCCCCTGTTCGGTTCGCACCAGAACCTGCGAACAGACAAAATGTTCGTGTGAACTTTAGAACCCTATTAAATACAATGGACTCGAACGTTCAAAATCTAAAGTGTTAATTATAAAGGCTAATATGCAAGTTATTGTCCTAAAAAGTGTTTGGGGACCCGGGTCCTGCCCCAGGGGACATGTATCAATGCAAAAAAAAGTTTTAAAAACAGCCGTTTTTTCGGGAGCAGTGATTTTAATAATGCTTAAAATGAAAAAATAAAAGTGAAATATTCCTTTAAATTTCGTACCTGGGGGGTGTGTATGATATGCATGTAAAGTGGCGCATGTTTCCCGTGCTTAGAACTGTCCCTGCAAAAAATTTCATTTTTGAAAGAAAAAAAGTCATTTAAAACTGACTCGCGGCTATTAATGAATTGTCGGCTCCCGGCAATACAAACAAAAGTCATTGATAAAAAAAAAAAAAAAAAAGCGCGGGGGTTCCCCAGAATTCAATTACCAGGCCCTTCAGGTCTGGAATGGATATTAAGGGGAACCCCGCCGCAAATTAAAAAAAAAATTAACGTGGGGTTCCCCCAAATATCCATTCCAGGCCCTTTGGATCTGGCATGGATTTTAAGGGGAACTCCACCCCAAATTTTTAAAAAAATGGCGTGGAGTCCCCCTAAAAATCCATACCAGACCCCTTATCCGAGCACGCAACCTGGCCGGCCGCAGGGGAAAAGGGGGGGACAAGAGAGCGGCCCCCCTCCCTCCTGAACCGTACCAGGCTCCCGAAAAAAAGGCCGTTTTTAAAACTTATTTTTGCATTGATACATGTCCCCTGGGGCAGGACCCCGGTCCCCAAACACTTTTTAGGACAATAACTTGCATATAAGCCTTTATAATTAGCACTTTAGATTTCTCCCATAGATTTTTTGAATTTGCCACGAACACCCCAATTTGTTCGATGTTCGGCGAACGGGCGAACAGGCAATGTTCGAGTCGAACATGAATTCGACTCGAACTCGAAGCTCATCCCTAATGGTTAATGATATGCAGACACATAAAGGTGCTTGCGTAGCCACCCTGCCCTAAGCTATTTAAATTTTGCGTTTTCCTAAAGCGGTAGTCAACTTCAGCTGAATTGATGGTTTGGCTTTTTTGGGTCTCTCCTGGGCTCTAGTTAGTTTCTGCGTGCTGCCAGTAGATATTACTGGTACCTCTGACAACTAATCAGGGCAAAGAATATTTATTTTCCTGCAGTGGTGGACACTATATATATATATATATATATATATATATATATATATATATATATATATATATATATATATATTTAAAAAAAAATGTATTATTATATTATATATTTTTTATTCATTAGAATTTTTTCCATGACTATGGACTAAACCACTTGTTAATTTTGTCACACCTCATTTGGCAACTAATGCTTGGCCAGCGAGTTTTCATTGCACATTGTTTGACCACTGAGTCCATCACTCATCTCCCATTTCTGAGGGAGTATCATTTATTTGCTACAAGGACACTTTCTTATATAAATATTTTATTTGTTTGATCCCATTAGGAGGCTCCTCCTCCATCTTTCTCACGGTTGGGTTGTATCTATATGTTCACCTATTCACTTATTATTTACTCAAGTTTTTAGTGAGGTTTGCACTTATTTTTCACATATGGTTATCAAATTTCACTGTATACCCTGTGACCTTTGTTTTATTAACTTTACCTGTGAATTGGGTTAGGTTTTGTCCCACCATCAACTTTCTGCATTTATCCGTAATTGTCTATTTTAGTCAGTGGTCAGCCCACCTTTAATTTGGACGCCATTTAGGTCCTACAGGCAGCGTTTCTCTGTAGCATTCACCCCTGTCCTCACGGGATAGTCCCAGGCTTAGCCTGCTGTGGGCTTACTTCTTTAGACCCCTTGGTCGCACAAGGGCAGGTAGCGCCAACACCCCCATTTTATCTTTATTTTCAAAGAATATTTATATCTCTCTGGCCTACCATTAGGAGATTTATGGTTAGTGGTGCAGGTTGGGAGAGGGTATGCATATTCAGGATTGATCTTGGAAAGAATGTTTTCCCCTAGGCCTCCTGTTTGGGGGACGGGTGTAGTTGGTTGCCAGATACTCTCAGGCATGCTGCCCGAGGAGGGTAATCATGTGACCAAGCAGAGGTCTGAGCCTGTGGCCTAATCTGTGTAACATGGGGATTGATGTACCATAGAGGAACTCGAGGCATCTTGATGGGTTGGAGAAGCTGAATTGAAGCTGGGACCTTAATGGAATATGGTTACTTTTCTCTTGGGTTTCAGTAGCTGGACAGTATCATACGTAGCATCCAGGAGCTAAATTCAGAGACTGCTGAAGTGGCTTCAAAGGGGTTGTAAAGGTTCGTTTTTTATTTTCTAAATAGGTTCCCTTAAGCTAGTGCATTGTTGGTTCACTTACCTTTTCCTTCGATTTCCCTTCTAAAATTTTTTTTCTTTGTCTGAATTTCTCACTTCCTGTTCCTCCTCAGTAAGCTTGCCCCCATCATCCGAGCCGTTCTGGCTGGGGGTTAGTCAGTGTGCTCGCCCCCTCCCTTGAGACTACATCCCTGAGGGGAGACATTGAACACAGCGTCTGCTCACTGCCTACTCTTCCACAAAACTTTGTCCATTCCACCTTCCCAGCACTCTTTGTGCTGCATCCTCTTTCCCACAATCTGTCCGCTCCATCTCCCCCATGTTTGACACTTAATTTTCTGTCCATTCTGTCTGTTGCGTTTTCTGCTCACTCTTCCCCGAAACATTGTTCATTCCCCCTTCCCAGCACTCTTTGTGCTCCATCCTTTCCAACCCTACTATTCTTATCACTCTGTACACCTCATCCCCCCCACACTCCATCTTCCCAACATTCTTTGCACGCCATCTTCCCCAATACTCTGTTTTCTCCATGTTCCCATAACTCTGTCCATTCTGCTTCCTGCCCATTCTCTCTTCCATTTTTTTCTGCTACATCTTGTGCATACTTTGCCTATTTTTCATCATTCCTTTGTATGCATGTAGCTCTACCACCAAAGAAGCTGCTTGGTAATTTTGGGTTCTCTGTTCTGCGTCTTGACTCCAAGAATAGGGTGACCAGACATCCCTGGTTTCCGGGGACAGTCCCCAGATTGAGGACACTGTCTCCGGACCACGTCTGTCCCTGGTTTTGTCCCCGGATTGGATTTGAACAGGGGCTGGGGCAATTTCAAAGACAGTCAGTGCAGAATAAAAAAAAAAAATCTGAATTACACACCCCTGCTCCGCCGCTCCTACTAGCTTAAGAAGGTGTATTTTTTCCATTATCTGTGCCCCTTTCTGATGATCATGTGCTGGTCGGAGCGGAGGGAATATTTCTTCAATTTTGGGTGCATGCCCATTCAGCTCCGCTCGCATGTTCTTCTGCCTTGGCTCAAGTACCGGCCAGCCGCCTGCCTGCTTATCTCCTTGCCTTCCCTGGTGGAGTGATCTTCCTCCGCTCCCCACCCAGTAGTAGCCGGGGCCCGGAGAGTAAGACTCGACAGGCTGTGAGGCAAGTGGCGGCGACGACGAGCAGAGAGTCGCTGATTGCCACCATTACTAGTAAAAAATAAATTAAAAAATATGTCCCTGGATTTCATTTTAAAAATCTGGTCACCTTATCCAAGAAGACCCAACGACACAGCAGCAGTTGTCCCTTTGGTTTAGGTGTCCACTCATTCTGGGTTTCCTGAGCGACTCCGGTCTATAGCACAGCAAAGTCTGTATCCTAGCAGTGGCTCTGTCCCTCCACATGCCTCTGTACTCTCTGGTGAAACTTTGCCCACACGGTGAAGGGCTCTCCAATGGCTCAGTCTCTTTCTCTCCAGAAAGGCCTCTCCACAACAAGTTCATCACTAGCTCTTCCTGTATGCACACTGCCCCTCTGGTTGGGCAAATCCTGCTTTCTCCTCCTCTGAGTTTGCATATCTTCAGCCAAAATCCCAGTAAACCAGTTGCAAACTGCCATGTGTATATATATATTAGGGCTGTGGAAATTAACTATTAATTCCTTGATTAATCGATTAATTGCTTTGATCGATCAAAATTATTTTGATCAATCAAAATTTGATCAAAATTCTTTGGGCTTGCCGTCTCCATCTGAATGGCTCCTTTGCTGTGCCTTCATATCTGCATGCCGGCAGGACCTTACTATCTGCCACATGCAAGGGCTGTTACATTTCCCTCTATCAACCTGGGATTCTACAGCCATCCACTGGGAGTTGTGATAGTTCCCTTCACAGGACATCTACATGCCGACGGACTGATGTTAGCCCCTTCTCATCTGGATTCAGCAGTGGTATCGTTGTACACATTTTTATACCAGTATCATACTTAGCTACATGTTTTTATGACTGCTTTTGCTACCATAGATTTTATCTCCAGTGCAATATTTATTTTGTTACCTACTTGAAGACTATAAAAGTTTTAATGCTATTCCCATCGAGCGCTGCCTTTGTGTGTTTTTTGTATCCTGCTATCGATTTTTCCAGTGGTTGGTAGCTGCACTGGGAATCCACCTGCAAGGAGATCAGCTAAAAGTAGTTGGATATCTATGTGCGTTATAATTAATCGAAATTAGTCGATTAATCGATAAAAAAAAAAATCGAACATGAAAATTTTAATCAGTAACAGCCCTAATATATATATATACTATACATATTGCGGTTGGCAAGTGGTTAAAGTGGAACTAAACCCATTGATTTAGCAGTTTCAAAAAAGAGTTACATTCCTGGCATGTGCCGGCAATGTTACTGTCACATTGGTGCCATTGGTTGTGCTGTCAACCAAACTGCCAAACCATTAAAGCGGTAGTAAACCCGCAGATTTTTTTTTAACCTGTAAGGCAAAAGGCATAATGAGCTAGTATGCACCGCATACTAGCTCATTATAAAACACTTACCTTAGAACGAGGCGTCGCAGGTGATCTCGGTCCACGCCGAGAGAGCGGACATTTTCCCTCGGCGTGTCTTCCAGGTATCGGGGCTCCGGGGCTGTGAGTGGCCGGAGCCGCGATGTCATCACTCCCGGCAAGGTTCGGCGTCTGCCGAGCTTTCAGCCAAGAAACTCAGGAGCGCATGCGCCGCTGATGTCAGCGGCTCATTGTAAGGGGAATATCTCCTAAACCATACAGGTTTAGGCGATATTCTTTTTACCTACAGGTAAGCCTTATTGTAGGCTTACCTGTAGGTAAAACAAAAAAAAAGGGTATACAACCACTTTAAATGGCTGGAGTCATAACTGACCACATGTGCAGCATCATGGCAGTTGAAGATGGCGAAGAAGATGGCAGATTCCTTGGTTGAAAATTATTAGAAGGTTTAGTTCCGCTTTAAGCAGCAAGTCAGTGTATCTAGCTTTGGAGTTCTCTTCTACCAGATACAACCATCCAATTCATTGAGAACAATTAGCAATACCCTGCAAAAACACTGACCCAACCACATAAGCAATACGGGAAAAAAAAGAACATACACTGCTTTTGTTTTGTGCATTTTTTATTTCAAGCAGCAATTGGGCATTTGGAACAAACCGTAACCAAAAATGACAATAAACAGCTTTACATGAAATTGCCTTCATGTTCCGGCGAGCGCCCTGATTATCAGGAGCGGCAGTTCACGCTGATAAATAGAAGAGTTTTCAACCTATTAAGGTCACCAGCACTGTATGTGCCGTCCTAAGAAACAGCTTATAACTACAGAAGAGGAAAAGTGAATTAATGATCCCGTAGGCCAGCAAGGTTAAGTGGATAAACATACTACATAAATAATAGAAAAAGACAACTCTGAGGTTTTCTTTTTTTAATCACAAAGTGTGTGATGGCCCTTATGAACACTAAAATAAACAGATTTAGATTTTTATGGATTTTCAGATTAAACTAAATTGCATGCATGCTGAATAATGTGTCAGAGTAAGATTTACAGGTATTTATCTCTCATAGAGATTACATTCCCCCCAACATACTTTATATTACCAAAAGTATTGGGACGCCTGCCTTTACATGCACATGAAATTCAATGGCATCCCAGTCTGTAGGGTTCAATATTGCGTTGGCCCACCCTTCGCAGCTATAACAGCTTCAAATCTTCTGGGAAGACTGTTCACAAGGTTTAGAAGTGTGTCTATTGGAATTTTTGACCATTCTTCCAGACGTGCATTTGTGAGGTCAGGCACTGATGTTGGATGAGAAGGCCTGTCTCGCAGTCTCCACTCTAATTCACCCCAAAGGTGTTCTATCAGGTTGAGGTCAGGACTCTGTGTAGGCCAGTCAAGTTCCATAGCTACCAACTGTCCCTGATTTTGAGGGACTGTCCCTCATTCTGAACAATGTCCCTCTGTCCCTCTTTCCTCCTCATTTTTTCCCTAATTTTGGTCTGATATATATAGTTATATAGTATATAAAATGCACTACTTATTTATCAAAAAGTGTTTTACTGGGCTAAACCTTTCATCCAATTTCTAAACTGCTGCACTTGTAAATTCCAAAGACCAATATAAAGGAATAGTAGTGGTAAAATGTCAGGTCACCTGAAGCCAGGTGACAGATGCACACCGTTGGGGTCAGGAGTGCACCACTAAGGTAGTGAACCCTATGGCTGACTAATGCGGATGGAACTCTGGGTGGTTAAGGAAGGCAGGTCCACTGGAGCACAAACAGGGATCCCACAGGGAGCTAGAGCCTAAGATTCCCCAGGGCATGGAGTCTAAGATCCAGCAGGTGTTCACCAGAGCCTCTAGTGGTGAGGATGGACTGGGCTGCAACTGAAACAAGGTCGCGGCCCCCAGAGGACCTAAGCTCACGCTCACAGTAGGCTATAGAGGATAGAGAGGAAGCAGCAGGTCAGGATACAAGAGATAGTGAGGGGATAAGCCAAAGGTCGGGGCGTCTAGCAGACAAGGATAAACAAAGGACACGCCAAAGGTCAAGGTCACAAGCAGACAGGGATAGTCGAGAACAAGCCAAGATCGGTAAAACAGAGACAGACGTAGCACTCGGCAGGCAGGAACCCAAACACATAATAGCTTAACAATCAACGTTGATCAGCATGGCTGGCTTGCAGTGCACAGGTTAATATAGTGTTCCCTGATAGGGCCTGGAGTGGAACCATGCTTAGAGGAGAGATTACTTAAGCAGCCAGGTGAGAGTGTCTGGCCTCTTAATCTGAGCACATGGAGAGGTAAGCTGAGAGACAAACATTACTGCATAACCATGACAGTACCCCCCTCTTATGGGCCCTCCCCCGCCTGGGCCCAGGCTTAAAGGCAAATCTCGGATGAAACCTCCTCAAAAGACGAGGTGCAACGACCTCAGATGCAGCAATCCAAGACACCTCCTCAGGACCAAACCCTCTCCAATGCACAAGGGACTGAAGAATGCCTCTGCAGAGCTGAGAATCCAGAACTTGACTAACCTCATACTTTAGATTATCCTCAGAGACCAGAACCGAGGTAGGGAGAGGACGAGAGGATTTATTGAGGACCAAAGGATTTTTAGGAATAAGCAAGGGCATGAAAGGATCAACAGGAATCTGAGGAGGGACCCCCAGACCCTTAAAGATGAACTGGACATCAAGCACAGGACCATCAGACTGGGAAAAGGTCAGTGGAACCCTGAGGTCAGGTTGGTAAGAAGGTGACATGTCACAGGAGTCAAGCTGAATAGCTGAAAGACCAGCAGAATGCAGAGAGCACTGAAAAAAAGGTTGAAAACCCCACCTGGCCGAATGAGGCAGTCTATCCAAAGGATGGATCGAGCCCCTTAGACAGGTTTGAATGGACGTAATAGTATTAGGGTGAGGCGAGGTTGCAGAAGGTCCTGAACAAGAAAAAGTAGGAGGCTCACTGGGCATGGGCTGGACTGGCATAACTGGTGCAGAGGCCGATTGAATAGCACAGTCAGGTGTAGCGACTACCTGAATCGCATCGCAGGGCGTAGCGACTGCAGAACTTGCAGACAAGTTAGCCTGGCTATGAGTCCAAGGGTGTTTAGGAACAGACAAAGGTAAATGGTTATGCAAACTGGAGTGAATGATCGGCTCAGGTTCACAGGTGGGCTCCTCATCCAGAGTGCCACATGACCTAGAGAGTGCATCAGCCTGATTATTGCAGGACACATCCCAGAAATCACTATATGCAGTAGGAAGAGCAAAAGATACTGGGATGGTAGCAACAGGAAGTTTCTCTTTTGGGGCAACCTTGGGTAGGCAGGACTAGGAAAAGGAGGAACCCCAAGCCAGGATCTGTCCAGCAGTCCAGTCAATGTGTGGAGAGTGGAGCCGTAACCAAGGAAGACCCAAAACGATAGGAGTTGGGGCCTTAGGTAAGATAAGGAAGGATATCCACTCCTGGTGGAGTGTCCCTACCGACATCTTAACAGGGAGGGTCTGGAAGTGGATAGGACCCCCTGGGAGAACAGTGCCATGAATCGCCAAGACCACCAATGGCGTGGTAAGAGGCAAAAGGGTAAGTCTCATGGAAGATGCGATTTCCCAGTCCATGAAATTGCCAGCGGCTCCGAAATCCAGATATGCCGAGACCGAATGAGAAGAAGTGAAAACATGAAGGAACACAGAAAGAAGAAGACGAGACGGTGAAGATGATATTTCTGGGTCCAATACTCCACCTTCCAGGTGTATTGGACCCAAGCGTTTTTCCGGGCGAAGAAGGCAATTGTCACGAAAATGACATTTGCCCCGACAGTAGAGACACAGGCCCGGAGTTCTACGCTTAGCACATTCCTCGGGGGATAGCCTGGTCCGACTCAGCTGCATGGGTTCCTCAGCTGGCAGGAGATGCTCCATGGGTCGAAGAGAGGGGAGCTCAGGCTGACTAAAGACCAAGGAGTGCCGGCGTCGCTTTTCTAGGGTCCTTTCCTGAAAACGAATATCGATCTGGTTACACAAGGAGATAACTTTGTCCAGATCAGTGGGGATGGTTCTTCCTGCTAATTAATTCTTCACTCTATCAGAAAGACCATGCAAAAAGTTTGCGACTAAGGCCTCATTGTTCCAGTTCAACTCAGCCGTCAGTATGCGGAAATTAAGAGCATACTGTCACACTAAAGTAGACTCTTTGTGAAGACGTAAAAGGGCGATGGCCGCTGAAGAGACACGAAGATATTCTGAAAAAGTTTCAAGAAGTCAGACAGGCTAGAAACCACAGGATTATTCAGATCCCACAGAGGGGCTGCCCAGACTAAAGCTTCACCGAAGAGGAGGAAGATGATATAGGCTACCTTTGCCCGATCAGACAGAAAGTTTTGAGGCTGGAGCTCAAAATGAATAGTGCATTGGCGGAGGAACCCCCTGCAGGCCTTGGAGTCCCCAGAGAAACGGGATGGAGCTGGCAGTTGTAGTGAATGTGTGGCTGCCACTGCGACTGGAATAGGTGCAGTCGCTGATTGTGCTTGAGGTTGCTGACTCGTTGTTCCCAAGGAGACCTGAAGCTGCTCGAAGCGAAAGGCAGATCCTGGAGGAATCGCATCACCTGAGTCTGATTCGATTCCTGGGTCTCAAGTCTGCGGACTATGCCCTGTAATGGATTATCTATGGAAAGCAGCACTTCAGCCGGGTCCATGGCTGATCAAACTGTCAGGTCACCTGAAGCCAGGTGACAGATGCACACAGTTGGGGTCAGGAGTGCACCGCTAAAGTAGTGAACCCTATGGCTGACTGCTGCGGATGGAACTCTGGGTGGTTAAGGAAGGCAGGTCCACTGGAGCACAAACAGGGATCCCACAGGGAGCTTGAGCCTAAGATTCCCCAGGGCGCGGAGTCTAAGATCCAGCAGGTGTTCACCAGAGCCTCTAGTGGTGAGGATGGACTGGGCTGCAACTGGATCCAGGTCGCAGCCCCCAGAGGCTCACGCTCGCAGTAGGCTATAGAGGATAGAGGGGAAGCAGCAGGTCAAGATACAAGAGATAGTGAGGGGATAAGCCAAAGGTCGGGGCATCTAGCAGACAAGGATAAACAAATGACACCCCAAAGGTCAAGGTCACAAGCAGACAGGGATAGTCGAGAACAAGCCAAGATCGGTAAAACAGAGACAAACGTAGCACACGGAAAGCAGGAACCCAAACACATAATAGCTTAACAAACAACATTGATCAGCACGGCTGGCTTGCAGTGCACAGGTTAATATAGTGTTCCCTGACAGGGGTGGAGCCATGCTTAGAGGAGAGATTACTTAAGCAGCCAGGTGAGAGTGGCTGGCCTCTTAATCTGAGCACATGGAGATGTAAGCTGAGAGACAAACATTACTGCATAACCATGACATAAAAAAGCATTTGTGGGTTTAACAAAATAATTTTTTGTATAATTCTCCTTTAAGGAGGGCGTGGCAGGGGGTGTGTCCTATGCCTACATACTTTTGCTAATAGGTGTCATTCCCATCTCAGAACGTTGGGAGGTATGAAGTTCCTCCACCCCAATCTCGCTCATCCATGTCTCTATGGACTGTGCTTTGTGCACTGGTGAGCAGTCATGTTGGAACAGGAAGGAGCCATCCCCAAACTGTTTCCACAAAGTTGGGAACATGAATATGTCCAAATCATTTGGTGGAGGGAGGATTATGGTGTGGGGTTGTTTTTCAGGGGTTTGGCTTGGCCCCTTAGTTTCAGTGAAGGAAATTCTTTAGGCGCTAGCATAACAAGACATTTTGGACAATCTCATGCTCGCAACTTTGTGGGAACAGTTTGGGGATGGCCCCTTCCTGTTCCAACATGACTGCACACCAATGCACAAAACAAGGTCCATAAAGACATGGATGAGCGAGTTTTGGGTGGAGGAACTAGACTGGCCTGCACAGAGTCCTGATCTCAACCCGATAGAACACCTTTGGGATGAATAAGAGTGGAGACTGCGAGCCAGGCCTTCTCGCCCAACATCAGTGACTGACCTCACAAATGCACTGTTGGAGGAATGGTCTAACTCTCTCATAGACACACTCCTGAACCTTGTGGACAGCTTGCCCAGAAGAGTTGAAACTGTCATAGCTGCAAAGGGTGGGCCAACTTAACATTGAACCCTACGGACTTAGACTGGGATGCCATTAAAGTTCATGTGCGTGTAAAGGCAGGTGTCCCAATACTTTTGACAATATAGTTTATATATAAAGCATTTTTTAATACCTTGGATTTTTTTAAATCAGCGCCATTGGCAACCGAGTAAACCACAACGTCACTTCCAGGTTACTACATCGGAAACTCAATCAAAGCCGTTTTGTCTGGGACTCCGGCCAGCCAGCGGACGAGCTGCATCAGTTGTTATCACCAGAAAGCCGACTGACAGCTCTTAAAAAACGCAGATGCAGGCTTCATTCCGGTACAACCACTTCCTCAAAGCGACTTACAGGTATATTGTTTTGCGTGAAGTGGATAACTATAATAAAACTAGAGTTAACCTATAGAAAATACAACGGGGTATCAGGCAGATCTATAGGTAATGTCGGCAACCCCCACCCTGCATCATATACTGAAGCTAGTTAAAATAAAAGCACTGAATATAAAAGTACAAATAGACTATAAAAACTATAAAACACTTCATGTCACCTGAGAAACACTATTACTTTATGAACGAGATAGTAAAGTAAACGCACAAAAATAGAGACATAAAATATGTATTTTGCTTTTTAAGAAGAGCTTAATAAAATATAAGGCTACTTTCACACTGAGGCGTTGAAAAAACGCCTATTTAACGCCTAGCGTTATTGCCGCGCTTTTCCCACGTTAGCGCTAAAATTAGCGCTGACGCGCAAGCGTTTTTGCCGAGTTTTTGAAGTGTTTGCGTTAGCTTTAAAACCCACCCCAATTACATCACATCCTGTACACTTCCTGGTATTTCGTGGGTGAAGAGACTGAAGGAAGAGAAAATGGAGTTTACTGAGCTACTGTTACTTTTTGTGCTAATGTTTTGGGAACATACCCTGAAACAGAGGCAGGAACGTCGCTATTGGATCCATCCCATCCTCCAAACACACTCCTCAAAAGGACAATTTGTGTTGCTCTATCAGAACTTGAGAGAGCACCCCCAAAAGTTCAAAAATTACACACGGATGAGCATGGCAACGTAAGTGATAATATACTATCACATTGAGACTGTTCTCAAAATCCCCAATCCACAACTCTAACCCTAATCCCACTTCTACTAGCCTCAAACCCTTAACCCTAATCCCACTTCTACTAGCCTCAAACCCCTAACCCATTAACCCTAATCCCACTTCTACTAGCCTCAAACCCTTAACCCTAATCCCACTTCTACTAGCCTCAAATCCCTAACCCTTAACCCTAATCCCACTTCTACTAGCCTCAAACCCTTAACCCTAATCCCACTTCTACTAGCCTCAAACCCTTAACCCTAATCCCACTTCTCCTAGCCTAAAACCCTTAACCCTAATCCCACTTCTACTAGCCTCAAACCCCTAACCCTAATCCCACTTCTACTAGCCTCAAACCCCTAACCCTTAACCCTAATCCCACTTCTACTAGCCTCAAACCCTAAACCCTTAACCCTAATCCCACTTCTACTAACCTGAAACCCCTAACCCTTAACCCTAATCCCACTTCTACTAGCCTCAAACTCCTAACCCTTAACCCTAATCCCACTTCTACTAGCCTCAAACCCCTAACCTTAATCCCACTTCTACTAGCATCAAACCCCTAACCCTTAACCCTAATCCCACTTCTACTAGCCTCAAACCCCTAACCCTTAACCCTAATCCCACTTCTAGCCTCAAACCCTTAACCC
This sequence comes from Rana muscosa, assembly GCA_029206835.1. Classification (NCBI taxonomy): domain Eukaryota; kingdom Metazoa; phylum Chordata; class Amphibia; order Anura; family Ranidae; genus Rana; species Rana muscosa. The sequence continues at coordinate 178,437,433 of JARGYO010005626.1, read as the reverse complement.
TAATCCCACTTCTACTAGCCTCAAACCCCTAACCATAATCCCACTTCTACTAGCCTCAAACCCGTAACCCTTAACCCTAATCCCACTTCTACTAGCCTCAAACCCCTAACCCTAATCCCACTTCTACTAGCCTCAAACCCTAACCCTAATCCCACTTCTACTAGCCTCAAACCCTTAACCATAATCCCACTTCTACTAGCCTCAAACCCCTAACCCTAATCCCACTTTTATGACTCCCAAATCCTCAACTCTAACCCTAATCCCTGGATTATGTTTTTTTTTTGGTTTTTCAAAATTTTAATAAACATTATTTTGTTCCTTTACCAGATTTGACTTTCTGCTTCACATCTTAACCCCTGACTTGTTAAGACAGGATACCAATTGCAGGTTGGCAATATCACCATGTGAACATTTACTTATAACACTAAGGTAAGTATATATTAATAATTAGGAAGTGCATGTTTAAACACGTAATAAAAGGGCCCTCCAATTTTGAACCAAAAAAATATATATTATGTATTGCATATATATTTTCAAAAATGCACATGTGCAAAACAGAAAATAAATTAAGAAAGAGCATCAACATGTGCATTTTACAGACAAAATGAGATATACAAATGTCAAACTTTTCAAAAAAGATAACAAGCCCAAAAATCATAGATTCTGATAGTTGCAAGGATGGTGTGTCTCCTCTAGAGGGGTGGGAGAGGGAGCTTGGACATTTTGGAAATATGGCTGCACTTCATAAGGTACTCCCTGAAACCGTTGTTGGTTTTGGGTCATTTGAAAACTGGGATATGGGTGTTGTGACATGAGTGGAAATCGTGAAGCTGGAACAGATGGGTAGGATTGTGATCGCGAGGTACCTGGACCATCATACCTCCCATAAAAATGATGGCTAGTGTTGCCCTCATATGGTGCATCTATATTTTGATTAGGTTGCTGCTGAAAGGAATTAATGAGTCGTAATATTTCGGAACGCATGGTACATTGATTTTCAGATGGTACTTTTGCCATTTGTGGAACCAGGCTTTTGGCAAAGGACTCCAATTCCCCTCCATCTTTATCTTGTTTGTCAAACAATTTTTTAACAACATCAAGGAAGGCCTCTGACATTTGTTGTTTGTTTTTTTTTTCTTTGTTTTGGTCTGTTGCTGGGCAATGCTGCTTCAGTTGTTTCTGCTTCTGTTTCAGAAATGTGCAAAAATTCTGCTGCAGCTAATAATTGGCTGGTCTGCTCTGCATCATCAGGGTGTTCTTCTGTTTCACTCTCCATATTGCTTTCTGTACTGTAAATCCCCAAAAAATAATTTTGCAGAAAAAATCTAAAAAATTAGTTATACCGTGCACGCCTCCAAAAAATTATAACAAATATGTTATACAATTCACTAAACCAAAAAATAAACATTCACTAATAAATGTTGTTATCCTTACGGTCTCATCTCCATGACAGGCTTCAGGAACATGAGCTCCTCATAGTGACAATAAACTCTCCCTTTTCTCTTGCCAACAGAACCACTCCTTAGCTTATTTTGAAGAAGGTGTTCTCATCTGTTTTTATCCCTCATAGTCTTCCACCTTTTCTTTATTACTAATTTTTTTTTTTCAAAATTACAGATATCTTGGCACTGGAAATACCTATACGTCATTACACTATGAATTCCGAACAGGAATATTGACAATTGGAGAAATTGTGAAACTAACATGTGATGCTATTTGGAAATTTAAAACTACATTCATGCCTATTCCAAATAAAGAGAAATGGAATCATATTGCTAATCAGTTCTGGAGGAAAACCAACTTTCCAAACTGCCTGGGAGCAATTGATGAAAAACACATTTGACTAATAAAACCTTGTCACAGTGGTAGCCAATATTTTAATTATAAAAAATATTTTTCTGTTGTGCTTATGGCTGTGGTTGATGCAGACTATAAATTTGTATATATTGATGTTGGAGCATTTGGGAGTTCTGCAGACTCTTCTGTTTTTCTGAATTCGATATTTGGGAAGCGTCTTCACTCTAATCGCCTTGATTTGCCTGAAAACCAACCATTACCCGGTACAGAAGGTCCAGATATGCCATTTATTTTTGTGGCTGATGATGCTTTGGCTATACACGAACATTTAATGAAGCCCTACTCGCGGAGGAATCTGGACACCCAGAAGAGAATCTTCAATTATCATCTGTTGGGCACGTAGGCTGGTTGAATGTTCCTTTGGCATTCTTGCCAACAAATGGCAAATATTCCTTAAACCTATAAATCTCAAGGTTGATAATGCCTGTAAATTAATAAAGGCAGCATGTGTGTTGCACAATGTAGTAAGGGATAGAGATGGTGTGATTTTTGAGGACACATTGGCTCACAATTTTGAGCCTGCTGATTTTCCTCATGTCTGTGGTCCAACATTGGGTTTCCGAATTAGGGATGAATTAGCTAATTATTTTATGAGCCCTGCAGGAGCAGTAAGTTGGCAAGGAAATTTGATCTAAAATTTATAAGTAACGCATTAAAATGATCATTAATATGTTTGTAGCGCCCTCACCTCTCCCCCTACCTGCCTTTTTTGTGTGTTTTCGGCTCCTCGCAGGGAGGGGAGAGGCACACCGCACCACAAGCCTGTACCCTCCTGAGTAAGGAGGTTGAGCGTTGTTAGTTTTCGGGCCTGCCTGCGGCTGGAGTTGAATCCTCCCGAGGATGATTCTCACCTGTACCTTAGGTAGATGCAAGTCCTTATATTTTCTCCAGTAATGTAACTGTCCACACCAACTGAAAGTCCAACTTCTATGTTTATTTCACACGGATAATAAATATGCCTCTTTGACAGCAGACAGGTTGGAACAAGACACAGGACAGCTTAGGTGGGAGGAGGTCCAGGCACAAACTTGAATCAGGTTCTTTGACTTTTTAGGCTTCACAAACAGTTTTGGCACACGGTCTCTGCCACAGACCGGGTGAATAGGGCAACGGCCCTATGAAGTCACTGCCACTGACTTGAAGCAAGTAGGGTCACTGCCACTGACCGAGAGAACTACCTTCTTAAAGTATTTGGCCCATGTCAAGGAGAAAACCATCCCTCCGGAGAGTTACCAGAGGCCCTCACCATCACCATGACTCTGCGCTGGGTCTTCGGAAAGGGTTACCTCCCTGGCCTCCTCGTCTCAGATACGGGTTCCCTCGCAAGGCGGCACCCTGGGAGCTCTCGATCCCCGACGGAACCCAGCTGAAGGTGCTGGGCTCCGGGCCTCCAAATTAGTACCTCACCCCAGACTGAAGGTGTCTGGGATGGAACAGGAACTCAGCCTCTGGGCCTAGGGCACCCGGAGATGACACACCCACACACCCAGGCCGAAGATGCCTGGGCGCGGACCCCACCACACACCCAGGCCGAAGGTGCCTGGGCATGGACGACCCCCAATGGAAGATGGCCGCACCTTTTTATACCCTCTCCCGACAGGCACCCCAGGTTCCCTGCCCCGCCGTACTACTGCCGAGAGGGGACAAGAAAAGGCACAACCTTGTACTGTGGTTCAACCCGGACCTATGGCGACAGCGCCACCTGTAAGCCCCAGGGAACTATACACCAATACTAACTCCCATGGCACAGAAATGGTCCATTAACCCTAACAATAATGTGTCTGAGCCTAACTACCACTCAGACACTCCCCTAAATTGAACACCCCGCTACACATTCCCCCCACTAAATAGACACTGGTCCCCAATGTCTGAAGTAATTCTATGCCTCTCATGTCTGAGTCAGCATAAGCCCAATCCAGAGACTAACTAAAAAAAGGACAATTTAAAAACTGTCAGTTTGTGCCGGAACCTAACATGGGGAAAGGAGGTGAAAAACATAGGAGGGAAAAGAGAAATCACACATGTGCACATTAAAACATTAAATGTCACATAAAACTCTTTTTTTTATTTTTATATTTACATTTCCTTCCCGCCTGCATTAGCTAAGATCCACCCCATTCTCAGTAATCTTGCTTGGCGTCCGCCTGCAGGGGAAGTGAAGAAAACATACACAACAAAAACTGCATTTTGTTAGAATGAGGAGATTCTCCCCTAGAGGAAAATCCCTTCCTTCTAAAGTAAAACTGCACCACATCATTAGCAAGACAATAGTTGCATAACACCCCCACCTAGTGGTAGTGCCAATGTCAGAACACCCATCCCAAAAGAAACTCTTCTTCTTTTTTTCTTGGGGTAAAATTTCCTCTTCTTCTGTACTGTGGCCCTGAACTATTTACTCCCCAAAGTCCTTGTATCTTTGTGGTAGGGGCGGAGAGGGGAGGAAAAGAACAACAGCTCCCTCTTCTCCAAAGAGTAGAGTACCCTTTCAACTAGGGCAAAAGTTCCTGGGCTCCAAAGAGAGCACTCAAAAAATAAAGCAACACCAGAGTCTTGTCTCTCACAGATTGTAGTGTGGGTCTGGCAACACCAACGTCTTCCAATGCCTATCAAACGTGTCTATATGGTACTCAACGTCATCTTTGTCCTTCCTACAAATGAGTACCTTGTCCGCATAAATGTGCCGACCCAACATCCAGGCAGCCTTACAGTCTTTGAATCTCTGGGTGACTGCAGGTGAACATGAAAAGTATCTTCGGGCCTGGGGTACTTTAATGTGTGTCCATATAAAGTCCTCTTACCACACGGTGTCTACAGGCCTCCACTTCAAATAAAAGTTCTTTAGGCAGGTATGGGTACTCCCACCCATACTCGCTGGCAACTCTCTGGTTGAAAAGTCTCTGCAACCGGGACAATGGTGGCATGGTAGCGCGGTCTCCCGTGCCAGGCAAGGCGATGGCATCCGGATGCCGAGGTACTTTAACTACCTCAGGACCAGACACAGGGGTCCGCAGCGACACCCGTCTCGTCTCGGTAGCTGATGCAGGTGTCTCCAAAGGTGAAAGGGCAGACAAGGGGACAGATCTCTCCTCAGGCTCCGAGGCCACCACCCGGGGTGTATTTTCCCCAATGGACATGGATGAGTCCCTAGCACTACGGGACAAAGGACAAGGGCTTCTTATCCCAGCCCTTCCGTTCAAAAAGTTCATCTATGGCGGCGTCATCTCCCGCATCAGAGATGGACTCCAGATCGGAGGTGTCACATTCCTCCACAGGCAGGTAACTCTTAATGGAGGACGAGTCACCGCCTCTGGTTAATTCACAGGCATGTGAATCCCCAACACTCGGGACCTTTGACAGAGTCTCTTCCCCCGGCTTACCTCAGCTTGTAGCTGAACCAGAACGTCTGGGACTTTTCCCTTCGGATGCATCCGTTCCGAGTAAGCGCTGGGGCGTAGCTCCACCATGGCCGCGGTGAGCTTTCACGAACCCGATCTTCCTCTTGGGCGGTGGGAGAAAGGAGTCTGTGGTGACCAAAGCAGCATCCTCCGGTTCCTCATTCACTGACACAATGCCCTCTGTGACTTCCTCCGAAGTCTCGGCAGTGCGCACAGGGGTTGCTGTGTAAGCTCTGATTCCTCCTTCCAGAGTGGTGGCGCCTGTAAGGCAATTGAGGTGGAAAGCCTGAGGCTTTTCTGTAGGTTGCTCCACCTCAAACAGGAACTCCTTACAGTGCTCGCATCGCCCGAATGGCTTCAGATGAACCACCAGTCCCGAGCAGCCGGGACAAATCACTCCGAGGGCCTCCATATCTTTGCAAACGTAGAGGGCAAATCGTCCTCAGGGCTTGAGCCGAATCTCCGTATCCGTCAAGGGAGCAGCAAAGGAAGTCATCTTCATGGTAGTAGTAGCCGGAACCCATGAGGCATGTGACGCCATGTTATCCATTCGCTGCTCCATCGCGCACTGTCCTTTTCGCGCCAAAGTCCCCACGTGCACCTCCACACATGGCCGGACACCTCCCATCTCCTGCATTGTTCGCAGGCTTTCTGTCTGTCACGCCCACGAACTACACAGTCAGGGTTCTCCTCGTGGTGCAGTTCCCAATATGGCCGACCTCCACGGAACTTCACTGGGGAATAAAAACTCTGGGGGGGTTTTCATACTTTCCAACCGCAGACACATCCCGGACTCGAGCCCCCACGAGCCCCCATGTGTAGCGCCCTCACCTCTCCCCTACCTGCCTTTTTTGTGTGTTTTCGGCTCCTCGCAGGGAGGGGAGAGGCACACCGCACCACAAGCCTGTACCCTCCTGAGTAAGGAGGTTGAGCGTTGTTAGTTTTCGGGCCTTTCTGCGGCTGGAGTTGAATCCTCCCGAGGATGATTCTCACCTCTACCTTAGGTAGATGCAAGTCCTTATATTTTCCCCAGTAATTTAACTGTCCACACCAACTGAAAGTCCAACTTCTATATTTATTTCACACGGATAATAAATATGCCTCTTTGACAGCAGACAGGTTGGAACAAGACACAGGACAGCTTAGGTGGGAGGAGGTCCAGGCACAAAACTTGAATCAGGTTCTTTGACTGTTTAGGCTTCACAAACAGTTTTGGCGCATGGTCTTTGCCACAGACCGGGTGAATAGGGCACGGCCCTATGAAGTCACTGCCACTGACTTGAAGCGAGTAGGGTCACTGCCACTGACCGAGAGAACTACCTTCTTAAAGTATTTGGCCCATGTCAGGGAGAAAACCATCCCTCCGGAGAGTTACCAGAGGCCCTCACCGTCACCACGACTCTGCGCTGGGTCTTTGGAAAGGGTTACCTCTCTGGCCTCCTCGTCTCAGATACGGGTCCCCTTGCAAGGCGGCACCCTGGGAGCTCCCGAAGGTGCTGGTCTCCAAATAAGTACCTCACCCCATGTCAAGGAGAAAACCATCCCTCCGGAGAGTTACCAGAGGCCCTCACCGTCACCCCGACTCTGCGCTGGGTCTTTGCAAAGGGTTACCTCTCTGGCCTCCTCGTCTCAGATACGGGTCCCCTCGCAAGGCGGCACCCTGGGAGCTCTCGATCCCCGGCGGAACCCAGATGAAGGTGCTGGGCTCTGGGCCTCCAAATTAGTACCTCACCCCAGACTGAAGGTGTCTGGGATGGAACAGGAACTCAGCCTCCGGGCCTAGGGCACCCGGAGATGACACACCCACACACCCAGGCCGAAGATGCCTGGGCGCGGACCCCACCACACAGCCAGGCCGAAGGTTCCTGGGCATGGACGACCCCCAATGGAAGATGGCCGCACCTTTTTATACCCTCTCCCGACAGGCACAGCAGGTTCCCTGCCCCACCGTACTACTGCCGAGAGGGGACAAGAAAAGGCACAACCTTGTACTGTGGTTCAACCCGGACCTATGGCGACAGCGCCACCTGTAGGCCCCAGGGAACTATACACCAATACTAACTCCCATGGCACAGAAATGGTCCATTAACGCTAACAATAATGTGTCTGAGCCTAACTACCACTCAGACACTCCCCTAAATTGAACACCCCGCTACATGTTTAATATTTTTTTTTTCTTGTCTGCAAGTATATACTTACAAAACAAAAAAGCATATTGTTTTTGATTATGACATTTTTGTTAATTCGTGTATTGATTCAAGAAAATAAAAACATGTTTACTTTCACCTTGTTTAAACTATGTTTAGGAGTTCAATAATGAAAATAATATACAGTATCTCACAAAAGTGAGTACACCCCTAAGTGAAAATGACAACTTTGGGATCAACGTGACAATATTTTGTGTGCACGCAATGATTTTCCAGCACTGACCTAACACTCTTGGGCATGTAGTTCACCAGAGCTTTACAGCTTGCCACTGGAGTCCTCTTCCACTCCATGACGACATCACGTAGCTGGTGTATGTTAAACACCTTGCTTTCCTCCACCTTTCGTTGGTGGATGCCCCACAGATGCTCAATTGGGTTTTGGTTTAGAGACATTCTTGGCCAGTCCATCATCTTTACCCTCAGCTTCATTAGCAAGGCAGTGGTCGTCTTGGAGGTGTGTTAGGGGTCATTATCATGTTGGAATACTGCCCTGTGGAACAGTCTCCGAAGGAAGGGGATCATGCTGTGCTTCAGTAGACATGTGCAATTTGTTTATTTCAGATTTTTTTTTTGTAAAAATTTGGACAAATTAATTAATTACAAAATTTCAGAATCACAGATTTTTATAATTTCATAATTTTTTAAATTTCAGAATTTCCGAAAGTCCGAAATTCGGAAAATCAGAATTTTGGAAATTATGAATTTTGGAAGTACCAAAAAAAGCAAAAAATAATTATGTAACGAAAACAAAAATAAAATAAAATTTTGGCTGTGCACATGTCTATGCCTCAGTATGTCACAGTACATGTTGGCATTCATGGTTCCCTCAATGAAGTGTAGCTCTCCAGTGCCAGCAGTAGTGATGAGCCGAACACCCCCGGGTTCGGTTCGCACCAGAACCCGCGAACGGACCGAAAGTTCGAACGAACATTAGAACCCTATTAAATACAATGGATGCGAACGTTCGAATTCTAAAGTGCTAATTATAACAACTATTATGCATGTTATTGTCCTAAAAAGGGTTTGGGAACCCGGGTTCTGCACCAGGGGACATGTATCAATGCAAAAAGAAGTTTTAAAAACGGTCGTTTTTCGGGAGCAGTCATTTTAATGATGCATAAAGTGAAAAAAAAAAAGTCAAATATTCCTTTAAATATCGTACCTGGGGGGTGTCTAAAGTATGCCTGTGAAGTGCCACGTGTTTCCCGTGTTTAGAACTGTCCCTGCACAAAATGACACTTCTAAAGGAAAAAAAAGCCATTTAAAACTGCTTGCGGCTTTAATGTAATGTCTGGTCCCGGTAATATGGATGAAATTCTTTAAGAAAAATGGCATAGCTACCCCATGACCCCCCCCCTACCCCAGCCCATTACCAGCCCCTTTGGGTCTTGTATGGATATTAAGGGGAACCCCGCACATAAAATAAAAAAGGCCCTATATACTCTGAACAGCCCTATACAGGCGGTGCATACAAGACAGGGACTGTAGGTTTGTTCTTATGTAGAGTCTGTTTGTAATTTTGAACAGGTACATTGTTGAAGTGTAGCTCCAGACCAAAAATCTATTTTTAAACTTTTTGGAAAACATAGGTAAGGGTTATCACCCCTGTAACATTTGTTTTGCTGTCTGTGCCCCTGTTCAGAACATTTCACCTCACTTTCCGTCCCAATGACAACTGTTTTTGAAATGTGGTGTTTTTCTTGAAACAAGGATTGCTGATAAAGCATCAGTACAGAGGAGACACCTTTCTCCCATATTTATTCTTACAGGAGAGAATTTTCCTTCCTAGTGGTAGATTTCCTCTCACTTCCTGTTGTCTTCTTGCGTTTGCAAGTAGGAGTCGTTTGTAAGTTGGATGTTTGAAAGTAGGGACCTGCCGTATATACTCTGCAGAAATAGGCCCCTTAGTTGTTGGTGTTGGCACAACACTGTAAGCACTCACAGTTACTCTTGGTTGGTGCTGGAACGCCCTGCTGTCAACTATTATATCAGGAATTTTAATTACATATAATTGTTGAACAGTGGTAGTAAAAATTGGGCCTTTGATGGTGGTGCTGGTGCCACAACACTGTAAGCCCTGACAGTTACTCTTGGTGGGTGCAGCAATGGGCCCTGCTGTGAATTATTAGATCAAGAATTGTAATTACATGCCCCTGTTGAACAGGGGCTGAAAAATTGGGCCTTAGGCACTGGTGGCACAACACTGCAACCCCTCACAGATACTGTACTTGGAGCACAGCAATGAGCCCTGTTGCAAAGTATTGCTTCAAAAATTGTAATGACACGCCCCTGTTAAACAGGGGCTGAAAAATTGGGCCTTAGGCACTGGTGGCACAACACTGCAACTCCTCACAGATACTGTACTTGGAGCACACCAATGAGCCCTGTTGCAAAGTATTGCTTCAAAAATTGTAATGACACGCCCCTGTTAAACAGGGGCTGAAAAATTGGGCCTTAGGCACTGGTGGCACAACACTGCAACTCCTCACAGATACTGTACTTGGAGCACAGCAATGAGCCCTGTTGCAAAGTATTGCTTCAAAAATTGTAATTACACGCCCCTGTTAAACAGGGGCTGAAAAATTGGGCGTTAGGCACTGGTGGCACAACACTGCAACTCCTCACAGATACTGTACTTGGAGCACAGCAATGAGCCCTGTTGCAAAGTATTGCTTCAAAAATTGTAATTACACGCCCCTGTTAAACAGGGGCTGAAAAATTGGGCGTTAGGCACTGGTGGCGGCACCCATAAACAAAAATGATCTTACAAGCTATCATCATCAATCGTATCATTGAGGACTCGGAGGAGGAGGATAGCCAGTCAACATAACAGCACAGGCACTCAGCATCAGCATCAGTCTTGAAGGGATGTGACATGTTAAAATCAATTAGTCTGTTATATCAGCATCAGGTGTGTGGTAGCTGGTGGTGATCCAAGACTGGTTCATCTTGATGAAAGTCAGTCGATCAACCGAGTCGGTGGACAGGCGCACCCTGTGATCCGTGACAAATCCTCCAGCAGCACTGAATGTGCGTTCCGAAAGAACGCTGGATGCAGGACAGGCCAGTAGCTCAATTGCATACTGTGCAAGCTCTGGCCAGTGATCCATCCTCAAGACCCAGTAAGCCAGAGGATTTTCGGTGGGGAAGGTGTCCAAGTCTGACCTTGCCCCTAGATATTCCTGCACCATGTTTATCAGACGCTGGCGATGGTTGCTGGAACCGATCATACTTTGGGGCTGCGGACTAAAGAATTGTCTGAACGCATCGGTCAGACGGCCACCTTCCCCACCGCTCCTTCTTTGACTGGCCGAAGCCTCAGCAACTCGTTGTCCAGGACCAGGAGTTTGCAACCTCCCAGTCTCTGGGAACGCGTTGCACAGACCTTTCTGCAAGGCCTCCCGGAGTTGTCTCATCCTCTGCTCCCTCTGCGACGGTAACATAAGGTCCGCAACCTTACCCTTGTACCGTGGATCAAGGAGAGTGGCCAGCCAGTAATGGTCCCTCTCCTTGATCCGAAGAATACGAGGATCCTTCCGCAGACTTTGCAGGATCAGGGAGGCCATGCAGCGTAGGTTTGCTGAGGCATTCGCTCCGGAGTCCTCTGGGTCACTAAGGACGACATGATCCGCAGCCACCTCCTCCCAGCCACGTACAAGTCCACTGGTTTCTTGGGACTGTAAATCATCCCTAAAAGACTGCTGCTGATGATGCTGAGTGCCAGCCTCCACCTCCATGCTGACACAATCCTCCTCCTCCTCCTCCTCCTCCTCCTCCTCTTCCTGTGCGATGGGTGGGACAGAAGGAACACTGTCTGGGTAAAGGGGGCCTTGAGAGGCAAGGAAGTCCTCCTCTTCCTGCCTCTGTTCTGCCTCAAGTGCCCTGTCCATTATTCCACGCAGCGTGTGCTCCAACAGGTGGACAAGAGGTACAGTGTCACTGATGCATGCACTGTCACTGCTCACCATCCTCGTGGCCTCCTCAAATGGTGCCAGGACAGTGCATGCATCCCTGATCATGCCCCACTGGCGTGGAGAAAAAAAACCAAGCTCCCCTGACCCTGTCCTGGTGCCGTAGTCGCACAGGTACTCATTGATGGCCCTCTGCTGCGTGTGCAGCCGCTGCAGCATGGCCAACGTTGAGTTCCACCTGGTGGGCATGTCACATATAAGGCGGTTCTTGGGCAGGTTCAACTCCTTTTGCAGCTCAGCCAGGCGAGCACTGGCATTATAAGATCTGCGGAAATGCACACAGACTTTCCTGGCCTGCCTCAGGACATCCTGTAAGCCCGGGTACCTGCCCAAGAAGCGCTGCACCACCAGGTTAAGGACGTGAGCCACACAGGGCACATGGGTCAGTTGTCCCTGTCGGAGGGCGGAGAGGAGGTTGGTGCCATTGTCGCAAACCACCATTCCTGGCTTAAGCTGGCGTGGCGTCAACCACCTCTCGGCCTGGCCCTGCAGAGCAGACAGGACCTCTGCCCCAGTGTGGCTTCTGTCCCCCAAACACACCAGCGCAAGCACGGCATGGCATCTTTTTGCCTGCGTACTTGCGTAGCCCCGTGAACGGCTACGGAGCACCGCTGGTTCATAGGACAAACCACAGGAAGAGGCCATGGAGGAAGAAGAAGAGGAGGGGGTGGAGGAGAGAGGTGTGTCACAACCAGTAGTAGCATTTTGGAGGCGTGGCGGTGGGACAACCTCCAACACTACTGCACCTTGTCCTGAATCCTTCCCAGCTGCCAAAAGAGTGACCCAATGGGCCGTGAAAGAAAGGTAACGTCCCTGTCCATGCCTGCTGGACCATGAGTCAGCGGTAATATGCACCTTACCGCTGACCGCCCTGTCCAGCGAGGCCAAGACATTGCCTTCCACATGCCGGTAGAGAGCCGGAATAGCCTTCCGTGAGAAAAAGTGGCGTTTGGGAACCTGCCACTGAGGAACTGCACATTGCACAAACTCACGGAAGGGGGCCGAGTCTACCAACTGAAAAGGCAGCAGTTGAAGCGCTAGCAATTTAGCCAAGCTAGCATTCAACCGCTGGGCATGTGGATGGCTGGGAGTGAACTTCTTTCGACGGTCCAGCAGCTGGGGCAGGGAAATTTGCCTGCTAGAATCGGACGTCGGTGTACTGCTAGCAGAGTGGGCGCAAGTACTTGGCTGTGACACACCTAATTCTACACCTTCATTCCTCTCAGTGCATGTTTCAGAGAGGACTGAAGTTATAGTGGGGTTGGAGATCCCAGCTGATGCGGTGCAAGGAGAGGTCCGCTTTGTTCTTTGGTGTGGGTCTTTGAGGTAGGCTTGCCAACGAGCTGCATGGCAGGTCAACATATGTCTGGTCAGGCATGTGGTACCCAAGCGGCTGATGTTTTGGCCACGCGATATACGCTTGAGACATATGTTGCAAACAGCAGCTGTGCGATCTGATGCACTAGCCTCAAAAAAGGCCCACACCAAAGAACTTTTTGAATGACGGGCAGAGGCAGCGCCCTGCACAGGCGGAGCTCTGCGGTGTGATTCCGTCGGTGTACTGCCCTTACGCTGGCCACCAAAGGGCATCCTGCCTCGTTGGAGATGTGCCTCCTCCTCATCCTCCTCCTCCTCCTCTCTCCTATTAGGCACCCACGTGGAGTCAGTGACCTCATCATCCCCTCCCTCCTCATCACTGGAGCCAATCTGGCAGTATGCTGCAGCTGCTGGAACATGACTGCCAGATTGGTGTCCTTCTTGAGCATCCCCTCTGTCTGCTCTCACGCTACTGCCTTCCTCTAGCTGGGTTTCATCATCAGACCCTTCGAAACGCTGGGCATCCTCCTGGAGCATGTACCCAACACTGTGCTGAAACAGTTCGGGGGACTCCTCAGGAGGAGGACATGGTGGGTCTAGGGAAGGAGTGACTGATGATTTGTCTGACATTGATACCAGGGAAGACGACGCTTTGGCAGCTGCTTTTCCAGTACCCTGAGCCTGGGTGAGAGAGGATGAGGAGGAGGAGGAGGGCTTGGTCATCCACTCTACCAAGTCTTCGGCATGATGTGGCTCAACATGTCCAGCTGCCGAAAAGAAGGACAAGCGTGTCCCATGGCCATGTGCTGATGACAATGCACCGCGTCCACGACCAGCACTGTTGCCCCCAGACACAGAGCCTGCTTGCCCTCTTTTATTGCCTCCTGACTGTCTGCCTCTCCTTGTTTGCCTTCCAGACATTCTAATAGATGGCCTGCAGGGAGATGGGAAAAAAGCAATAAGGGCTACCTTCAGGTGTCCTTCTCTGTCCCTTGAAACAAGGACTTGCAGAGTGAAATAAACTGACACTCTCCCTACCTACAGTTTTCTGTCCCTAGAATAAATGTTTTTTTTAATCACAATATAGCACAAGGACAATTCAGTCACTGTCCTTCCAGGTCCCTGGAAACAAGGACTTGCAGAGTGAAATAAACTGACACTCTCCCTACCTACAGTTTTCTGTCCCTAGAATAAATGTTTTTTTTAAGCACAATATAGCACAAGGACAATTCACTCACTGTCCTTACAGGTCCCTGGAAACAAGGACTTGCAGAGTGAAAGAAAAAAAACACTCTCCCTACCTACAGTTTTCTGTCCCTAGAAAAAATGTTTTTTTTAATCACAATATAACACAAGGACAATTCACTCACTGTCCTTCCAGGTCCCTGGAAACAAGGACTTGCAGAGTGAAATAAACTGACACTCTCCCTACCTACAGTTTTCTGTCCCTAGAATAAATGTTTTTTTTAATCACAATATAGCACAAGGACAATTCAGTCACTGTCCTTCCAGGTCCCTGGAAACAAGGACTTGCAGAGTGAAATAAACTGACACTCTCCCTACCTACAGTTTTCTGTCCCTAGAATAAATGTTTTTTTTAATCACAATATAGCACAAGGACAATTCACTCACTGTCCTTACAGGTCCCTGGAAACAAGGACTTGCAGAGTGAAATAAACTGACACTCTCCCTACCTACAGTTTTCTGTCCCTAGAATAAATGTTTTTTTTAAGCACAATATAGCACAAGGAGAATTCACTCACTGTCCTTCCAGGTCCCTGGAAACAAGGACTTGCAGAGTGAAAGAAAAAAAACACTCTCCCTACCTACAGTTTTCTGTCCCTAGAAAAAATGTTTTTTTTAATCACAATATAGCACAAGGACAATTCACTCACTGTCCTTCCAGGTCCCTGGAAACAAGGACTTGCAGAGTGAAATAAACTGACACTCTCCCTACCTACAGTTTTCTGTCCCTAGAATAAATGTTTTTTTTAAGCACAATATAGCACAAGGACAATTCACTCACTGTCCTTACAGGTCCCTGGAAACAAGGACTTGCAGAGTGAAAGAAAAAAAACACTCTCCCTACCTACAGTTTTCTGTCCCTAGAAAAAATGTTTTTTTTAATCACAATATAACACAAGGACAATTCACTCACTGTCCTTCCAGGTCCCTGGAAACAAGGACTTGCAGAGTGAAATAAACTGACACTCTCCCTACCTACAGTTTTCTGTCCCTAGAATAAATGTTTTTTTTAATCACAATATAGCACAAGGACAATTCAGTCACTGTCCTTCCAGGTCCCTGGAAACAAGGACTTGCAGAGTGAAATAAACTGACACTCTCCCTACCTACAGTTTTCTGTCCCTAGAATAAATGTTTTTTTTAATCACAATATAGCACAAGGACAATTCACTCACTGTCCTTACAGGTCCCTGGAAACAAGGACTTGCAGAGTGAAATAAACTGACACTCTCCCTACCTACAGTTTTCTGTCCCTAGAATAAATGTTTTTTTTAAGCACAATATAGCACAAGGAGAATTCACTCACTGTCCTTCCAGGTCCCTGGAAACAAGGACTTGCAGAGTGAAAGAAAAAAAACACTCTCCCTACCTACAGTTTTCTGTCCCTAGAAAAAATGTTTTTTTTAATCACAATATAGCACAAGGACAATTCACTCACTGTCCTTCCAGGTCCCTGGAAACAAGGACTTGCAGAGTGAAATAAACTGACACTCTCCCTACCTACAGTTTTCTGTCCCTAGAATAAATGTTTTTTTTAAGCACAATATAGCACAAGGACAATTCACTCACTGTCCTTACAGGTCCCTGGAAACAAGGACTTGCAGAGTGAAAGAAAAAAAACACTCTCCCTACCTACAGTTTTCTGTCCCTAGAAAAAATGTTTTTTTTAATCACAATATAACACAAGGACAATTCACTCACTGTCCTTCCAGGTCCCTGGAAACAAGGACTTGCAGAGTGAAATAAACTGACACTCTCCCTACCTACAGTTTTCTGTCCCTAGAATAAATGTTTTTTTTTATCACAATATAGCACAAGGACAATTCAGTCACTGTCCTTCCAGGTCCCTGGAAACAAGGACTTGCAGAGTGAAATAAACTGACACTCTCCCTACCTACAGTTTTCTGTCCCTAGAATAAATGTTTTTTTTAAGCACAATATAGCACAAGGACAATTCACTCACTGTCCTTACAGGTCCCTGGAAACAAGGACTTGCAGAGTGAAAGAAAAAAAACACTCTCCCTACCTACAGTTTTCTGTCCCTAGAAAAAATGTTTTTTTTAATCACAATATAACACAAGGACAATTCACTCACTGTCCTTCCAGGTCCCTGGAAACAAGGACTTGCAGAGTGAAATAAACTGACACTCTCCCTACCTACAGTTTTCTGTCCCTAGAATAAATGTTTTTTTTAATCACAATATAGCACAAGGACAATTCAGTCACTGTCCTTCCAGGTCCCTGGAAACAAGGACTTGCAGAGTGAAATAAACTGACACTCTCCCTACCTACAGTTTTCTGTCCCTAGAATAAATGTTTTTTTTAAGCACAATATAGCACAAGGACAATTCACTCACTGTCCTTACAGGTCCCTGGAAACAAGGACTTGCAGAGTGAAAGAAAAAAAACACTCTCCCTACCTACAGTTTTCTGTCCCTAGAAAAAATGTTTTTTTTAATCACAATATAACACAAGGACAATTCACTCACTGTCCTTCCAGGTCCCTGGAAACAAGGACTTGCAGAGTGAAATAAACTGACACTCTCCCTACCTACAGTTTTCTGTCCCTAGAATAAATGTTTTTTTTAATCACAATATAGCACAAGGACAATTCAGTCACTGTCCTTCCAGGTCCCTGGAAACAAGGACTTGCAGAGTGAAATAAACTGACACTCTCCCTACCTACAGTTTTCTGTCCCTAGAATAAATGTTTTTTTTAAGCACAATATAGCACAAGGACAATTCACTCACTGTCCTTACAGGTCCCTGGAAACAAGGACTTGCAGAGTGAAAGAAAAAAAACACTCTCCCTACCTACAGTTTTCTGTCCCTAGAAAAAATGTTTTTTTTTAATCACAATATAACACAAGGACAATTCACTCACTGTCCTTCCAGGTCCCTGGAAACAAGGACTTGCAGAGTGAAATAAACTGACACTCTCCCTACCTACAGTTTTCTGTCCCTAGAATAAATGTTTTTTTTAAGCACAATATAGCACAAGGACAATTCACTCACTGTCCTTACAGGTCCCTGGAAACAAGGACTTGCAGAGTGAAAGAAAAAAAACACTCTCCCTACCTACAGTTTTCTGTCCCTAGAAAAAATGTTTTTTTTAATCACAATATAGCACAAGGACAATTCACTCACTGTCCTTACAGGTCCCTGGAAACAAGGACTTGCAGAGTGAAATAAACTGACACTCTCCCTACCTACAGTTTTCTGTCCCTAGAATAAATGTTTTTTTTAATCACAATATAGCACAAGGACAATTCACTCACTGTCCTTACAGGTCCCTGGAAACAAGGACTTGCAGAGTGAAATAAACTGACACTCTCCCTACCTACAGTTTTCTGTCCCTAGAATAAATGTTTTTTTTAATCACAATATAGCACAAGGACAATTCACTCACTGTCCTTACAGGTCCCTGGAAACAAGGACTTGCAGAGTGAAAGAAACTGACACTGTCCCTACCTACAGTTTTCTGTCCCTAGAATAAATGTTTTTTTTAAGCACAATATAGCACAAGGAGAATTCACTCACTGTCCTTCCAGGTCCCTGGAAACAAGGACTTGCAGAGTGAAATAAACTGACACTCTCCCTACCTACAGTTTTCTGTCCCTAGAATAAATGTTTTTTTTAAGCACAATATAGCACAAGGACAATTCACTCACTGTCCTTACAGGTCCCTGGAAACAAGGACTTGCAGAGTGAAAGAAACTGACACTCTCCCTACCTACAGTTTTCTGTCCCTAGAATAAATGTTTTTTTAAGCACAATATAGCACAAGGACAATTCACTCACTGTCCTTCCAGGTCCCTGGAAACAAGGACTTGCAGAGTGAAAGAAACTGACACTGTCCCTACCTACAGTTTTCTGTCCCTAGAATAAATGTTTTTTTTAAGCACACTATAGCACAAGCACAAAACACACTGACACTCTCCCTACCTATCCTTCTCTTTCCCTAAACTAAAGGAATCCAGGTTAAGCAAGAAAGAAATAACAGTCACTGTCCCTGCCTATGCTGCTCTATCCCTGCTCCGGAACACACTACACTAGGCCGCCGTGCTGGCGGCCTTTTATAGTGTGGGGCGTGTACTAAACACCCTCAGCAATAATTGGCCACAGGCATCCTGCCTGTGGCCAATCATTGCTCTCCTCGCTGCCGGCGCTGTGATTGGCCAAGCATGCGGGGTCACAGTGCATGCTTGGCCAATCACAGCGCCTGGATGACACTGCGATGGCGTAGTGCATTGTGGGCCGTTCGCGTCACTCGAATTTGGCGCGAACGGCCCAAATCGTTCGATCTTCGTCGAACGATCGAACAGCCGATGTTCGAGTCGAACGTATGTTCGACTCGAACACGAAGCTCATCCCTAGCCAGCAGCACTCATGCAGCCCCAGACCATGACACTCCCACCACCATGCTTGACTGTAGGCAAGACACACTTGTCTTTGTACTCCTCACCTGGTTGCCCCCAACACACGCTTGACACCATGTGAACTAGACATGTTCAATTCGTTAAGTCCCGAATTCGTTTTACAAATATTTTTTTATTATTATTTAATTCCCAAATTGTGGAATTCCCCTAATTCAGAAATGTCCCAAGGTTTGCCAATTTGTAATTCCAAAATTTGGATATTGCAGGATTACGGGATTACGTGATGTCGGTATTACGGAAATTCGAACTGCGGAAATTCTTAGGGTTAGGGTGTTCGGGTTAGAGGGTTGGAGGGTTAGGGGTTTGAGGCTAGTAGAAGTGGGATTAGGGTTAAGGGTTTGAGGCTAGTAGAAGTGGGATTAGGGTTAGGGTTTGAGGCTAGTAGAAGTGGAATTAGGAATAGGGTTAAGGGTTTGAGGCTAGTACAAGTGGGATTAGGGTTAAGAGTTAAGGGTTTGAGGCTAGTAGAAGTGGGATTAGGGTTAAGGGTTTGAGGCTAGTAGAAGTGGGATTAGGGTTAGGGTTTGAGGCTAGAAGTGGGATTAGGGTTAGGGTTAAGGGTTTGAGGCTAGTAGAAGTGGGATTAGGGTTAGGGTTAAGGGTTTGAGGCTAGTAGAAGTGGGATTAGGTTTAGGGTTAAGGGTTTGAGGCTAGTAGAAGTGGGATTAGGGTTAGGGTTTGAGGCTAGTAGAAGTGGGATTAGGGTTAGGGTTAAGGGTTTGAGGCTAGTAGAAGTGGGATTAGGGTTAAGGGTTTGAGGCTAGTAGAAGTGGGATTAGGGTTAAGGGTTTGAGGCTAGTAGAAGTGGGATTTGGGTTAGGTTTAAGGGTTTGAAGCTAGTAGAAGTGGGATTAGGGTTAGGGTGAAGGGTTTGAGGATAGTAGAAGTGGGAATAGGGTTAGGGTTTGAGGCTAGTAGAAGTGGGATTAGGGCTAGGGTTAAGGGTTTGAGGTTAGTAGAAGTGGGATTAGGGTTAGGGTTAAGGGTTTGAGGATAGTAGAAGTGGGAATAGGGTTAGGGTTAAGGGTTTGAGGCTAGTAGAAGTGGGATTAGGGTTAGGGTTAAGGGTTTGAGGCTAGTAGAAGTGGGATTAGGGTTGAACTTTTGGGGGTTGAGACTACTCTGACTGGGATTAGAAATGTTTTTGCGGTTGAACTTTTTGGCCTTGAGACTACTCTGACTGGGTTTAGAAATGTTTTTGCGGTTGAATTTTTGGGGGTTGAGACTACTATGACTGGGATTAGAAATGTTTTTGCGGTTGAACTTTTGGGGGTTGAGTCTACTCTGACTGGGATTAGAAATGTTTTTGCGGTTGAACTTTTGGGGGTTGAGTCTACTCTGACTGGGATTAGAAATGTTTTTGCGGTTGAACTTTTTGGCCTTGAGACTACTCTGACTGGGTTTAGAAATGTTTTTGCGGTTGAACTTTTGGGGGTTGAGACTACTCTGACTGGGATTAGAAATGTTTTTGCGGTTGAACTTTTGGGGGTTGAGTCTACTCTGACTGGGATTAGAAATGTTTTTGCGGTTGAACTTTTGGGGGTTGAGACTACTCTGACTGGGATTAGAAATGTTTTTTGCGGTTGAACTTTTTGGGCTTTACATTCACACTCCTGCTTATGTGACAAGGATTATGGGATTGGTACTCACTTTTTGCACTCTTTTGCTTTCTTGGAAGGTCATTCCATTCCTCAATAGGTTGTTCAGCAATGGCCTCCCATGCTAAATTCTTTTTGCTGCGGTTGGCATACAGTGTTTTTTTGGTGTCCCAAAGCTATGGGTGGTCCCGCACTGACTCAATAAACTCCTCCGGTTCTATTGCTGTTGCTCTGGACCTGGATGGTCTGGCCACATTTGCTGCCCTGGCTTGCATCTGCGTATCTGCAGCATCCATGCTCTCTGGTCTTCCTCCTCAACCCCTCCCAACAGGATTTCCTTTTATCCCAGCATCCTACACTGCACTGTGGTCATGTGACCTTCCCACAGCTTCAGTGTACTGTCTAGGGTGTTTTTAAGGCGTTTTTAAAGCGCTACACATTCATTTCAATGGACTTGGGCGTTTTTGAAGCGCTATTTTTAGCACTACAAACAAGCTCCAAAGATGCAGGACTTTTCTCAACGCCCCACCAGCGCAATGCCTCAGTGTGAAAGCATCCATTGAGATTAATGGAACACAATTTTCATGCGCTTTATAAGCTCTATTTTTAGCGCTAAAATGCATGCAAAGCGCCTCAGTGTGAAAGGGGCCTACTAAACAAAACATATCGGGTTTAATCAGTGTTATTTCAGGACAGGTTAATTTGCAATTCAGATAAAGAAATAACACCTGACAAGACTTCTGATAATTCTCACAGACTTCAGGAATAAGGTGTTGGCTTTTAATGTTTATTGATGATGTGATGAAATAAAAAACGGTGACAAGCTTGGGCGACTTCCACAGGGTGTGTGATGAAAAAATTTAGAGGTACGGGTTATCCTTCTGGATTAAAGTAGAACTCATTCTTCAATCATTTAATTATTAGATTCCCACACCACCAGTATAAAAAAAAAATATTGTCCATCTCTATTTGCCCCCTCCATGCTCCAAGGCTAACCCAAACTTCTTCCTTTACAGCTTCAGGGTGGACCTGTCAGCTCATTATTAGGGGCCAGTTGCAGGAACCCGGAGCAGACAGCTGGCTCCCAGTAACACAGGAAGGGAAGATGGCAGTGCAGGACTCGGCCTATGGCATCAGAGCAAATAACTGAAGAAATTGGCTACACACCGACGTTCTTGAAGTCCATTTATTGAAAGTTCCATAAACAATGACATACACCACAGTTGCAGTAGCCGCAACAGAGCAGGAATGTGCAGACAGGGGAGGCAGGTGAGGCAGAGCCATGAACATAAAAAAAAAAACCAAACAATCAAGCTTCGAGGGTCGTAGCTCGGCGACCCCACATTTGGGGGGTAGGTAGCTGAAGTTCTACCCCACCACTGGTCATAATTTGGGGCTCCCACGACCTATGTTTCCGGAGATACAGAGCGGCCAGTTTAAATACAAGCTGACACACCCTGTTTGCAGCAGACTGAGAGGATGAGCTCACAGTGCCTCTCCTCACTTCTCGTCAGAGGAACTGAGCTCAATGGACAGCTTGGAGTCTTGGACCAATGTTAAAGTACCATTGGACCAAGCTGTGCAATAAAAATGCTGCAGTGAAGGCACGCCTCTCACTGCAGTGTCATAGAATACGGCACTGCCTCGCTTTAACTAACAATTGCGCGGTCGTGCGATGTTGTACCCAAACAAAATTTATGTCCTTTTTTCCTCACAAATAGAGCTTTCTTTTGTGGTATTTGATCATATCTGCGGTTTTTATTTTTTTGCGCTATAAACAAAAAAAGAGCGACAATTTTGAAAAAAACACAATATTTTGTACTTTTTGCTATAATAAATATCCCCCCCAAAAAATGTAAAAAAAAATGTTTCTTTATCAGTTTAGGCCGATATATATTCTTCTACATATTTTTGGTAAAAAAAAATTGCAATAAGCGTGTATTGATTGGTTTGCGCAAAAGTTATAGCGTCTACAACATAGGGGAAAGATTTATGGTAATTTTATTATTATATTTTTTTTTTTACTAGTAATGGCGGCGAGCTGCGATTTTTATCGGGAATGCAACATTGCGACGAACAGATCGGACACTTTTGACACTTTTTTGGGACCAGAGACATTTATACAGCGATCAGAGCTAAAAATAGCCACTGATTACTGTATAAATGTCACTGGCAGGGAAGGGGTTAACACTAGGATGCGATCAAGGGGTTAACTGTGTTCCCTATGTGTGTTCTAACTGTGGGGTGGGGTGTGGCTGACTAGGGGAGGAGACCGATCGGTGTTCCTACCTAGTAGGAACACACAATCTGTCTACTCTCCCCTGACAGAACCAGGATTTGTGTGTTTACACACACAGATCCCGGTTCTCGCTCTGTCACGAGCGATTGGCTCCGGGGACACGCTGCGGGCGCGCGCCTGCTACAGCGTCTTAAAGAGTCGGCGTACAGCTACGACGGCTCGCCCAGGGAAGCCAACCTGCCGCAGTATAACTGCGGCGGCTGGTCGGGAAGAGGTTAATCAAGCTAAATCATATGTTTATATGCTCTGTGTTATAACATAATCATTTATTATTTATATATTTACTGTGAAATTACAAGTTATACCTTCAAACTTCAGTAATTTGTCCGTTAAGCCACCTGCTGGAGTACAGTTTTAGAAAATATAGTAAATTACCTTAAAAACAATATATAATAATTATTTGTATATTACTTATTTATGGTAATTAATCCCTTGCCACCCAGGCCAATTCTGACACTTCTCTCTTAAGGCGCGTACACACGGCCGAGAATCTCGTCATGAAAAAACTTGTTGTTTTTCTTGACGAGATTCTTGGACAAGAAACTTGTCACGGCCGAGTGTACACACACTCGAATCAAAGAACCCGCGGTTCTTTGAATGGAGCGAACGCGGTAACGTCATCGACTACGACGAGCTTGCGCTCGTCACATTCGATGCCATCGCCGCCATCTTGCTACACCCTACCTATGCCTAGGAAGCTACCGCGCATGCCTCGAAGTCATTTCGAGCATGCGCGGGTTTCCACGGCGACAGGTAAGTGTACACACACACACACACTTTTCTCGTTGAGAAACATGCTGACGAGAATCTCGACGAGAAAATAGAGAGCAGGTTCTCTATTTTTCTCTTCGAGATTCTTGTCAGTTTTCTTGACGAGAAACCTGAAAGCCGCGTACACACGACCGATTTACTCGGCAAGAAAGCTCTGCCAGCAAGTTTCTTGCTGGTTCTTGCCGAGAAAGTCGGTCGTGTGTACGAGGCTATACATGTAAAAATCATAATTTTTTTGCTAGAATATTACTCAGAACCCCCAAACATTATATATATTATGTACACTGTATATATATATTGTGAGGGGGTTAGCTCGGCAGTGGGTGTGTGTGACCCCCGGGATGGGCTCCCCACACAAAAACAGGCCCAGCAAACGGAGGTTGTGGTTTTCAAAATCAAAAAAAGGTGCGGTTTATTTTCTATTTACAGTGACAAAACACAGCAAAGCCAAAAGAAACATAAACAAAATAAATCCTGGTCAACTTGACCTCTGACTAAACATACAGGTTTCCTAACTAACAACTGGGATCAGCCTAGTGCTGTCCTAGTCCCTAAGTCCCTGGTTTTAAATGTCCAAGCAAATAGCCACACAGGCTTTGTCTCACCGCACAGGGGTTCACTCTCCCTAGACAGTCCACACAGGTCTGGGTCCAGGCATGAGCTAACATCTAATGAAGCTGGGAGTTTTTATAGAGGCCTAAATGAGCTGACAAGCTTCAGCTGGTCTCATCAACTCCCTGTCTGCACGACGCCCCACACTCTCCCTAGAGGTATGAGTCATCCATGAGCCCACTATCCTCAGCTGGGCTTATACAACTCTCCACCTAGTTGTATAAGTCGGCGTAAAGCCTGAATCTGGGCGAAATATATCTACCCCCCTGGATGCAACCAGGTGACTTTACCTTCCTGCTGTCACATACCCCCCCCTCTTGTTTTAACCTCGGGGTTGGAACACCAGCAATCAGGCAGTCATGTACTCGAGACAAAGCATCCACATTCCCCATTTGAACGCCAGGGCGATGCTTTACTGTGAAGTTGAATTCCTGGAGGGCCAGGAACCACCTATTCACTCTTCTATTTGTTTCCTTGTTTTGAGCCATCCACTTTAACGGAGCGTGATCCGTAACCATGTCAAAGTGCCTACCTAGCAGGTAGTACCGAAGGGAATCTAGAGCCCACTTCACCGCTAAACACTCCTTTTCAACGGTGGCGTAATTTACCTCATGGGACTTCAACTTCCTGCTGAGGTAAATGACTGGGTGCTCTTCCCCGTTCCAGACCTGGGACAATACTGCTCCTAACCCCACATCTGACGCATCACTTTGTACGACAAAGTCTTTAGAGAAGTCGGGTGAGTACAACACTGGCTGGCTACATAAGGCTTGTTTCAAGAATTGGAATGCCGCCTCAGCCTCGGGGGTCCATTTAATCATGACCGACCCTTTCCCCTTCGTTAGGTTGGTTAGGGGCACAGCCTTAGAGGCAAAGTGGGGAATGAATCGCCGATAATACCCAGCGATTCCCAGAAAGGCTCGTACCTGCTTCTTGCTGTTGGGACGTGGCCAACTCTGGATGGCCTCGACTTTGTTGAGTTGGGGTTTTATTACTCCCCTCCCAATGGTGTACCCAAGATATTTGGCCTCCTCCTGCCCAATGGTACACTTCTTGGGGTTAGCCGTAAACCCCGCTTCCCGAACAGAGTCCAGGACTGCTTGCACTTTTGGCAGATGTGAGGCCCAATCTGTGCTATGGACAATTACGTCATCCAGGTAAGCCGCAGCATACTTCCGATGGGGCCTCAGCATCTGGTCCATTTTCCGCTGGAATGTGGCCGGCGCATTCTGTAACCCGAACGGCATTCTTTTATATTGGAACGCCCCGTCTGGGGTTACAAATGCGGTTTTCTCTTTGGCCAATTTGGCCAGGGGGATTTGCCAATACCCTTTTGTGAGGTCAAGAGTCGTCATGTATCGGGCTGTTCCCAGCCGGTCGATCAACTCATCTATACGTGGCATGGGGTAGGTGTCAAATTTTGTAACTTTGTTCAACTGACGAAAATCGTTACAAAATCGCCAGCTCCCATCCGGTTTAGGCACCAACACAATGGGACTAGACCAATCACTTTGGGACTCCTCTATCACCCCTAAGTTCAGCATTTTCTGTACTTCCTCCCGTATTGCCTCCTGTCGGGCCTCTGGGATCCGATAGGGTTTTAACTTCACCCTTTCACCGGGCGGGGTAATGATGTCATGCTCTACCCCAGATGTTTGTCCCGGCAGCTCAGAGAATACCTCCTTGTTGCGAAGCACAAACTCCTTAACCTCCTGTTGTTGGGGTTGTGACAAGGTGGCTGCTATTCCAACCTCAGGAATCACGCAACCAGTTTGAGCTGGTGACCAAGTGTCTGCGACTAGGGACTCTCTATCCCTCCAGGCTTTCAACAGATTAACGTGATAGATCTGTTCGGGCTTTCGCCTTCCTGGTTGTCTGACCTTGTAATTCACTTCGCTCACTTTTTCCATTATCTCGTAGGGGCCTTGCCATTTGGCAAGGAATTTACTTTCAACCGTAGGGACAAGTACCAGTATCCTATCCCCCGGGGAAAAGGTACGGGTCTTGGCTCCACGGTTGTACACTCTCTGCTGTGCTAACTGCGCTTGGGCCAAATGTTCCTTCACGATGGGCATTACCTGTGCAATTCGGTCTTGCATCAGGGCGACATGCTCAATCACACTCCTGTGGGGAGAACTCTCACTTTCCCAAGTTTCCTTGGCAATATCCAACAGCCCTCTTGGGTGTCTCCCATACAGTAACTCAAAGGGGGAGAATCCCGTAGAGGATTGGGGCACCTCCCTAATAGCAAACATCAGATAAGGAAGTAGACAGTCCCAATCCTTTCCATCTCTATCCACCACTTTCTTCAACATTTGTTTTAGGGTTTTGTTGAATCTTTCAACCAGCCCATCGGTTTGGGGGTGATACACAGATGTACGTAATTGCGTCACTTTGAACAATTTACACAGCTCCTTCATAACCCGGGACATAAAGGGTGTACCTTGGTCCGTAAGCAGTTCTTTACAAATACCCACCCGGCTAAACACAAGAGATAGCTCTTTGGCTATGGTTTTGGCCGAGGTATTTCGGAGAGGGATTGCTTCTGGATAACGGGTGGCATAGTCCATTATAACTAATATGTACTGGTGCCCCCTAGCGGACTTGATTATAGGACCTACCAAATCCATGGCGATCCTCTCAAACGGGACCTCAATGATGGGTAGAGGGACCAGCGGGCTACGGAAATGTGGCATCGGGGCCGACCTCTGACACACAGGGCAGGAGGAACAATAATTTTCTATGTCCTTCATCACCCCCGGCCAATAGAATCTCTGTAATACCCTCTCTCGGGTTTTCTCTGTCCCCATATGACCTCCAAGAATGTGCCCATGGGCCAACTCCAACACCAACTTCCTGTAAGGTTTGGGCACCACAAGCTGCTCAACGGTTTCTTCTGCCCTTTTTGCCACCCGATACAGTAGGTCCTTCTCTACGCTGAAGTACGGGTAAGTGCAGGTATTATCTGGGTTCACTAACTCGCCATCTATTTTCACTACGTTTTCCCGTGCCTTTATTAGGGCGGGGTCTTTCAACTGTTCTGTGGCAAAGTTTTCCCTGTGAACCTCAAGATCAGAAAACTCCACAGACGGTAGGTTTTCGTCTGAGGAGGTGGGCTCCTCTCCAGTTTCTTGAGTCTCCCCTGCCAATACTGATAAGGGAAATTCCGGAGAGTCCTCACCACTCTCAGGGGAGTTCTGGCTATCCCATTCCTGGTACATAGGGGCACCAGTGGGGGCTCAGGATCATCCCACAGTTCCCAGAACTTCGGAAAATCCCTTCCCACAATGGCGTCATGCGGTAACTGAGATACTAAGCCCACTGGATGAGAGAGGGTACCTTTGGGGGTCTCGAAACACACTGTAGTCACTGGATACTCTCGGGTGTCCCCATGCACACAAATAACAGCTACCTTGCTATTCCCAGAGACCTCTGTTTTAACTAACTCAGCCTTTATCAGGGTCACAAGGCTACCTGAATCCAGCAATACCACAACATTTCTACCATTAACACACATTTTGCATAAATGTTTCTCAGTTCCTCGAATGGCAGTGCATGCGACTGTCGCACACAGCGACTGACGTCTGCCCGTCAGAAAGTCACACTGCATGGGTTCCTCCACAACCGGGCAATTGGCTGCAATATGTCCCGCTTGCCGGCAGCGGTAGCAAACGATCCTTCTTGCCGCCTCTTGAGCCGCTGATTTCCCAGGCTGTTCTCGCCAAACTTGGGGTAGAGCTCCCACCCTCTCACTCTCTCCACCCTCACCCCTTGGAATCCTCTTATCCGCCCCTGGGGATGGTCTGGTCTTAGGGTGGAAAGTCCGAGTGTCTCTGGAAGAGGCCGTCAGGTTCTCTGTAGCCAAGTATTTCTCCACACGATCCACAAGACCATCGGCCGTCTCTGGGTCTCCATGGCTTACCCACTTTTGGATGGCAGTAGGAAGAGCTCTCAAAAACCGATCCATTACAACACGTTCCACAATCTTTGGTGCGGACAAAGTCTCTGGCTGTAGCCACTTTCTGCTCAGGTGAATGAGATCATAAATTTGAGACCTGGGGGGTTTTCCAAGCTGGAAAGTCCAGTTATGCACACGCTGAGCCCGGACAGCCTGGGTGACACCCAGCCTTGCCAATATTTCAGCTTTTAGCATCACATAGTCTTTTGCTTGGTCAGGCTCTAGGTCATAGTAAGCTTTCTGCGATTCACCAGTTAACAGAGGAGCCACCAGTCCAGCCCACTGCTCCTCAGGCCACTTTTCTCTTTCAGCAGTCCTTTCAAATGTGGTCAAAAATACCTCTGGATCATCCTCTCCAGTCATTTTTGTCAATAAACGACTCACCCCAAAGGACGCGGTATTAGTGGGACGGCTTTCCTCACTGGTCTGCGGACGTTGCTGCATTACTGCTTCCATTTGTTGTAGTCTCTGCTCTTGCTTCTGTAACAGGTCTATGAAGCGGGCCTCAGATTGCTGCTGGGCTTGTTGCTGAGCTTCCAGACTCTGTTGGTGAGCTTGCTGCTGGGCTGCAAGGCTCTGTTGATGAACTTGCTGCTGGGCTGCGAAGTTCTGTTGTTGAGCTGCAAGGCTCTGTTGATGAGCTGCAAGGCTCTTTTGCAAACCTGCATTTGTCTGCTGTTGATTGGCATTTGCTAGAGCCAGCTGCTTCAGTATCTCCTCCATGCTGGCTTAAAAAAAATCTGCCACTGGTTCTCCACCAACTGTGAGGGGGTTAGCTCGGCAGCGGGTGTGTGTGACCCCCGGGATGGGCTCCCCACACAAAAACAGGCCCAGCAAACGGAGGTTGTGGTTTTCAAAATCAAAAAAAGGTGCGGTTTATTTTCTATTTACAGTGACAAAACACAGCAAAGCCAAAAGAAACATAAACAAAATAAATCCTGGTCAACTTGACCTCTGACTAAACATACAGGTTTCCTAACTAACAACTGGGATCAGCCTAGTGCTGTCCTAGTCCCTAAGTCCCTGGTTTTAAATGTCCAAGCAAATAGCCACACAGGCTTTGTCTCACCGCACAGGGGTTCACTCTCCCTAGACAGTCCACACAGGTCTGGGTCCAGGCATGAGCTAACATCTAATGAAGCTGGGAGTTTTTATAGAGGCCTAAATGAGCTGACAAGCTTCAGCTGGTCTCATCAACTCCCTGTCTGCACGACGCCCCACACTCTCCCTAGAGGTATGAGTCATCCATGAGCCCACTATCCTCAGCTGGGCTTATACAACTCTCCACCTAGTTGTATAAGTCGGCGTAAAGCCTGAATCTGGGCGAAATATATCTACCCCCCTGGATGCAACCAGGTGACTTTACCTTCCTGCTGTCACAATATATATATATATATTTTAGCAGACACCATAGGGAATAAAATTGTGGTGTGGTCGCAACTTTTATGTCACACTGCAATTTTTCAAACACATTTTTATTTTGGAAATCATGAATAATAAAAAAAAAAAAAAACACTAGTTAGCCTGATTTTTTTGTATAATGTAAAAAGATTATGTTACGCCAAGTAAATAGACACCTAACATGTCTGCTTTAAAATTGCGCACACTTGTGGAATGGCGCCAATCTTCAGTACTTAAAAATCTTCATAGGCGTTGCTGTAATTTTTTTTTACAGGTTACATGTTTAGAGTTACAGAGGAGGTCTAGTGCTAGAATTATTGCTCTTGCTCTAACGTTTGCGGCATATGTAACCTGTGTGTATCTGGATCTGATACTAGCCAGTGTCTCACCAGCCACTGACCTCACTGCACGTCCCTCCAACAGAGGTGGAGCTACATTGTGCTTACTCATCACCTTGAGGCGTGCTACTGACATTCCTTAAAGAGCCCCCCCCCCCATGTCCACAGGTGTGGGTGGGTATCAGTAGACACACCACCTGTCCCAATTACATATAGAGCTGCATGTTCAGATCCAGATTGGGGGTAGGAAAATGACACACATTATCACATTTTGTTTAACAATAAGCAAAAGAAAAAGATTTAACTTAAAATGTCACATGCAAATCAGTAAAATCTGATCACCCCCTACCAATCTGAAAACACCCATATGCAAATAAATACCAACAGACAATTGACCATGACAATACATATAAAACCATCAAACATAAATAGAAATAACCTTATAAAGAAATTTGAACAAAAAAGAAGAAAAAAATATTATATATGTATATATAATAAGAAAACAAACTTCAAATGGCACACATAAATGAAAAACAAAGAAAAAAAATACCAAAAATTGCATGCAAAATCATGAATAATCTTCTGTATGTAGCACCCTGATGTTTAGGCAAGGTTGCTCCTAAATTTACCTGCCAGGTGTAGTTGCCTTGGCTCATTTGTTAGGGATCAATGGAGTTCACCCTAAGTCTGGAATTGCTGCACTTCTCTCTTCTGCCACTAGGTGGCCGGGTACCTGGTGACATTAGATAATAGTGATGAGCCGAACACCCCCGGTTCGGTTCGCACCAGAACCCGCGAACGGACCGAAAGTTCGCACGAACGTTAGAACCCTATTAAATACAATGGATGCGAACGTTCGAAATCTAAAGTGCTAATTATAATGACTATTATGCATGTTATTGTCCTAAAAAGGGTTTGGGAACCCGGGTTCTGCACCAGGGGACATGTATCAATGCAAAAGAAGTTTTAAAAACTGACGTTTTCCGGGAGCAGTCATTTTAATGATGCATAAAGTGAAAAAAAAAAGTCAAATATTCCTTTAAATATCGTACCTGGGGGGTGTCTAAAGTATGCCTGTGAAGTGCCACGTGTTTCCCGTGTTTAGAACTGTCCCTGCACAAAATTACATTTCTAAAGGAAAAAAAGCCATTTAAAACTGCTTGCGGCTTTAATGTAATGTCTGGTCCCGGTAATATGGATGAAAATCTTTAAGAAAAATGGCATAGCTACCCCATCACAGCCCTCCCCCCTACCCCAGCCCATTACCAGCCCCTTTGGGTCTTGTATGGATATTAAGGGGAACCCCGCACACAAAATAAAAAAGGCTCTATATACTCTGAACAGCCGTATACAGGCGGTGCATACAAGACAGGGACTGTAGGTTTGTTCTTATGTAGAATCTGTTTGTAATTTTGAACAGGTACATTGTTTAAGTGTAGCTCCAGCCCAAAAATATATTTTTAAGCTTTTTGGAAAACATAGGGAAGGGTTATCACCCCTGTAACAATTGTTTTGCTGTCTGTGCAGTGTGCAACTGTTCAGAACAGTTCACCTCACTTTCCGTCCTAATGACAAATGTTTTTTGAAAATTTGGGGTTTTTATTGAAACAAGAATTGCTGATAAAGCATCAGTGGAGAGGAGACACTTTTTTCCCCATATTAACTCTTACAGGAGAGAATTTGCCTTCCTAGGGGTAGATTTCCTCTCACTTCCTGTTGTATCCTTCCGTTTGCAAGGAGGAGTCGTTTGTAAGTTGGATGTTTGAAAGTAGGGGCCTGCCGTATATACTCTGCTGAAACTTGCCCCTTACATGTTGGTGTTGCCACAACACTGTGAGCCCTCACAGTTACTCTTGGTGGGCGCATGAATGGGCCCTGCTGTGAATTATTAGATCAAGAATTGTAATTGCATGCCCCTGTTGAACAGGGGCTGAAAAATTGGGCCTTTTGGTGGTGGTGGTGTTGACACAACACTGTAAGGCCTCACAGTTACTCTTGGTGGGTGCAGGAATGGGCCCTGCTGTGAATTATTAGATCAGGAATTGTAATTACATGCCCCTGTTAAACAGGGGCAGAAAAATTGGGCCTTAGGCACTGGTGCCACAACACTGCAACCCCTCACAGATACTGTACTTGGAGCACAGCAATGAGCCCTGTTGCAAAGTATTGCATCAAAAATTTTAATTACATGCCCCTGTTAAACAGGGGCTGAAAAATTGGGCCTTAGGCACTGGTGCTGGTGCCATGACACTGCAACCTCTCCCAGATACTCTAGTTGGAGTGCAGGAATGAGCCCTGCTGCAAAGCATTGCATAAAAAATTGTAATAACACGCCCCTGTTAAACAGGGGCTGAAAAATTGGGCCTTAGCCACTGGTACTGGTGCCAAGACACTGCAACCTCTCCCAGATACTCTAGTTGGAGTGTAGGAATGAGCCCTGCTGCAAAGCATTGCATAAAAAATTGTAATTACATGCCCCTGTTAAACAGGGGCTGAAAAATTGGGCCTTAGCCACTGGTGGCGGCACCCAGAAACAAAAATGTTCTTCCAAGCTATCATCATCATCAATCGGATCATTGAGGAGGAGGAGGATAGTCAGTCAACATAACAGGACAGTCTCTCAGCATCAGAATCAGTCTTAAAGGGATGTGACATTTGAAAATAAATTAGTCTGTTATATCAGCTTCAGGTGTTTGGTAGCTGGTGGTGATCCAAGACTGGTTCATCTTTATGAAGGTCAGTCGATCAACCGAGTCGGTGGACAGGCGCACCCTGTGATCCGTGACAAATCCTCCAGCAGCACTGAATGTGCGTTCTGAAAGAACGCTGGATGCAGGACAGGCCAGTAGCTCAATTGCATACTGTGTAAGCTCTGGCCAGTGATCCATCCTCAAGACCGAGTAAGCCAGAGGATTTTCGGTGGGGAAGGTGTCCAAGTCTGACCTTGCCCCTAGGTATTCCTGCACCATGTATATCAGACGCTGGCGATGGTTGCTGGAACCGATCATACCTTGGGGCTGCGGACTAAAGAATTGTCTGAACGCATCGGTCAGACGGCCACCTTCCCTACCGCTCCTTCTTTGACGGACCGAAGCCTCAGCAACTCGTTGTCCAGGACCAGGAGTTTGTAACCTCCCAGTCTCTGGGAACGCGTTGCAGAGACCTTTCTGCAAGGCCTCCCGGAGTTGTCTCATCCTCTGCTCCCTCTGTGACGGTAAGATAAGGTCCGCAACCTTACCCTTGTACCGTGGATCAAGGAGAGTGGCCAGCCAGTAATGGTCCCTCTCCTTGATCCGAAGAATACGAGGATCCTTCCGCAGACTTTGCAGGATCAGGGAGGCCATGCAGCGTAGGTTAGCTGAGGCATTCTGTCCGGAGTCTTCTGGGTCACTAAGGACGACATGATCCGCAGCCACCTCCTCCCAGCCACGTACAAGTCCACGGGTTTCTTGGGACTGTAAATCATCCCTAAAAGACTGCTGCTGATGATGCTGAGTGCCAGGCTCCACCTCCATGCTGACACAATCCTCCTCCTCCTCTTCCTGTGCGATGGGTGGGACAGAAGGAACACTGTCTGGGTAAAGGGGGCCTTGAGAGGCAAGGAAGTCCTCCTCTTCCTGCCTCTGTTCTGCCTCAAGTGCCCTGTCCATTATTCCACGCAGCGTATGTTCCAACAGGTGGACAAGAGGTACAGTGTCACTGATGCATGCACTGTCACTGCTCACCATCCTCGTGGCCTCCTCAAATGGTGCCAGGACAGTGCATGCATCCCTGATCATGCCCCACTGGCGTGGTGAAAAAAAACCCGAGCTCCCCTGACCCTGTCCTGGTGCCGTAGTCGCACAGGTACTCATTGATGGCCCTCTGCTGCGTGTGCAGCCGCTGCAGCATGGCCAACGTTGAGTTCCACCTGGTGGGCATGTCACATATAAGGCGGTTCTTGGGCAGGTTCAACTCCTTTTGCAGCTTAGCCAGGCGAGCACTGGCATTATAAGATCTGCGAAAATGCACACAGACTTTCCTGGCCTGCTTCAGGACATCCTGTAAGCCCGGGTACCTGACCAAGAACTGCTGCACCACCAGGTTAAGGACGTGAGCCACACAGGGCACATGGGTCAGTTGTCCCTGTCGGAGGGCGGAGAGGAGGTTGGTGCCATTGTCACAAACCACCATTCCTGGCTTAAGCTGGTGTGGCGTCAACCACCTCTCGGCCTGCCCCTGCAGAGCAGACAGAACCTCTGCCCCAGTGTGGCTCCTGTCCCCCAAACACACCAGCGCAAGCACGGCATGGCATCTTTTTGCCTGCGTACTTGCGTAGCCCCTTGAATGCCTACGGAGCACTGCTGGTTCCGAGGACAAAGCACAGGAAGAGGCCATGGAGGAAGAAGAAGAGGAGGGGGTGGAGGAGAGAGGTGTGTCACAACCAGTAGTAGCATTTTGGAGGCGTGGCGGCGGAACAACCTCCAACACCACTGCACCTTGTCCTTCCCAGCTGCCAAAAGAGTGACCCAATGGGCCGTGAAAGAAAGGTAACATCCCTGTCCATGCCTGCTGGACCATGAGTCAGCGGTAATATGCACCTTACCGCTAACCGCCCTGTCCAGCGAGGCCAAGACATTGTCTTCCACATAAAAAATTATAAAATGCAGCGCTAGCGAATATAAATGTGCTCAATACAAACGTATGTGTGAATGTCAACCATCTAAACCTTTCGGGATGATGGTACACACTATTAGTGAAAAGATTATGCACCAATGATTGGTGTCACCAGAAATGCAGTGGGTGTAATACTAAATGTTACCACTAAAAAGTGATCAACTAAGTAAAACCAGAAAATATACTGTGCAAAACATTAAATGAACTGAACAACCAGGCAAATAGCTCTAGGAGTAATTCACAGTACTACAGATGGTTTTCAACATCAAAGAAATAATGTCCCATTTGCAACAGTGGTTGTAATATAGAAGGAAGGGAAAAAAAAAAAAATGCTTTAAAATAAAATAAAAGTCACCCAACATCCAACTTCTAGGACCAATAATGTTCGGTGAAATTCAACAGTTGGCTCAATAGCAGCAGAGATCAGAGGACCATGTGGGGAATAAAAAGAAAAAGCAACTTGTGAAGTACCGCTTAGGAACAGATTAACAATACGCTGTTATTGGGAAAACTCACAAGCCTTCAATGATAACCGAGCGTCAGTGTGTTCCGGGTTCACAACGGCGTGCGTTCCACAAGAACCGGAAGCAGCGTCACTGGTTCTTAGTGTTGACCGGAAATTTGTCAATGCATTTCGCCCCTCCTCCAGGGCATCATCAAGGACCTTGATGATGCCCTGGAGGAGGGGCGAAATGCATTGACAAATTTCCGGTCAACACTAAGAACCAGTGACGCTGCTTCCGGTTCTTGTGGAACGCACGCCGTTGTGAACCCGGAACACACTGACGCTCGGTTATCATTGAAGGCTTGTGAGTTTTCCCAATAACAGCGTATTGTTAATCTGTTCCTAAGCGGTACTTCACAAGTTGCTTTTTCTTTTTATTCCCCACATGGTCCTCTGATCTCTGCTGCTATTGAGCCAACTGTTGAATTTCACCGAACATTATTGGTCCTAGAAGTTGGATGTTGGGTGACTTTTATTTTATTTTAAAGCATTTTTTTTTTTTCCCTTCCTTCTATATTACAACCACTGTTGCAAATGGGACATTATTTCTTTGATGTTGAAAACCATCTGTAGTACTGTGAATTACTCCTAGAGCTATTTGCCTGGTTGTTCAGTTCATTTAATGTTTTGCACAGTATATTTTCTGGTTTTACTTAGTTGATCACTTTTTAGTGGTAACATTTAGTATTACACCCACTGCATTTCTGGTGACACCAATCATTGGTGCATAATCTTTTCACTAATAGTGTGTACCATCATCCCGAAAGGTTTAGATGGTTGACATTCACACATACGTTTGTATTGAGCACATTTATATTCGCTAGCGCTGCATTTTATAATTTTTTATCTCTCAAGGTGTTAGTGCCTTATGCTGTAGCAGCTGCGCATATAATCATTTCTTTTCACTTGTCATTTATTTTTGTATGTCTCCATAAGCGCAAGTTTTAGTTTTTGTTTATTTAATTGTCTTCCACATGCCGGTAGAGAGCCGGAATCGCCTTCCGTGAGAAAAAGTGGCGTTTGGGAACCTGCCACTGAGGAACCGCAAATTGCACAAACTCACGGAAGGGGGCCGAGTCTACCAACTGAAAAGGCAGCAGTTGAAGTGCTAGCAATTTAGCCAAGCTAGCATTCAACCGCTGGGCATGTGGATGGCTGGGAGTGAACTTCTTTCGACGGTCCAGCAGCTGGGGCAGGGAAATTTGCCTGCTAGAATGGGACGTCGGTGTACTGCTAGCAGAGTGCCCGCAAGTACTTGGCTGTGACACACCTAATTCTACACCTTCATTCCTCTCAGTGCAGGTTTCAGAGAGGACTGATGGTATAGTGGGGTTGGAGATCCCAGCTGATGCGGTGCAAGGAGAGGTCCGCTTTGTTCTTTGGTTTGGGTCTACGCTTGAGACATATTTTGCAAACAGCAGCTGTGCGATATGATGCACTCGACTCAAAAAAGGCCCATACCAAAGAACTTTTTGAATAACGGGCAGAGGCAGCGCCCTGCACAGGCGGAGCTCTGCGGTGTGATTCCGTCGGTGTGCTGCCCTTACACTGGCCCCCTGAGGGCATCCTGCCTCGTTGGAGATGTGCCTCCTCCTCATCCTCCTCTCTCCTATTAGGCACCCACGTGGAGTCAGTGACCTCATCATCCCCTCCCTCCTCATCACTGGAGCCAATCTGGCAGTATGCTGCAGCTGCTGGAACATGACTGCCAGATTGGTGTCCTTCTTGAGCATCCCCTCTATCTGCTCTCACGCTACTGCCTTCCTCTAGCTGGGTATCATCATCAGACCCTTCGAAACGCTGGGCATCCTCCTGGAGCATGTACCCAACACTGTGCTCAAACAGTTCGGGGGACTCCTCAGGAGGACATGGTTGGTCTAGGGAAGGAGTGAGTGATGATGACATTGATACCAGGGAAGAGGACGCTTTGGCAGCTGCTTTGCCAGTACCCTGAGCCTGGGTGAGAGAGGATGAGGAGGATGAGGAGGGCTTGGTCATCCACTCTACCAAGTCTTCGGCATGATGCGGCTCAACACGTCCAGCTGCCGAAAAGAAGGACAAGCGTGTCCCATGGCCACGTGCTGATGGCGATGCACCGCGTCCACGACCAGCACTGTTGTCTCTAGACACAGAGCCTGCTTGCCCTCTTTTATTGGCTCCTGACTGTCTGCCTCTCCTTGTTTGCCTTCCAGACATTCTAATGGCCTGCAGGGAGATGGGAAAACCAGCAATAAGGCCTAGCTTCAGGAGTATATTTTGCAGGAATCACACTACGCCTGCTGTAAGTGCTGCAAATGCCTGTTGGTGTAACACACCAGGAAAACACAGCAATACGGGCTAACTTCAGGTGTATAATGTGCAGGAGGCACACTCCGCCTGCTGTAAGTGCTGCAAATGCCTGTTGGTGTAACACACCAGGAAAACACAGCAATACGGGCTAACTTCAGGTGTATAATGTGCAGGAGGCACACTCCGCCCGCTGTAAGTGCTGCAAATGCCTGTTGGTGCAACACACCAGGAAAACACAGCAATACGGGCTAACTTCAGGTGTATAATGTGCAGGAGGCACACTCCGCCCGCTGTAAGTGCTGCAAATGCCTGTTGGTGTAACACACCAGGAAAACACAGCAATACGGGCTAACTTCAGGTGTATAATGTGCAGGAGGCACACTCCGCCCACTGTAAGTGCTGCAAATGCCTGTTGGTGTAACACACCAGTAAAACACAGCAATACGGGCTAACTTCAGGTGTATAATGTTCAGGAGGCACACTCCGCCCGCTGTAAGTGCTGCAAATGCCTGTTGGTGTAACACACCAGGAAAACACAGCAATACGGGCTAACTTCAGGTGTATAATGTGCAGGAGGCACACTCCGCCCGCTGTAAGTGCTGCAAATGCCTGTTGGTGTAACACACCAGGAAAACACAGCAATACGGGCTAACTTCAGGTGTATAATGTGCAGGAGGCTTAGCAACAATGACACTGACACTGTCCCCTGCCTATCCTTCTCTCTCCCTGCACACAAGGTTTATCAAAGAATATGACACTGACACTCTCCCTGCCTATCCTTCTCTCTCCCTGCACACAAGGTTTAGTAAAGAATATGACACTGACACTGTCCCCTGCCTATCCTTCTCTCTCCCTGCACACAAGGTTTAGCAAAGAATATGACACTGACACTGTCCCCTGCCTATCCTTCTCTCTCCCTGCACACAAGGTTTAGCAAAGAATATGACACTGACACTCTCCCTGCCTATCCTTCTCTCTCCCTGCACACAAGAATAGCACAAAGAATATCAACACTGTCCCTGCCTATCCTTCTCTTTCCCTGCGCCGGAACACACTACACAAGGCCGCCGCGCTGGCGGCCTTTTATAGTGTGGGGCGTGTGCTAAACCCCCTGAGCTATAATTGGCCACAGGCAACCTGCCTGTGGCCAATTATGTCTCTCCTAGCTGCCGGCGCTGTGATTGGCCAAGCTTGCGGGGTCACAGTGCATGCTTGGCCAATCACAGCGCCGGATTGCACTGCGATGGCGCAGTGTATTGTGGGCCAATCGCGTCACTCGAATTTGGCGCAAACGGCCCAAATCGTTCGATGTTCGCCTAAAGGTCGAACAGCCGATGTTCGAGTCGAACGTATGTTCGACTCGAACACCGAGCTCATCCCTATTAGATAAGACAAGGGCAAAGCAATGTCAGGTTATGGGTATATGAGGTATACTAGGCAGGGGTTTTCTTAAATCCCTTGGCCTGCTGGGAGAAACTATATATTTGGGTGGAGTCAGGTGATCGGTGTTCTGTGCCACCTGGACGGCTGTCTGGGTGGATGTGTGTTGTATTGCCCGGGCTGCTAGGCCGGAGTTTGGGCCTTTCCCAGGCACATCTGGCTGTAAGGCTGTCTGAGGGCCTATTCAGAAGCAAGAGAGCAGCACAGGGTTCGGATTGTGGATTGCAGTCCAACCAGAAGTGACGGTTCTGCCGGCCGGAGGACCTGTCGTGGTCGGAGGTTGAGGGGAAGCTGTTGCCACGAAGGGCCCATCCACCTTACTACCAGGGACCATAGTGAGTAACCAGGACAGTGTTCTCACCAACCAGGGACGGTGAAGAATTGGGAAACTTCAGCAGGTGCCAAGCCAGGGACCCAGCCAGCGGAGGTGACGCTTGCAGAGCAGCCTTGTGTGTCAAGCCAGGGACCGAGCAGGTCAGTGGGGTGAAGCATCTGGAGTGTCAAGCTAGGGACCCAGCAGAGACGTGGGGGTGACGCTTGAGGAATTTAGTGCATTTTATATACAACTATATACTATAGAACAGACCAAATTTAGGGACAATTGAGGAAGAAAGAGGGACAGAGAGACTGTGTTTAACCACTTCAGCCCCGGAAAGATTTGCCCCCTCAACCACTTCAGCCCCGGACCATTTGGCTGCCCAATGACCAGAGCACTTTTTGCGATTCGGCACTACGTCATTTTAACTGACAATTGCGCGGTCGTGCGCCGTTGTACCCAAACAAAATTGACGTCCTTTTGTACCCACAAATAGAGATTTCCTTTGGTGGTATTTGATCACCTCTGTGGTTTTTATTTTTTGCCCTATAAACAAAAAAATAAGATTTTTTGCGGGACTGCAACATTGCGGCGGACAAAGCTGACCACAAATGACACTTGTTGTGGACCAGTGACATTATTACATTGATCAGTGCTATAAAAATGCACCGATCAATGTAAAAATTACACTGGCAGGGAAGGGGGGAACACTAGGGGGCGATCAAGGGGTTAAGTGTGTTCTCTAGGTGTGTTCTAACTGTAGGGGGGGTGGGCTTACTGGAACATGACAGTAGATCTTTGTGATGTCACTAGGCAGACCGGGGAATTGCCTTGTTTACATAGGCAGTTCCCCATTCTGCCTCTCCTCACCGCGATTAAGGGTCGAGTCCGCGGGAACCGTGGCGTGCGCCCGCTATCCTCCTTGCACAGGGCGACATACAGGTACGTCCGTTAGCGCAGGAGAGATGACCTGCCGCAGTATATCTGCGTGAGCTGGTCGGCAAGTGGTTAAATCAAGGCCAGTCCCTCGATATCAGCGACGGTTGGGAGCCATGTAGTTATGCAAGCCCGGTCAGGGATATAATCACAACCAGCTGTGATGAATTTTTCCAATTGGTATTGCTTTACCCCATGGCAGCCACTGCCTCTCTTGTACACAAATAGATTCACCTTAAGCAACCCCATGTGTTTGTATGATAACCACTTGCCGACCGTATAACTTAGATATATACGGCGGCAAAGTAGCATGGCTGCGCCGGATCACGTACCTAGTACGGGTCTGGGGTGTGCGTGGGCGCCACCGTCTGCTCTCTCCCGCTGGGATCACACACAGCGGGGGCCCAGCGCTGATTGTTCAGTACACAGGCAGAACGACGATCTGCCTTTGTCAACAATGCAGATTGCCGTTCTGTCAGTAGGGAAGGCATTGATCCTGTGTTCCTGCAAAGAAGGGATACTGATCTATGCCTTCCCTTAGTAAAAGCACCTTCCCCACAGTACACAAGCACTGGTTAGGAACACATTTAACCTTTTGATTGCCCCTGATGTTAAAGTGGTTGTAAACCCTCTCTGACTTATTTTACCTACAGGTAAGCCTAGATTAAGGCTTACCTGTAGGTGTTTACTATATCTCCTACACCTACACGGTTTAGGAGATATTTGCCACAAATAATGCACCGTTGCCTACGCAGGCGCACTGAGAATGACGGTTTTCTCAATGGGTAATGCAGGCTTTGACGGCGCATGCGCGGAGTGACGTCTTCGCTGCTCCGGCTAATCACAGCGCCGGATCGGCGATACCCAGAAGTAACCTCTGGGGAAGATGTCTGCGGCCAGAGGGGGAGACGAGGACGGCTTCGGGGGCTTCGATCTAAGGTAAGTAATTCATAATGAGCTAGTATGCTAGTCATCATAGCTCATTATGCCTTTGGCCTCGTACACACGACTGGTTTTCTCGGCACGAAACTACAAGAAAACTGCTGGCAGAGCTTTCTTGCCAAGAAAACCGGCCGTGTGTACGAGGCTTTCAGGTTCCTCGTCAAGAAAACTGCCCAGAATCTCGACAAGAAAAATAGAGAACCTGCTCTCTATTTTCTCGTCAGGATACTTGTCGGCCTGTTTCCCGACGAGAAACCTGAGAGTGTGTACACTTACCTGTCGCCGTGGAAACCGGCGCATGCTCGAAATGACTTTGACGCATGCACGGTAGCTTCCTAGGCATAGGTAGGGTGTAGCAAGATGGCGGCGACGGCATCGAATGTGACGAGCGCACGCTCGTCGTAGTCGATGACGTCACCGCGTTCGTTCCATTCAAAAGAACGGCGGTTCTTTTGAATAGAGCGTGTGTACACTCGGCCGGGACAAGATTCTTGTCAAGAATCTCGTCAGGAAAAACGTCAGGTTTTTTCCTGACGAGAATCTCGGCCGTGTGTACTAGGCTTTTGGCTTTCAGTTTGTTTGTTTTTTTTACATTTGGGGGGGTTTACAACCACTTTAATCCCTTCCCAGACAGTGTCATTAGTACAGTGACAGTGCATATTTTTTAGCACTGATCACTAGATTAGTGACACTGATCCCCAAAAAGTGTCAGTCTTGTCCGCTGCATTATTGCAGTCCGGGTAAAAGTCACTGATCGCCACCATTACTAGTTAAAAAAATAAATAAAAAATATCCCTTAAGTTTGTAGACACTATAACCTTTTCACAAATCAATCAATATAGGTTTACTGGGATTTTTACCAAAAATTTGTAGCAGAATACATTTTGGCTTAACCACTTCTGCCCCGAGCCTCTTTTTGAGACTTGTTGTTTACAAGTTAAAATCATTCTTTTTGCTAGAAAATTACTTAGAACCCCCAAACATTTTTATTATTTTTTTCAGACACCATCGAGAATAAAATGGCGGTCATTGCAATACTTTATGTCACACCGTATTTGCGCAGCGTTCATACAAGCACAATTTATTGTGAAAAAATTGACTTTTTTAAATTAAAAAATAAGACAACATATTTGCGGGCACGACTTACGTATGTGTTCGCTTCTGTGAGCGAGCTCGGCAGAACGGGGCGCTTTAAATTTTTATTACATTTTTTTTCTTATTGATTTTTATTTTTTATTTTTACACTGTCCTTTTAAAAAATAAAAATAAAATTTGGGTCACTTTTATTCCTAATACAAGGAATGTAAACATCCCTTGTAATAGAAAAAAAGCATGACAGGTCCTCTTAAATGTGAGATCTGGGGTCAAAAAGACCTCGGATCTTAAATTTACACTTACCGTAAATGCAATACAAAAAAAAATGTAAAAAAATTAAATGTCTTTTTTTTTTTGCAAAAAAAAAAAAGAATTCTCTTTAAGACCATTGGGTGGAAGTGACGTTTGATGTCGCTTCTGCCATCTAATGTTATGGAGCCGAGTGGGGGCCATCTTTCCCTCACTTGGCATCCAGCCTGTGAGGGGAAAGGACACGATCGTCTCCGCCGCTACCGACGGCACCGGTAAGCAGCGGAGACGACCGGAGCGCCCCTCTCCCGCCCCCAATAAAAGTGATCTTGCGGTGAATCTGCCGCAGAGACCACTTTTATCCCAAAGAGAACCGCATGCCGTTGCTCAAAATCCCGGGGTATTTAGTGTCAAAGTACCGATGTACAGTTATGGCGATTTGCGTGAAGTGGTTAAATTGATGAAGAAATTTGTTTTATTTCTATTTTTTTATTGGATATGTTTTATAGCAGAAAGTAAAAAAAAGATATCTTTTTTTTCAAAATTATTGTTTTTTTTTTGTTTATAGTGCAAAAAATAAAAACCACAGTGGTGGACCACCAAAAGAAAGCTCTATTTGTGGGGGAAAAAAAAGGGACAAAAATTTTATTTGGGTACAGCATTGCATGAACGCACAATTATTAGTTAAAGTAATGCAGTGCCGTATCGCAAAAAATGGCCTGGTCATTGATGGGGTAAATCTTCCGGTTGGCAAGTGGATAATCCAGTGGTGGCTGGAGATCAACATTTTTGGGGGGGCGCAAACAAACTGAAAAAAAACCCCCATAAATTTCAGCCACTGTGCCCATCAAACTCAGCTACTGTGCCCATCAACTGCCGCCACTGTGCCATCAAACGCAGCCACTGTGCCCATCAATTGCTGCCACTGTGCCATCAAATGCAGTCACTGTGCCCATAAATTGCCTCCACTGTGCCATCAAACGCAGCTACTGTACCCATCAATTGCTGCCACTGTGTCCATCAGTTGCTGCAAGTGTGCCCATCAATTGCCATTACTGTGCCCATCATTTGCTGCCAGTTTGCCCATCAATTGCCGCTACTGTGCCCATCAATTGCTGCCAGTGTGCTCATCAATTGCCGCTATTGTGCCCATCAATTGCTGACACTGTGCCCATCAATTGCCGCTACTGTGCACATAAATTGTTACCAGTGTGCTCATCAATTGCCATTACTGTGCCCATCAATTGCTGCCAGTGTGCCCATCAATTGCTGACACTGTGCCCATCAATTGCTGCCAGTGTGTCCATCAATTGCCACTACTGTGTCCATCAATTGCCGCTACTGTACCCATCAAATGCTGCCAGTGTGCATCCCCCGCCCGCCCGGCAATTACGGTGATGTCCTCCACGCTCCTCGATGTCTTCTCCTGTCCTCTCTTCCTGTCCTCTGCTATTATTGGATGCCTAATAGGTGTCCAATCACAGCACCTGTTGTTTAAGTCAATCAGGTGACAGGTAACAGACCAGAGCAGACCAGAGAAGCTGATTGGCTCAGAAGCGGTTCAGTGTTAGGAAAGCGAATATTCATTCGCTTTCCTAACGCAACGCTGAGTGAACTGCGAGCGCCCAGCATGGGCCCGCCGCTGTAATTCAGGCTCTCAGCGCCCGAAAAGGGGTCGGACACCTGAATAGGGGGTGGCAGCGGCGACCATAGATAGTATCACGCAATGCATGATCCTATCTATGGTGATAGAGCGGTGGCAGGAGAGAGGGGGCGGCGCCTGTGCACCCTTTATGGACGCACCGCCACTGGGATAATCGCTCATAAAAAAAATTGCATGGTTGCCATACACAGGCACCTTTTTACCTGGCACATCATCTGTGAATATTTTCACATGAACAGCAAAACTTTCCTTTCTTCTCCAATCAAGAACCGGTCAAGGAAAACGCGCCATTCCTTTAAACTTGTCATCTAAGCGAGATGCTTTACATTGCAGAGGTCTACAGAGAGAGCATTAACATAACTTACAAAGTGATTTCCCTTATGTGTTCCTGACTAATAATAGAGGTATTGCCGGTAAACACGCACAAAATAAAAGCAGTTTCTGTCAGTGGGATGGACCGATCAAGGTCAGACATCATTTCTTAAAGAATCTGAATTCACTACACGATTGATATACGTTTAGAACTGTTATCAAGAAAATAATATTTTGTTTACAGGGATTTTCAAGGTCAAATTTGGTGTTTTATTCACTTTTCGATAGGGAGAGGAAAAAAAAAATCTTGCACAAAGGGGATTGAAGAATCAATGAATGGAAGCAAGCATGTCTATGTAATTATACATAGAACTGTATAGATGGTCATAAATAAAATGGGATATTCAGATCAATGTACCTCAAGATATAATGGAAGGCTTGCAGCCCTACTGGCGGATTGCGTTATACAAATGCATAATATATAAAGTTCAAAGCTTGGAAAGCTGATGGAAGGGTGATGGAAAGTTGGCCACAATTACAAATGATTTGCTTGTGAATGTCCGGGGTGAAGGAAACTAGAAGCACCATTGTGATTTATGCTGGACGTTCTCATCACAATAAATGATTATAAGCCACAGATTCGATTGTTTCAGATGACAAAAGACCAATTTGGTGAGCTGCCGGATTTCCAGCGATGGTAGATAAACCTCTTTAGATGAAACATAGTCAATTGATCACAATAATCATTTAGTACAATTAATATTTGAAAGACAGGAGCTTGTATTTTAGAGAAAGAGCGAGAGAGAGAGAGAGAGAGAGAATTGGAGAATGGAGAAGTGAAATAACAAACTCCAAGAAACTAACTGTTTACCAGTCACTGCAGAGAGACTACAAACTGACCCCGTACCTGGAGGTGCTACGAGACTCCAAAGACAGACAGACCCTGAACCTGTACAGACTGAGTGCCCACAGCCTGGAAATCGAACTAGGATGGCAAAGACAGACCTACAAGCCCAGGGAGAGTAGACTGTGCTGATGTCCTGTCGAGAAATGCCCGCCCGGAACTGCACATGCGTAGTACGGAACCGCCGAAAGCTGCCGAACATCGGAATTTACGATCAGCTGTAGAAGGCGCCTGCACACAATAGCCAACAATGTGCCACATGCTCCCGATGCTCGT
Organism: Rana muscosa; assembly: GCA_029206835.1. Classification (NCBI taxonomy): domain Eukaryota; kingdom Metazoa; phylum Chordata; class Amphibia; order Anura; family Ranidae; genus Rana; species Rana muscosa. The sequence continues at coordinate 178,392,442 of JARGYO010005626.1, read as the reverse complement.
ACGAGTCTGCAAGGGGCGTATTTTGTAATGATGGGTGCGTGTGAGGGGCGGATGCCTACAGAAGGGGGCGTATTTTGTAATGATGGGCAGCGCTATTGTTTGTGTTAGCTAGCTAAATAGGCCCTGCAGACCCGCCCATCAACATTAAAAAACCCGCCCTTCAGTTGGCTAAACATGCCCCGCAAACACGTGTAGGAAGAATAGCAGAGATATATTTGTTTAGGAGATGTGTTTGAGTTTCGGGAAAATTTTTGCCCACATCTTAAGAGCACTGCCCATCATTACAAAATACGCCCCCTTCTGTAGGCATCTGCCCCTCACACGTGCCCATCATGAAGAAATCCGCCCCTTTCAGACTTGCACGAGCATAGAAAGCGTGTGGCACAATGTTTACTATTGTGCGCAGGCGCCGTCTACAGATGATCGTAAATTCTGATTGTAACGGCAATCCCAATACAAAAGGGGTTAACGCCGTTTAGGATATTCCCTTTCCGAACACAAGGCAGCTACTGACACTCCAGTGAGGCGAACCAGAGAATAATTCTCCTTCAATAACGAGACAAATGCTCTGTCTTGAGTTTTCCAGCAGGTCTGACAATCTTTATTGAAAAAGCAGGCTCTTATATACACCAAAAGAATACTGTAGTCCAAATGAACAATGACCCAACTCCACCCACAACATCACACAATGGTTACATAACAAGCCCCCAATACACATTATTCTGACATCCCTTAGCAGACAACAGGTGAGTTCATTAACTAATCCCTTTACAGCTTAAATGACTAATATGCATGACCTTTACGTTTCCCAGACTGACTGTCTGCTAACTTACAATACACATTATCATAGGACTCCTTTATACAATTACAGAGTTAATTATCACAATCCACAATGAAAAGATCTTTAGAAGTTAGCCTGGACTCAATTTACATTACACAGGCAGCCAGGTGGTTGGAGGTGATGACATTAGCATCTTTCAATTAACCTGTTGAGTTCAGAATCAACAACCAGTAAATAGTTCTTTACAGATATCCTGGGGAATATTGTGGATTAATATTACAGACCCATTTTAAACCAATCCAAGACATATTCTCAATGTACATTATTTTCTGGCTCATACTTTCTAAGAACTTCTGGGTTCCACGGGCCCTCCCATTACACTGATGTTTGGAGGCTTTCGGCGGCTCGATACAGCTCAAGCGCAGCGCATGAGCAGTACCGGGCGGGCATTTCTCGACAGGGGGCATTTCTCGTCAGAACACCGGCAATGTGATCAGGCTGTCCTGGAGGATGAGGACAACTTCCTGCTATGGTGCCCCAAGTACTCATCAGTGAGAGACACTCACTTCCAGAGACTCTCCGATCTCATCCTGGACTTCAATTCTATAGAAGAGAAGAGGACACTTCAAATTCTACTGGAAGAAGAGGAGACAATGGTGAAAATAGCTGCACAATATGTGATAACATGTCACAGACATGAACAAATTCTTAAAAGTCCTTTACATGGACTCACCCCCATTTCCCCTTTATATCACCCACCCCCCCTCCCTTTCCATACAAACTCAACTGCTTTGGCAATGATAAAATGTATTTGCCAATAAAGATTATTTTAATTAAATAAAAAAAGAGAAAGAGAAGGAAAGAAAGAAAGAAAGAGAAAGAAAGAAAGAAAGAAAGAAGGAAAGAAAGAAAGAAAGAGAGAGAGAAATGGACAGACCCACAAGCCCGGGGAGAGTAGACTGTGCCAGCAATGTGACCAGGGGATCTTGGAGGATGATGACCAGGTCCTGCTATGGTGCCCAAGTACTCATAAGTTGGGGACACTCACTTCCAGAGACTCTCCGCTCTCATCTCGGACTTCAATTCTATAGAAGAGAAGATGCAACTTCAAATTCTACTCGGAGAAGAGGAGCCAACATGAAAGACTGGGGACTTAAAAATCCTTTACTTACCCCCTATCCACCTTTACTGTATATTGCCCCTTACCCCCCCCCCCCTCCCACCCGAGGGCTGCCCTAGAGTATGTTGTATGTGATTATACTGTAGCAAGGTCTCTTGCTACAGTATAATCACATACAACATACTCTAGGGCAGCCCTCGGGTGGGAGGGGGGGTTAAGGGGCAATATACAGTAAAGGTGGATAGCGGGTAAGTAAAGGATTTTTAAGTCCCCAGTTCTAATGAGAACTTTCCCGGCCAAAGATAGCTGACATCCTTCTATATGTGGTGGGTTGTGAGGCATAGTGGGTGCAAGGTGGACAAAGTTATTGGGCGTCAGACACTTCTTGGATGTAAAAAGGGTTTTATTTCTCTTAACAGTCCTTTTTATATTTTTGGGGGAAAGAGGGTTAGGGCCAGGACACCCTTAAGTAGTTGTAGATTCAATTGGCAGACCCTGAGACTTCAAAAGGAGGACAGCCATGCAGGGAAAGGCCCTCAGCAAGGCCCCACATCTGCACATATAGGAATGCTGTCTCCTATGGCAACAGTCTTTAACAGTTTCTAACTCAAACGTAACAGTTCCTTCACCTTTACTACAACTGCCTCTTGTAGTTCTTCAACAATGAGCTCCCGGTCTCTCACTAGACCCACTGATTCACTGACTCTGAATCCCTTGAGCTCCTCCAATATTTGCACTGGTATCTCCCTCAAGCATCACCCCCCCATCTCTGCTGGGTCTCTAGCTTGGCATTTAAAATACTTCTCAAGCTTCACCACTGCTGACCAGCTCGGTCCCTGGTTTGACTCACAAGACTGCTCTACAAGCATCACCTCCGGTGGTTGGGTCCCTGACTTGATCACCGCCTGAAGTTTCCCGATTCTCCACTGTGCCTGTTCGGTGAGAATGTTGCTCCGGTACTTGCTTCAGTTACTCACTGTGGTCCCTGGTAATAAGGTGGTTGGTCCCTTTGTGGTGACAGCTTCCCTTCTACCTCCGACCACTGACAGGTTCTCCGGCTGGCAGAGCCCTCACTTCTGGTAGGACTACAAGCTGCAATCCCAACCTGCGCTGCTCTCTTACTTCTGGATAGGCCCCCACACAGCCTAGCATAGGCCCAATCTCTGGCCTAGCAGCCTATGGCACACAACACACGTCTACCCAGACAGCCGTCCAGGTGGCACAGAACCTAGATCACCTGACTCCATCCGAATATATACTGTAGGCTCTCACAGCAGGCCAAGGAATTTGAGAAAACCAGGGCCCATTGGCTGAGATTCCCCTATATACCCATAACCTGACCTTGAGTTGTCCTCCTCATATCTAGTACCAGCAAGTACCCGGCCACCAAGTGGTAGAAGAGAGAAGCACAACCAGGCCAAGCTTAGGGAGAAATCAATGGATCTCTAACATTTGACCAGGGTAACTACTCCTTGCAAGTAAATTTGTAAAAGAGCATCCCTGACTAAACCCCAGGGTGCTACAATACATAGAACTGATGGAAAGAAGCGTTTTAGTTTTTTTGCTTTAAAGTGGAACTGCACTTCATCTGAGCACCAATAACACTATTTAATTCATGTTTAATGTTTAAAGCAAACTCCCCCATCCATCCATGTCTCTAATGCTTTATTTTGCTGAGAAATCTCTTTGAACCCCCCCCCCCCCAGAATTTCCGTCCATGGCCATCTTTAGTGATTTATGTATCGTGTTTCCCCCAAAATAAGCCTGGGTCTTATATTAATTTTGGCAATCAAAAACACAGTATGGCTTATTCCCGGGGTAGGGCTTGCCATTTAATGTGCTGTCTTCTTGCCCCCTCTCCCTCCCTGCCTGGCAGAAATCCCCAGTGTGAAGTGAATCAAAAGTGGTTGTAAACTCCAAGAATCCTTTCTATTATAGTAGATTATAATGAAAATGTGTGTGTTTCTGTTCAATTGTGTCACATACCTTCTTACAGCGCCGCTCAGCACTTCCATAGCCCACCGGAGCTCTCTCCCACGATCAAAGCATTGCAGAGGGAGGGGGGCCGAGATCCCCCACTGACAGGCAGGAGAAGAAAAGATCAGATGAGCGCCCTTCTGCGCTTCCATAGCCCGCCGCGATCCAGTATTGCAGAGGGAGGGGGGCTGAGATCCCCCACTGACAAGCAGGAGAAGAGGAGATCAGCTGAGTGTGCCTCGGCGCTTTCACAGCCCGCGGCAATCCGAGCATTGCAGATGGAGGGGGGACAAGATCCCCCACTGACGGGCAGGAGAAGAAACGATCAGATGAGCGCCCCTCTGTGCTTCCATAGCCCGCCGCGATCCAGCATTGCAGATGGAGGTGGGCCGAGATCCCCCACTGACAAGCAGAAGAAGAGGAGATCAGCTGAGTGTGCCTCGGCACTTCATAGCCCGCGGTGATCCGAGCATTGCAGAGGGAGGGGGGACGAGATTCCCAGCTGACAGGAAGGGGAAGAGGAGGAGATCAGCTGAGCGCCGAGTAACGCTGTATACCGAAGGTATTTGACTACAGATTAGATTACAGAAACACGCACACTAGGTGTTATTTTCAGGGTAGGGCTTATATTGCAGCCCTCTTTGAAAATCGGGGTAGGTCTTATTTTCGGGGTAGGTCTTACTTTCGGGGAAACGCGGTAGCATTTACTTCCTGGAATCTATCCACCCTTAGCTCAGGAATGCAGACAGGAGGGTGTGCTTAGAAGGCTTCTGGGATGTATGACATCATTTGCCTAAGCCTGGAAGCCAGGAAGCAACTGAAGAAATGTAGAAAAAAAAAAGTTTAAAACAAGTATATATACTATACCTTCCCATCTGCTAATCATCTAATGCTAGCAGTATAAGGATTAAAAATGATCAATGTTGATTGAGAGTGTTGAAGTTCCACTTTAAATGCTTAGGGAACTCAAATGATGTGATGCATGTCCTAAAGAAAATGAATAAATAAAGTTTCCTAGCAGATGGTTTAGTCATTTCTACATTTTCCAACAACTGTCAGAAAGTATAGGATGAGCGGCCGTACACAAAACATCTGGTTAAGGGGAGCACAGCTCAGTAAATACATCTGCGTTCCATTAGGACAAGTCACACTGCTCCAGTTTCCCAGCTTTTGGGATTTTGTGATCTTGAAACTTTGTAAAAAGCCATAAGCCAACAAAGGGCTCAGTGTTCCCAGGCTGAGTTTATTAAGGAAGAAGCAATGAAATGAATTTGCAGCTAGTCATATCTGTTGCAATGGATGCGGATTTGGGAATAGCTGGAACTTGTGTTACATTAGACAGAGGAGTTTTTTGTGCAGCAGTGATGAAATGTTTCATTAATGCATATGTTTCTGTATCAAGTATAAGGCAGAGACAGCTGGATTTCATATTTATTGGGATGTAGGATGGATTTATTATTTGGTAGATTCAAAATTTAATTACAGGGCTTACTGTTTTACAGAAAATTAGAATTTATAATCAATCATTTTATTTTGTACATTTGCATGAAGGGTAAACATCTATTAAAGCCTTTCTGATCCAGAGATCCATGAAACCCTAGGGTTCCTCCAGAGGTTGCTTGAGGTTCTTTGAGCACTGAGCAGTGATGGATTGATCCCCTGCCTGATGGTGCCCAACACTACTTAGCAGAGCTACAGGGATAGGACTAGTGGAGCTTCTCCTCTCAATTTTTTCTTCTTGTCCGCCAGTGCAAGTAAGTCCTTTTCTCAATGACCACCATTGTGTCATTGCCAATGTACCATGAACTGTAGTTCCATAGTTACATAGTTAGTCAGGTTGGAAAAGACACAAGTCCATCCAGTTCAACAATAAAAAAAAAAAAAAATATATATATATATATATATATAAATGTAGCGGGTACTTACTTTCCCGCCGTAAGTTTTTGAATTTTTCGGTGACACCAGTGGTGTATCTCCGGAGGTTCACTGGGTGGCGCTGTCACTATGGGCCGACGGAGGGATACCGCTGTGTGCTGAGCTTACTTTTGTCCTCTCTGGGCAGCGGTATGGTGGGGCGGGGAACCCGCCGTGCATGCTGGGAGAGGGGGTAAAAGGGGCCGGCCATCTGGGTCACGGGGTGGTTGGTCCCTGGCACCTTTAGCCTGCGAACGGAGTTCGTGTTTGTCCTCTAGGCGGACTAGGCCTAGAGGACCACCGGAGATCGTGTTCCATCTCAGGCACCTTTGGCCTGGGGTGAGGTACTCGGACGACGGTCCGGAGCTCAGTGCCCAACACTGAGTTCCGCGAGGGAAGGATCCCAAGGTACTCCGGAGTTGGATGCCTGAATCCGAGGTGGACGTAATGGACCGGGAAGAGCTCCTCATCTGAAGACCCGGTGCAGCATACTGCCGGTGACGGGTGAGCCTCTTGTCGGAGACCGTCCGGAAGGTGAATTTCCCTTGTGCGGAGACCATAACCCACTCTTTGGAGGAGAGTGGAGGATCGAACTTGTGTCTGGGCCTATTCGTACACACACCTCCTTTTCTGTTCTATAGCCAAGGGAGTCCATGTTATGTGCTAAATAAAGGAGTGTTGGACTTTAACGGTGTGTGGCTCAAGTTTCTGGCAGACGAGGTCCTTGGAGACTCTTGGAGGGAGGATCCGATGCACAATACAGGCCCGAAGGTAAAGAAAGGCATTGCTGATACCACTTATGAAGAAAGGAAGGTGCGCCAAACTAAGTGCAGTAAACAGGCTTTAATGGCAAATCATATAAAAAAACTGCCAAATGGCTACTCACAAGATGTAGAATAAATTCAGGCATGTAAAGGGTTAATGGTGGTCCGGTGTCATCTAAAACGGTCCTCAGGGGAGATGTTGATACCAGTTGAAAAGTTAGCTGAGGATGGCTGAAGGCAGGAAGCAGGTTGTGGTGTCAGCAAAGGAAGAAGCATCCACGCTGTAATAGATGTAAGAAGTCCTGCACCGCTGGAACAGCCAGGAGGTAACCAGGAAGCTGCAGGCAGGTTGTGGTGTCAGCAGAGGAAGGAAACATCCGGGCTGTGGTAGATGTAAAAAGCCCTATACCGCTGGAACCGCCAGGAGGTGTCCAGGAAGCTGCACATCAGCGTGCGCCTCACCGTGGAGCGCAGCGTGCCGTCGGACCGGAAGTGACGTGGGGATAGGAACGGACCAATAGGATGACGCGTTTCACAGCATCCGCTGTTTCATCAGATCCATGGAAAACATTGTCATAGGTGGATGTGATATAGTTGGAACACGTAACGTGATTGGTTAAAAAACATACTGGCAAAACTAGATCGTCATTGTGATTGGTTGAGGGGGAGATATAGGAGGTATAATGACTCTGAGTTATATAAAAGATATGTGGGAGGGAAGGAAATCGATTGGCATGGGATATTTATCTATACAGAAGATTTTTTTTTAAAAAGGGGGAAAAAAGAAAGGGAAATTAAACAATGATAATCAGAAATTAATAAATGTTTGCATGTGGGAGAACAGCGCTATACTGGGATATGGTGATGATACTGAATAATGGGTGTAAATGTTAGTAAGGAGGAGAAAGGCACTATGATAGAAGGAGCATATATGGATTAGAATAATACTGAAGTTGTTATGGGGGAACAACTGGGAAAACATTGTGAAGGTATATGAGGGGAGGGTAATGAATTATTATATAGGGGAAAACAGTGCTGAGATGGGGGCAAGACAAATCTATGTAGGGAAGGAAGAAAAAGAAGAGAAGGCAAGAAGGGGGGGGGGAAGGAAAGAGGAGAGGGGGGGAAAGGGGGGGAAAGGAGAAAGGGGGATGTATTATAATGGATAAGGGAGATGTGGAAGTGAATGGAGCAAGGGGTGGAGAGGGGGGGAAGAGGGGGGTGGGGAGGCAGGTGAATGGAGGGGAATAATGATGAGAAAAGAAAGAGAGATATTGGAAAATGGTTGAATGTAATGAAAAGTGAACATGGTTATTATGTATGAGTAGTAAAGGGGTATCGGTCATTGCAGAATAATATATCCAATTCATTATATCCAAAATACGTATACATGCATCCATACATATATATATTAATATATACATACATACAATATATAAATAAATAAATAATACAAACTGCATATAAAAAACATACAATATAATAAAACAAGGCGGATAAAATAAGGTGCATTGCGATCTGTATAAGGAATATACCTAAAAAAGCTATAGATCTACAAGAGCAGCACACTGTGCATATATGTATGTTAGAGAGCATATATGCGTGTATATAAAAAAATACAAAAAAATATATATACACAAACACATACATGTACATATATATACATATGTACATATATACATATATATACACACATATATCTCTGATAGATGAGGTACTGGGGTATGGGATGGGCGGACGTCAAGGAGTAAAAAATTAGTTAATATATATATAGGATAGTTGTATATATCTCAGGGGGAATTGTAATGGAATAAAATAATGTGATATAATAGACAAACTGGTATATGGTTAAGCGAACGCACAGGAAATCGCATAGATAAAAATAAAGTGATAATGATGCAAGAATATTAAATAATGTTGTTGGTTTCAATTTCTTCGTTGAGGCCATGGGGTGACATGGTATTCAGAGAATAAATCCAATAAGTTTCCTGTCTGCAGAGGCGTTGGAATCTTTCTATAGCAGTCGGAGTTTCTGGTATTGCCTCTATAATCCAAACCTGGAGGGCGCTAATATCTTTTTGGTGGTGTGCTGCAAAATGACGAGCCACGCTGTATTTGGGGTTGTTCTTTTGGACTGCACGGCGGTGTTCTCCAAATCTGGTCCGCAGGGCTCTGATGGTTCTGCCTACGTATAATAGGCCGCATGGACAAGAAATGCAGTACACTACATACGTGGTAGAGCAGTTGTAGAAGGAGCTGAGATTAAAAATCTTACTATTGGCCTTAAAAGTTTTTTGGCCATGGGTGACATGAGGGCAGGTAAGACATAGGGCCTTTTTGCATTGAAACATCCCTACAATGGGAATTAGGGTAAGTTGTTTGAGCATGTAATTTTTGTGATGATTTGGTGTTTTGGTTTTGCTAGGGGCGATCTTGCTTTTGATATTGGGTGCCCTTCGGTAGGCAAACTTGGGAGTAACTGACACAGATTTTGATAGGTGAGGATCTTGGGTGAGGATGCTCCAGTGTTTCTTGAAGATATTCTCCATTTTTTTGTGTTTTGTGTGATACTGGGTGATAAAACGAGTTATGGGTTCAGAGTTAGATTTTTTGGGGATGGGTAAAGATTCTTGCTGATAGGTGATGTGAGCCTCTTCGATCAAGTGGGGAGTAGGGATGAGCGAACACCCCCGGGTTCGGTTCGCACCAGAACCCGCGAACGGACCGAAAGTTTGCACGAACATTAGAACCCTAATAAATACAATGGATGCGAACGTTCGAATTCTAAAGTGCTAATTATAACGACTATTATGCATGTTATTGTCCTAAAAAGGGTTTGGGAACCCGGCTTCTGCACCAGGGGACATGTATCAATGCAAAAAGAAGTTTTAAAAACGGCCGTTTTTCGGGAGCAGTAATTTTAATGATGCATAAAGTGAAAAAAAAAGTCAAATATTCCTTTAAATATCGTACCTGGGGGGTGTCTAAAGTATGCCTGTGAAGTGCCACGTGTTTCCCGTGTTTAGAACTGTCCCTGCACAAAATGACATTTCTAAAGGGGAAAAAAAGCCATTTAAAACTGCTTGTGGCTGTATTGTAATGTCTGGTCCCGGTAATATGGATGAAAATCTTTAAGAAAAATGGCATAGCTACCCCATCACCCCCCCCCCCCCCCCCCACCCCAGCCCATTACCAGCCCCTTTGGGTCTTGTATGGATATTAAGGGTAACCCCGCACACACAAAAAAAAATTCCCTATATACTCTGAACAGCCGTATACAGGCGGTGCATACAAGACAGGTTTGTTCTTATGTCGAATCTGTTTGTAATTTTGAACAGGTACATTGTTTAAGTGTAGCTCCAGCCAAAAAATATATTTTTAAGCTTTTTGGAAAACATAGGGAAGGGTTATCACCCCTGTAACATTTGTTTTGCTGTCTGTGCCCCTGTTCAGAACATTTCACCTCACTTTCCGTCCCAATGACAAATGTTTTTGAAAAGTGGGGTTTTTATTGAAACAAGGATTGGTGATAAAGCATCAGTAGAGAGGAGACACCTTTTTCCCATATTAACTCTTACAGGAGAGAATTTCCCTTCCTAGGGGTAGATTTCCTCTCACTTGCTGTTGTCTCCTTCCGTTTGCAAGTAGGAGTCGTTTGTAAGTTGGATGTTTGAAAGTAGGGGCCTGCCCTATATACTCTGCTGAAATTTGCCCCTTACATGTTGGTGTTGCCACAACACTTTAAGCCCTCACAGTTACTCTTGGTGGGCGCATGAATGGGCCCTGCTGTGAATTATTAGATCAAGAATTGTAATTGCATGCCCCTGTTGAACAGGGGCTGAAAAATTGGGCCTTTGGTGGTGGTGGTGTTGACACAACACTGTAAGCCCTCACAGTTACTCTTGGTGGGCGCATGAATGGGCCCTGCTGTGAATTATTAGATCAAGAATTGTAATTGCATGCCCCTGTTGAACAGGGGCTGAAAAATTGGGCCTTTGGTGGTGGTGGTGGTGGTGTTGACACAACACTGTAAGCCCTCACAGTTACTCTTGGTGGGCGCATGAATGGGCCCTGCTGTGAATTATTAGATCAAGAATTGTAATTGCATGCCCTTGTTGAACAGGGGCTGAAAAATTGGGCCTTTGGTGGTGGTGGTGGTGTTGACACAACACTGTAAGGGCTCACAGTTACTCTTGGTGGGTGCAGGAATGGGCCCTGCTGTGAATTATTAGATAAAGAATTGTAATTACATGCCCCTGTTAAACAGGGGCAGAAAAATTGGGCCTTAGGCACTGGTGCCACAACACTGCAACCCCTCACAGATACTGTACTTGGAGCACAGCAATGAGCCCTGTTGCAAAGTATTGCATCAAAAATTTTAATTACACGCCCCTGTTAAACAGGGGCTGAAAAATTGGGCCTGGTGCTGGTCCCACGACACTGCAACCTCTCCCAGATACTCTAGTCGGAGTGCAGGAATGAGCCCTGCTGCAAAGCATTGCATAAAAAAATTGTAATTACATGCCCCTGTTAAACAGGGGCTGAAAAATTGGGCCTTAGGCACTGGTGCTGGTGCCACGACACTGCAACCTCTCCCAGATACTCTAGTTGGAGTGCAGGAATGAGCCCTGCTGCAAAGCATTGCATAAAAAATTGTAATTACATGCCCCTGTTAAACAGGGGCTGAAAAATTGTGCCTTAGGCACTGGTGGCGGCACCCAGAAACAAAAATGTTCTTCCAAGCTATCATTATCAATCGGATCATTGAGGAGGAGGAGGATAGCCAGTCAACATAACAGCACAGTCACTCAGCATCAGCATCAGTCTTGAAGGGATGTGACATTTGAAAATAAATTAGTCTGTTATATCAGCTTCAGGTGTGTGGTAGCTGGTGGTGATCCAAGACTGGTTCATCTTTATGAAAGTCAGTCGATCAACCGAGTCGGTGGACAGGCGCACCCTGTGATCCGTGACAAATCCTCCAGCAGCACTGAATGTGCGTTCTGAAAGAACGCTGGATGCAGGACAGGCCAGTAGCTCAATTGCATACTGTGCAAGCTCTGGCCAGTGATCCATCCTCAAGACCCAGTAAGCCAGAGGATTTTCGGTGGGGAAGGTGTCCAAGTCTGACCTTGCCCCTAGGTATTCCTGCACCATGTATATCAGACGCTGGCGATGGTTGCTGGAACCGATCATACTTTGGGGCTGCGGACTAAAGAATTGTCTGAACGCATCGGTCAGACGGCCACCTTCTCCACCGCTCCTTCTTTGACTGACCGAAGCCTCAGCAACTCGTTGTCCAGGACCAGGAGTTTGTAACCTCCCAGTCTCTGGGAACGCATTGCACAGACCTTTCTGCAAGGCCTCCTGGAGTTGTCTCATCCTCTGCTCCCTCTGCGATGGTAAGATAAGGTCCGCAACCTTACCCTTGTACCGTGGATCAAGGAGAGTGGCTAGCCAGTAATGGTCCCTCTCCTTGATCCGAAGAATACGAGGATCCTTCCGCAGACTTTGCAGGATCAGGGAGGCCATGCAGCATAGGTTAGCTGAGGCATTCAGTCCGGAGTCCTCTGGGTCACTAAGGACGACATGATCCGCAGCCACCTCCTCCCAGCCACGTACAAGTCCACGGGTTTCTTGGGACTGTAAATCATCCCTGAAAGACTGCTGCTGATGATGCTGAGTGCCAGGCTCCACCTCCATGCTGACACAATCCTCCTCCTCCTCCTCCTCTTCCTGTGCGATGGGTGGGACAGAAGGAACACTGTCTGGGTAAAGGGGGCCTTGAGAGGCAAGGAAGTCCTCCTCTTCCTGCCTTTGTTCTGCCTCAAGTGCCCTGTCCATTATTCCACGCAGCGTATGTTCCAACAGGTGGACAAGAGGTACAGTGTCACTGATGCATGCACTGTCACTGCTCACCATCCTCGTGGCCTCCTCAAATGGTGCCAGGACAGTGCATGCATCCCTGATCATGCCCCACTGGCGTGGAGAAAAAAAACCAAGCTCCCCTGACCCTGTCCTGGTGCCGTAGTCGCACAGGTACTCATTGATGGCCCTCTGCTGCGTGTGCAGCCGCTGCAGCATGGCCAACGTTGAGTTCCACCTGGTGGGCATGTCACATATAAGGCGGTTCTTGGGCAGGTTCAACTCCTTTTGCAGCTCAGCCAGGCGAGCACTGGCATTATAAGATCTGCGGAAATGCACACAGACTTTCCTGGCCTGCCTCAGGACATCCTGTAAGCCCGGGTACCTGCCCAAGAACCGCTGCACCACCAGGTTAAGGACGTGAGCCACACAGGGCACATGGGTCAGTTGTCCCTGTCGGAGGGCGGAGAGGAGGTTGGTGCCATTGTCGCAAACCACCATTCCTGGCTTAAGCTGGCGTGGCATCAACCACCTCTCGGCTTGCCCCTGCAGAGCAGACAGGACCTCTGCCCCAGTGTGGCTCCTGTCCCCCAAACACACCAGCGCAAGCACGGCATGGCATCTTTTTGCCTGCGTACTTGAGTAGCCCCTTGAACGCCTACGGAGCACCGCTGGTTCCGAGGACAAAGCACAGGAAGAGGCCATGGAGGAAGAAGAAGAGGAGGGGGTGGAGGAGAGAGGTGTGTCACAACCAGTAGTAGCATTTTGGAGGCGTGGCGGCGGAACAACCTCCAACACTACTGCACCTTGTCCTGCATCCTTCCCAGCTGCCAAAAGAGTGACCCAATGGGCCGTGAAAGAAAGGTAACGTCCCTGTCCATGCCTGCTGGACCATGAGTCAGCGGTAATATGCACCTTACCGCTGACCGCCCTGTCCAGCGAGGCCAAGACATTGCCTTCCACATGCAGGTAGAGAGACGGAATCGCCTTCCGTGAGAAAAAGTGGCGTTTGGGAACCTGCCACTGAGGAACCGCACATTGCACAAACTCACGTAAGGGGGCCGAGTCTACCAACTGAAAAGGCAGCAGTTGAAGCGCTAGCAATTTAGCCAAGCTAGCATTCAACCGCTGGGCATGTGGATGGCTGGGAGTGAACTTCTTTCGACGGTCCAGCAGCTGGGGCAGGGAAATTTGCCTGCTAGAATCGGACGTCGGTGTACTGCTAGCAGAGTGCCCGCAAGTACTTGGCTGTGACACACCTAATTCTACACCTTCATTCCTCTCAGTGCAGGTTTCAGAGAGGACTGAAGGTATAGTGGGGTTGGAGATCCCAGCTGATGCGGTGCAAGGAGAGGTCCGCTTTGTTCTTTGGTGTGGGTCTTTAAGGTAGGCTTGCCAACGAGCTGCATGGCAGGTCAACATATGTCTGGTCAAGCATGTGGTGCCCAAGCGGCTGATGTTTTGGCCACGCGATATACGCTTGAGACATATGTTGCAAACAGCAGCTGTGCGATCTGATGCACTCGCCTCAAAAAAGGCCCACACCAAAGAACTTTTTGAATAACGGGCAGAGGCAGCGCCCTGCACAGGCGGAGCTCTGCGGTGTGATTCCGTCGGTGTGCTGCCCTTACGCTGGCCCCCCAAGGGCATCCTGCCTCGTTGGAGATGTGCCTCCTCCTCATCCTCCTCCTCTCTCCTATTAGGCAATCACGTGGAGTCAGTGACCTCATCATCCCCTCCCTCCTCATCACTGAAGCCAATCTGGCAGTATGCTGCAGCTGCTGGAACATGACTGCCAGATTGGTGTCCTTCTTGAGCATCCCCTCTCTCTGCTCTCATGCTACTGCCTTCCTCTAGCTTGGTATCATCATCAGACCCTTCGAAACACTGGGCATCCTCCTGGAGCATGTACCCAACACTGTGCTCAAACAGTTCGGGGGACTCATCAGGAGGACATGGTGGGTCTAGGGAAGGAGTGACTGATGATGACATTGATACCTGAGCCTGGGTGAGAGAGGATGAGGAGGATGAGGAGGGCTTGGTCATCCACTCTACCAAGTCTTTGGCATGATGCGGCTCAACACGTCCAGCTGCCGAAAAGAAGGACAAGCGTGTCCCATGGCCACGTGCTGATGGCGATGCACCGCGTCCACGACCAGCACTGTTGTCTCTAGACACAGAGCCTGCTTGCCCTCTTTTATTGGGTCCTGACTGTCTGCCTCTCCTTGTTTGCCTTCCAGACATTCTAATGGCCTGCAGGGAGATGGGAAAACCAGCAATAAGGCCTAGCTTCAGGAGTATATTTTGCAGGAATGACACTACGCCTGCTATAAGTGCTGCAAATGCTGCAAATGCCTGTTGGTGTAACACACTAGGAAAACACAGCAATACGGCCTAGTTTCAGGAGTATATTTTGCATGGAATGACACTACGCCTGCTATAAGTGCTGCAAATGCTGCAAATGCCTGTTGGTGTAACACACTAAGAAAACACAGCAATACGGCCTAGTTTCAGGAGTATATTTTGCATGGAATGACACTACGCCTGCTATAAGTGCTGCAAATGCTGCAAATGCCTGTTGGTGTAACACACTAGGAAAACACAGCAATACGGCCTAGTTTCAGGAGTATATTTTGCATGGAATGACACTACGCCTGCTATAAGTGCTGCAAATGCTGCAAATGCCTGTTGGTGTAACACACTAGGAAAACACAGCAATACGGCCTAGTTTCAGGAGTATATTTTGCATGGAATGACACTACGCCTGCTATAAGTTCTGCAAATTCTGCAAATGCCTGTTGGTGTAACACACTAGGAAAACACAGCAATACGGCCTAGTTTCAGGAGTATATTTTGCAGGAATGACACTACGCCTGCTATAAGTGCTGCAAATGCTGCAAATGCCTGTTGGTGTAACACACTAGGAAAACACAGCAATACGGCCTAGTTTCAGGAGTATATTTTGCATGGAATGACACTACGCCTGCTATAAGTGCTGCAAATGCTGCAAATGCCTGTTGGTGTAACACACTAGGAAAACACAGCAATACGGCCTAGTTTCAGGAGTATATTTTGCATGGAATGACACTACGCCTGCTATAAGTGCTGCAAATGCTGCAAATGCCTGTTGGTGTAACACACTAGGAAAACACAGCAATACGGCCTAGTTTCAGGAGTATATTTGCAGGAATGTCACTACGCCTGCTATAAGTGCTGCAATGCTGCAAATGCCTGTTGGTGTAACACACTAGGAAAACACAGCAATACGGCCTAGTTTCAGGAGTATATTTTGCATGGAATGACACTACGCCTGCTATAAGTGCTGCAAATGCTGCAAATGCCTGTTGGTGTAACACACTAGGAAAACACAGCAATACGGCCTGGTTTCAGGAGTATATTTTGCATGGAATGACACTACGCCTGCTATAAGTGCTGCAAATGCTGCAAATGCCTGTTGGTGTAACACACTAGGAAAACACAGCAATACGGCCTAGTTTCAGGAGTATATTTTGCATGGAATGACACTACGCCTGCTATAAGTGCTGCAAATGCTGCAAATGCCTGTTGGTGTAACACACTAGGAAAACACAGCAATACGGCCTAGTTTCAGGAGTATATTTGCAGGAATGTCACTACGCCTGCTATAAGTGCTGCAATGCTGCAAATGCCTGTTGGTGTAACACACTAGGAAAACACAGCAATACGGCCTAGTTTCAGGAGTATATTTTGCATGGAATGACACTACGCCTGCTATAAGTGCTGCAAATGCTGCAAATGCCTGTTGGTGTAACACACTAGGAAAACACAGCAATATGGCCTGGTTTCAGGAGTATATTTTGCATGGAATGACACTACGCCTGCTATAAGTGCTGCAAATGCTGCAAATGCCTGTTGGTGTAACACACTAGGAAACCACAGCAATACGGCCTAGTTTCAGGAGTATATTTTGCAGGAATGACACTACGCCTGCTATAAGTGCTGCAAATGCTGCAAATGCCTGTTGGTGTAACACACTAGGAAAACACAGCAATACGGCCTAGTTTCAGGAGTATATTTTGCATGGAATGACACTACGCCTGCTATAAGTGCTGCAAATGCTGCAAATGCCTGTTGGTGTAACACACCAGGAAAACACAGCAATACGGGCTAGCTTCAGGTGTTTAATGTGCAGGAGGCACACTACGTCCGCTGTAAGTGCTGCAAATGCCTGGTAGTGTAACACACCAGGAAAACACAGCAATACGGCCTAGCTTCAGGTGTATAATGTGCAGGAGGCTTAGCAACAATGACACTGACACTGTCCCCTGCCTATCCTTCTCTCTCCCTGCACACAAGCTTTAGCAAAGAATATGACACTGACACTCTCCCTGCCTATCCTTCTCTCTCCCTACACACAAGGTTTAGCAAAGAATATGACACTGACACTTTCCCTGCCTATCCTTCTCTCTCCCTACACACAAGGTTTAGCAAAGAATATGACACTGACACTCTCCCTGCCTATCCTTCTCTCTCCCTACACACAAGGTTTAGCAAAGAATATGACACTGACACTCTCCCTGCCTATCCTTCTCTGTCCCTACACACAAGGTTTAGCAAAGTATAGCAATGACACTGTCCCTGCCTATCCTTCTCTTTCCCTGCGCCGGAACACACTACACAAGGCCGCCGTGCTGGCGGCCTTTTATAGTGTGGGGCGTGTACTAAACCCCCTCAGCTATAATTGGCCACAGGCATCCTGCCTGTGGCCAATCATTGCTCTCCTCGCTGCCGGCGCTGTAATTCTCCAAGCATACGGGGTCACAGTGCATGCTTGGCCAATCACAGAGCCGGGATTGCACTGCGATGGCGCAGTGTATTGTGGGCCGTTCGCGTCACTCGAATTTGGCGCGAACGGCCCAAATCGTTCAATGTTCGCCGAACGATCGAACACCCGATGTTCGAGTCGAACGTATGTTCGACTCGAACACCGAGCTTATCCCTAGTGGGGAGGATAACCTTTTTCGATGAATTTGTTTTCAAGTGAAATACTTAGAGAAGTATAATCTTCTAATCGTGTACAGTTGCGTCGGAGTCTATTGAATTGACTCTTTGGGACATTGTTAATCCATATAGGATGATGGCAACTGGAAAAATGTAAATAAGAGTTTCCTGCTGTGGGTTTCGTAAAATTTTTTGCAAAGATGGAGTTGTCCATATGGAAGAGCTCGAGGTCTAAGAAGCATAATGATGCAGGGTCCATGGTCATGGTGAAGGTTAGTCCGAAATTATTGCAGTTGCAATAGGTTAAAAATTCTCTGACTGAAGTGGTTGGCCCGTCCCAGATGATGATGATGTCATCTATAAAGCGACCGTAAAAAATGAGGTTGGCTGCAAAAGGATTGTTGATGTCAATAAATCTGGACTCCCATAGTCCCATAGTCAGGTTTGCGTAACTCGGGGCAAAATTGGCGCCCATAGCAGTACCTTGCTTTTGGAGATAAAATTCTCCTGCTGAAAGAAAATAGTTGTGCTCGAGACAGAAACGGGTGGCCAGAAAGATGAAGTCTATTTGTGTAGTATTAAGATTGGGGTCATCTTTCAGAAAATGGGCAACAGCTTCAAGTCCTATGGAATGTGGTATAGATGTATAGAGAGAACATACATCTAGGGATACCCAAATGTATGATGGTTCCCAAGTGTAGGGTTTCAACAACTCAATTAAATGAGTACCGTCACGAATGTAAGACGGAAGAGCTTGGGCCAAAGGTTGAAGGAAATGATCAATATATAGAGAAAAACTGGTAGTGATGCTGTCCATGGAAGCAACGATTGGACGGCCCGGCGGGTTGGAGATATCTTTATGGATTTTGGGTAAATGATATAGGTAGGGAACTTGGAAGAAGGGTTTCAGAAAAAAGGCGGCTTCTAATTTGTTCAGTATTCCACTTATACATCTGTGGTGGAAGCCAGGCGTAGCGCACCCTCTCCCTCCCCTATCGTACCCCTAGACCAGAGACATAGCGAGCATAACTTTAATAGAGGGGATTGAGAGAGGGGATGAAGAGCCCGCTACACGTGGGGGCTCGGGTCCGGGATGTGTGTTGTGCATCACTTGGAAGAAGGTGTCTGCCAGACAGAGTTAAGCGAATAGGCCAAAGTGCAGCCCTGCTCGAAAGTCGTGGACATGACCAATAGAAGGGGAAAGGCCCGCGCAGGAAGAGTGGTGAAAGGGGGAAAACTCAGCCGTGTGACGAACTACACGTGGGGGTTTTTAATTGCACTGCGCCACCAGACACAACCCCCACCGCTTAGTTCGTGGGCGTGTCTCAATCAAGCGAAGTGGAAAAGCCCACGAACTGGAGCAAAGGGGAGGAGTCCAGTACGTGTGACGGACTACACGTGGGACATTGGCGCGAAAAAAACTCTGCAGTGTGAGATGGAACAGCAACAGGTCGCCATGTTTGGACCCGCCTCATGGATTCCGGTTCACCCAGCGACTACAACATTGACTACTGCTGCTCCGATAACAGACACGGGGATCGACTGAAGCCGAGGGGTCGATTCGCCCTATAGTCATGTATGGACGTTGAGGCCCTGGGCATGATTTGCCCTGGGTGTTCGGGACTGGTATGCCTACTGAAGCCGTTCGGACGTTGTGAGGCCTGTGGGGAGTTCACGTTTGAAGTGGATCCGGAGGTTGAGAGGCCGAGAACCATCTACCCAGGCCGGGCTTCAGCTACCGTCACTCAGAATGGAGGAATCACGGCTGTGAGAGTCACCCCTGCGCACACTGCAGCGACCGCGGAGGAGGTCGTGAAACACCAATGGGAGAAATCCGAGGATGCTGACTCGGTCACCACTGTCTCACAGCGTCTGCCACCGAAGAAAAGAACCAGCGTGGTAGCCCCGACCAGCGGTGGTGGCGGACCGTTTAGCATGCTTACGCCAGACCCAGAGGGATCCGTTGACGGGAGTTCCGGACACCCCAGGAAAGGTCGAGGTAAGCCGGGAAAGAGAAGACTTGGTGTGAGGGAGGAGGTGTCGAGATGGCATGGCCTAGCAAGTCCCCGGAGTGTGAATGTTCTGTTTCCACACAGGGCTACATACCCGCGGAAGAGTGTGACACCTCTGACCTAGAATCTCTTTCTGATGCGGGAGATGATGCATTGATAGATGACTTGTTTGCCAAGAAGGGCTGGGACAAGGTACCGCTTGCTTCATTCCGTGGAAGTGGGAATACACCTATGTCCGTAGGAGAGAGCACACCCAGGGTGGAGGCGTCAGCGCCTGAAGGAGAATCCTTTTCTCAACTTGTCCATGCATCCCCGGCACCATTAGTATCTGACACTGGGGTCAAGAGACTGTTGTTGCGGCCCCCAATGCCCAGAATGGAGGTGGTCAAAGCACCTCGTCATCCAGATTCAGTTGTGTTGCCTGGTGAAGGGGAAAAAGCTACTATGCCTCCTTTGGAGTTTATTCAGTCAAAAGGTTGCAGCAGAGTACGGCTGGGAGTACCCTTACTTATCGAAGGACTTGTTATACGAGGTGGAAGTGTACCGGGAGCGCTGGTACAATGACTTTGTGTGGACCCACCTCAAAGTTACACACGCCCGCAGATACCTAACATGTTCTCCAAAGGCTTCACAGCGCTTCAAAGACTGCAAGGCAGAATGGATGGTGGGAAGACACATCCACGCAGATAAAGTAGTGATCAGACGCAAAGAAGGCGAAGATGTAGAATACCACCTAGAGACTAGTGATGAGCCGAACACCCCCGGGTTCGGTTCGCACCAGAACCCGCGAACGGACCGAAAGTTCGTACGAACATTAGAACCCTATTAAATACAATGGATGCGAACGTTCGAATTCTAAAGTGCTAATTATAACAACTATTATGCATGTTATTGTCCTAAAAAGGGTTTGGGAACCCGGGTTGTGCACCAGGGGACATGTATCAATGCAAAAAGAAGTTTTAAAAACGGTCGTTTTTCGGGAGCAGTCATTTTAATGATGCATAAAGTGAAAAAAAAAAAGTCAAATATTCCTTTAAATATCGTACCTGGGGGGTGTCTAAAGTATGCCTGTGGAGTGCCACGTGTTTCCCGTGTTTAGAACTGTCCCTGCACAAAATTACATTTCTAAAGGAAAAAAAGCCATTTAAAACTGCTTGCGGCTTTAATGTAATGTCTGGTCCCGGTAATATGGATGAAAATCTTTAAGAAAAATGGCATAGCTACCCCATGACCCCCCCCCCCCTACCCCAGCCCATTACCAGCCCCTTTGGGTCTTGTATGGATATTAAGGGGAACCCCGCACATAAAATAAAAAAGGCCCTATATACTCTGAACAGCCGTATACAGGTGGTGCATACAAGACAGGGACTGTAGGTTTGTTCTTATGTAGAATCTGTTTGTAATTTTGAACAGGTACATTGTTGAAGTGTAGCTCCAGCCCAAAAATCTATTTTTAAACTTTTTGGAAAACATAGGTAAGGGTTATCACCCCTGTAACATTTGTTTTGCTGTCTGTGCCCCTGTTCAGAACATTTCACCTCACTTTCCGTCCCAATGACAACTGTTTTTGAAATGTGGTGTTTTTCTTGAAACAAGGATTGCTGATAAAGCATCAGTACAGAGGAGACACCTTTCTCCCATATTTATTCTTACAGGAGAGAATTTTCCTTCCTAGTGGTAGATTTCCTCTCACTTCCTGTTGTCTTCTTGCGTTTGCAAGTAGGAGTCGTTTGTAAGTTGGATGTTTGAAAGTAGGGACCTGCCGTATATACTCTGCAGAAATAGGCCCCTTAGTTGTTGGTGTTGGCACAACACTGTAAGCACTCACAGTTACTCTTGGTTGGTGCTGGAACGCCCTGCTGTCAACTATTATATCAGGAATTTTAATTACATATAATTGTTGAACAGTGGTAGTAAAAATTGGGCCTTTGATGGTGGTGCTGGTGCCACAACACTGTAAGCCCTGACAGTTACTCTTGGTGGGTGCAGCAATGGGCCCTGCTGTGAATTATTAGATCAAGAATTGTAATTGCATGCCCCTGTTGAACAGGGGCTGAAAAATTGGGCCTTTCGTGGTGGTGGTGGTGGTGGTGGTGTTGCCACAACACTGTAAGCCCTCAGAGTTACTCTTGGTGGGTGCAGCAATGGGCCCTGCTGTGAATTATTAGATCAAGAATTGTAATTACATGCCCCTTTTGAACAGGGGCTGAAAAATTGGGCCTTTCGTGGTGGTGGTGGTGGTGGCGTTGCCACAACACTGTAAGCCCTCAGAGTTACTCTTGGTGGGTGCAGCAATGGGCCCTGCTGTGAATTATTAGATCAAGAATTGTAATTGCATGCCCCTGTTGAACAGGGGCTGAAAAATTGGGCCTTTCGTGGTGGTGGTGGTGGTGGTGGTGTTGCCACAACACTGTAAGCCCTCAGAGTTACTCTTGGTGGGTGCAGCAATGGGCCCTGCTGTGAATTATTAGATCAAGAATTGTAATTACATGCCCCTTTTGAACAGGGGCTGAAAAATTGGGCCTTTCGTGGTGGTGGTGGTGGTGGCGTTGCCACAACACTGTAAGCCCTCAGAGTTACTCTTGGTGGGTGCAGCAATGGGCCCTGCTGTGAATTATTAGATCAAGAATTGTAATTGCATGCCCCTGTTGAACAGGGGCTGAAAAATTGGGCCTTTCGTGGTGGTGGTGGTGGTGGTGGTGTTGCCACAACACTGTAAGCCCTCAGAGTTACTCTTGGTGGGTGCAGCAATGGGCCCTGCTGTGAATTATTAGATCAAGAATTGTAATTACATGCCCCTTTTGAACAGGGGCTGAAAAATTGGGCCTTTCGTGGTGGTGGTGGTGGTGGCGTTGCCACAACACTGTAAGCCCTCAGAGTTACTCTTGGTGGGTGCAGTAATGGGCCCTGCTGTGAATTATTAGATCAAGAATTGTAATTGCATGCCCCTGTTGAACAGGGGCTGAAAAATTGGGCCTTAGGCACTGGTGGCACAACACTACAACCCCTCACAGATACTGTACTTGGAGCACAGCAATGAGCCCTGTTGCAAAGTATTGCTTCAAAAATTGTAATGACACGCCCCTGTTAAACAGGGGCTGAAAAATTGGGCCTTAGGCACTGGTGCCACAACACTCCAACCCCTCACAGATACTGTACTTGGAGCACAGCAATGAGCCCTATGGCAAATTATTGCTAAAAAAATTGTAATTACACGCCCCTGTAAAACAGGGGCTGAAAAATTGGGCCTTAGCCACTGGTGGCGGCACCCATAAACAAAAATGATCTTCCAAGCTATCATCATCAATCGTATCATTGAGGACTCGGAGGAGGAGGATAGCCAGTCAACATAACAGCACAGGCACTCAGCATCAGCATCAGTCTTGAAGGGATGTGACATGTTAAAATCAATTAGTCTGTTATATCAGCATCAGGTGTGTGGTAGCTGGTGGTGATCCAAGACTGGTTCATCTTGATGAAAGTCAGTCGATCAACCGAGTCGGTGGACAGGCGCACCCTGTGATCCGTGACAAATCCTCCAGCAGCACTGAATGTGCGTTCCGAAAGAACGCTGGATGCAGGACAGGCCAGTAGCTCAATTGCATACTGTGCAAGCTCTAGCCAGTGATCCATCCTCAAGACCCAGTAAGCCAGAGGATTTTCGGTGGGGAAGGTGTCCAAGTCTGACCTTGCCCCTAGATATTCCTGCACCATGTTTATCAGACGCTGGCGATGGTTGCTGGAACCGATCATACTTTGGGGCTGCGGACTAAAAAATTGTCTGAACGCATCGGTCAGATGGCCACCTTCCCCACCGCTCCTTCTTTGACTGGCCGAAGCCTCAGCAACTCGTTGTCCAGGACCAGGAGTTTGTAACCTCCCAGTCTCTGGGAACGCGTTGCACAGACCTTTCTGCAAGGCCTCCCGGAGTTGTCTCATCCTCTGCTCCCTCTGCGACGGTAACATAAGGTCCGCAACCTTACCCTTGTACCGTGGATCAAGGAGAGTGGCCAGCCAGTAATGGTCCCTCTCCTTGATCCGAAGAATACGAGGATCCTTCCGCAGACTTTGCAGGATCAGGGAGGCCATGCAGCGTAGGTTTGCTGAGGCATTCGCTCCGGAGTCCTCTGGGTCACTAAGGACGACATGATCCGCAGCCACCTCCTCCCAGCCACGTACAAGTCCACTGGTTTCTTGGGACTGTAAATCATCCCTAAAAGACTGCTGCTGATGATGCTGAGTGCCAGCCTCCACCTCCATGCTGACACAATCCTCCTCCTCCTCCTCCTCCTCGTCCTCTTCCTGTGCGATGGGTGGGACAGAAGGAACACTGTCTGGGTAAAGGGGGCCTTGAGAGGCAAGGAAGTCCTCCTCTTCCTGCCTCTGTTCTGCCTCAAGTGCCCTGTCCATTATTCCACGCAGCGTGTGCTCCAACAGGTGGACAAGAGGTACAGTGTCACTGATGCATGCACTGTCACTGCTCACCATCCTCGTGGCCTCCTCAAATGGTGCCAGGACAGTGCATGCATCCCTGATCATGCCCCACTGGCGTGGTGAAAAAAAACCAAGCTCCCCTGACCCTGTTCTGGTGCCGTAGTCGCACAGGTACTCATTGATGGCCCTCTGCTGCGTGTGCAGCCGCTGCAGCATGGCCAACGTTGAGTTCCACCTGGTGGGCATGTCACATATAAGGCGGTTCTTGGGCAGGTTCAACTCCTTTTGCAGCTCAGCCAGGCGAGCACTGGCATTATAAGATCTGCGGAAATGCACACAGACTTTCCTGGCCTGCCTCAGGACATCCTGTAAGCCCGGGTACCTGCCCAAGAACCGCTGCACCACCAGGTTAAGGACGTGAGCCACACAGGGCACATGGGTCAGTTGTCCCTGTCGGAGGGCGGAGAGGAGGTTGGTGCCATTGTCGCAAACCACCATTCCTGGCTTAAGCTGGCGTGGCGTCAACCACCTCTCGGCCTGGCCCTGCAGAGCAGACAGGACCTCTGCCCCAGTGTGGCTTCTGTCCCCCAAACACACCAGCGCAAGCACGGCATGGCATCTTTTTGCCTGCGTACTTGCGTAGCCCCTTGAACGCCTACGGAGCACCGCTGGTTCCGAGGACAAACCACAGGAAGAGGCCATGGAGGAAGAAGAAGAGGAGGGGGTGGAGGAGAGAGGTGTGTCACAACCAGTAGTAGCATTTTGGAGGCGTGGCGGTGGAACAACCTCCAACACTACTGCACCTTGTCCTGCATCCTTCCCAGCTGCCAAAAGAGTGACCCAATGGGCCGTGAAAGAAAGGTAACGTCCCTGTCCATGCCTGCTGGACCATGAGTCAGCGGTAATATGCACCTTACCGCTGACCGCCCTGTCCAGCGAGGCCAAGACATTGCCTTCCACATGCCGGTAGAGAGCCGGAATAGCCTTCCGTGAGAAAAAGTGGCGTTTGGGAACCTGCCACTGAGGAACCGCACATTGCACAAACTCACGGAAGGGGGCCGAGTCTACCAACTGAAAAGGCAGCAGTTGAAGCGCTAGCAATTTAGCCAAGCTAGCATTCAACCGCTGGGCATGTGGATGGCTGGGAGTGAACTTCTTTCGACGGTCCAGCAGCTGGGGCAGGGAAATTTGCCTGCTAGAATCGGACGTCGGTGTACTGCTAGCAGAGTGGCCGCAAGTACTTGGCTGTGACACACCTAATTCTACACCTTCATTCCTCTCAGTGCATGTTTCAGAGAGGACTGAAGTTATAGTGGGGTTGGAGATCCCAGCTGATGCGGTGCAAGGAGAGGTCCGCTTTGTTCTTTGGTGTGGGTCTTTGAGGTAGGCTTGCCAACGAGCTGCATGGCAGGTCAACATATGTCTGGTCAGGCATGTGGTACCCAAGCGGCTGATGTTTTGGCCACGCGATATACGCTTGAGACATATGTTGCAAACAGCAGCTGTGCGATCTGATGCACTAGCCTCAAAAAAGGCCCACACCAAAGAACTTTTTGAATGACGGGCAGAGGCAGCGCCCTGCACAGGCGGAGCTCTGCGGTGTGATTCCGTCGGTGTACTGCCCTTACGCTGGCCACCAAAGGGCATCCTGCCTCGTTGGAGATGTGCCTCCTCCTCATCCTCCTCCTCCTCCTCTCTCCTATTAGGCACCCACGTGGAGTCAGTGACCTCATCATCACCTCCCTCCTCATCACTGGAGCCAATCTGGCAGTATGCTGCAGCTGCTGGAACATGACTGCCAGATTGGTGTCCTTCTTGAGCATTCCCTCTGTCTGCTCTCACGCTACTGCCTTCCTGTAGCTGGGTTTCATCATCAGACCCTTCGAAACGCTGGGCATCCTCCTGGAGCATGTACCCAACACTGTGCTCAAACAGTTCGGGGGACTCCTCAGGAGGAGGACATGGTGGGTCTAGGGAAGGAGTGACTGATGATGAGTCTGACATTGATACCAGGGAAGAGGATGCTTTGGCAGCTGCTTTTCCAGTACCCTGAGCCTGGGTGAGAGAGGATGAGAAGGAGGAGGAGGGCTTGGTCATCCACTCTACCAAGTCTTCGGCATGATGTGGCTCAACATGTCCAGCTGCCGAAAAGAAGGACAAGCGTGTCCCATGGCCATGTGCTGATGACAATGCACCGCGTCCACGACCAGCACTGTTGCCCCCAGACACAGAGCCTGCTTGCCCTCTTTTATTGCCTCCTGACTGTCTGCCTCTCCTTGTTTGCCTTCCAGACATTCTAATAGATGGCCTGCAGGGAGATGGGAAAAAAGCAATAAGGGCTACCTTCAGGTGTCCTTCTCTGTCCCTTTACTTAAGGATTTCTAAATATGGTTGAGGATGATTGCTTTTGCACAGAATAGCACAACGACAATTTCCCTGACTGTCCAAAAAAACAAGGATTTCAAAGATGGTTGATGAGGAATGCTTTAGCACACTATAGCACAAGGAGAATTCCCTCACTGTCCTTCCCTGTCCCTAGAAACAAGGATTCGCACAGTAAAAGACACTGACACTCTCCCTACCTATAGTTTTCTGTCCCTAGAAAAAATGTTTTTTTAAAGCACACTATAGCACAAGGAGAATTCCCTCACTGTCCTTCCCTGTCCCTAGAAACAAGGATTCGCACAGTAAAAGACACTGACACTCTCCCTACCTATAGTTTTCTGTCCCTAGAAAAAATGTTTTTTTAAAGCACACTATAGCACAAGGAGAATTCCCTCACTTTCCTTCTTTGTCCCTAGAAACAAGGTTTATCACAGTGAAAGAAACTGACACTCTTCCTTCCTATAGTTTTCTGTCCCTAGAAAAAAATGTTTTTTTAAAGCACACTATAGCACAAGGAGAATTCCCTCACTGTCCTTCCCTGTCCCTAGAAACAAGGATTCGCACAGTAAAAGACACTGACACTCTCCCTACCTATAGTTTTCTGTCCCTAGAAAAAATGTTTTTTTAAAGCACGCTATAGCACAAGGAGAATTCCCTCACTGTCCTTCCCTGTCCCTAGAAACAAGGATTCGCACAGTAAAAGACACTGACACTCTCCCTACCTATAGTTTTCTGTCCCTAGAAAAAATGTTTTTTTAAAGCACACTATAGCACAAGGAGAATTTCACTCACTTTCCTTCTTTGTCCCTAGAAACAAGGTTTATCACAGTGAAAGAAACTGACACTCTTCCTTCCTATAGTTTTCTGTCCCTAGAAAAAAATGTTTTTTTAAAGCACACTATAGCACAAGGAGAATTCCCTCACTGTCCTTCCCTGTCCCTAGAAACAAGGATTCGCACAGTAAAAGACACTGACACTCTCCCTACCTATAGTTTTCTGTCCCTAGAAAAAATGTTTTTTTAAAGCACACTATAGCACAAGGAGAATTCCCTCACTGTCCTTCCCTGTCCCTAGAAACAAGGATTTGCACAGTAAAAGACACTGACACTCTCCCTACCTATAGTTTTCTGTCCCTAGAAAAAATGTTTTTTTAAAGCACACTATAGCACAAGGAGAATTCCCTCACTGTCCTTCCCTGTCCCTAGAAACAAGGATTCGCACAGTAAAAGACACTGACACTCTCCCTACCTATAGTTTTCTGTCCCTAGAAAAAATGTTTTTTTAAAGCACACTATAGCACAAGGAGAATTCCCTCACTTTCCTTCTTTGTCCCTAGAAACAAGGTTTATTACAGTGAAAGAAACTGACACGCTTCCTTCCTATAGTTTTCTGTCCCTAGAAAAAAATGTTTTTTTAAAGCACACTATAGCACAAGGAGAATTCCCTCACTGTCCTTCCCTGTCCCTAGAAACAAGGATTCGCACAGTAAAAGACACTGACACTCTCCCTACCTATAGTTTTCTGTCCCTAGAAAAAATGTTTTTTTAAAGCACACTATAGCACAAGGAGAATTCCCTCACTGTCCTTCCCTGTCCCTAGAAACAAGGATTCGCACAGTAAAAGACACTGACACTCTCCCTACCTATAGTTTTCTGTCCCTAGAAAAAATGTTTTTTTAAAGCACACTATAGCACAAGGAGAATTCCCTCACTTTCCTTCTTTGTCCCTAGAAACAAGGTTTATCACAGTGAAAGAAACTGACACTCTTCCTTCCTATAGTTTTCTGTCCCTAGAAAAAAATGTTTTTTTAAAGCACACTATAGCACAAGGAGAATTCCCTCACTGTCCTTCCCTGTCCCTAGAAACAAGGATTCGCACAGTAAAAGACACTGACACTCTCCCTACCTATAGTTTTCTGTCCCTAGAAAAAATGTTTTTTTAAAGCACACTATAGCACAAGGAGAATTCCCTCACTGTCCTTCCCTGTCCCTAGAAACAAGGATTCGCACAGTAAAAGACACTGACACTCTCCCTACCTATAGTTTTCTGTCCCTAGAAAAAATGTTTTTTTAAAGCACACTATAGCACAAGGAGAATTCCCTCACTTTCCTTCTTTGTCCCTAGAAACAAGGTTTATCACAGTGAAAGAAACTGACACTCTTCCTTCCTATAGTTTTCTGTCCCTAGAATTTTTTTTTTTTAAAAGCACACTATAGCACAAGGAGAATTCCCTCACTGTCCTTCCCTGTCCCTAGAAACAAGGATTCGCACAGTAAAAGACACTGACACTCTCCCTACCTATAGTTTTCTGTCCCTAGAAAAAATGTTTTTTTAAAGCACACTATAGCACAAGGAGAATTCCCTCACTGTCCTTCCCTGTCCCTAGAAACAAGGATTCGCACAGTAAAAGACACTGACACTCTCCCTACCTATAGTTTTCTGTCCCTAGAAAAAATGTTTTTTTAAAGCACACTATAGCACAAGGAGAATTCCCTCACTGTCCTTCCCTGTCCCTAGAAACAAGGATTCGCACAGTAAAAGACACTGACACTCTCCCTACCTATAGTTTTCTGTCCCTAGAAAAAATTATTTTTTAAAGCACACTATAGCACAAGGAGAATTCCCTCACTGTCCTTCCCTGTCCCTAGAAACAAGGATTCGCACAGTAAAAGACACTGACACTCTCCCTACCTATAGTTTTCTGTCCCTAGAAAAAATGTTTTTTTAAAGCACACTATAGCACAAGGAGAATTCCCTCACTGTCCTTCCCTGTCCCTAGAAACAAGGATTCGCACAGTAAAAGACACTGACACTCTCCCTACCTATAGTTTTCTGTCCCTAGAAAAAATGTTTTTTTAAAGCACACTATAGCACAAGGAGAATTTCACTCACTTTCCTTCTTTGTCTCTAGAAACAAGGTTTATCACAGTGAAAGAAACTGACACTCTTCCTTCCTATAGTTTTCTGTCCCTAGAAAAAAATGTTTTTTTAAAGCACACTATAGCACAAGGAGAATTCCCTCACTGTCCTTCCCTGTCCCTAGAAACAAGGATTCGCACAGTAAAAGACACTGACACTCTCCCTACCTATAGTTTTCTGTCCCTAGAAAAAATGTTTTTTTAAAGCACACTATAGCACAAGGAGAATTCCCTCACTGTCCTTCCCTGTCCCTAGAAACAAGGATTCGCACAGTAAAAGACACTGACACTCTCCCTACCTATAGTTTTCTGTCCCTAGAAAAAATGTTTTTTTAAAGCACACTATAGCACAAGGAGAATTCCCTCACTGTCCTTCCCTGTCCCTAGAAACAAGGATTCGCACAGTAAAAGACACTGACACTCTCCCTACCTATAGTTTTCTGTCCCTAGAAAAAATGTTTTTTTAAAGCACACTATAGCACAAGGAGAATTTCACTCACTTTCCTTCTTTGTCCCTAGAAACAAGGATTATCACAGTGAAAGAAACTGACACTCTCCCTACCTATAGTTTTCTGTCCCTAGAAAAAATGTTTTTTTAAAGCACACTATAGCACAAGGAGAATTCCCTCACTGACCTTCCCTGTCCCTAGAAACAAGGATTCGCACAGTAAAACACACTGACACTCTCCCTACCTATAGTTTTCTGTCCCTAGAAAAAATGTTTTTTTAAAGCACACTATAGCACAAGGAGAATTCCCTCACTGTCCTTCCCTGTCCCTAGAAACAAGGATTCGCACAGTAAAACACACTGACACTCTCCCTACCTATCCTTCTCTTTCCCTAAACTAAAGGAATCCAGGTTAAGCAAGAAAAAAATAAATGTCACTGTCCCTGCCTATGTTTCTCTTTCCCTGCTCCGGAACACACTACACTAGGCCGCCGTGCTGGCGGCCTTTTATAGTGTGGGGCGTGTACTAAACACCCTCAGCAATAATTGGCCACAGGCATCCTGCCTGTGGCCAATCATTGCTCTCCTCGCTGCCGGCGCTGTGATTGGCCAAGCATGCGGGGTCACAGTGCATGCTTGGCCAATCACAGCGCCTGGATGACACTGCGATGGCGTAGTGCATTGTGGGCCGTTCGCGTCACTCGAATTTGGCGCGAACGGCCCAAATCGTTCGATCTTCGTCGAACGATCGAACAGCCGATGTTCGAGTCGAACGTATGTTCGAGTCGAACGTATGTTCGACTCGAACACGAAGCTCATCCCTACTAGAGACTATGGATCAGCACTTGAAGCCACTGATTCTGCCACATCCCCGTTTCTACCTTTAGGAGAGAAAGACTCCAATATTATCATGCTGCTGAACTTTCTGGGGAAATTGTGTTTTGTGTGCCCACAGAAAAAGAACTGTTCCTGTTTGTTTCTGTCTTACTGCAAGGAGACCACAGACTCTGGGGTAGATAGAGTTAGAGAGAAAGGAGAAGTTCCACGGGTGCAGTTACCGCGAGGCTGTCACCAGGTGGCAGTGTCGTGCAACGTTACAAACACTTCTCACGCATTCACTTTTTGGAGAAACAGGAATTTCTTTTAGGAGAAATTTATTTTCCTCATACACATGGATATATGTGTCAGGGTTTTACATGTTAAATTTTATTCTTTTCCCTCTACAGGAGGACATCTCAGCAAGATTACATACTCTGAGGAGGTCTTTAGTTAGGACGGGGGGAAAAGTAAAATGTTGAAATGTGATTTTATGTTGAATGTGTTGTCTTTCACTCCTCTTTTATTACAGGGGCTCAGACACAACTTCTTCGTTAGGAGAGTTTCCAAAAGTTTTTTGTTTCAATTGTTAGTGGTTTCTGGACTGAACCATGTCAGTTGTTTTAGGATGTGGTTTACTCCAGACACTGGGGACCAGTGTCAAACAACAGGGGGGAGTATGTAGCGGGTACTTACTTTCCCGCCGTAAGTTTTTGAATTTTTCGGTGACACCAGTGGTGTATCTCCGGAGGTTCACTGGGTGTCACTATGGGCCGACGGACGGATACCGCTGTGTGCTGAGCTTACTTTTGTCCTCTCTGGGCAGCGGTATGGTGGGGCGGGGAACCCGCCGTGCATGCTGGGAGAGGGGATAAAAGGGGCCGGCCATCTGGGTCACGGGGTGGTTGGTCCCTGGCACCTTAGCCTGCGGACGGAGTTCGTGTTTGTCCTCTAGTCGGACTAGGCCTAGAGGACCACCGGAGATCGTGTTCCATCTCAGGCACCTTTGGCCTGGGGTGAGGTACTCGGACGACGGTCCGGAGCTCAGTGCCCAACACTGAGTTCCGCGAGGGAAGGATCCTAGGGTACTCCGGAGATGGATGCCTGAATCCGAGGTGGGCGTAATGGACCGGGAAGAGCTCCTCATCTGAAGACCCGGTGCAGCATACTGCCGGTGACGGGTGAGCCTCTTGTCGGAGACCGTCCGGAAGGTGAATTTCCCTCGTGCGGAGACCATAACCCACTCTTTGGAGGAGAGTGGAGGATCGAACTTGTGTCTGGGCCTATTTGTACACACACCTCCTTTTCTGTTCTATAGCCAAGGGACTCCATGTTATGTGCTAAATAAAGGAGTGTTGGACTTTAACGGTGTGTGGCTCAAGTTTCTGGCAGACGAGGTCCTTGGAGACTCTTGGAGGGAGGATCCGATGCACAATACAGGCCCGAAGGTAAAGAAAGGCATTGCTGATACCACTTATACATCTGTGGTGGAAGCCAGGCGTAGCGCACCCTCTCCCTCCCCTATCGTACCCCTAGACCAGAGACATAGCGAGCAGAACTTTAATAGAGGGGATTGGGAGAGGGGATGAAGAGCCCGCTACATAAATAATTACATACAATCCCATATACCCAATTCTATACCCACAGTTGATCCAGAGGAAGGCGAAAAACCCCAGCAGAGCATGATCCAATTTGCTACAGCGGGGGAAAAAATTCCTTCCTGATCCCCCGAGAGGCAATCAGATTTTCCCCGTATCAACTTTACCTATAAATGTCAGTACTCAGTTATATTATTGTAGTAATACCCCCAGTTAAGAGGGCTGCAGGAATAGTTTTGGGCCTGTAACACACCGCTGTCAACCCCTAGGTACTGGCTCTAACCTCCCTTGGCACAGCTAGCACAAGTGGGAATGTGAAACCCACTAGGCACCACTCCGCAATAAAGCATACACAATAGTTAATATCAATTTACCTGAGTTGACTGCTTCAGCTGGGATAGACAGTACACCACACAATTTGTTTGCTTAACCACAAATACTTTTACTGAGTAGAAATATAAGGTTAGACAATGGTACATTTATCTATGCAGGGCCCTGCAATATTAAAAGTCAAGCAAACAACAAGTACTATGTTCTAACAGTCTTATGCGCACTGAATGTCTCTTAATAAACTACGCTCGCAAGCTTTCCCCTCGTGGCCAATATGGCGGCCAAACAATGTCTCCCTGCTGAACAGTCAGGCCTGACTAATTCACACAAAGTTAATTCGTTGAGAAGAATCTTCGCTAGCAATGGTGGTGCACTTTGTAGGTTATTTGTAATCCAAAGGTATTATATTGTTAGTTACTCAGCAAGCAATAAGACAACTTAACTCCGGCTGCACAACACACTGTTCCTCTGGGGTGCAATGTAACACTCGGGTAACAGTGGGCCCTGACCAAAGGATACTGGGCCTAAAAGGTAGTCAAAGTATACTGAGCACAGGCTCCCTCACCCGAACGGACCAGTCCGTAGCCCGGACTTCAGTAGTTGGTGCTCCGGCACACAGTCTCACGATACCCGCAGTCTCCGATCCTCTCGACCAACCGAGGGAGAATGATGGATGAGACGACTCTGGGTTCTCCCATGACGATCAGCAAGCTCTACGGATCCCCGAGGCCCAGGTCTCTGGCCTAGTCCAAAGCAACAGGCCCCAACGTAGGCTCCACTTACTAGGAGGGCGGTGTCCGAAGAGACCCGCGTGTTGCTCCTCCCTCCTTAAATAGTCCTTCCCC
Source organism: Rana muscosa (assembly GCA_029206835.1). NCBI lineage: Eukaryota > Metazoa > Chordata > Amphibia > Anura > Ranidae > Rana > Rana muscosa. The sequence continues at coordinate 178,359,255 of JARGYO010005626.1, read as the reverse complement.
AGCAGACCTTGTGCCGGGCAATGCACTGTGGGTGTCCCGCTGCACACCTGCTATAGTAGTCTTTGTACTCATTTAAAGCGATACCCCGCTACACACTCCCCCCACTTAAAATCTTTGGTCCCCAAAGATAAGCAGTAAAGATCATTGTTAGCATATGCACACAAAATACAGTTCACAGCTACAAAGGAGCCTGGCAGAGGAACCTCCCACCAAGCTGTGGGAGAGAGGTTGTCCTGCCCACAGGTCACATTAGTGGAAGTGGCCTGTCTAACTGTGCCAGGGAGTGAGCTAGGGTTGCCCTCTACTAAATTCACAGTAGAGGGACCAGGCTTATCTACTGTCCTTCTTGCTGTAACAACAGTCTCTTCCGAGCACTTCCCCATTTGAGTGTAGGTTAGTCTTCTTGGGGGTGGATGGCCCTTCTCTCTCTTTGCTCCCTAGGAGCGGGGGTCTCAATTGCAGTGGGTCCTTCCAATTCTCCCTCTATTAAGTCAGGTGTATTGGGTTCCGCTTGTCCAGGGGCATCTAATTCAGGTGCAAAGAGATACAAGGAAGCCCTGCAGTCCTCTACCAGAAAAGAGTCCAGAGCATCCTCCCATTCTTCAGTAAGAGTATCAAGTGGTATGAACTCAGCAGCCTCAGCATTTAAAGTGTCCCCAGTGATAACTTCAGATGATGAAGAGGCCGTGGTCATGGGTTCAGGTACTTGGGAGGACCATAGCCAATAGAGTTCCAATTCCTCATCTTCACTCTGATCTTGGGCATCCATTTCCCCTTAAAGAGTTGTTTGAGATCTGGTGACAGGTCTAGGGGTGTTAGAGGCTGAAAGGGGCTCAGAAGGATCCGAGGTAGGAGGCAAACAAACTGCTTCGGAGAGGAGCAGCAAGTGATTCCTGTGCCATGTCTTCAACGGCCCTACACTCCCTTCTGGTTTGAGTTGATACACTGGCAAACCTGGCAATTGTTTACAGATTACATATGATTGTGATCTCCACCTGTCGGCCAGCTTATGCTTCCCTGGAATGCCTAAGTTCCGCAACAGCACCCGGTCTCCTGGCTGTGGGTCGTGAATTCGGACCTTGAGGTCATAACTCCGCTTATTCCTGGCTCCACTTTGATTGGAAGTCACCTGGGCCTTCTCATACGCCAGTCTTAAACTCTGTCGCAACCGATCCACATACCCCTTGTGGGAAGCTGCTGAGGTATGATCTATTGAAGTGCCAAAAGCCAAATCTACCGGTAGTCTTGCTTCCCTGCCGAACATCAGTCTGTATGGGGAATACCCAGTAGCATCACTAGTCGTACTATTGTATGCATGCACAATGGCGGCCACATGGTTGCCCCAGTGCTGCTTCTTCTCACTACTCAATGTCCCTAGCATATTCAATAATGTCCGATTGAATCGTTCAGGTTGGGCATCCCCTTGTGGGTGATATGGGGTGGTTCGGGTCTTCTTTATACCCAGTGAATCTAGCAGTTTCCGAATTAGTCTGCTTTCAAAATCCCTTCCCTGGTCTAAGTGGAGGCGTTGAGGTAGTCTGTAATGTACAAAGAACTTTTCAACAAGAACCTTAACCACTGTGGAGGCCTTCTGGTCTTTGGTTGGGAATGCCTGAGCGTATATAGTGAAATGGTCGGTTATCACCAGAACATTCCCATGTCCACTCAAATCAGGTTCCAGACAAAGAAAATCAATGCATACTAGATCCATGGGCCCTTGACATTGTAGGTGGCCCATTGGGGCAGCTTGATGAGGCAGAGTCTTTCTTTGTATGCATCTTGCACATGAGTGACAATATTCCTCCACTTCAACCAGCATATAGGGCCAGTAAAATCTGTTCCTTACGAGCTGAAAGGTTCTTTCCGACCCCAGGTGGCCATGATCATCATGCAAAGCGGTCAGAACAGTCTTCCGGTGTTTCTCTGGCAGAAACAGTTGCCACTTATCCTCCAAATCATCAGAGGGGCCCCTTCGGTAGACCACCCCTTGATGCATTTGTAGCCGGTCCCATTCTCTTCTTATTGATGAGCCTCATTTGAGGGGTCCTTCAGAAGCAAGTCTGGGTTTTGGCTTTCCAATGCTTCCAGAGCCAATCTCCCCAGTGGGTCTTCCATTTGATCTCTTCTCAGATCCTTCTTTGAGAGTTTGGGTAGATTCTCTTCTCCAATCTGGGTCACATCACAGTAATACTTGGGTACTCCAACAACCGAGACTCCTATTTCTTCGGAAAAACCAAGCCTACTTACCGACCAGCTCGCAGACAACCAATTAACCTGTCTAACAGTATGCGTTAAAAACAGGGGTTAATTGGTTGTCTGCGAGCTGGTCGGTAAGTATGCTTGGTTTTTCCTGGGCATTCCCCAGGCTTTGTTGTTACCTGTTTCAGCCTTCCAATGCTGCTTACTGCAATAGCCAGCTATAGATGGGGGCGGTGGACAAGTTTTGTTTTCCCCTATGGTGCTTGTATTGGTCCAGCAGTGCACCAACACCTTTGCAGCCATTGTGCTACATGCTGGGTGTTTGGTGTGCTCCTGTACCTTTAAGGAGGGGTGGCTCCCCTTCAGTCCACCTGCCCTCATCTAACCATTAGAATGCATGTGCCTCCATTGTGGGGACACTCATAGTTAGTGTAGGACCACAGATTCCAGGGGGCCTTGGCGTGGCTCTGTGGCTCCCGCATGCGTTTGCAAATGCGTGCGGACAAACCCCTGTTTTTAACGCATACTGTTAGACAGGTTAATTGGTTGTCTGCGAGTTGGTCGGTAAGTAGGCTTGGTTTTTCCTGGGCATTCCCCAGGCTTTGTTGTTACCTGTTTCAGCCTTCCAATGCTGCTTACTGCGATAGCCAGCTATAGATGGGGCGGTGGACAAGTTTTGTTTTCACCTATGGTGCTTGTATTGGTCCAGCAGCGCACCAACACCTTTGCAGCCATTGTGCTACATGCTGGGTGTTTGGTGTGCTCCTGTACCTTTAAGGAGGGGTGGCTCCCCTTCAGTCCACCTGCCCTCATCTAACCATTAGAATGCATGTGCCTCCATTGTGGGGACACTCATAGTTAGTGTAGGACCACAGATTCCAGGGGGCCTTGGCGTGGCTCTGTGGCTCATGCATGCGTTTGCAAATGCGTGCGGACAAACCCCTGTTTTTAACACATACTGTTAGACAGGTTAATTGGTTGTCTGCGAGTTGGTCGGTAAGTAGGCTTGGTTTTTCCTGGGCATTCCCCAGGCTTTGTTGTTTCCTATTTCTTCGGCTCTGGACCCTCCACTCGTCTGGAACTCTGCTCCCTGGCACAAGGCTAGCACTCCCTCTGGGGCCAGCCGAGTCCAGTCTTCCGTAGGGTGAGTGGGAGCATGGGACCTTCTGGATAAGGCATCAGTGTCTCTGTTTCCAGTCCCAGGTCTGTACTTTAGACAGAAAGTGAATCCTGAGAGAGCTGCTAGCCAACGGTGGCCGGTGGCATCCAGTTTGGCTGTAGTCAGGAGGTAGGTGAGCGGGTTATTGTCTGTCTTTACCACAAACTCAACTCCATACAGGTAGTCCTTCAGCTTATCCACCACAGCCCATTTCAAGGCCAAGAATTCCAGCTTGTGGGTGGGGTAATTCTTTTCAGCTGGGGTCAAACTTCTGCTCACATAAGCAACGGGCCTCAGTTGGTCATCATGCTCTTGATACAGCACTCCCCCCAGACCATCATGACTGGCATCCACATGTAGTTCATACGGCTTTCTGGTGTCCGCATAAGCCAAGACGGGGGCAGTGGTCAGGCACTCCTTCAATCTGGTGAAAGGCTCCTCACATCTCACAGTCCACTGGTCATCTATAGACTCCCCCGGTTTCCTGGGCCCTGACTCATCTTCTTCTCCTTCGGTCTTCAGGAGTTCGTTCAATTTTTGCAAATCCCTCCACAAACCTTCTGTAGTAGGAGCAAAACCCCAGAAACGACCTGAGCTCAGTCACTGTGGTGGGTCGGGGCCAGAAGGTAACTGCCTCCAACTTTCCTGGATCTGTGGACACTCCTTCTGCAGACACAATGTGCCCCAGGTAGTGAACTGAAGATTGGTAAAACTGGAACTTCTCCAAAGAAAGTTTGAGTCCCTCATCGCTGAGTCTCTTCAAGACCTTGCCTCATGCTCTTCTAGAGTTTTCTCGAACACAATTATGTCATCCAGGTAAACCAGCACTTCAATAAGGTTCATATCTCCCACCGTCTTTTCTATGAGTCGCTGGAAAGTGGCCGGAGCTCCTGAGAGGCCTTGAGGCATGCGATCGAATTCATAGAACCCCACAGGGGTGATGAATGCTGTCTTTTCTCGATCTTCAGGGTGCATTGGAATCTGGTAAAACCCGCTCCTCAAGTCCATCACACTGAACCACTTTGCTCCAGACAAACTCTGTAAGGCATTCTCTATTCGTGGAGTGGTGTATTGGTCGGGTATCGTTCTCATATTGAGGGTCCGATAATCAATACATAGCCTCAATGTCCCATTTTTTTTTCTGACCACCACTATTGGGGAGGCGTATGAGCTCCTAGACTCTCGGATGACCCCGGTTCTCTTGAGCTCTGATAGTTGCTCTCGCAGATCTTCCAGATCAGCCAAGGGGACCCGCCGGACTCTTTCCCTGAACGGCCTGTCCTCCTGCAGGCGGATGCTGTGGGTAGCACTTTTTGCACACCCCACATCGAACTAATCCTTGGAGAAGATCTTCCACCACCTAATCAACTGGGCTCTGGCCCTCTCCTTCCAAGCCGGTGGTAAAGCCGTATATTCCAAACAGAGTCTCTCCACAATAGCTCTCTCCCCCTCGTCCTTCTTTAAGTCTGACAAGGCAACCGGGGTGGCAGGGTTCACTTGGCCCAACAGCATCCGGGCTGAAATCTTCACAGGTGTGTCTGTGGTGTTCCTGATGCTCACCGACACCCTGCCATTAGCCTTCTTCAGAGCTCTCAATGTGACCACCTCAGGAATTACTTCCAGCCCTTGATGGGTATCCAAAGGATCTGGTTCTAGGACTACGAAGGGACCAGGTTGCTCCCAGGTGAGTTTTACGGTGCCCCTTAGGCAAGTTACTTCCCCGGGCTGTAATATCCTCTCCTTCTTGTCTAACTTCCAGACCTTTCCCACTCCTTCTTCTGGAGCCCTCTGTTCTAGCACCAGCCGTTGATAGGCCCGTTGCAATATAGGGTGAATTCTGGCTGTTGAGGCGTCCTGCTCCTGGGCTATAGGTGCCAGTAATCTCCTGACCAGGTCAGTATTAGTCCCTATTATGAGGGAACTTTTGTTGGCTCCTGGCGGGCGAGGACAAACCACTGCCAATGTGTCGAAGATCTCTGCGTCCCCGGATACTGAGGGGTCGAAGGCCAGTCTATTTGGGAGGTATCCATCATACGGGAAGTTTTGGGTTCCAAGTCCCCATATTTCCAAATCTTCTAGCTTCTGCAATGGCAAATGTCTCAGATGTTTCTGGTAGAAGTCCTGGTACAGAAGGGTCACTTGAGCTCCCGTGTCGAGAATGGCCTTCCACTTGAATGGGAACCACTGGGGAGGGTTTAGGTTTGGACTTAAAGTGAGAAGTATTAAGTTGGTGGGGTGGGGAATTGTCCCCCCTTCTTAGCTTCTCCTGTTCTCTGATCCCTTTGGAGCTTGCTGAAACTGACAGGCACCTGGTTAACTCCTTCACAGGGGCCCTCTGGTGTTTTCCGCCGGCTTGCGATATGTGCTTTGGGATCTCTTCGGGCTGGGACATACACGCCTGTAATGTCCAACCCCTCCACAGTTAAAGCAAACTTCTTCTCTGTCCTGCTGGAAGACTGGTGTTGGGGTATTCTGAAACACTTCCTTCTTTAAGTCTTCTTTTTTTGTAGCTCCTGAACTTTTAGCCATTAAAGAAGTCAGCATTTCCAACACTTGGGCCATCTGTGACTTTAAGACAGCCACCTCAGAGTCCTGTTCTGTGGCCATAACAGATCCAACCCCCGCTGAGGGAGAAGGGGTGGGTTTCTCAGTTGCCTGTTGGTCATTGAGTAAAGCCTCTTCATCTCTCACTACACTCACGAGGTCTGGATAGCTTAAGGACATAACTGCTCCAGTAGTCTTCAGATGGAGCCAGACTGGATCAGAGCGCAGTGCTCCCCTCATGACCTGCCGCATCCTAGCTGCATCTATGGCCTGTGGTACCATCCCTTTCTTCAGGACTATCTGGCAGAGCATTTTATTCAACCTTCGGACATATTCAGAAAAACGTTCTCCTGGCTGTTGAAGAGTATGCTCAAACTGGTAGATTAAAGGAGTAGTAAAGTTACATGTTTTTTCACCTTAATGCATCCTATGCATTAAGGTAAAAAAACATTCGACAATACCGCCCCCCCCCCCCCGAGCCCCCGTTTTTCTTACCTGGCCCCTCGAAAGTCCCATGCTCGTCCCCGTCATCCTCTTCGTTTTTCTGCCTGGCCGCCGATTGGCTACACTGGATAGATTGAAAGCAGCGCAGCCATTGGCTGGCGCTGCTGTCAATCACATCCAATGACGCGGCACGCCGGGGGGCGGGGCCGAGTGATACAGTCGGCGGCTATGGCCGCCGCTGTATCACGGGAGCGCGCCCGCAATCACTCCACACCATGCGAGCTCACTCGCATTAAGGTGTGGAGTCCTTGCGGGGAGGAGCCAAGACAGCCGCCGAGGGACCCCAGAAGACCAGGATCGGGGCCACTGTGTGCAAAACGAGCTGCACAGTGGAGGTAAGTATAACATGTTTGTTATTTTTAAGCAAAAAAAAAAAAAGGTTTAGTGCTCCTTTAAGTCAGTAACTTTCTCCAAATGGCCAAACTCCTCCTGCAGCATAGTTAAGTATTCATAGGCAGTACAAGAGGTGTTGCTGAATCTAAGATTCTTCACAGCTTCTGCAGCGGCCCCCTTTAAGCTTTTGTTTATGCGCTGTTTCTTTTGGGCTTCCGTCACTTCCTATCCTTCCACAGCCTGCATTGCTTGTTCCATCCATGTATCAAAGTCCTCTTCCCCGAGTGGTACAGGCTGTTTACCCGAAAAAAAATCTCAGCTTCCGGTACCCAGTCTCCACAAACACCGTGTTACTCTTCTGGTACTTGTGACAAGGTCCCCTAAAGCGTTAAGGAGTTTGTGGCCTATAGTGGTCAGAGGCGCCGCAGAGATCGTTGTCTCTTTTGGCTGCTTTTCCCTAGGGCCCGATTCAGGGGGTTCTTTCTTTATAGACTTCGCATGCCTTAAGCGGTATGTCTTCCGGTCTATGGACTATACACTCTGGCCTCTGAAACTCTCAGGTATCTCATCCTTCCATTCTACCAATGCATAGGTACGGGAGGCCCCTTCATCTGGCCTGAGGTCAATTAACCATGCTTTCTGGCTTGGAGACAGTAACTCTATGAGCCTGTCTACGTCGCTCCCCGACCAGTCTTCCCCGGGCAGCTCAATGACAACATCCATGTCTGGAAAAGCACCGTCTGATGCACACCACTGGGTCACTGTTAAAGGATCCATGCCGGAACTTCTGTCAGGCTTGATTGCAGCAAACAGGATCCCGGACTCGAGGCCCCACGTGTAGCAATATCCCCAGTTAAGAGGGCTGAAGGAATAGTTTTGGGCCTGTAACACACCGCTGTCAACCCCCAGGTACTGGCTCTAACCTCCCTTGGCACAGCTAGCACAAGTGGGAATGTGAAACCCACTAGGCTATAGGAATCACCACTCCGCAATAAAGCATACACAATAGTTATTATCAATTTACCTGAGTTGACTGCTTTAGCTGGGATAGACAGTACACCACACAATTTGTTTGCTTAACCACAAATACTTTTACTGAGTAGAAATATAAGGTTAGACAATGGTACATTTATCTATGCAGGGCCCTGCAATATTAAAAGTCAAGCAAATAACAAGTACTATGTTCTAACAGTATTATGCGCACTGAATGTCTCTTAATAAACTACGCTCGCGAGCTTTCCCCTCGTGGCCAATATGGCGGCCAAACAATGTCTCCCTGCTGAACAGTCAGGCCTGATTAATTCACACAAAGTTAATTCGTTGAGAAGAATCTTCGCTCGCAATGGTGGTGCACTTTGTAGGTTATTTGTAATCCAAAGGTATTATATTGTTAGTTACTCAGCAAGCAATAAGACAACTTAACTCCGGCTGCACAACACACTGTTCCTCTGGGGTGCAATGTAACACTCCGGTAACGGTGGGCCCTGACCAAAGGATACTGGGCCTAAAAGGTAGTCAAAGTATACTGAGCAAGTGCTCTCTCACCCGACTGGACCAGTCCATACAATCGACTTCAGTAGTTGGTGCTCCGGCACACAGTCTCACGATACCCGCAGTCTCAGATTATCTCGACCAACCGAGGGAGAATGATGGATGAGACGACTCTGGGTTCTCCCGTGACGATCAGCAAGCTCTCCGGATCCCCTAGGCCCAGACTCTCCAGCCTAGTCCAAAGCAACAAGCCCCAACATAGGCTCCACTTTCTAGGAGGGCAGTGTCCGAAGAGACCCGCGTGTTGCTCCTCCCTCCTTAAATAGTCCTTCCCCAGCAGACCTTGCGCCGGGCAATGCACTGTGGGTGTCCCGCTGCAAACTGGGTATAGTAGTCTTTGTACTCATTTAAAGCGATACCCCGCTACATTATGTACATTTAGGAAAGTATCCAGGCCTTTTCTTAAAGCAATCTACTGAGCTGGCCAGAACCACCTCTGGAGGGAGTCTATTCCACATTTTCACAGCTCTTACTGTGAAGAAACCTTTCCGTATTTGGAGATGAAATCTCTTTTCCTCTAGACGTAAAGAGTGCCCCCTTGTCCTTTGTGTTGCCTGTAAAGTGAATAACTCAACACCAAGTTCACTATATGGACCCCTTATATATTTGTACATGTTGATCATATCCCCCCTTAATCTCCTCTTCTCAAGAGTGAATAAATTCAGTTCCTCTAATCTTTCCTCATAGCTGAGCTCCTTCATGCCTCTTATCAGTTTGGTTGCCCTTCTCTGCACTTTCTCCAGTTCCCCGATATCCTTTTTGAGAACTGGGGCCCAAAACTGAACTGCATATTCCAGATGAGGTCTTACTAATAGGGTTGAGCGGACCCGAACTGCAAAGTTCGGGTCCGTACCGAACTTTTGGGTTTTGGGGTCCCGGACCCGAACCCGAACAATTGACTGTATGTTGGGGTTCGGGTCCGGTGTTCGGCAATATGCATGTAAAGCAGCGCTTGTTTCCCGTGCTTAGAACTGTCCCTGCACAAAGTGTCATTTCTGAAGGAAAAAAAGTCATTTAAAACTCACTTGCGGCTATTAATGAATTGTCGGCTCCCGGCAATACATATGTAGCACTACCCCCGTAGGAGCTGCTGTTTGTTTGATTTGGGTCTACGTCCTGCCTATCAACCCCTGGAAGTGGCTCAAACCTTCCCTTAGCACAACTGATATGAATAAGGAGTGTGAGACCTATTGAGTATTAGGAGACACAATCCTGCATACATCACACAATAACCTGTAAATGTTATTACCTTTGCTGGTCACTAGTCCTTCTAAGTGACAGAGATACTTCACACAAGTTATATGCTTAATCAAAGGTACCTTTACTCAGTATAAAAGGGAAGGGTAAAGAATCACATTAATACACACAGTTGACTCTGCATGCACATTGCAGAGTCAATAAACCAATAAGGATAGGTATCACTGAGATTAGGTAATAACAGGAAATAACATCAGCTATATATATGTACATGTATCTATATGTGTCTCTGCACGGCTAACTGGTTGCTCGCGAGCTCCCCCTTTGTTGCAATACCTTGCACGTGTTCATTCCCTATAATAGGTAAGCAAGGCCTATCTGCGTCCCACTCAAAGTTCCTTTCTCCAATGAAGTCTTCGCTAGCCACCGTTGGTGCACAAGTTAAATTGTAATCCACAGGGTTTCAACAAGATGCTGTAATTATCCGCAATATACCTGAGTACTCGTGTGCCTGCCACCCACTAATGACGGATGCACCAATCTCTGATCACATAGTCTCCAGTGAGATACACTAGGCTGCAAGCTGTGGCGTGATAGGTGAAGTGTGGCTGGCACTAACTAAATCACTTTCCTCTAAGGTAGTAGTCAATTCTGGGCAGGTGCCCTTCTCACCAAACAGGCCCGACTTTCAGATAGTCTCCTCTGGCTTGTCCCGGTCACTCGATCTCCACGCTTCTGCTTCAGCTGCAGTCTCTGGACTCCGTCACTAACAGCATATGGTGATGGACGACTCCGGTCTCTGCTGGGCAATTACAGGACGCTGTGGACGATCCTCTGCTGGAAATCACTCCCGTAATTTAGGCCCAGGCTTCTGGCCTAATCCTTAGGAAGCAGGACTCCGTGCCAACTTCCTGCTTGATTGAGAGCTGGATCCAGAGAGAGAGACACTGGCCCCTCCCCTGGTTTAAGTAGTCTGCCCAGAATGCTTTGCGGTGTTGCAATGCACCCTGGGTAATGTAGTCTGTCTTTTACTAAAAGCAACAAAGTATTTTCTCCTAGCTGATATCTGTCCCAAAGTGCATTAGTTGCATTGTAACACCTATACCACCGGAGGGAGCCGGATTCCTTCTTACATATGGACATCCTGCTACACACTCCCCCCACTTAAAGTCTTTGGTCCCCAAAGAGGACAACAGTATGTAACCTAACACATACTTTGGCAATACCTGCAGGGAAATTTGTTAGTTTATGCATGACAATAAACAACTTGCCTTTTCATAAGCAGGATTTAAACTTAAACAGCTCATATCATAACACAGAGCCGACAGAGGAACCTCCCACCAATTATCACAAGGAGGGAGGTTGTCCTGTATACGGACCACCGACACTTGGGTGTCTGTTTCAGATGTGCTAGGGAGTGAGCTGGGGTTGTCTTCCACTGAATCTGAATCTGGAGTGGAAGAGCTAGACTGATCAATGGTTCTCTTAGAAGTGATGATGGCCTCCTCAGAGCATTCACCCAATTGGTCGTACGTCAGTCTTTTTGGGGGGTGAATTACTCTTCTTTCCCTCTGCTCTTTAGGTATCATATTCTCAAGGACATTGGGGCTGGCTGTTTCTAGAAGCTCTTCAGGGGCTTCCTCATCTAGTTCAGGCATGTTGGGCTCCAGAACTTCAGGAGCGTCCCGCTCTCCTTCAGATAGAGACAACGACCCTTCTTCTGGGTCTTCCATTGACAAAGAGTCTGAGTCATCAGCTACCTCCTCAATGAGAATGTTTGAAGGCACGAATTCAGGAGCTTCTGCCCGAAGAGTTCCATTGTCAACTGTTTTGGGTGAGGTTTGGGAGGTGGTCATGGGTTCTGGCAATTGGGATGACCACAACCAGTCAGATTCTGCTTCTTCATCCTCTTGACCTTCATTGTCAGAGTCTCCATCTCTCACATCTGGAAGCACTGTTTGAGATCGGGTGATGGGTCTGGAACCTTGAGAAGTTGAAGGGGTTTCTTGTGAGTCAGATGCAGGAGGCATGCGAACTGCCTCGGAGAGGGGCAACAAGTGATTCCTGTGCCAGGTCTTTAACGGTCCCACGCTTCCTTCTGGCCTAATTTGGTACACAGGAAGGTTTTCCAGCTTCTTGCAGATAACATAAGGTTGGGATTTCCAACGGTCAGCCAACTTATGTTTTCCCGGAATTCCCAAGTTCCTCAACAGCACTCTATCTCCTGGCTGTAAATCTTGAATTCTGTCTCTTAGGTCAAAGTTTCTTTTATTTCTCAGCCCCCGTTGGTCAGATGCTGCTTGGGCCTTTTCAAAAGCTGTCTTCAGACTCTTTCTCAATCGGTCTACATACCCCTTGTGGGATGCTGCTGAGGTATGATCCAGCGATATGCCAAAGGCCAAGTCCACTGGCAACCGAGCCTCCCGCCCGAACATCAAACGGTATGGGGAATACCCGGTGACATCACTGGCAGTGCTATTGTAGGCATGCACTATGGCAGCTACATGCTTGCTCCAATGCTGCTTTTTCTCTGAACTCAGAGTCCCCAACATATCCAAGAGAGTCCGGTTAAACCGTTCAGGCTGAGCATCTCCTTGTGGGTGATAAGGGGTTGTCCTGGTCTTCTGGATGCCTAACAGGTCTAATAACTTCTTTATTAATTTGCTTTCAAAGTCTCTGCCCTGATCTGAATGAAGGCGTTGGGGTAGACCATAGTGCACAAATAATTTTTCTACCAGTACTTTGGCTACTGTTGAGGCCTTCTGGTCTTTTGTTGGGAATGCTTGAGCATATCTGGTAAAGTGATCTGTTATCACCAAGACATTCCCTTGACCACTCAGATCAGGCTCCAGGCAAAGGAAGTCAATGCACACCAGTTCCATAGGTCCCTGACTTTGCAGATGGCCCATTGGGGCTGCTTGACGTGGCAAGGTCTTCCTTTGAATGCATCGGACACAGGAATGGCAATATCCTTCCACTTCAGCCCGCATGCAGGGCCAATAGAACCTATCCCGTACAAGGTGAAAAGTCAGTTCGGACCCTAGGTGACCATGGTTGTCATGGAGGGCAGCTAGGACCGCTTCTCGATATTTGGCTGGTAGAAACAGCTGCCACTTCTCTTCTGAGTCGTCAGAGGGGCCCCTTCGGTAGACCACCCCTTGATGTATGTGTAGCCGATCCCACTCCCTGCGCAACAATCGGGCTTCTCTTGGGGAGTCTGTTTCAAGCATCTCGGGACGCTGGCTTTCCAGAGCCTTTATCAGGAGTTTCCCTAAAGAGTCTTCTTCTTGCTCCTTTCTCAAATCCCTTTTTGTCAGCTTAGGCAAGCCCCCCCCTTCGACTTGGGTCACACTGCAATAGCACTTCGGTACTCCAACAGCTGAGACCCCAATTTCTTCGGCTCTTGACCCACCTCTGGCTTGAAGTTCTGTCCCCTGATATAGGGCTCGCACTCCCTCTGGGTCTAGTTGGGCCCATTCTTCGGTAGGGTCGGTGGGGGCATGAGACCTTCTGGACAGGGCATCTGCATCCCTATTTCCCACTCCGGGTCGGTACTTCAAGCTGAAGGTGAAGCTTGAAAGGGCAGCCAACCACCGGTGTCCCGTTGCATCCAACTTGGCAGTGGTCAGAAGGTAGGTGAGCGGGTTATTATCTGTCTTCACCACAAACTCCGCCCCATATAGGTAGTCTCTCAGTTTGTCTACCACTGCCCATTTCAAGGCCAGGAATTCAAGCTTGTGGGTGGGGTAATTCTTCTCAGCAGGTATCAGACTCCTGCTCACATATATGACGGGTCTTAGGTAACCATCATGTTCCTGGTACAGCACCCCACCCAGCCTATCTCGGCTGGCATCTACATGCAGTTCATAAGGCTTCTTTGGATCAGCATAGGCCAGGACTGGTGCAGTGGTAAGACTCTTCTTTAACATCTGGAAGGCTTCCTCGCACTCCCTTGTCCACTGGTCTTGAATCGAATCTTTGGGCCTTCGGGGTCCCATGGTGAGTTTCACTGGTTTGACCAGCTCTGGAACATCATCTTCCCCTTCGTTTCTGAGTAACTCGTTCAGGGGTCTGGCAATCTTGGCGAATCCTTCTACAAATCTTCTGTAGTAAGAACAGAACCCCAGGAATGACCGAAGCTCAGTCACGTTGGTAGGTCTCGGCCAAGAGGTGACGGCATCCAGCTTCTCTGGGTCCGTGGCCACCCCTTCTGCAGAAACGATATGGCCCAGGTAATGGACTGAGGACTGGTAAAATTGACACTTCTCTGGGGAGAGTTTCAGGCCCTCTTCACTGAGCCTCTTCAGGACCTTCTCCAGTCTCTCTTCATGCTCTTCTAGGGTTCTCCCGAACACGATGACGTCGTCCAAATATACCAGTACCTCTATTAGATTCATGTCCCCGACGGTTCTCTCCATTAGCCTTTGGAAATTGGCGGGGGCTCCTGATAACCCTTGAGGCATACGGTTGAACTCAAAGAACCCCACAGGGGTGATGAAGGCTGTCTTCTCCCGATCCTCAGGGTGCATGGGGATTTGGTAATATCCACTTTTTAGATCCATTACACTGAACCACTTGGCCCCTGACAGACTCTGCAGGGCGTCTTCAATTCGGGGAGTGGTGTATTGATCTGGGATGGTCCTTCTGTTTAGTGTTCTGTAGTCGATACATAGTCTCAGCGACCCGTTCTTCTTTCGGACTACCACTATTGGAGAAGCGTAAGGGCTCCTGGATTCTCGAATAATCCCCGTCCTCTTCAGCTCAGCCAACTGTTCCCGCAAGTCTTCTAAGTCACCCAGTGGGACCCGTCGAACTCTCTCTCTAAAGGGCTTATCTTCTTGTAAGCGTATCTTGTGAGTGGCACTCTTTGTGCACCCCACATCAAACTCATCTTTAGAGAAGATCTTTTCCCACCTTGCAAGTTGAGCTTTGGCCCTTTTTCTCCATTCTGGTGGGAGGTCCGTGTCTTCAGAACAGAGCTTCTCTATGGTGACTTCACCCCTTTCTTCTTTCTTCAATTCACACGGGGCAATGGGGGTGGCTGGATTCACCTGGCCCAACAGCATTCTGTCCGGCACCTTCACTGGTGTATTAGCAGTGTTCCTTATACTCACTGAAACCCTCCCATGGCTTTTCTGTAGGGCCTTCAATGGGATCACTTCGGGGATTACTTCAATCCCTTTCTGTCTTTCCTGTGGGCCTGGTTCAAAGACAATGAAGGGGCCTGGCTGTTTCCATGTGAGCTTGACAGAAGCCCTCAGGCAAGTCACCTCTCCCGGTTGTAATACCTTCTCTGTCTTGTCTAGCTTCCAAATCTTGCCAACTCCCTCAGCCGGGGCCTTCTGCTCCAGTACCAGGCGCTGGTAGGCTTGCTGTCAGGGTCACCTGTGGCCAGGTGACAGATGCACACCGTAGGGGGACAGGAGTGCACCGCGAGGTAGTGAACCCTATGGCTGGCTTCTGTGGATAGGAAACTGGGTGGTTGTGGAAAGCGGGACCAGAGGAGCACAACCGGGATCCCAACGGAAGCGAGAGCCAAGATTCCCCAGGGCGCGGAGTCTAAGACCCAGCTGGTCTTCTCCAGGGCCTCTAGTGGTGAGGATGTTACGCTGCAGGCTGGGACCAGGTCGCGGCCCCTGGAGTTTCCTAGCTCACGCCCCGTAGGATAAGGGGAAGCAGCAGCACACGATAGAGAGAACCGAATAACAAGCCGAAGGTCAGGGGCCACAAGCAGACAAGGATAACGAAGAACGAGCCGAAGGTCAAGGGTCACGAGCAGACAGGGATGGTCGGGGACAAGCCAATAACGTAACAGAGAGACAGACGTAGCACACGGCAGGCAGGAACCCAAACACACAATGCCTAACAAACACGTTGATCAGCAAAGCAGGCTTGCAGTGCACAGGTTAATATAGTGTTCAGTGATAGGGCCTGGGGTGGAGTCAGGCTGGGAGGAGATTATAAAGGAAGCCAGGTGAAGGAGGTCTGGTCTCTAGATGAACACATGAGGAGGAAGGTAAGATGGCAGACAGACATTAATGCATATCCATGACAGTACCCTCCCTCTTATGGGCCCTCCCCCGCCTGGACCCAGGCTTAAAGGGAAATCTCTGATGAAACCTTCTCAACAGATGAGGTGCAGCGACATCAGATGCAGCGATCCAAGACGCCTCCTCAGGACCAAAACCTCTCCAATGCACAAGGTACTGAAGAATGCCTCTGCAGAGCCGAGAATCCAGAACTTGTCTAACCTCGTACTTAAAATTATCCTCAGAGACCGAAAACGAGGTAGGGAGATGACAAGAAGATCTATTGAGGACCAAAGGCTCTCTAGGAATAAGCAAGGGCATGAGAGGATCAACAGGAATCTGAGGAGGGTCCCCTAGACCCTTAAAGGGGAACTGGTCATCTTGCACAGGACCATCAGACTGGGCAGATGTCAGTGGAACCCTGAAGTCAGGTTGGTTAGAAGGTGACATGTCGCCGGAGTCAAGCTGAATAGCTGAAGGACAAGCAGAATGTCCCGAACAAGAAAAAGTAAGAGGCTCACTGGGCATGGGCTGGACTGGCATAACTAGTACAGAGGCAGAGTGAATAGCTGAGTCAGGTGTAGCGACTACCTGAATCGCATCGCAAGACGTAGCGACTGCAGGACTTGTAGACAAGCTAGCCTGGCTGTGCGTCCAAGGGTGGTTAGGGACAGAGAAATGTAAATGGTTATGCAACCTGGAATGAATGACCGGCTCAGATTCACAGGGGGCAACCTTGGGTAGACAGGAGGAGGAACAGGAGGGACCCCAAGCCAGGATCTGTCCAGTAGTCCAGTCCACATGAGGAGAATGGAGCTGTAACCATGGGAGACCCAAAATTATAGGCGTTGAGGCCTTGGGTAAGATAAGGAAGGATATCCACTCCTGGTGGAGTGTCCCTACCGACATCTTAACAGGGAGGGTCTGGAAGCGGATAGGTCCCCCTGGGAGAACAGTACCATCAATCGCCAAGACCACCAATGGCGTGGTGAGGGGCAAAAGAGTAAGTCTCATGGACGATGCGATTTCCCAGTCCATGAAATTACCAGCGGCTCCGGAATCCAGATATGCTGAGACCGAATGAGAAGAAGCACCAACATGAAGGAACACAGAAAGCAGAAGACGAGAAGGGGAAGGTGATATTTCTGGGTCCAATACTCCACTTTCCAGATGAAGTGGACCCGAACGTTTTTCTGGACAAAGAGAGCAAGTGTCACGAAAATGACCTTTGCCCCCACAGTAAAGACACAGACCAAGAGTTCTGCGCCTAGCACGTTCCTCGGGGGATAGCCTGGTCCGACCCAGCTGCATGGGTTCCTCAGCTGGTAGGAGATGCTCTACGGGTCGAAGAGAGGGGAGCTCAGGCTGACTAAGAACCAAGGAGGGCTGGCGTTGCTTTTCTAAGGTCCTCTCCTGAAAGCGAATATCGATCTGGTTACACAAGGAGATAACGCCGGCCAGATCAGTGGGGATGGTTCTTCCAGCTAATTCATCCTTCACTCTATCAGACAGGCCATGCAAAAAGGTTGCGACTAAGGCCTCATTGTTCCAGCTCAACTCAGCCGACAGTATGCGGAAATGAAGGGCATACTGTCCCACAGAAGCAGACTCTTGGCGGAGACGTAAAAGGGTGCTGGCCGCTGAAGAGACACGAGCCGGTTCTTCGAAGATATTCCGAAAAAGTTTCAAGAAACCAGACAGGCTAGAAACCACTGGATCATTCAGTTCCCACAGAGGGGCTGCCCAGGCTAAAGCTTCACCAGAGAAGAGGGAAATGATATAGGCTACCTTAGCCCGATCAGACAGGAAGTTTTGGGGCTGGAGCTCAAAATGAATCGTGCATTGGCTAAGGAACCCCCTGCAAGCCTTGGAGTCCCCAGAGAAACGGGACGGAGCTGGCAGTTGTAGCGAGTGTGTGGCTGCGACTGGTGCAATAGGTGCAGCCGCTGATTGTATTTGAGGTTGCGGATTCAGGGTTCCCAAGGAGGCCTGAAGCTGCTCGAAGCGAGAAGCCAGATCCTGGAGGAATCGCATCACCTGAGTCTGATTCGATTCCTGGGTTTCAAGTCTGCAAACTATGCCCTGCAATGGATCATCCGCGGGTAGCGGGATGTCAGCCGGGTTCATGGCTGATCAAACTGTCAGGGTCACCTGTGGCCAGGTGACAGATGCACACCGTAGGGGGACAGGAGTGCACCGCGAGGTAGTGAACCCTATGGCTGGCTTCTGTGGATAGGAAACTGGGTGGTTGTGGAAAGCGGGACCAGAGGAGCACAACCGGGATCCCAACGGAAGCGAGAGCCAAGATTCCCCAGGGCGCGGAGTCTAAGACCCAGCTGGTCTTCTCCAGGGCCTCTAGTGGTGAGGATGTTACGCTGCAGGCTGGGACCAGGTCGCGGCCCCTGGAGTTTCCTAGCTCACGCCCCGTAGGATAAGGGGAAGCAGCAGCACACGATAGAGAGAACCGAATAACAAGCCGAAGGTCAGGGGCCACAAGCAGACAAGGATAACGAAGAACGAGCCGAAGGTCAAGGGTCACGAGCAGACAGGGATGGTCGGGGACAAGCCAATAACGTAACAGAGAGACAGACGTAGCACACGGCAGGCAGGAACCCAAACACACAATGCCTAACAAACACGTTGATCAGCAAAGCAGGCTTGCAGTGCACAGGTTAATATAGTGTTCAGTGATAGGGCCTGGGGTGGAGTCAGGCTGGGAGGAGATTATAAAGGAAGCCAGGTGAAGGAGGTCTGGTCTCTAGATGAACACATGAGGAGGAAGGTAAGATGGCAGACAGACATTAATGCATATCCATGACACTTGCCTTAACATGGGGTGGACTCTTGTGGTCGGGGCTTCCTGAAGTAGTGGATGTGGGGCCATCTTTATTCTCTTCTGGGTGTATCAGGAGGAGTTCTACTTGGTTTGTAGTTTTTATGCTGGCACCCTTGAAGTAGTCAGAGATTCCGTTCCTCCACTCACATAATGCATAGGTGTGGGGATTTACAGTATCTGTCTTTATGTCAATCACCTATGGCTTCCAGTCCGTGGACAATGCTCTCAAGACTGGAGTTAGCTGCTCCTCTACCCAGGCCTCTCTCTGGATTTCAACCACCAGGCCATTTCCGGGTAGGATGCCTTCATCCCTGCACCACCGGGCTATGGCAGCAGGGTCCATTTCTATGCTGTAAGGGTTCTGTCTAGGGGGAAAGTTGTTGGCAGAACCGTAGAATATGCCGGACGAGCCCCCACGTGTAGCACTACCCCCGTAGGAGCTGCTGTTTGTTTGATTTGGGTCTACGTCCTGCCTATCAACCCCTGGAAGTGGCTCAAACCTTCCCTTAGCACAACTGATATGAATAAGGAGTGTGAGACCTATTGAGTATTAGGAGACACAATCCTGCATACATCACACAATAACCTGTAAATGTTATTACCTTTGCTGGTCACTAGTCCTTCTAAGTGACAGAGATACTTCACACAAGTTATATGCTTAATCAAAGGTACCTTTACTCAGTATAAAAGGGAAGGGTAAAGAATCACATTAATACACACAGTTGACTCTGCATGCACATTGCAGAGTCAATAAACCAATAAGGATAGGTATCACTGAGATTAGGTAATAACAGGAAATAACATCAGCTATATATATGTACATGTATCTATATGTGTCTCTGCACGGCTAACTGGTTGCTCGCGAGCTCCCCCTTTGTTGCAATACCTTGCACGTGTTCATTCCCTATAATAGGTAAGCAAGGCCTATCTGCGTCCCACTCAAAGTTCCTTTCTCCAATGAAGTCTTCGCTAGCCACCGTCGGTGCACAAGTTAAATTGTAATCCACAGGGTTTCAACAAGATGCTGTAATTATCCGCAATATACCTGAGTACTCGTGTGCCTGCCACCCACTAATGACGGATGCACCAATCTCTGATCACATAGTCTCCAGTGAGATACACTAGGCCGCAAGCTGTGGCGTGATAGGTGAAGTGTGGCTGGCACTAACTAAATCACTTTCCTCTAAGGTAGTAGTCAATTCTGGGCAGGTGCCCTTCTCACCAAACAGGCCCGACTTTCAGATAGTCTCCTCTGGCTTGTCCCGGTCACTCGATCTCCACGCTTCTGCTTCAGCTGCAGTCTCCGGACTCCGTCACTAACAGCATATGGTGATGGACGACTCCGGTCTCTGCTGGGCAATCACAGGACGCTGTGGACGATCCTCTGCTGGAAATCACTCAGGCACTCCCGTAATTTAGGCCCAGGCTTCTGGCCTAATCCTTAGGAAGCAGGCCTCCGTGCCAACTTCCTGCTTGATTGAGAGCTGGATCCAGAGAGAGAGAGACGCTGGCCCCTCCCCTGGTTTAAGTAGTCTGCCCAGAATGCTTTGCGGTATTGCAATGCACCCTGGGTAATGTAGTCTGTCTTTTACTAAAAGCAACAAAGTCTTTTCTCCTAGCTGATATCTGTCCCAAAGTGCATTAGTTGCATTGTAACACTTATACCACCGGAGGGAGCCGGATTCCTTCTTACATATGGACATCCTGCTACACATAGAAAAGTCATTGATAAAAAATAAAAAAAAGCATGGGGGTTCCCCCAAATTCAATTACCAGGCCCTTCAGGTCTGGAATGGATATTAAGGGGAACTCCACCCCAAATTTAAAAAAAAAATGGCGTGGAGTACCCCCAAAAATCCACACTAGACCCTTTATCCGAGCACGCAACCTGGCAGGCCGCAGGAAAAGAGGGGGGGACGAGAGAGCGCCCCTCCTGAACCATACCAGGCCACATGCCCTCAACATGGGGAGGATGTCCCCATGTTGATGGGGACAAGGGCCTCATCCCCACAACCCTTGCCGGTGGTTGTGGGGGTCTGCGGGCGGGGGGCTTATCGGAATCTGGAAGACCCCTTTAACAAAGGGGACCCCCAGATCCCGCCCCCCCCCATGTGAATTGGTAATGGGGTACAAATGTACCCCTAGCATTTCACAAAGAAAGTGTAAAAAATTAAAAAAATGACAATAGCCGGTTTTTGACAATTCCTTTATTAATGTCTTCTCCTTTCTTCCATCTTCTTCCATCTTCTTCTTCCATCGTCTTCTTTTATCCATTTGGGTTTCTTCCTCTTCATCTTCATCTTCATCTTCCTTCTTCCTTCGGTGTTCTCGTTCGCATCTTGCTCGGTTGTTCCCCATCTTCTTTCTTCTGCCGCTCCGTTTGAATTGGAGGTTCCCGCTGTGTGACGCTTCAGTTCTCCTCTTGGTCCGTTGGCACTCGGTGACCCCGCCCCCTCTGACGCACATGGATTTCACGGGGACTTTCCCCGTTGTGTCAAAGGGGGCGGGGCCACCGGGTGCCAGCGGAAAGTCCCCATGAAATCCATGTGCGTCAGAGGGGGGCGGGGTCACCGGGTGGCAGCGGACCAAGAGGTGAACTGAAGAACTGAAGCTTCACACAGCGGGAACCTCCAATTCAAACGGAGCGGCCGAAGAAAGAAGATGGGGAACAAGAAGCCGGAGCAAGATGCGGACGAGAACACCGAAGGAAGAAGGAAGATGAAGATGAAGAGGAAGAAACCCGAATGGAGAAAAGAAGAAGATGGAAGAAGAAGATGGAAGAAGATGGAAGAAAGAAGAAGACATTAATAAAGGAATTGTCAAAAACCGGCTATTGACATTTTTTACATTTTTGACACTTTCTTTGTGAAATGGTAGGGGTACATTTGTACCCCATTACCAATTCACATAGGGGGGCGGGATCTGGGGGTCCCCTTCCAGATTCCGATAAGCCCCCCGCCCGCAGACCCCCACAACCACCGGCAAGGGTTGTGGGGATGAGGCCCTTGTCCCCATCAACATGGGGACATCCTCCCCATGTTGAGGGCATGTGGCCTGGTACGGTTCAGGAGGGAGGGGGGCCGCTCTCTTGTCCCCCCCTCTTTTCCTGATGCCTGCCAGGTTGCGTGCTCGGATAAAGGGTCTGGTCTGGATTTTTCGGGGTACTCCACGACATTTTTTTTTAAATTTGGGGTGGAGTTCCCCCCTAAAATCCATACCAGATCTAAAGGGCCTGGTATGGATATTTGGGGGAACCGCACGCATTTTTTTTTAAATTTGCGGCAGAGTTCCCCTTAATATCCATTTCAGACCTGAAGGGCCTGGTAATTGAATTTGGGGGGACCCCCACGCTTTTTTTTTTTATCAATGACTTTTCTATGTATTGCCGGGAGCCGACAATTCATTAATAGCCGCGAGTGAGTTTTAAATTACTTTTTTTCCTTCAGAAATGACACTTTGTGCAGGGACAGTTCTAAACACTCATAGAAAAGTCATTGATAAAAATAAAAAAAAAGCGTGTGGGTCCCCCCAAATTCAATTACCAGGCCCTTCAGGTCTGGAATGGATATTAAGGGGAACCCTGCCGCAAATAAATAAAAAAAAATCATTAATAGCCGCGAGTTCCTTCAGAAATGACACTTTGTGCAGGGACAGTTCTAAGCAGTGCTTAGAACTGTCCCTGCACAAAGTGTCATTTCTGAAGGAAAAAAAGTCATTTAAAACTCACTCGTGGCTATTAATGAATTGTCGGCTCCCGGCAATACATAGAAAAGTCATTGATAAAAAATAAAAAAAAGCGTGGGGGTCCCCACAAATTCAATTACCAGGCCCTTCAGGTCTGGAATGAATATTAAGGGGAACCCTGCCGCAAATTAAAAAAAATATGCGTGCGGTTCCCCCAAATATCCATACCAGGCCCTTGAGATCTGGTATGGATTTTAAGAGGAACTCCACCCCAAATTTTTTAAAAAAATGGTGTGGAGTCCCCCCAAAAATCCAGACCAGACCCTTTATCCGAGCACGCAACCTGGCAAGCCGCAGGAAAAGAGGGGGGGACGAGAGAGCGGCCCCCCCTCCCTCCTGAACCATACCAGGCCACATGCCCTCAACATGGGGAGGATGTCCCCATGTTGATGGGGACAAGGGCCTCATCCCCACAACCCTTGCCGGTGGTTGTGGGGGTCTGCGGGCGGGGGCTTATCATAATCTGGAAGACCCCTTTAACAAAGGGGACCCCCAGATCCCGCCCCCCCATGTGAAATGGTAATGGGGTACAAATGTACCCCTACCATTTCACAAAGAAAGTGTAAAAAATGTAAAAAATTACAATAGCCGGTTTTTGACAATTCCTTTATTAATGTCTTCACCTTTCTTCCATCTTCTTCCATCTTCTTCTTCCATCTTCTTCTTTTCTCCATTCGGGTTTCTTCCTCTTCATCTTCCTTCTTCCTTCTGTGTTCTCGTCCGCATCTTGCTCCGGCTTCTTCTTCCCCTTCTTCTTTCTCCGGCCGCTCCGTTTGAATTGGAGGTTCCCGCTGTGTGACGCTTCAGTTCTTCAGTTCTCCTCTTGGTCCGCTGCCACCCGGTGACCCCGCCCCCCTCTGACGCACATGGATTTCACGGGGACTTTCCCCGTGGTGTCAGAGGGGGGCGGGGCCACCGGGTGCCAGCGGACCCAGAGGAGAACTGAAGAACTGAAGCGTCACACAGCGGGAACCTCCAATTCAAACGGAGCGGCCGAAGAAAGAAGAAGGGGAACAAGAAGCCAGAGCAAGATGGGACGAGAACACCGAAGGAAGAAGGAAGATGAAGATGAAGAGGGAGATGAAGAACAAGATGGAGGAAGAAACCCGAATGGAGAAAAGAAGAAGATGGAAGAAGAAGAAGGAAGAAGATGGAAGAAAGGAGAAGAAATTAATAAAGGAATTGTCAAAAACCGGCTATTGTCATTTTTTACATTTTTTACACTTTCTTTGTGAAATGGTAGGGGTACATTTGTACCCCATTACCATTTCACATGGGGGGGCGGGATCTGGGGGTCCCCTTTGTTAAAGGGGTCTTCCAGATTCTGATAAGCCCCCCGCCCGCAGACCCCCACAACCACCGGCAAGGGTTGTGGGGATGAGGCCCTTATCCCCATCAACATGGGGACATCCTCCCCATGTTGAGGGCATGTGGCCTGGTACGGTTCAGGAGGGGGGCCACTCTCTCGTCCCCCCCTCTTTTCCTGCGGCCTGCCAGGTTGCGTGCTCGGATAAAGGGTCTGGTCTGGATTTTTGGGGGTACTCCAAGCCATTTGTTTTTTAAATTTGGGGTGGAGTTCCCCTTAAAATCCATACCAGATCTGAAGGGCCTGGTATGAATATTTAGGGGAACCGCACGCATTTTTTTTTAAATTTGCGGCAGAGTTCCCCTTAATATCCATTCCAGTGAATTTTAAATGACTTTTTTTTTCCTTCAGAAATGACACATTGTGCAGGGACTGTTCTAAGCACGGGAAACAGCGCTAATAGTCCTCAGAAGTTCTGGTCCCCATGGACTTCAATGGGGTTCGGGTTCGGGGTAAAGTTCGGTCCCGAACCCGAACTTTTTTCCGAAGTTCGGCCGAACCCGTCGAACCCGAACATCCAGGTGTCCGCTCAACTTTACTTACTAATGATTTGTACAGGGGGGCACAATTCTATCTCTCTCTCTGGAGTCCATACCTCTCTTAATACAAGAAAGGACTTTGCTCGCTTTGGAAACCGCAGCTTGGCATTGCATGTTATTATTGAGCTTATGATCTACCAAAACCCCCAGATCCTTCTCCACTATGGATCCCCCCAAATGTACTCCCCCTAGTATATATGATGCATTCATATTCTTAGCCCCCAAGTGCATAACTTTACATTTATCAATTTATCAGTTAAAATCATTTTTAGCAGGACCTTGAGTTTTATTTTTCCAAGGTGTAGGTGACGGGTGCAGCGGGGTGCAGTTGCAATAACACACACAGTCCAAGTGTGCTGGAAGACTTGTATTTAAATAATGCAAAGAGAGTTCACAATAAACCCAGTGGGAAGACAACTCAATCAGGGAACACGCACGAGTCCCACAGCTTCCAGAGAGCAGGTTTCAACCAAACTGATGGAGCCTTTTAGGAGGGACAGAATGCCGCCTGGCTATCTCATGCCTAAGTGGGAAGATGTCTACAGAAGTTTCAAGTCTGAATCTTTCCCTCCTTGTCGGGAATCTTTCCCTGCCGCTAGTTCTGTCCCTACCTGACCCTACTCTATCTACTTGCAAATGCGTGCCAAGCCTGGGAGCCAGGGCCTTAACTAGTCTCTGCTTGACCCAAGATGGCTGCTAGAATTTCCCAGTGAGCCAGAAAGCCATAGAGGAACCACATTCCTCTCTAACTGCACTGCCACTGCAGGTGAGCACTACCTACAGTGATGAAAGTAGACTGCACCTGCCTAGAAAGGGTTACAGAATAAAAAAGGGTTGAAAAAGGCTGATCTAATGTAAATTAGAGGGTGCACTCATGGCCAAAGGCTCAACACTTCTACTACCACTAACTTATGTCCCCTTTTTAACAAACGAAACCACCAAGCTACTCATTCACTATCTCTTGCCTTGACCCATGCAACTTCTCATTGGCCTACCTCTCCTTAGGCTATCCCCTTTCAGTTTATCATGAATGCTGCTGCCAGACTCATCCACCTTACCAACCGCTCAGTGTCTGCCACCCTTCTCCTCCAATCCCTACACTGGCTTCTGATCGCCCAGCGAATTAAATTCAAAATACTAACCACAACATATAAAGCCATCCACAACTCTTCCCCGAGCTACATCACCAATCTTGTCTCCAAATATCACCCAAACCATCCTCTCCGCTCTACCCAAGACCTCCTGTTCTCTAGCTCTTTTGTCTCCGTCTCCCATGCTCATCTC
Organism: Rana muscosa; assembly: GCA_029206835.1. Taxonomy (NCBI): domain Eukaryota; kingdom Metazoa; phylum Chordata; class Amphibia; order Anura; family Ranidae; genus Rana; species Rana muscosa. Next base: position 178,333,970 of record JARGYO010005626.1, on the reverse strand, counting down.
CAGAACTTATCCAGAGCCTCTCCTATCCTCTGGAACTCTCTACCTCAACTTGTCCAGCTACCTCCTACTCTAGCTGCCTTCAAGCAATCCTTGAAAACCAATCTCTTCAGGGAAGACTACCACACAACCAAATAATCTTTTACCACTTCCATCAGCTCATTCCCCACAGTTACAACCTTTTGTATCACCTGTCCCATCCTATTAGATTGTAAGCTCTTCTGAGCAAGGCCTTCTTAATCCTCCTGTATTTTATTGTATTGTGACTGTATTGTGTCCCTTTTATATTGTAAGGCGCTGCGTAAACTGTTGGCACTATATACATCCTGTATAATAATAATAATAATGTCACACATCGGCAGCAGCAGGAGATTTTGCACACACTCCCAGCTGCCGTAAATCTGACAAGATGACTGTTGACTGTCAGATGGAAGTGATCACTTCCACACCCCCCCAAAATGTTTTCCCCCCATGCACATGCCCCTGCCATACATTCTCTATGCTCCCATTGGTGGACCCAGGACTGGCATGGCAGGTTCTGCAAGGTAGAAGGAGGGGAAACCAACAAACATCTGTTCGCTGACCTCGTCTACCTAGTAAGAACATTACTTCTGGGTCCTGCTGTCATTTTCCCTCGCTGCTTCAATGAAGGGCACACAAGACATCAGGGGTCTTGAAGAAACCAGGAAAGGCAGGGATGTGTTCCTGAAAAAGGTCTTTTAACCGCTTCCCAACCACTGCACGCAATGTATGTCGGCAGAATGGCACGGGTGCGTGAAAGGGCGTACCCGTACGTCCCTTCGCCATCCGGGGCTAGCGGGCGGGACTGTGCCCGCGGTTCCCACGGACTTGATGTCCGCCGGTGGCCTGCGATCGTGGCGAGGAGTGGCAGAACAGGGAAATGCCAAGGCATTTCCCTGTTCTGCCTAGTGACATGCCTAGTGACATGACAGGAATCTACTGCTTCCTGTCATCGGGAGCAGCGATCTCTGTCATGTCCTAGGTAGCCCACCCCTCTACAGTTAGAACACGCTGAGGGAACGCATTTAACCCCTTGATCGCCCCCAAGTGTTAACCCCTTCCCTGCCAATGACATTTACACAGTAATCAGTTTCATGCTTTAAAAAAGAGCAAAACAGTAAAGTTAGCCCAATTTTTTTGCATTAATGTGAAAGAATAAGTTACGCTGAGTAAATAGATACCAAACATGTCACCCTTAAAAATTTCACACGCTCATGGAATGGCGCCAAACTTCGGTATTTAAAAATCCCCATAGGCGACGCTTTAAAAACTTTTACTGGTTACATGTTTTGAGTTACAGAGGAGGTCTAGGGCTAGAATAATTGCTCTCGCTCTAATGTTTGCGGCGACACCTCACATGTGTGGTTTGAACACCCTTTTCATATGTGGGCGGGACTTACCTATGCGTTCGCTTCTGCGTGTGAGCACACGGGGACAGGGACACTTTAAAAAAATATATACATTTTTGATCACTTTTATTCCTATTACAAGGAATGTAAACATCCCTTGTAATAGGAATATGACATGACAGGACCTCTTTACAGTGAGATATGGGGTCAATAAGACCCCACATCTCACCACTAGGCTGGGAGGCCTAAAATAAAAAATAAATAAAAAAAGATCACGGCTTCCCAGCCGAGGCAGCGCCGTTTTTTTGAATGCAAAGGACGGGTGTGGTGCCATAACATCGAGCCCGGCCTCATCCGGGGCTGGCGGATCCATTCTCCGACTCACCGATCGCAGCGGTGAGTTGGTAGAAGCACCGGAGGGTGGCGGGAGGGGGGCCATCCCGTAAGAACGATCAAGCGGCTGACCAGCCGTTATGATCATTAATATTGTGTAGGAAATCGCCGGCTGAAAATGCCGATATCTGAATGATGCCTGTAGTTGCCCCCATCATTCAGATATACCCACACAAAGCCCAGGATGTCATATGATGGCCAGCCATCAGCAAGTGGTTAATGAATTAGAAAAAAAAAACGAAACAGTAAAGTTAGCCCAATTTTTTTGTATTGTGTAATAGATGATGTTATGCCACAATAATCGTGAGAGAAAATCGTGATCTTTATTCTAAGAAAAAAAATGATCATTTTGGCCAGAATCGTGCAGCTCTATGTGACATAAAAATGTGCAACAGCCACCATTTTATTTTCCAGGGCCTCTACTTTCAGAAAACATATACGTTTTAAGGGATTACAGTAATTTCTAGCAAACAATGCACATTTTAACAAAAATGCCCCAGTAGACAAGTGGTTAAAGCCAAGGGATAAACATGAGGAACATGCATGTATTACAAAGATATATAACATTTTTTTTTCCATGTAGCCTTGACATAAGCTTTAACATGTGAACTGTATACAGTACATGCACAATCAACTTTAGTTACAGATGTCGGCAAATATCATTACTATGAATGCAGTATGGAACCAGTAATACTTGTTAATGTGTTCATAATCAATGAAAACCTCTCATACAAAACAATAGTGTATAGAAAAAAAGAATGAACTACTTAGGGAACATAATCAATTCAGTGAAAGACCTAATAAATACGTGTATCTAGTATATTAATGGATATGCATTTATGACTGTATACTTCATCAGCCGTGAACAATGATTATTTCTCTGTAATAGATCACTTCCATGAGAGAACCCCAGATAACGATACAAACACTATTAAAGGGAAACAACTCTGGAAGCCGTGCCCAACAAAACTCAGACAGAAATGAAAAGGATTAGTCATCAGTATTGAGGCAGTGTGGAGGAAGTCATCCTGGTAGAGGCAGGGCTTTGCTTCCTGATGCCAGAGCCTCCAGCAAGGAGAACAGTGAGCAGAAGAGCAGTGACCCCCACCAAATCTCACTCCAAATCTCCAGAGCAGGGTCGTAGATAAGGGGGTACCACCAGCCCTACTGTACGGGGCCCGGGCCAGCAGGAAGGCCCAGAAAGCAGAGTAAAACAGGTGTGAGCAAGGAGGGTGATCGGGGCAGCAGGGGGGCATTTTCTGAAGAGAGTTACATAGTTAGTCAGGTTGAAAAAAGACACAAGTCCATCCAGTTCAACCATAAAAAATTAATAAAAAATAATAATAATAATATCATACAATCCCATATACCCAATTCTTTACCCACAGTTGATCCAGAGGAAGGCGAAAAACCCCAGCAGAGCATGATCCAATTTGCTACAGCAGGGGAAAAAATTCTTTCCTGATCCCCGGAGAGGCAATTGGATATTCCCCGGGTCAACTTTAACTATAATTGTCAGTACCCAGTTATATTATGTATGTAGCCACCCCCTCACCCCGTCCTCTTTAGCTAGGGGTATGTCACGCGACAGGGTGAGGTGCGCTACGGCCCATGTCCTCCCCACAACGGCGGGCGAGGTGAAGGCCAATACCTGATGTTTCCTCGGGCCGGTGTGTCCTGAGCATGTACCGAGTCTATCGTGCAGAAACCACCGAACCACCCTTTGCTCCCATTAACCGAGTCCATACACCGATCACAGTCCAACTGTTGGTTTATTTCGTATCTCCACATACAGGCAATGCGATGGCATGATACGGTGGGATGAGCAGGTCCAGGCACTATACTGATCTGGGTCCCTACACCCCCGGTGCTATGACCAAGGGTTGTAGGAGTCTTGACATGAATACCTCCGTTGCGTTGCGGCCCCTATCAGGGGAAGATGTCCTCCAAGGGAGTTACCGAAGGCCCATCCGTCACCAGGTTGACACTACACCGGGTCTTCGGACGGGTGACCTCCCCAGCCTCCTCACCTCAGATGCGGGCCCCCTCGCAAGGGGCGCCCTGGAGCAACTCCACCCTCGCGGGACCCAGTCGGAGTCACCGGGTCCTAGGCCTCCTCAATAGTACCTCACCCCAGGCTGAAGGTGCCTGGGATGGACTCCATCTTCATTCCGGCCAGGCCTAGGGCGCCTAGGCCGGAACCTTGAACCGCCCGCACCCAGGCCTAAGGTGCCTGGGTGCGTGAAGAGATGATCCCCCGAAAAAGACCTCGTGGCGAGGGCGTCTCCCCCTTTTATCTCCTCCCGTCGACACCATGGCGGGTTCCCCGCCCCGGCCGTACCATCTCCAGGAAGGGACAAAGAAGGGTAGCACTCCGGTAGTGATTCTACCCTGAGCCAGTAGGTACACTGACACCCACTGGTCAAGGAGAATATTACACCACCCAATCCTCCACGAATAACAAAAAGGGGTCTGAACCCTAACACAATTACACACTTGGGTCACACTACCCCCAAGTGTATCCCACTAAATTGAGGACCCCGCTACATGTACATTTAGGAAAGAATCCAGACCTTTCCGTATTTGGGGATGAAATCTCTTTTCCTCCAGATGTAAAGAGTGTCCCCTTGTCCTTTGTGTTGACCGTAAAGTGAATAACTCAACACCAAGTTCACTATATGGACCCCTTATATATTTGTACATGTTGATCATATCCCCCCTTAATCTCCTCTTCTCAAGAGTGAATAAATTCAGTTCCTCTAATCTTTCCTCATAGCTGAGCTCCTCCATGCCTCTTATCAGTTTGGTTGCCCTTCTCTGCACTTTCTCCAGTTCCCCGATATCCTTTTTGAAAACTGGTGCCCAAAACTGAACTGCATATTCCAGATGAGGTCTTACTAATGATTTGTACAGGGGGGCAAAATGATATCTCTCTCTCTGGAGTCCATAACTCTCTTAATACAAGAAAGGACTTTGCTCGCTTTGGAAACCACAGCATGGCATTGCATGTTATTATTGAGCTTATGATCTAGCAAAACCCCCAGATCCTTCACTACGGATCCCCCCAGTTGTACTCCCCCTAGTATATATGATACATTCATATTCTTAGCCCCCAAGTGCATAACTTTACATTTATCAATTTATCAGTTAAAATCATTTTTAGCAGGACCTTGAGTTTTATTTTTCCAAGGTGTAGGTGACGGGTGCAGCGGGGTGCAGTTGCAATAACACACACAGTCCAAGTGTGCTGGAAGACTTGTATTTAAATAATGCAAAGAGAGTTCACAATAAACCCAGTGGGAAGACAACTCAATCAGGGAACACGCACGACGTTATTCCACTGCATAGCTTAGTGTCATCTGCAAAGACAGAAATGTTACTTTTGATCTCAGACCCAATATCATTTATAAAGATATTAAAAAGTAAGGGTCCCAACACTGAACCATGGGGTACACCACTGATAACCTTGGACAATTCAGAGTAAGAATCATTAACCACTACTTTCTGAATTCTGTCTTTTAGCCAGTTTTCTATCCATTTACAAACTGATATTTCCAATCCTGTAGACTTTACCTTACACATGAGCCGTGTGTGGGGAACTGTATCGAACGCTTTTGCAAAATCCAAGTATACCACGTCCACCGCCACCCCTTTGTCCAAGGTCTTACTTACCTCTTCATAAAAAGAAATCAGGTTTGTCTGACAACTTCTGTCTTTCATGAATCCATGCTGTCTGTTGCTTAACCACTTCCCGCCCAGTCAATAGCGAATTGACGTCCGGGAAGTGGTTGCAATATCGATACTGGACGTCATATGACGTCCTGCAGGATAATGCCTTGCACGCGCCCGCGGGGGCGCGCAGCGCGGTGATCGGGGACGGCATGTGTCCCTCGGACACAGCGCTTCCCCGATCACGGTAAACAGCCAATTTCATTGGCTGTTTACCATGTGATCGGCTGTGTCAAAGTCACAGCCGATCACCTGTCAAAACAAACTCGGTGGCGCGCTCCGTGCGCGCCGCCACAGGCTTGCAGAGCGGGGATCGGGGAAGGCGAGTGTCCCTTGGACACAGCGTGTCCCCGATCAGAGTAAACAGCCAATGAATTGGCTGTTTACCACGTGACCGGCTGTGTCCAATCACAGCCGGTCACAAATGTAAACAAACTCCACAGGAGTTACTACCTGATCCCTGCTCTCTCCTCACACACCGATCTGTGAGGAGAGAGAAGAGATCAGTAAGTTAGCTCAGTGTAGTTTGTCTACATAAGTTTACAGTGCACAACACGCCCCCCCCCCCATAAAGAGGACCTGTCACACAGCCCAGCACATCAATCAGCCCAGCCAATCAGCCCATCTGTCAATCAGCCCATCTGTCAATCAGCCCATCTGTCAATCAATCAGCCCATCTGTCAATCAATCAGCCCATCTGTCAATCAATCACCCCACCTGTCAATCAATCACCCCATCTGTTAATCAATCAACCCATCTGTCAATCAATCAATCAGCCCATCTGTCAATCAATCAGCCCATCTGTCAATCATCTGTCACAGGCCCACCTCCATCGGTACCGCCATTGGCACCGCCACACAGGCTACCAGTACCGCCATCGGTACCAGTACCACCACCAGTACCGCCACCAGGCCCAGCATCTATACTGCCACACAGGCCCGCTACCAGTATCACCACTAGTGCCGCCATCGGTACCACCACCAGTACCACCACCCGTACCACCGTCGGTAGTGCCACCACCACCTGTACCACCACCCATACCGCCATCGCTACCACCACCACCCGTACCGCCACCTGTACCGCCATCGGTACCGCCGCCACCACCACCACCCGTACCGCCATCGGTACCACCACCACCTGTACCGCCATTGGTACCACCACCACCCATACCGCCATCGGTACCACCACACAGGCCCACCACTAATACCTCCATCGGTACTACCACACAGACCGCCACCACTACCACCAGCAGTACCATTACACAGGCCCACCAATAAGCACTGCCATAATGTCCCAAAGGGTTTACACACCTGAGGAGGCATATGCCATTCTTGCCATGTCGGATGATGAGAGCAGCGGGGAGCTCCCATTATCCGATTCTGGTTCGGAATACGAGCCAGTGGAGGATAGTGGCTCAGAGTCCGAGTCCCCGGAGGAAACCTTCCCTCCCAAAAGAATGCGATCGGCACCAAGATCAGCACCAAGATCAGCACCAAGATCAGGAGAACTGCCCACCACCAGCAGCGCCATACCCCAGGAAGAGGAGCCCAGTACAAGCAATGGAAATGCACGCCCAACCCGAAGAATCCAGCCCCAATCCTACCTTCCCGATGCCCTGGTAAACCCCTTATGGTTGCCTGCCAACTCAGGATCCGCTATCATCCCCCCTTTCACCGCACAGCCAGGTGTGCAGCCCGACACTACAAATTTTTCTAAATTTGATTATTTTTGTTTATTTTTCCCACAAGATTTGCTGCAGAATATAGTGGATCAAACGAATCTGTATGCATCCCAATTTATTGCTGCCAACCCCGATTCTTCCTACGCCCGCATGTTCCAGTGACGGCGTCTAACATTGGAGGAATTTAAATTATTTTTGGGCCTTATGTTCAATATGGGGCTTACAAAAAAGAACGAAGTCCATTCATATTGGTCCAAACGCCCCATCCAACACATGCCCATATATTCCGCTGTCATGTCCAGGAAAAGATACGACATGATTATGCGCTTTCTCCACTTCAATGACAATTCACAGTGCCCTCCCCGAGATCATCCCAACTACGACAAATTGTACAAGATACGCCCCCTAATCAATGCCTTTTCCCAGCGATTTGAAGAAGTTTTCATCCCAGACCAAAAAATTTGTGTGGACGAGTCCCTCGTACATTTCACCGGCCGACTGCAGTTCAAGCAGTACATACCAAGCAAGAGAGCCAGGTATGGGTTAAAATTAAATAAATTATGTGATCGAGCCACTGGATACGTCTGCAAATTCAGGATCTACGAAGGCAAAGACTCCCAGCTCCAGCCCCGTGATTGCCCCACATATATTGGAACCAGTGGGAAAATTGTCTGGGAGTTGGCATACCCCCTGTTCGGAAAAGGTTACCATTTATATGTTGATAATTATTATACCAGCCTGCCCCTTTTTCGCCACCTTTACAGTAAACAAACCCCGGCCTGCGGTACCTTAAAAAAAAAACGGAAGGGATTCCCACAAAATTTATTGACAAAAAAATTGCGACCTGGAGAATCGGCATCCATGAGGAACGAGGAGGTGTTGGCCATGAAGTGGAGAGACAAGAAAGATGTCCACATCCTCTCTACGATCCACAATGACACCATGGTGGAGATCCCAAGAAAACGCGGCTCCATTGTAAAGCCTGAATGTGTCCACGACTACAATTTGTACATGGGGGGGGTGGATTTAAACGACCAGATGCTACAGCCCTACTTATCAACCAGAAAGTCCCATTATTGGCACAAAAAAAGTTGCGTTTCACCTGTTTCACATGGCCCTTTTTAATTTGTTTGTCTGCTACCAAAAAGCAACTTAAAATCACCGACTCCACTACCTCCAATATATCGAAGATATCATCGATAGGATAGGATAGGACACCTCTGCCTGCTACCTGGACCTGTGCTTTGGCTGTGCTCTGGCTGTGCTGACAGTATCTCTGCCTGTGCGAACTATGGACAGTATTCCTGCCTGCTGCCTGGATGATTGCTTTTGCTGTCGCTGACCTCATCCCTGCCTGCTGCCTGGACCGATGCTCTCCTCTGTGGACCACTGCACTTCTAAAACCACAGGTAATCTTTTGTTATTTGGTATGTACCTGCTATGTGTTAGATATATGAAGGGCCTTCAAAAATGTGATCGGTAGTCAGAAAATGATATGTGCAATTAATGCTGCTAGAATGCCTGGAGGTGCTACTTGGATGTTGGGCCTCTGTATGTGGCCAGGCTGTGTAAAAGTCTCAAACATGTGGTATCGCCATACTCAGGAGGAGTAGCAGAATGCATTTTGGGGTGTAATTTTTGCTATGTACATATTATGTGTTAGAAATATCTTATAAATTGACAACTTTGTGTAAAAAAAATGCATTTTAATTTTTTCTCCACATTTTCCAAAACCTTCTGGAAAAAAATGAACTGTTCAAAAGACTCATAATGCTTCATAGATTATACATTGGGGTGTGTGCTTTCCAAAATTGGGTCATTTTGTGGAAAATTCTATTGTCCTGGTGCTCCAGGGCCTTCAAAATTGTAATAGGTGGTTGAGAAAGGATATGTGCGATTTATGCTTGTAGAACGCCTGAAAGTGCTACTTCAATGTTGGGCCTCTGTATATGGCCAGGCTGTGTAAAAGTCTCACACATGTGGTATCGCTATACTCAGGAGGAGTAGCAGAATGCATTTTGGGGTGTCATTTTTGCTATGTATATGCTATGCGTTAGAAATATCTTATAAATGGACAACTTTGTGTAAAAAAAATGCATTTTCATTTTTTCTCCACATTTTCCAAAACCTTCTGGAAAAAAATGAACTGTTCAAAAGACTCATAATGCTTCATAGATTATACGTTGGGGTGTGTGCTTTCCAAAATGGGGTCATTTTGTGGAAAATTCCATTGTCCTGGTGCTCCAGGGCCTTCAAAAGTGTAATAGGTGGTTGAGAAAGGATATGTGCGATTTATGCTTGTAGAACGCCTGAAAGTGCTACTTCAATGTTGGGCCTCTGTATATGGCCAGGCTGTGTAAAAGTCTCACACATGTGGTATCGCTACACTCAGGAGGAGTAGCAGAATGCATTTTGGGGTGTAGTTGCAATTATGCATATGCTGTGTGAGAGAAAAAAACTGTTAATATGACCAGTTTGTGTAAAAAAAAAAAAAAAAATTAAATTTTCCCAAGAATTGTGGGAAAAAAATACAACTTCAAAAAACTCACCACGCCTCTTAGTAAATACCTTGGACTGTCTACTTTCCAAAAAGGGGTAATTTTGGGGTATTTGTACTTTCCTCGCTTGTTAGTGTCTCAAGAAATGAGATATCCCTTCAGTACATCAGGCGTGATCAGATGTGATAAATTTTCAGTGATTGCCACCATAGTTTGTAGACTCTATAACTTTCACAAAGACCAAATAATATACACTAATTTGGGTTCATTTTACCAAAGATATGTAGCAGTATACATTTTGGCACAAATTTATGAAGAAAAATTACTTATTTGCAAAATTTTACAATAGAAACTAAAAAAAAGTGTTTTTTTTAAAAAAAATTGCTGTTTTTTTGCTTATATCGCAAAAAATAAAAAACCCAGTGGCGATTAAATACCACCAAAAGAAAGCTCTATTTGTGAGAAGAAAATGATAAAAAATTTGTTTGGATACAGTGTAGCATGACTAAGTAATTGTCATTCAAAGTGTGAGAGTACTGAAAGCTGAAAATTGGTCTGGGCGGGAAGGTGCATAAGTGCATGGTATTGAAGTGGTTAAATAGTTTTTTCCAGCAAGAACTCGTCTATGTGGTCTTTTATTAATCTCTCCAGTATCTTCCCAACTATAGAAGTTAAACTAACAGGTCTATAGTTACTTGGTAAAGACTTTGTTCCCTTTTTAAATATAGGCACCACATTGGCCCTGCGCCAATCCAGTGGTACTATTCCCGTCATTAATGAGTCCCTAAAAATTAGATACAATGGCTTTGAAATTACAGAGCTCAATTCTTTTAGGATCCGTGGGTGTATGCCATCTGGTCCAGGTGCTTTATCCACCATTTCTGGAATGAATCACCTGTATGGCTCCCTCTCTGCAGCAGATGAAAGCTGACTTCTTCACCTCTCCCTCCCGTTGGCTTTTAGTTGCTGCAGAGATAGCCATACAAAGAATTGATTCCAGTAATTGCCCTCCCCCGGCCCACGATCACCCTCCCTGTGCACCATACTTTTCCTCCTGCTGCCCAGGCCCACCTTTTATGCCCCCTACCCCCGCAGTGCTTCTGGCTTCTCTCCACTTCTTCCCGCCGGCAGCTGCAAGCACACAATACGATCCTTCAAGATTGTGAGTGGGGGAAGGGTTAGGTAAATATGTCATATCTACCAGCACCTTCCTTTCCTGAATGAACACAATGAGTGATCAGTACCGATCACTCACTGTGTTCATTCATAACTGAAGCATTGGCTGTATGGGGCCCCATGTCAGGTTGTCTGAATGCGGCCCCATATCAGGTTAACTGTATGGGGCCCTGTGGTTTCCAACAGCAGCCTTGCTCCCGAGACTAGGGGTCACTGGCAGCAGTGCCCTAGATATCATAGTGTAGATATACTGCCATGAGGCTATAGACACCGGAGTGCCTAGGCACATTCACATATTTGACTATTTAAACCACTTAAGGACCGGAAGGATTTTCCCCCTTAATGACCAGGCCATTTTTTGCAATATGGCACTGCATCATTTTAACTGACAATTGCGCGGTCGTGCGACGCTGTACCCAAACAAAATGTATGTGCTTTTTTTTCCCACAAATAGAGCTTTCTTTTAGTGGCATTTGATTAGCTCTGCGGTTTTTATTTTTTGCGCTATAAACAAAAAAATCGCCAATTTTGAAGAAAAAAACTATATTTTTTAACTTTTTGCTATAATAAATATTGCAATAAAAAAATAAAGAGGAAAGAATTTCTTGATCAGTTTAGGCCAATATATATTCTTCTACATATTTTTGGGGAAAAAATCGCAATAAGTGTATATTGATTGGTTTGCCCAAAAGTTATAGCGTCTACAAAATAGGGGATAGATTTATGGCATTTTTATTATTTATTTATTTTTTACTAGAAATGGGAGTGATCAGCAATTTTTAGCGGGACTGCGACATTTCGGCGGACAGATTGGACACTTTTGACACTTTTTTGGGACCAGTGACATTTATACAGCGATTAGAGCTAAAAATAGCCACTGATTACTGTATAAATGTCACTGGCAAGGAAAGGGGTTGACACTAGGGGGCGATCAAGGGGTTAGGTGTTCCCTAGGCAGCTGTTTCTAACTGTGGGGGGAGGGGACTGACTGGAGGAGGAGAGAGATCGGTGTTTCTGATCACTAGAAACAGCAGATCTCTCTCTCCTCCACTGTCAGAACAGGGATTTGTCTGTTTAAATTGACAGATTCCCATTCTGGCTCTCTGAGGACTGGAGCGATCGCGGGTGGCCGGCGGACATTGCGGCTGCCAGCCAAGCGCATTGGCTCCCTATAGCTTCTTTAATCGGCCGATGTACAATGACGGCGATTCGTACAGCCGTGCCAACCTGCCGCAGTACAACTGGCTGGTCAGCAACTAGTTAAAGAGGAAGTAAACCCGGGTGGGTTTTTATTCCTTTCTTCTTCCCTGCATAGTAAAGGCATAATGTGCTAGCATGTATCGCATACTAGCACATTATGTGACACTTACCTGCAAACAAAGCCTGCATCGTCCCTGCCAGAGGCCACATCCATCTTTGCCCATCTTCCTGGGAGCCGCGGACTTTGGCTGTGTGATTGGCATGCCCGCGGGAGCCGCCGGTCTCGGCACACGCTCCTGAAGAAATGGCACGGGTGGCCGTTCCTTCAGCGCGCATGTGTCAATGACATCATCGGCGCAGTATACAGTAAATATCTCCTAAACTGCGCACATTTAGGAGATATGTACAGTACCTATAGGTAAGCCTTATTCTAGGCTTACCTATAGGTACAACTTACACAGGGAGGTTTACAACCTATTTAAGAAAAAAGATAAATCTATGAGGGTGCTGCCTATGCACATATAATGAGCAGGGCCGGTGCTACCACTAGGCAAACTAGGCAGCCGCCTAGGGCGCACTGCTGCCTAGGGGCACCCGGCCACTGGCTGGTGTTCCTACTCTCTTCTCTCTGCAACAAGAAACTAAGTCTCAGCATCAGCAGGCTGTGCCGCTCCGTTTGCACATAGTGTCAGAGGCGCAGTGGCGGCGAAGGACTGTGTCTGTGTCCCGACTCCCGAATGAATGGAAGCAAGCAAACATTCATTGATGGGCACTGGTAGGCTGCATTGATGGGCGCTGGTGAGGTTGCATTTGATGGGCACTTCATTAAAATGGTGGGGTACATGGGAAGGACAAAGGGGGTGGAGTCAGGGGTGGAGCCAAGGGGGTGCGGAAAAATAAGGGTTTCGCCTAGGGTGTCAAAAATCCTTGCAACAGCCCTGATAATGAGCCGAGGAAGAGGAAGGTCCCTTGAAACGCGTCCTTTGACCCTGGACATCAGGTTGACCACACCATCCATTGGCCACTCATCCTAGGAGTGAGGAAACCAAGGCCCATCATGCATGTCAGACTGTCAGAGCAGCTTCCCATCCAGCAGTACAGTGATCCGGACTCCATGTCTTCAGTGGCTCGCCGCTCACCCATCCATCTGCACATGTTTGGGACAATGCTGTTACTACAGGCTCATCTTCTGCTTTTTATTACATGCGTGTTTCTCATGCACATTTTTGAGTACACATCTTTTAGTCCCTTTTTTATTAAAATTGGTTGAAACTTACTACACTACACCCTCTTCCAAATTATTATGCCAATGATATTTCAGTGTCACAAAGATTAAATATTTTGTTTTTCCGTTTAACTCATGGATGGCATTGTGTCTCAGGGCTCTTTTGATCACTGAAAACAATCTCGGACACCTGTGATAATTAGATTGCCAGGTGAGCCCAATTAAAGGAAAAACTACTAAAAGGAGGCTGTTCCACATTATTAAGCAGAGCACCATTTTCAAGCAATATGGGGAAGAAAAAGGATCTCTCTGCTGCCGAAAAGAGTGAAATAGTTCAATGCCTTGGACGAGGTATGAAAACATTAGATATTTCACGAAAACTTAAGCGTGATCATCGCACTATTAAGAGATTTGTGGCTGATTTAGAGCACAGACGGGTTTTGTGCAGATAAAGGCACATTGAGGAAGATTTCTGCCAGATCCATGCATTGGATCAGGAGAGCAGCTCCTAAAACACCATTACATAGCAGCAAATAGATATTTGAAGCTGCTGGTGCCTCTGGAGTCCCACGGACATCAAGGTGTAGAGTCCTCCAGAGTCTTGCAACTGTTCATAAACCTTCCATTCAGCCACCACTAGCCAATGCTCACAAGCAGAAATGGCTGCATTGGGCAGAAAAATACATGAAGACTAATTTTCAAACAGTCCTGTTCACTAATGAGTGCCGAGCAACCCTGGATGGTCCAGATGGATGGAGTAGTGGATGGTTGGTGGATGGCCACCCTGTTCCAACAAGGCTGTGACGTCAGCAAGGCGGTGGTGGAGTCATGTTTTGGGCCCCCGAAGGTGTAAAGATGACCTCTGCAAAGTATGTGGAGTTCCTGGCTGACCACTTCCTTCCCTTGTACAGAAGGAAGAATTATGCTTTCCGTAATAAAATGATCTTCAGCCATGACAATGCACCATCTCATGCTGCAAAGAATACCTCTGCATCAATGGCTGCTATGGGGATAAAAGGAGAGAGAGTCAGTGTGTGGCCTCCATCCTCCACTAACCTCAATCCTATTGAGAACTGTTGCGGAACTCCAACGTCCGCTGGGAAATCCTTGAAGCTGAGGAAGTACTAACTTATCCAAGGCAACCTGTTACCCCCCCCCCCCCCCCCCAGTAACTGGACGACACACAGTTCTGGGATTAAATCAACCCTTTATTTTGCCCCAGCTGGCTTTTTATATCATTTCCCATGTAAGGGGTTTCGTAACTCATTTTACAGGGGCATTTCCTTCAACAACTAACAGATGACAGTGATTTAATTACCTGGAACTATTTTTAACAACCTGGGATGCGTGATACGTTTGTCTCCGCATATTTACCCATAACAATGAAACCGTGCCAGACACATTACTAGGAGTGTAATTACATCCCGTAGCAGATAATAGGTGGTCATTAACACACTGACAATAGATAAATGAAGCGCTACCTCAGACCCCCAATTAACCCAATTTACTTATTCAGACATCAGTAGACATTCTGTCTCTACATTTCCTGGAATGAATCTTTGCTGTCACCTTTGAAGTGATCCAAACCATTTTTCAGTTTCAGTATTTTGCTACAAGAATCTTTGGAGCATCCTCAAGCAAAAGATCTATGAGGATGGGATGCAGTTTACATCCAAACAGCAGCTCTGGGAGGCTATTCTGACATCTTGCAAACAAATTCAAGCAGAAACTGTTCAAAAACTCACAAGTTCAATGGTTGCAAGACTTGTGAAGCTGCTATCAAATAAGGGGTCCTATGTTAAAATGTAACGTGACCTGTTAAAATGTTTAAAAAGTTAAAATGTTGTTCAAAGTTTGATTGAAATAGCTTTTGATTTCAGTATATATGCTGCAAACACAACAAATGACAATTTTCAATTCTTTACAAACTATAAAGTGTTTTGAAACTTACTGTGCGTAATAATTTGGAACAGTGCATTGTAAGTTTTTTATTTTGAAAAAAAAAACTGTTATCATTAGGAGGTTTGTTCAAATAAATTTGAATTGTACTCTTAATACCGTATATACTCGAGTATAAGCCGACCCGAATATAAGCCGAGGCACCTAATTTTACCACAAAAACTGGGAAAACGTATTGACTCGAGTATGAGCCTAAGGTGTCCATCTGCATGCCTCACTGTGCCTAACTTTGCCTCACTGTGTCCATTCCCTTACTGTGTCCATGCCTCACTGTGTCCATGACTAGACTGACGTTTAACATGGGAGTCTATGGAAGGGGTGCCCGGGTTTGAAAAATTGGTGCTCCCCGGCCGTAGGCCCCCTAGACAACAAACTTTGCACACTTGTAGAGGAGAAATGGAGATACATGTGTGCCAAGTTCCGGGTACAGGGGACCTACAACCGGCCGGTACCAGGTCCCCAAAGTCACTGGAGAAATGACCGTTTAACATGGGAGTCTATCGAAGGGGTGCCCGGGTTTGAAAAATCGGTGCTCCCCAGCCGTAGGTCCCCCAGACAAGAAACTTTGCACACTTGTAGAGAAAGAGTGGGGCTACATGTGTGCCAAGTTTGTTGGCACACATTGACCTGGTCCCCAATGTTAGGGAGATCAGGTGCAAAAAGGTGACTCGAGTATAAGCCGAGGGGGGCATTTTCAGCACAAAAAAATGTGCAGAAAAACTCGGCTTATACTCGAGTATATACGGTAGTTGATAACATGGGAATTATGCTGACTGTTGTTTACATCAATTATTTAGGTAAATGAGAAAAATATCATTGGCATAATAATTTGGAACAGGGTGTAGCGTGGTCGCGCTGTCTCCCCTTCCCCACAAATAACATTTCTAAATGTTCTCTTTAACATCTACCAATGCACCCGCTCTATATGTAGTGCACTGTGGTGCCATTCGGTGTAAATATTTGAACAACATGGATTTTTTTTTTCAAGCTGACCAACTATGTAACTATGTGAATGACATCCAAATGCACGGTACAGTAGAGCAGGAGTTAAAGAAGCCTGGGCCTACGTCTGAACAAGGGGCACTTCAATTAGGGTTGCCAACTAGG
The DNA here is from genome assembly GCA_029206835.1 of Rana muscosa. Lineage (NCBI taxonomy): Eukaryota > Metazoa > Chordata > Amphibia > Anura > Ranidae > Rana > Rana muscosa. Next base: position 178,317,635 of record JARGYO010005626.1, on the reverse strand, counting down.
GTTGCCAGCTGTCCGGAATCCACCCAGACAGTTCGGGTTTTGAATCTTGTGTCCGGGTTTCAGTCCGCCTGAAACCCGGACACATTATTCGGACAGGAATGTGGCTTGAAACAGGGCCTGACAGGAGGGTAAGTGGGCACTATGTGCACCTCATTACTATTCTCTTTGGAGTGCCCAAAGGTGTCTCAGGTCTGTTACAATCCTACAGTGCATACTAAAACAAAACAAAAAATTACTGTGCTAAAGTGTTTGGGTTTGGCTTGAAGAAAAAGTGCCAACCCTATTGCCAACTCATCCCTCTAAACCCGAGTACATATGAATTACACCGGTTCTGAGGATAATTTATGAATCAAGCATGCGGCAAGTGAAAGAACAGTGAAGTCAGAATGCCTTCTCTGGATGCTTGTTCTGGGCCAGTGACTGAAGCCAGAGGATCAGCATGACACAGCCAGGTGATTAGCATTTATAGGAATATATATACACTATATTAGCAAAAGTAGTGGGACGCCTTCCTTTAGATGCACGTGAACTTTAATGGCATCCCAGGCTTAAGCCTCGTACACACGGCCGGTTTTCTCGGCAAGAAAACTGCTGGGAGAGCTTTTTGCTGAGAAAAACGGTCGTGTGTATGGTTTCTCGTCGAAAAAACTGCTGGGAATCTCGACGAGAAAAATAGAGAACCTGCTCTCTATTTTTTCGTCGGGATTCTCGTCGGGATTCTCGTCGGCCTGTTGTACAAGGCTACATGCTTACCTGTCCTCCGGTAAGCCCGCGCATGCTCCATGAGACTTTGACGCATGCGCAGTAGCTTACAAGGGTAATGTAGGGTGAAGCAAGATGGCGGCGGCGGCATCGAATGTGATGAGCGCATGCTCGTCGTAGTCGATGACGTCACCACGTTCAAAAGAACGGCGGTTCTTTTGAATGGCTGTCTGTATGCACGGCTTGGCAAGAAAAGCTTGCCAGGAATCTCGCCGGGAAAACCAATGTTTTTTTCCTGACAGGATTCTCGGCCGTGTGTATGAGGCTTAAGTCTGTAGGGTTCAATATTGAGTTGGCCCCGCCCTTTGCAGCTATAACAACTTCAACTCTTCTGGGAAGGCCGTCCACAAGGTTTAGGAGTGTGTCTATGGGAATGTTTGACCATTCTTCCTCACATTTTTGAGGTCAGGTACTGATGTGGACAAGAAGGCCTGGCTCGCAGTCTCCGCTCTAATTCATCCCAAAGGTGTTCTATCGGGTTGAGGTCAGGACTCTGTGCAAGCCAGTCAAGTTCCTCCACCCCAAACTCGCTCATCCATGTCTTTATGGACCTTGCTTTGTGCACTGGTCCAAATCATTTGGTGGAGGGGGGGTTATGATGTGAGGTTGTTTATCAGGGGTTGGGCTTGGCCCCTTAGTTCCAGTGAAGGGAACTCTTAAGGCGTAGGCATACCAAGACATTTTGGACAATTTCATGCTCCCCACTTTGTGGGAAAAGTTTGGGGATGGCAATGTCAATTTCCTCCACCCCAAAGTCCCTCATCCATGTCTTTATGGACCTTGCTTTGTGCACTGGTGTGCAGTCATGTTGGAACAGGAAGGGGCCATCCCCAAAGTTTTTACTGTAAAGTGTTGCAGAATGTTATGCAGGCAGAACAATCTCATTTGCTTATTACCAGATGGTACCTTTATGTGTGAAATGACTCTGTCACTCTATAATGTATGTATGCTTTCATATATGCACAAACATGCTCACAACTTGTCAGCCGTACCTGGGATTTGATGTTTCACTTTTCATCCTTCGCCTAAATACAACCGCATGTTTTACTGTAATATGTGACAGCTCCAAAGCCTGAGCTGTCACATATTTAAAAAGGCAAAAAAATAAATAAAAAATACTTGTCTATAACAAAGACCATTCTCACTTGGTACATTTTAATGTGCCTCAAGTAAATCAAAGAAACTTGCAATTATAACTTTAACCCTTTCCCCGTCTCCTGCTGTCCCCTGAGAGCTGTACTGGGATTCTCAACAGTTCACATTCCCTGGCTGTTGGCTGATTAAACCATTTACCGTATATACTCGAGTATAAGCCGAGTTTTTCAGCACATTTTTTTGTGCTGAAATGTATACTCGAGTCACCTTTTTGCGTCTGATCTCCTGTATTTGCGGACCCGGTACTGGCCCGCCGTAGGTCCCCTGGACCCAATACTCTTCATCTACAAGTGTGCAAAGATTGTTGTCCGGGTGACTTACGGCCGAGGAGCATCGATTTTTCAAAGCCGGGCACCCCTTCCATAGACTCCCATGTTAAACGGTCATTTCTCCGGTGACTTTGGGGACCCGGTACTGGCTGGTCGTAGGGTCCCTGGACACGAAACTTGGCACACATGTAGCTCCCCTCTTCCTTTACAAGTGTGCAAAGTTTGTTGTCTGGGGGACCGATTTTTCAAAGTCTAGTCATGGACACAGTGAGGCATGGGCACTGTGAGGCATGGACACTGAGGCATGGACACAGTGAGGCATGGGCATAGTGAGGCACAGTGAGGCATGGACACTGTGAGGCATGGACACTGAGGCATGGACACAGTGAGGCATGGGCATAGTGAGGCACAGTGAGGCATGGGCACTGTGAGGCATGGACACTGAGGCATGGACACAGTAAGGCATGGGCATAGTGAGGCACAGTGAGGCATGGACACTGTGAGGCATGGACACAGTGAGGCATGGACACAGTGAGGCATGGGCACAGTGAGGCATGGACACAGTTAGGCATGGGCACAGTGAGGCATGGGCACAGTGAGGCACAGTGAGGCATGGACACAGTTAGGCATGGGCACAGTGAGGCATGGACACAGTTAGGCATGGGCACAGTGAGGCATGGGCACAGTGAGGCATGGACACAGTGAGGCATGGGCACAGTGAGGCATGGACACAGTTAGGCATGGGCACAGTGAAGCATGGGCACAGTGAGGCACAGTGAGGCATGGACACAGTTAGGCATGGGCACAGTGAGGCATGGACACAGTTAGGCATGGACACAGTGAGGCATGGACACAGTTAGGCATGGGCACAGTGAGGCATGGGCACAGTGAGGCACAGTGAGGCATGGACACAGTTAGGCATGGGCACAGTGAGGCATGGACACAGTGAGGCATGGACACAGTTAGGCATGGGCACAGTGAGGCATGGACACAGTTAGGCATGGACACAGTGAGGCAAAGTGAGGCACAGTGAGGCATGCAGATGGACACCCTAGGCTTATTCTCGAGTCAATACGTTTTCCCAGTTTTTTGTGGTAAAATTAGGTGCCTCGGCTTATATTTGAGTCGGCTTATACTTGAGTATATACGGTATATATTATATGGATTCATTACAAACAGAGTGATATATTTCAAGCATTTCTTTCTTGTAATTTTGATGATTATGGCTTACAGCTAGTGAAAAAAACAAAAATCAGGTTCTCAGAAAATTAGAATATTGTGAAAAATGTCAATATTGTAGGCTTGTGGTGTCACATTCTAATCAGCTAATTAACTCAAAACACCTGTAAAGATTTCCTGAACTTTTAAATGGGTCTCTCAGTCTGGTTCAGTAAGTAACACTTAATTACAAGCAAACAGATCACAGGTGAGGAGGTTACCTTTAATAGCCATTCAAACCCCTTTGGCTGGGTTCACACTAGTGCGACACGACATCTGTCCTACTTTGGATCCGACTTTGCCCTGCGACATGAAGCCGACATATGTCCGACTTTCAATGAACGGGGATCCGACTTGGATCCCCGCCAATATCAGGCACTGTGTTTGGTATGAATCCTGAGGGGGAACTCCAGGCCAAATTTTAAATAAAAAAACGGCGTGGGTTCCCCTCCAGAGGCATACCAGGCTCTTGGGTCTGGTCTGGATTTGAACGGGCGCCCCTACGCCGAAAAAACGGCGTGGGGGTCCCCCCAAACCAGACCCTTATCCGAGCACACAACCTGGCAGGCCGCAGGGGAAGAGGGGGGGACGACAGAGCGGCCCCCCTCCCTCCTGAACCGTACCAGGCCGCATGCCCTCAACATGGGGGGTTTGGTGCTCTGGGGCAGGGGGCGACCTGCGGCCCCCCCACCCCAAAGCACCCTGCCCCCATGTTGATGAGGACAGGGCCTCTTCCTGACAACCCTGGCCATTGGTTGTCGGGGTCTGCGGGCGGGGGGCTTATCGGAATCCGGGAGCCCCCTTCAATAAGGGGGCCCCCCACCCTATGTGAATGAGTATGGGGTACATCGTACCCCTACCCATTCACCTGGTGGAAAAAAATTGCAATAAAAAAACCACACAGCTTTTTAAAGTATTTTATTGCACAGCTCCGGGGTCTTCTTCCGACTTCGGGGGTCTCCGGTGTCGTCGCCGCGCTCTCCGGTTCTTTCTTCCGCCGGGCCTCCGCTAACTTCTTTTTAGCTCTTTTGCTAACGGAGGCCCGGTCTTCTCCGTCTTCTCGTCCGGCTCTCCGTCGTCCTTCTGCCGGCCCCTCCACTAACTTCTTGGTAGCTCTTTCGCTAGTGGAGGGGCGCGGTCTTCCCGTCGTCGCCGTCGGCGTCTTCTTCCCTCTTCTCCTCCTCGATGTTGACGCGTCGCTTCCTCTCGCTGTAATACTGGCTCTCCACTCCGCTCCGCATTAATATAGGCTTCCCATGACGTCACAGTCACATGTTCCCATGACGTCACAGTCACATGCTCCGGGGCCATGTGCCCCGGAACATGTGACTGTGACGTCATGAGAAGCCTATATTAATGCGGAGCGGAGCGGAGAGCCAGTATTACAGCGGGAGGAAGCGACGCGTCAACATCGAGGAGGAGAAGAGGGAAGAAGATGGCGACGGCGATGACGGGAAGACCGGCTCCTCCACTAGCGAAAGAGCTACCAAGAAGTTAGTGGAGGGGCCGACAGAAGGACAACGGAGAGCCGGATGAGACGACGCAGAAGACCGGGCCTCCGTTAGCAAAAGAGCTAAAAAGAAGTTAGCGGAGGCCCGGCGGAAGAAAGAACCGGAGAGCGCAGCGACGACACCGGAGACCCCCGAATTCGGAAGAAGACCCCCGGAGCTGTGCAATAAAATACTTTAAAAAGCTGTGTGGTTTTTTTATTGCAATTTTTTTCCACCAGGTGAATGGGTAGGGGTACGATGTACCCCATACTCATGCACATAGGGTGGGGGGCCGGGATCCGGAAGGTCCCCTTATTGAAGGGGGCTCCCGGATTCCGATAAGCCCCCCCGCCCGTAGACCCCGACAACCAACGGCCAGGGTTGTCGGGAAGAGGCCCTGTCCTCATCAACATGGGGGCAGGGTGCTCTGGGGTGGGGGGGCCGCAGGTCGCCCCCCTGCCCCAGAGCACCAAACCCCCCATGTTGAGGGCATGCGGCCTGGTACGGTTCAGGAGGGAGGGGGGGCGCTCTCTCGTCCCCCCCTCTTCCCCTGCGGCCTGCCAGGTTGTGTGCTCGGATAAGGGTCTGGTTTGGATTTTGGGGGGACCCCCACGCCGTTTTTTGGGCGTAGGGGTTCCCCTTCAAATCCAGACCAGACCCAAGGGCCTGATATGCTCCTGGAGGGGGAACCCATGCCGGTTTGTTATTTAAAATTTGGTCTGGAGTTCCCCCTCAAGAGCAGCACAGCACAAGTCGCATGCCAAAGTTGGATCATGCAAGACTGCGGTCCGACTTTGATCCGACTTCAATGATAGTCAATGGGCTGAAGTCGGATCAAAGTCGGACCAAAGTAGTACAGGGAGCATTCTCAAAGTCGGACCGACATGTGTCGGACCAGTTAGGACGGCTCCCATAGGGAAACATTGATTTTCACACGTCATGCGACGTGATCTCCCAATGTCGGAGCGTTTGTCGCCCCAGTGTGAACCAGGCCTTTGTGTCAACTTGTGTGCATGTTATCAGGCCAAAATCACCAGGGTATGTAAACTTTTGATCAGGGTCATTTGGGTAGCTTCTGTTGCCATTATTATCTAAAAAGAGTAAACACAGTTGATTGATAATAAATGGATTCAGCCAATCACTAAACATGAGTGAAAGAAATGTTTTTGTGTTATCATTCATATTCTCTGAAAAATGGGCAAGAAATCTTAAATCTGCCAGGGTATGTAAACTTGTGAGCACAACTGTATATATATATATATATATATATATATATATATATATATATATATATATATATATATATTAAGAAGGGAACCTTTTATCTGCCCTATTAGAATTCACATTGGTGATACAAGCTAATGCCAACTTCAAGCCAGCACACGTTTAATTATTATTGTCTGCATCTGCTTAGCACATCAAACGTGTCTATTGTACGCCGTTTAATTTGGCACTATTCCCAATTTTACATCCAGGCAATAATATTAATATTGATGAAGCTGAAAAATGAGAAATGTAAGTCAATGGATCGGACATATACAGAATATCTGTGTATAATATTTCTGTTTATGGTATTGTAAAGATATACTGCATTTCTATAACTTCACTTAGGCCCCTTTCACACTGAGGCGTTGAAAAAACGCAAAAAAATAATGACATTTTTTACCGCGATTTTACCGCGTTTTTACCACGATCGCGGTAAAAATAGCGCTAACGCCTATGCGTTTTTACCGCGGTAAAAACGCATAGGCGTTAGCGCTATTTTTTAACATAACGCTTATGCCTATGCGTTTTTACCGCGTTTTTACCGCGAATCCCATTTATTTCAATGGGGATAGGCGTTTTTACAGCGCTATTTTATGCACCCTAAAGTTGCTCTAAAAAAGCTGTTTGCATGATTTTTTTCAACGCCCAGCCAGCAAAACGCCTCAATGTGAAAGCCCTCAGAGATTTCACATTGAGAATGCTGGGGCAGGATTATTTCAGGCGTTATTACAACGCTATTTTTACCGCGAAAACGCGGTAAAAACGCCTCAGTGTGAAAGGGGCCTAAGTGCTATAGGAATCAAGAAAGCCTTAAGCCTCGTACACATGACCAAGTTTCTCGGCAAGAACCAGCAAGAAACTTTTCTCGTCGAGAAACAGGCTGACAAGAATCTCGACGAGAAAATAGAGAGCAGGTTCTCTATATTTCTCGTCGAGATTCTTGTCGGTTTTCTTGACGAGAAACATGATAGCCTCATACACGCGACCGATTTACTCGGCAAGAAAGCTCTGCCAGCAAGTTTCTTGCTGGTTCTTGCCGAGAAACTTGGTCGTGTGTACGAGGCTGCTCTCTATTTTCTCGTCTAGATTCTTGTCAGCCTGTTTCTCGATGAGAAAAGTGTGTGTGTGTACACCTACCTGTCCTCCGGGAAGCCCGCGCATGCGTGAAATGACTTTGACGCATGCGCGGTAGCTTCCTAGGCATAGGTAGGGTGTAGCAAGATGGCGGCGACGGCTTCGAATGTGACGAGCGCACGCTCCTCGTAGTCGATGACGTCACCGCGTTTGCTCCATTCAAATAACCGCGGGTTCTTTGAATCGAGCGTCTGTACACTCGGCCGGGACAAGTTTTTTCTCCAAGAATCTCGTCAAGAAAAACAACGTGTTTTTTCCTGACGAGATTCTCGGACTTGTGTACGAGGCTTCAAAAAGAGGCCCTGGTTACAAAATTTTAACACCAGAATACAAGTCTTTTTTTTTTTTGTTTATGTAATAAAAAATATGAAACATACTGATGATCAAACATCACAAAAAGAAAACTCTATTTGCGTGAAAAAAAATGATATCAATTAAATTTGGGTACAGCGTTGCATGACCGAGCAATTGCCGGTTAACCACTTCCATACTGGGCACTTTCACCCCCTTCCTGCCCAAGCCAATTTTCAGCTCTCAGTGCTTTCACACTTTGAATGACAATTGTGCGGTCATACAACACTGCAGCCATATAATTTTTTTTTGCAATTTGTTCACACAAATAGACCTTTCTTTTGGTGGTATTTAAAGGGTTACTAAACCCTAGTTTTTTTTACATTAAAATAACAAACAAGTTATACTTACCTGCTCTGTTGTAGTGGTTTTGCACAGAGCAGCCTGGATCCTCCTCTTCTTGGGTCCCTCACCGGCACTCCTGGCTCCTCCCTCCTGCTGGGTGCCCCCACAGCAAGCAACTTGGGGGCACCCAAGCAGACGCGCTCCCTCCCCGTGCCTATGTGTGTCCATTCACACTTGGGGCGTGCCCGCTGCTGCCAAAAGCCTATATGGAGTGCGAGTCACTGGAGAGGCAAGGCTGTCGTGGACATCGCTGGATCGAGAGGGGGCTCAGGTAAGCATTGGGGGGGGGGGCTGCTGCACACAGAAGGTTTTCTATCTTAATGCATAGATTCCATGAAGATTAAAAATCTTGTGCCTTTACAACCACTTTATTCACCACTGGGTTTTTTAGTTTCTGTTATAAAATTTAGCAATAAGTAATTTTTGTTCTTCACTGATGTGTGTTAATCAGGCTGCACTGATGTGCAGTGATGAGGCGGCACTGATAACTGATGAGGCTGCACTGATGTGCACTGATGAGGCGGCACTAATGGGCACTGATGTGCATTGATGAGGCGGCACTGATGGACACAGATGAGGCTGCACTGATGTGCACTGGGTGGGTGGCTGGCTGGCTGGCACCCTGCTGTGGGTGTGTGGGTGGCTGGCTGGCTGGCACACTGCTGTGGGTGGCTGGCTGGGACCCTGCTGTGGGTGGGTGGCTGGCTGGGACCCTGCTGTGGGTGGCTGGCTGGGACCCTGCTGCGTGTGGGCGGGTGTTTTTTGGCTGGCTGGCACCCTGTTGTGGGTGAGTGGCTGCCTGGCACCCTGCTGTGGGTGGCTGGCTAGTACCCTGCTGCTGTGGGTGGGTTTGTGTGTGGCTGGCACCCTGGTGTGGGTGGGTGGCTGGCTGGCACCCTGGTGTGGGTGCGTGGCTGCTGGTTGGCTGGCGAGTCCTCTCTGGTCCAACCGCTCTGTAACGTGCACTGTCGGAGGCAAAGGAAGGTGGCGGTCTTTGCCCTATCCAGGTAGAAGGCAGGACTCAGTCAGACTGTCAGAACGTATTGGTAATTTTGTGACTGATGCCGATTCTTTAAAAAAAAAAGTGAATATCGCCCGGTTGACCCCTACATTGTGCCACTATTCATTCACCCCAAAAAAGTGTCAAAAATAAAAAAGCACACACACAGTTTTTCACAATTCCTTTATTAAAAAAAACAATGTCCCCCGATGTATATCCATTGTCAATCACGACGCCTGCTACACCGCCGGACCCGAAAACCCCTCCCCCCCCCAAAAAAAAAACGTTCCACCCGCAACGAAAGCTAACCGCTGAATGCCTGCTCCGCTGTTTGACAGTTGTTATATAGGTAAGGTGCAGGGCCACCTGGCAACATCATCTGGTGGCACCGCCCCCTTGTGACGTCACGGACCCAGCATGCACCGGTCAGGAAATTTAGTAGCGTTAGTGGTTCAGGTCCGAACTTTTGCCATGTTCGCCCTGGAACCATCTGGCATTGGCAGTGTTTTCCCATAGAGATAAGCGATGTTCTTGGAGGACCGGAGCAATGTCATAAGTCACTTCTGGTTCTCGGGCCATGTAAACATGTTTGTAAACATGTTTTTTCTTAAAGCAAAAGATCAAAAAAAAATTGTGCTTTTAAGGGTAGAGGGGAAGTTTGGGGTCTTTTACTCTAGATGTCTCCATAAAGCCTGTCATGCTGTATTGTTATCGCAAGGGATGTTTACATTGCGATAGCAATAAAAGTGATAAAAAATGTTTTTAAAGCACCTCAATCCCCGCATGCTTGGGCGCAGTAGTGAGCGCATACGTAGGTCACGTCCACATATATAAACGGTGTTTGCACCACACAAGTGAGGTCAGGTCCGCCATCAGGGGGGTACAGGCAGTACCCTTTTATTTATTTATTTTTTATTTATTTTTTTATTGTTCGTCAGCACCCAAAGCCCCCCCCTGACCTTAATTCTCGGGGGGGGGGGACATACGGCAGCACCCCCCCGCTTCTCAATTCGCCCCGCACCCCCCCGCTTCTCAACTTGTGGCACCCCCCGGTTTTACTTGCGGCGGCAGCACCCCCCTGGTTATCTGCTCCAGGGGGCCCATGCCTGAAGCTGTCTAAGGGGCCCCTAAAGGCCCTGAGTGAGGTGTCGCCGCGAACGTCCGAGTAAGTGCAATAATTCTAGACCCCTCTGTAACTATAAACTGGTAACCTGCCTTTTTGCTCATGTTCCTTGCCATCACGTGTAGGGCGGCTGATTCATTTCTATGAAAACACGGGGAAAGAAGTCACCTACCTCTGAGTGGTGGGTGTACAGTCCTGAAAGGGTGCAGCTGGATGGATGATGAGCTGCTGCAGGCACAAAGCCTGGATCTCTGTGCCATTGACTGTTAATAGTGCCGCGGCTTCCTCGTTCCCGGTCTCAATGGCCGATGTAATGATGGATGGTAATGTCCTCCTAGAGTTCAGGGTCACAGGAGGCAGAGGAAGGTCCCTTTAAAACACGTCCTTTGACCCTGGACTCCAGGTGGACATTACCATTCATTGGCCATTGACAGTGCTGTCATTTCCTGGCTGTTACAGTCTGGGAAGCAGCTAACCAAGCACATTCTGGATGCTTTGGAGGGCAGGGGAGACACTGGGGGGTTTAATAGACCCCTGATGTCTCCATAAATAATACCTATAAAAACATTCACAAAGGGGCGTATTAGCCCCTTGTGATAGCAATAAAGTTAATTGAAGAGAAAAGAAGATATAAAAAGTGTAAAAATTATATAATTCAAAGAAGGGTTCCACCCACCATTTTTTTCTTTTTTAAAGTCAGCAGCTACAAACACTGCTGACTTTTAATAAGGACACTTACCTGTCCTACTCGCCCACAATGTCAGCCCCCCCCCCCCCCAGGCCGATCTCTTGGCGCTGGCAGCTCCCGGCGCCGCCATCCTCAGTAAGGGAAACAGGCAGTGAAGCCGTGCGGCTTCACTGCTCGTTTTCTACTGCGCATGCGCGAACAGCGCAGCGCTTTGTGAATGGGCGACTGCTCTCTGGGATACACACAGTTCCCAGAAGGCAGCGCGCCCCATTCACAAGAAGACACCGAGTGTAGGACGAGGAAACGAGGAAGAAGATCCACCACGGAGGATGAAGAGGCAGATTAGGGACTTCCCCATAGCAACCGCTATTTCTAGTAATTAAAAAAAAAAAATTTTTTTTTTATTTTTTTTTTGTAGATTTTTGGTGACATTTTTTTTTGCAGGGTGGAACTCCACTTTACATAAAACAAAAATTTGAGAAAACATTTTTTTAAGCACACCTGCCCCTAAAGTGCATAAATGCAAACGTGTTGGTCCCACACCCATATGTAGACAGAGATTGTACCACACATTTCAGGTATCGCCACGAATGTCGGAGGAAGAGAAATTATTCTAGGGCCATCATTCACAATTAACTCCACATTGATAGCCTCTAAAGGGCTTCAAAGCATCATCTTTGAACAATTTAAGTACAGTAGTTTGTCACCATTCCTTGGGTACACGCACTTTTGAATCTTGACATGTTTGGTTACTACTGTATGTACTTGATACAAGTTCATCTTTTATATTTTAACAATATATTGGGTATTATATTGTGTTTGTGTGCACTAAAATTCATTTTAGTAAATTTTTACTGAAAATGTCAGTTTGATAAACAGTTGCACAAATATTGTGTGACTTAAAAAATTGAAACACCACCATTTTATTCTCCAGGGCCTCGCCTCTGATTTCAAAAACAATATAATATTGGAGGTTCTAAGTAATTTTATAGCAAAAAAAAGCTGATTTTTAATACGTGTGTGAAAAATTGACCTGGACAGCAATTGGTTAAGGCAATATAAAGCTCACTGACAGGTTCCTCAGTTCAGCAATGGAAATGTTGTGGTATTCTTGAAACATAGCGTAGCATAGTCCCTGAATATTATTAAAACCAATAAACAATAATTAAAGTAATATAGTATGTTAATGAACGGCTGACTAATCACAATGGGTTATTCAAGGTTTGATGTAATTGCTCTTTCGTTACCAACAATGGCAAATGAGGCCAAGCTTTATTTGTTGATAAATCATAGTAATATGGAGGGATTAAAGGAAGGCAATTTTGTAGCACCCTAAAATTTCACCGTACATAATCCCCGGATGAGGGATGAGGTTTCTTTTTACAACAGGTCTGACACAAATAATACAAACATTTTCCAAGGCTGTGAATTGTTATGTACATGGGATTTTTTTGTTTTTTATTTTTAATAAATTTGCAAAGATTTCAAACAAACTTCTTTTACATTGTCATTATGGTGTATTGTTTGTAAATTTTTGAGGAAAATAATGCATTTAATCCATTTCGGAATAAGGCTGTAACATAACAAAATGTGGAAAAAGTGAAGCGCTGTGAATACTTTCCGGATGGACTGTACGTTACAAGTTATTGTGCAATATTTTGGGCAAGTTAACCCTTTACTGACAAAATGCAGAGAGGCAAAATGCTACAGTATTCTTAATTTTGCAGTATATCCGAGTTATTAGAGTGATTAAAAAAAAATAAAAAAATTGCTAAATCCTTTTGGTAACGAAAGCAAAAATTGCCCCTGACCGTGAAAGGTTGATTAACCACTTACCGCCCGGCCTATAGCAAAATGACGGCCGGGTGGGGGTTGCGTTATCCTGACTGGACGTCAGTCTGACACACCGCTACACCAATCTTGGTAAAGAGCCTCTGATGGAGGCTCTTTACCACGTGATCAGCCATGTCCAGTCACGGCTGATCACAATGTAAACAGGAAGAGCCGTTGATCGGCTTTTCCTCACTCGCATCTGACAGGCTGCTCTCCTGACAGGGGGGTCTGTGCTGATTGTTTATCAGTGCAGCCCCCCTCGGATGCCCGTCCAGGACCTCCAGGATGCTGGAATGGACCACCAAGGATGCCCACCCCATTGGACCACCAGGTATGCCATCTAGACCATCAGGGAAATGCCAATTTGTGCCCAGGCAGCTGCCAATCAATGCCCACCCATAATTCCTGCCAGTGCCACCAGGGATGCCTATCAGTTCCATCTATCAGTGACGCATATAAGTGTCCATCAGTGCCATGTATCAGTGCCCATCAGTGCCCAGCAGTGCCGCCTATCAGTGCCACTCATAAGTACCCATCAGTGCAGCCTTTTAGTGCCCATCAGTGTCGCCTATCAGTGCCCACCAGTGCCCGCCAGTGCCCACCAATGCCACCCATGAGTGCCCATCAGTGCCACCTATCAATACCCATCAGTGCTGCATATCAGTGCCACTCATCAGTGCCACCTACCAGTGCCGCCTATCAGTGCCCACCGTCAGTGCCACCTCATCGGTGCCCATCAGTGAAGGAGAAAACTTACTTATTTACAAAATTTTATAACAGACACAAAAGAAAAACTTTTATATTTTTTCAACATTTTCGGTATTTTTTTATTTGTTTAGCAAAAAATAAAAACCGCAGAGGTGATCAAATACCACCAAAAGAAGGCTCTATTTGTGGGAACAAAATGATACAAATTCTGTTTAGGTACAGTGAAGCATGACCGCGCAATTGTCATTTAAACAGCGACAGAGCTGAAAGCTGAAAATTGGCCTGGGCAGGAAGGGAGGTAAGTGTCTGGTATTGAAGTGGTTAATATTAATGTTGTATGAATTATGACAAGTCTAAATTATATCATTGATATAATTAATATAATTAATATAAGTATAATTATGACACTCAAAATTGAGCTTAGGTGCATCCTGTATGCACTAATCATCCTTGAGATGTTTCTACAACTTGATTGGAGTCCACCTGTGGTAAATTCAGTTGATTGGACATGATTTGGAAAGGCACACACCTGTCTATATAAGGTCCCACAGTTAACAGTGCATGTCAGAGCACAAACCAAGCCATGAAGTCCAAGGAATTGTCTGTAGACCTCCGAGACAGGATTGTATGGAGGCACAGATCTGGGGAAGGGTACATAAAAACTTCTGCAGCATTGAAGGTCCCATTGAGCACAGTGGCCTCCATCACCTGTAAATGGAAGAAGTTTTGAACCACCAGGACTCTTCCTAGAGCGGGCCGCCCAGCCAAACTGATCGATCGGGGGAGAAGGGCCTTAGTCAGGAAGGTGACCAAGAATCCGGTGGTCACTCTGACAGAGCTCCAGCGTTTCTCTGTGGAGAGAGGAGAACCTTCGAGAAGAACAACCATCTCTGCAGAACTCCACCAATCAGGCCTGTATGGTAGAGTGGCCAGACGGAAGCCGCTCTTCAGTAAAAGGCACATGACAGCCCGTCTGGAGTTTGTCAAAAGGCACCTGAAAGACTTTCAGACCAAGAGAAACAAAATTCTCTGGTCTGATGAAACAAAGATTGAACTCTTTGGCCTTAATGGCAAGCACAATGTCTGGAGGAAACCAGGCACCGCTCATCACCTGGCCAATACCTTCCCTACAGTGAAGCATGGTGGTGGCAGCATCTGGGAGACTAGTCAGGATCGAGGGAAAGATGAATGCAGAAATGTGCAGAGACATCCTTGATGAAAATGGCTGTGCTCCGACGCTCCCTATCAAACCTGAGCTTGAGAGGTCCTGCAAAGAAGAATGGGATAAACTGCCCAAAAATTGGTGTGCCAAGCTTGTATCATCATACTCAAAAAGACTTGAGGGTGTAATTGGTGCCAAAGATGCTTTAACAAAGTATGGAGCAAAGGCTGTGATTACTTGTGTACATGTGATTTTTTTTTTTTTATATAAATTTGCAAAGATTTCCAAAAAACTTCTTTCACGTTGTCATTATGGGGTATTGTTTGTAGAATTTTGAGAAAAATTATGAATTTAATCCATTTTGGAATAAGACTGGAACATAACAAAATGTGGAAAAAGTGAAGCAATGTAAATACTTTCCGGATGCACTGTACATACCTTGTGCCAACAAACATGGAAATAAATATCCGCAAAACAAAAAGTCCCACGTGCACAAGTCTCTGAGTAACTTGTATAATACTTTTGAGCTAATTGTACTTCGACAATAATCGTGCGCACAATTTCCCTCCTCCACCTTGAGTGCTTCACCCCAACCGCATGTGCTCCCACTTGATTTGTATGACCCATATGTATTACCCCCCTCGCTCTCCTCGCTCATTCCCCCGTTGCAGCTGCAAGAAGTACCGAGCAGCTGGGGGACTTGACTATGGACTCCCCCTCCGATTTTTCTCCCCCTCTTCCCCACCAGGTAGCATGCAGACCAGCCGACCTGGAGTAGCTAAAGGCTTTGTTTGTTCCTACCCGCTAGCTAACCGCTCTTCCACCCATTCATTCCTCCTGGTAAACAACAGCCGCACTAGTCAGCAAGAGAAGAAGAGCATAATGGGACATGTAGTGCCGGGGATTCTACTGTCCATGGAGGTCAATGGGGCCTGAACTACAGCCTCCAGCTAGTCCTGCAAAAAAAGAGGAGGGAAGTTCAGTGCAGCCCAGGGAGAGGGAGTGAGAGGACCATGCTACAGTGCAGGGAAACCAGACCTGTACAGATCATGATCCGAGTGCAGAGGGACAGAGCCACTGCGAGAATATGGACCTGCTTTGCTGTTACTGGAGTCCCCATGGGCAAACCAGAGTGTGCAGACACCTAAATAAAGGGACCACTGCTGCTGCATCGCTGGGTCTGGTGACAGGGCTTTGAAGCCTTTACTGTTGCTACCTAGAGACTGAGCCCTTAGGAACTACCTAAACAGCTACCTTAGTTCTCTACAACTGCCTGCAGGCTTTGTTGACTGTCTTAAAGGGCACCAACAGTTACTGGGCCCTAACGTTTAGCTGGCTGAAGAGTCAGGACTAAACACTGCCCCTCAACTGTTGCTACCCAGAGATCTTCCCCCACTTTACCTAGTTAAAAGATACTTCCATGCTCCAACCAATATCTTAGAGTGCACGCTCATTTCGTGTAGCATTATTCCTCATATCCCAGTTAACATTTGTTTGCACCGTTTGTAGCTAGTTTTCATGCTAATCCTAGTTTAGTGGTATAGAACCTGTTTCTAAATTCATTTGAAATAGTTATCATTCTGTCTAGCAGGCTGTGCCAGAATTTACCTGCCATGTGCTCATGTAAATGCAAGGTCAAAAAAGGCACTTGTCCCCTTTAACAGCTTGCCGACCTTATACTGTAACTTACATATACAGCAGCAAGGCGGCTCTGCTGTGCAGGATCACATACCTGGTATGTGATCCTGCATTTCCGGGTCTGGGGCACACACTAGAACTACCAGTGGCCCACTTCCACTGTGATTATATTATATATTATATACTATATTATTATATTATATTATACTCAATGTCCGCCAGCACCCGCCAATGCTTCGGTACATAGGCCGAATGGCTGTCTGCCTATGTAAACAATATTTGATATATAGCGCTGCACTATTTTTGTTTATACTTATAGTTGATTAGTCCCACTAATAGGAGTTATTAGGTGGAAGCTGCTAAATTACATGAAAATTGTTATTGGGTTAAGTTATAACAGCGGCCAGGTTTGATATACATTGGTTTCAGCTTGCTAAAAGCTCAGAGTTTGAAATGTAGTGTATGTAAACCCAATCACTAACATCTCATAGAATCTTTAACATGTTAAAGTCATTTTGAGTAATTTTGTATAGTTTAAAATCTGTTTTTGTCAAACTGATACCTGATTCCTACCATAAAGGTCGTTGTTCAGACACTTCTGGGACAAGGTCACCCAGTGCCCAGGGTGAAGATGCCAAACGTCACCCTTCCTTCGCCTGATGTGATTGCACCCAATCATTTTCTGCAGCCCCAATCTTCTTCTATGATAGTATTCTATGATCGTCTTCTAAGACGCCCCATTCGTCTACTATGGTAGTCTTTTATTATTGTCTTCTAAAACGCCCCAGTCGTTTTCTATGGTAGTGTTCTTTGATGATGGTCTTCTATGATAATCTTCTATGATCGTCTTCTAAGAAGCCCAATCATCATCTTTGGTAGTCTTCTATGATGGAAAAAAGTCAAGCTGCGCAAAAATGTGAAAATGAAAATAAGAACGGTATGACCAATCACTGATGTGTACAATGTCTGCACACCAGGAAGAGGATTAAATGATCAACTTATTAAAAAAGGGCTGTGAACCATAAACAGTTCCTCCTATCAAACCCAATCACATGGGAAATAAATCAGTGCATATAATGTCCATATACCGATTCACATGAAAGTCCATATACCGATTCACATGAACGTTCATATACAAGTACGCATTACGTCCATGGGGCGGGACTTCATCAGCGGTAACGCGTGCGGAACGACGTGATCCTGCGTGACGTCACCCGCGTCCCATGCTGACATCTGTTGGATATACTTTGACATGCTGCACATCCTCCGCGCTGAGGCACAGTGCTAATTTTGTACGTTTATTTCTTGTTTTTATGATCATTAACCACCTCGTGCCCGCCGTACGAGAATATACGGCCGCAAGGTGGTTGTCAAATGCCGGGAGGCCGTTATTATACGGCCTCCGCTATTTGGCCACTGGGGGGCGCGCGCACGTGCCCGGCACTTCACTGCAATGCCGATGTGCGTGCCTGGCGGCCGCGATGTCCGCCAGGCACCCCCGATCGGCGGTTACAGAGACAAGGACATGGATCTGTGTGTGTAAACACACAGATCCATGTCCTGTCAGGGAGAGGAGACCGATGCTGTGTCCCTTGTACATAGGGACACAGATCGGTCACCTCCCCCAGTCAGTCCTCTCCCCCCACAGTAACAATCACTCCCAGGGAACACAATTAACCCCTTCCTCGCCCCCTAGTGTTAACCACTTCCCTGCCAGTCACATTTATACAGTAATCAGTGCATATTTATAGCACTGTTCGCTGTATAAATGTGAATGGTCCCAAATTAGTGTCAAACGTGTCCGATGTGTCCGCCATAATGTCGCAGTCACAAAAAAAACACTGATCGCCGCCATTACTAATAAAAAAAAATATATAAAAATGCCATAAAACTATCCCCCTATTTTGTAAACGCTATAACTTTTGCGTAAACCAATCAATAAACGCTGATTGCGATTTTGTTTACCAAAAATATGTAGAAGAATACGTATCGGCCTAAACTGAGGAAAAAAATATTAAAAAAAAAAATTGGGATATTTATTATAGCAAAAATCAAAAAATATTGCTTTTTTTTCAAAATTGTCGCTCTATTTTTGTTTATAGCGCAAAAAATAAAAACTGCCGAGGTGATCAAATACCACCAAAAGAAAGCTCTATTTGTGCGAAAAAAAGGACGTCAATTTTGTTTTGGAGCCACGTCGCACGACCGCGCAATTGTCATTCAAAGCGTGACAGTGCTGAAAGCTGAAATTTCGCCTGGGCAGGAAGGGGGTATATGTGCCCAGTAAGGAAGGGGTTAAATCCTTTTACACGGAGAGCACTAGATTTCTTTGCTTTTCATTTTATATCTGGCCTCCTGGATCTGATTGTCTGGATTACTGGCTGTGAGACTGATCAGCGCTCTAATTACACCTTGTCTACCTGATGTGGATTCAGTATAGCCTGGATGTCTGTTTTTCTCCCGGAGGGGGAACTGCTTAAGTGACCTGACTGACTAGCTCAGGGGTCCACTCACTGAGGTGAGCTGCTAACCATTACTAGTGGTGGAGGTCGTCACACAAGTCACTATAAAGAATCTAGAAGTCACCTACTGAACACATATTGGTGTTTTTTAGTTTATTGCTCCTCAAAGAAAGACTCTTGGACTATCTCTATCCTTTGTAGTCTTTAATCATATGTGTGTTTTTTATGTTTGCGCTGCACTGCCTTTTTATATTTTCTGATGGGGATTTGATATTTTGAACCTCAGTGTTTCAGCTGCTGTATGTTTAGGGTTATTTGCGCTGGTTGATTTTACTTTTTATTACATCCGTATTTCTGAATAAGGGAAAATTCATCCGAATTCCGTTTTGGAACTTAACAAACCACTCATGTCTATCCCATCCTTTCCGGTCCTGGTGACACCCAGTCAGCTTAACAAAAATGAGGGAAAACTTACACAACAGGAACAAAGACAGAAGTAAGAACCAAACAGTTCTTACCTTTCCTCACTTCGTCTGAAGTTGGCCTTTGATGTTGGATGACTAAAATTTAGTCCTACATTCATGTGGTTTGGCACCTGCTTGTTATTTATTATTTCAGGAATCTAGTGCTATATAGTGTATATGCCATTTTTTCCTTTAAAAATTGCCTTTATTTTGTTTTTGGAAAGCTTATCTTTAATAAGATTAAAAATATAAGATGACATAGATATTTTTCTTTTCTCATCTTTTTACTTGCCATAATAATTAATTGGATTATGGATTTGTTACATTTTATTTCTACAGCCTTTGCCTCCTTTTGCAGTGTTACTATTTATTGGACCATTAATTAGACCATTAATTACCTTTCGTTCGTTGTGTTATGGTTGTGTGGATGATTAATTTATTTAGGCCATGTCAGCACTGAAGGCAGATCAAAGAAAAACAGCGCTCAAATGTCTCTGAACATTCTATTCAGAAACAAAATATAATATTAAATAATCCTTTTATTGTTATCTTTGAGTCATGACAATAATCCTTTTAATCCATCCTCGTAACGAATACAAATCTTAAACGTCTGGTAGAGATTTTAAGGGGGTCCACGTTTTTTTTTTATGCATGAGATTCCCCTTAAATTCTGTATCAAACACGGAGAGTCTGGAATCTCCTGGGGCACCTCATGCATTTTTTTTGTTGTTGTTTGCATAGGGTACCCCGTACCCCTTACATTTCATATCAGACTCAAAGGGCCTGGGTATGGAAAAGGGGGGAATCACATGTTTTTTTTAAACATATTAAACTATACCCACTCCTTTTCTTACATGGCTGGGGATTCCCGGCCATGTAAGTGAATGGGGCTGGTGGCATCACTAGTTGTTAAGGACTCAGCAGTGCCTGCACTTTGCAAGGGATTTTTCCCCAGAGCTTAATGAATGAGGTGAAGCTCTGCTGGCTTCCATCATCTAACCATGTGTAAGCAAAAATGCTGTTTTTTTTTATTTTCCATCCACGTGATTGGGGTCTGTGCTGTGCTAATCTGCCTTTGACTGGTAGCTAATAAGCCACAATAGATTGTCTGTTAGCAACTACTTCAGCACTGGTCTATGACAGCTTAGCACCCTGCATGATTACACTAACAACCTTTTGAATCTGATCCTTCTCCCTATGTGAGCCATACAGAAAGATTCCAGCCTATTGGGCACCCCAGCTAGCATACTGCTTTGGCCCGATTGGGTGTTAATTGAGAGACAGCTTTGTATCCTCATCTTTTCATTTAATCTATCCATTTGCAGTTATGTACATCATTCCATACAGCATGAACATCTTCCTTCTCTCTACATAAGAGCATCCCTGAAGAAGATATATAACGCCACATTATTCAAAACGCGTCAATGGCCTCTGTAGTCCTCTTTGTTAGATGAAGGTTATGTCCATACACTCATGCTGTGATCATTGTATTCTGTTTCTAGCCGCAATGTTTTTAAACATTTTTTTATTAGACTCAGTTCACACTGGGGCAACTTGTCAGATGACTTAGCCGCCTGACAAGTCGCGCTCCATTCAGTGCAATGGAACCGACTTCTATTCTTCTATTAATGCTTAGCCACATCAGTTGTTATTAGAAGAGAGCTGACCGTTGGCTCTAAACAACGGTACCGGGCTGATGCCTTCAGCTGCAGGCATCATCCCTGTACAACCACTTGAAATCAATTGACGTACAGGTATGTGATTTGGTGGCAAGTGGTTTAAGCTGAACTCCGGAATAGGAAAATACCATCCAAATCCATTCGTCATGTGTATTTCTATGAAATCTCAGTGTGTTTTGTGTGTTTATTTCAGATCTACAATCCAGTGTGAGACGTTTCCTTCCTGTAATAAAGACCGCTCACTGCTGCTCTCTCCCCTTGTGCAGGGTGACTGGTCTTGTCTCTGCCCCCCTCCTGTAGTTTTCTGCAGGCAGCCTGTAGTGGGTGGAACCTGCTAGGCTCCTCCCACATCTCTGCTCTCTGCACAGGCTACATAGAAGACAGTGATGATGTCACTGCAACTTGTGCAAGTGTGGCACCCTCTTAAATAGGTGGTAGGTTAGATAAGTCTAGTTCTGGCTCACTGTATTCAGTGGATCTGCACTTAATTGCTCTGGTATGTCCAGTGTTTCAGTGGTTTCATAATTAACTGCTTTCCCTTGTGTGTCTGGAAATGTTCTGGAAGATAGTAGGCAGGGAGAGTCAAATCATCATATTTATGCAACCCCGGCCAATCCTTGGTAAGTAGGGTTGCCACCTCATCCCTTTAAACATGAACAAATATTAATAACACAGGTTATGTGGCCAATTAGGTGGCACTGGCAATTAAATTCACTTGGTGCCTTATCTGCATTAAATTAGCCTCAGAACCTGTGTAATTCATATGTGTTCAGGTTTAAAGGGGTGAGGTGGAAACCTTATTGGTAAGAGTTTCTCAGGTGGTGGCTGGGAGTGTGTAAAAATACTCTGAGACTTAAAGAAAAAGGGTCTTATCCCTGAGGAGGAGATCAAGGCCTGTGGGGGCTTTTTGCCCCCTAGGCAAGCCTGCCATGTGCAGTTAATTGAGGCTATCTGGAGGCCTATTCTACTTAAAGTTGCTGAAGATGACTGAGGGACTTTTCATCCGGGGAATGTAGTCTGGCACCACTGGGAAAGTGTCTGGAAGATATTGAAAGGAGGCAACTAATTATCCAAGGACATTAGTGAGTACAGACTGGCGTGGGAGATCCTTGAGACTGTGTTGCTGCCATCCCTTTTGTGCTAGAGTCAGTGTTCTTCATCAGAGTGGACATTGTTTGTGGTGTCCTCCTGAAAGTGGAGCTCCACTCAAAAGGGGAAGCTCCACCTGTTTGCACCCCCCTCCCCCACTGCTGTATTTGCCGCTTTTTGAGGCTGTTGGATTGCTTCAGTCCAGGAGTTCTGTTCTACCCTGTGCTATGTTGATCAGGTGTCTATGCTAAGACTGGTATCAACATGGTGCCTCTAGGGGAGCCTGGGGTCCCCAGGTTGTCCTAAGGAGGGGTGAACCGGTCCAGGTTGGAAACAGAAACTACAGTTACACATAAAGGGATTATGATAAGCAGGCAGCCCCTCCTTACATATCCCCTGCAGAGAGATGTCTCCAGTCCAGACCATTGTCTACGTGCCATGACCCAACACAATTAAACACAGCAACAAGAGGGGGGATGGGGGAGAAGGGATGTCGCATTACATTACATTATCTCAATGCCAGCTTGTCCCCAAGTCTCTCAGTCTCTTCTAGGCCATAGTCTGTGGGTAGGAGGCCAGCCCACAGTCCCTTCCAAAACACACAGTGACAGTGGCTTCTGTCACAGCGGGTACCTCCTCCTTCCCCCACTGCCTTTTGAGAGACACACAGGTCCCAGAAAATAACGGGACCATTCACAAAGCAGAGCACCTTAGTGAAGATGCTGGTGTTTGCACCTGAAGCCGATTTAAGAATCAGCTCAGGTGCTGACATCGCTGAATCCCTGGGCAGGTAAATGTCCTTATATTAAAAGACAGAAGCTACAGTATCTGTTGGGGGAAGACTGTAGCTCCTCTTGAGGAGCTCAGTCCATTAACTACTTGTACAATGCACAATTATGGTGTTCCAGAAAAGCTCAGTTCAGCATTTTCTGCAAGCAAGGACTCATGCTCACATTCCTAAACAGAAGATTAGTGTCCTCACGTTTGTTCCTAGGCGTTTTTGGCGGATCCTACAATTACCCTCTACCTATCCATGTTCAAGTTTTCATTATAGCATCATAAAACATCCCCTAGATTGGTGAAGAATCCCTGGGCAGCACATTCAGGGGTAGCATTACACTTGGTAATATCTTGGTTTGCAAAGGCATTTTAAGACACACACTGTGTATTCTATCTAATATTTTTTAAATGAAAGTTTCTCTGTTCAGAGTTAAGCTTTAAAACCCCCAAAACATTATATACTGTATTTTCTGACAGCAGAGACCATGTGAAATAAAATTGTGGTAGTGCAATTTTTTATAAATTTTTTGGTCACATGATATTAACACAATAGTTTATCAAGTAAACTACTATTTAAAAATGCACTAAAGTTAATTTTAGGGCACACAGATGCAATATATTACCCAGTTTTTTGGTAAAATATAAAAGCTGAGGTTTCACCAAGCAAATAAATACCCAATATGGCAAACCTTAAAACTGTGTGCACCTACGAAACTGACACATTTCAATGCCCTAAATTTTCACGAAAGCAAGATTTGCTTACTTTTATTGCTGAATTTACTTGTATAGGGCATAAAGAGCTGTGGGATACTCCATTACAGTGCCTTGAAAAATTATTCACACCCCTTGAAATTTTCCAGGTTTTGTCATGTTACAACCAAAAACGTAAATGTATTTTTTGGGGATTTTATGTGATAGACCAACACAAATGCCGTGTACACACGATCGGAAATTCCGAAAAGAAAACCGTGGATTTTTTTCAGACGGAATGTTGGTTCAAACTTGTGTTGCATACACATGGTCACGCAAATGTTGTCGGAAATTCCGACCGTCAAGAACGAGGTGACGTACAAGACATAAGACAAACCGAGATCAAGGAAGTTCAATAGGCAGTTCGGCTCTTCTGCTTGATTCTGAGCATGGGTGTTTTTTTTGTGTGTCGGAATTGCATACAGACGATCGGAATTTCTGCCAAGAACTTTTCTTGTCGGAAAAATTGAGAACCAGCTCTCAAATTTTTGTTGTCGGAAATTCAGACAGAAAATGTCCGATGGAGCTTACACACGGTCGGAATTTCCAACCAAAAGCTCACATCAAACTATGTTTTTGTTTGTCGGAATTTCCGATCGTGTGTACGTGGCAAAAGTGGCACATAACTGTGAAGTGGAAAGAAAATGATAAATGGTTTTCAATTTTTTCTTACAAATAAATATGTGAAAAGTGTGGCGTTCATTTGTATTCAGCCCCCCTGAGTCAATACTTTGTAGAACCCCCTTTCACTGCAATTACAGCTTCAAGT
Organism: Rana muscosa; assembly: GCA_029206835.1. NCBI lineage: Eukaryota > Metazoa > Chordata > Amphibia > Anura > Ranidae > Rana > Rana muscosa. The sequence goes on along the minus strand of JARGYO010005626.1, from coordinate 178,293,500 downwards.
CTTTTTGGGGATGTCTCTACCAGCTTTGCACATCTAGAGAGGGACATTTTTGCCCATTCTTCTTTGCTCAAGCTCTGTCAGATTGGATGGAGAGCGTCTGTGAACAGCGATTTTCAAGTCTTGCCACAGATTCTCAGTTTGGATTTAGGTCTGGACTTTGACTGGGCCATTCTAACTTATGGATATGCTTTGCTCTAAACCATTCCATTGTATATCTGACTGTATATTTAGGATCGTCGTCCTGCTGGAAGGTGAACCTCCGCCCCAGTCTCAAGTCTTATGCAGACTCTAACAGGTTTTCTTCTAAGATTGTTCTGTATTTGGCTCCATCCATCCTCCCATCAACTCTGACCAGCTTTCCTGTCCCTGCTGAAGAAAAGCATCCCCAGAACATGATGCTGCCACCACCATGTTTCACGGTGGGGATGGTATGTTCATGGTGATCTGCAGTGCTAGTTTTGCGACACACATAGAGTTTTGCTTTTAGGCCAAAAAGTTAAATTTTGGTCTCATCTGACTAGAGCACCTTCTTCCACATGGCTTTTTTCAACAATGGCTTTCTTCTTGCCACTCTTCCATAAAGGGCAGATTTGTGGAGTACACGACTAATAGTTGTCCTGTGGACAGATTCTCCCACCTGAGCTGTGGATCTCTGCAGCTCCTCCAGAGTTACCATGGGCCTCTTGGCTGCTTCTCTGATTAATGCTCTCCTTGCCCGGCCTGTCAGTTTAGGTGGACGGCCATGTCTTTGTAGGTTTGCAGTTGTGTCATACTCTTTCCATTTTCGGATGATGGATTAAACAGTGCTCTGTGAGATGTTCAAAACTTGGAATATTTTTTTATAACCTAATCCTGCTTTAAACTTCTCCACAACTCTATCCCTGACTGTCTGGTGTGTTCCTTGGTCTTCATGATGCTGTTTGTTCACTAAGGTTCTCTAAAACAAATATCTGAGGGCTTCACAGAACAGCTGTATTTATACTGAGATTAAATTACACACAAGTGGACTCTATTTACTAATTAAGTGACTTCTGAAGGCAATTGGCTCCACTAGATTTTAGTTAGGGGTATCAGAGTAAAGGGGGCACGTCACAACTTTTTAGATATTTATTTGTAAAAAAAAAAATTGAAAACAATTTATAATTTTTCCTTCCACTTCACAATTATGTGCCACTTTGTGTTGGTCTATCACATAAAATCCCAATAAAATACATTTATGTTTTTGTTTGTAACATGACAAAATGTCAAAAATTTCAAGGGGTATGAGTACATTTTCAAGGCACTGTAACTCTGAACAGTAATAAGAGGAAATGCTTCACTGTGGCACAACTGCTTAGGACAGTCCCTTTTAGTAATAGCCCAGAAATTAGACAGCTTCAGAAATATTCCAGGCCAGGCGAGCTCTAGTACTGACACAAAAGTGATGGCAGCAGCAACAGTCACCATGATCCTGCACTCACGTATGTATCACAATGTCCCTGGATACTTGGATGCCTCCTTCCAATATCAAACACTCCACACCAGATCCTCAATGAAATCCCTTGCATAGCTTCAGGAATTCCCAGCAACAGGCCCCCATCTTTAGCATAACTGGGGTTATGGATAAGCAAGTAATAAACGGATTTGTATTGTTTTTTAGATACGACCGCTACGGGCTGCCACACTACATATCCATCTATTTAAACATTGTTTTTACATATGTTACATGGGCTACTATGTTATCATGGCACTTGATAGTGGCAGTACCCATAGAAACTAGTGGTGGCTGCTGATTAGGATAGGAGCATTAAAGTGGTTGTAAACCCCGGTACACTTTTTCTAATTTCAACATATTATGGTGCTCTATATCTAGCTGATGCTTCTGCAATGTCTTATTCCTAAAAACGATGCCTGCAAATAGCCGAAAAGACCTTTTTTGTTTCTTGTCATTTGTGTTCATTTCCGGGTATCCAAATCCCCATTGTAACTCCTGTTGTTGGAAGCTAATACCGACGTCACTTCCGCCCTCACTCTGTCCCTGGCTCGAAATCTCACGCTCTAGTCACATGGGGTAGTACAAGGAAGTGCTTGCAGGTTGATATTAGCGCGAGACTTCTCCTCTGTGTCTGACAGAGGGGAAGTTCATGCATACTAATTAGCCGGAAATGTCATGAATGAAATTCGGCTAGCAATACTAGCCGATTTTCAGGCGGTCATCTGCGCATGCGCGGTGACTAGGGATGAGCTCGCTGTTCGAGTCGAACATAAGTTCAAATCGAACATCGGCTGTTCGACCGTTCGGCGAACATCGAACGATTTGGGCCGTTCGCGCCAAATTCGAGTGACGCGAACGGCCCACAATACACTGCGCCATCGCAGTGCAATCCCGGCGCTGTGATTGGCCAAGCATGCACTGTGACCCCGCATGCTTGGCCAATCACAGCGCCGGCAGCTAGGAGAGCCATAATTGGCCACAGGCAGGATGCCTGTGGCCAATTATATCTCAGGGGGGTTTAGTACACACCCCACACTATAAAAGGCCGCCAGCACGGCGGCCTTGTGTAGTGTGTTCCGGCGCAGGGAAAGAGTTACATAGGCAGGGACAGTGTCAGTGCTATTTGTACCTCAAACTTGTGTGTAGGGAGAGAGAAGGATAGGCAGGGAGAGTGTCAGTGTCATATTCTTTGCTAAACCTTCTGCAGGGAGAGAGAAGGATAGGCAGGGGACAGTGTCAGTGTCACATTCTTTGCTAAACCTTGTGTGCAGGGAGAGAGAAGGATAGGCAGGGAGAGTGTCAGTGTCATATTCTTTGATAAACCTTGTGTGCAGGGAGAGAGAAGGATAGGCAGGGAACAGTGTCAGTGTCATATTCTTTGCTAAACCTTGTGTGCAGGGAGAGAGAAGGATAGGCAGGGAGAGTGTCAGTGTCATATACTTTGATAAACCTTGTGTGCAGGGAGAGAGAAGGATAGGCAGGGGACAGTGTCAAGCCTCGTACACACGACCGAGTTTCTCGTCCAAAACCGGCAAGAAAAGTGCCGCCTGAGCTTTTTTGTCGAGAAACCCGTTCGTGTGTATGGTTTTACGACGAGAAAATTGCCGTGAATCTCGACGAGAAAATAGAGAACCTGCTCTCTATTTTCTCGTCAGGACTCCAGATTTCCTCGTCGTGTTTCTCGTCGGCCTGTTTTGTGACGAGAAAATGGTTCGTGTGTATGCTTTTACGACTCTTCCAAAAGCGCGCATGCTCAGAAGCAACTATGAGACGGGAGCGCATCTTCTGGTAAAACAAGCCTTCGTAATGGAGATAGCACATTTGTCACGCTCCAAATTTTTGCATCGTTTAAATGTTGTGCATTGAAATCTTTGTTAGAATGTTACATTAATCCAAACGAATGAACTTCTTTTGCTGCTGATATTCACACAGAGTTATGACTATCTTTTTTTAACCGTTTTCATGCTGCTCTTAAGAAGATTTATGTGTATTATATTGTGCAAGTTTTTAGGAATATTAAAAAATTAGATATTTTTCTAACTGATGTTAATTGTAATCTCGCAATGTTTTGGTAGTGATCTCCCATTGAATCTTTTAATATATATTATTTAAATTTTACACCCTTTTTTGGGAAATACGATTTAGTTATTTTTTGGGGGGGTTGTTATCTGTCCCTTTTTTTGTCAGTCAAATGTATCTGCTTACTCCAAAGCTAGATTTTACATTTTTACAAATACACATAGTCAAGTATGAACTTAAAGAAAAATAACATTTATTCATGTTTGAACTAAAATAAAGAGAAGGCAGCGCTGGAGAAGCTGCTGCCATTTGTGCATCCCAGGGACCCCAGACCACACAGCAACCCTGTGTGGACACTAAAATTGGGAGCTTGAGAAGGCCAACATTTCTGAACACAATCTGATGCTGGCCTCCCAGAGGTCAGGAACAGCAGCAGGTGATATATATGTCCCAAGTGTGTGGTACTACAACAGGCTGCCTTCTGTCCGACCACAATGAAGCAAGGCCATCACTTCCTCGTCTTCCTGGCAACCTTCCCTGCAACCTTCCCTGGAGCCTTCTCTGCAGCCTTCCTTCTTCGTGTGGCTGGAGGCTGGGCCACTGGAGGGGTACTCCTGTCAGGAGGAGGAGGAGGTGGAGGAGAAGGGGGTGGCGCAGAAGAACAAGGTGGAGGTGGAGGAGAAGGGGGTGGGGCGGAAGAACAAGGTGGAGGTGGAGGAGAAGGGGGTGGGGCGGAAGAACAAGGTGGAGGTGGAGGAGAAGGGGGTGGAGCAGAAGAAGAATGTGGAGGTGGAGGAGGAGGTTGAGGTTGGGACAGTTGTGCCACCTCACAAATGGCGGTATTGGGGGTAATTTTTTCCATCACCCCCTTGTTGAGCAAGGTGATGAGCAGGGGCTCGCATAGGAGGCGTTGCTCCATGCTCATCACCTTGAACTTTGCCTCCACTAGGCCGGCAATGGCCTCTTCAGGGGATGTGGGCTCTTTGAGGGTGGCATGGGCCTCTTTAATAAGGGCCATTGCTGCCTCACTGGTGGTCCTGTCCCTCCTGCCTCTTTTGGGAAGCCGGATGGGAGGCACCTGGGATCTGGTGCTTCTCCTTTGCCCTGCCACCTCCTGGCTGCCAATGGGCCCTGCCACCTCCTGGCTGCCACTGGGCCCTGCCACCTCCTGGCTGCCACTGGGCCCTGCCACCTCCTGGCTGCCACTGGGCCCTTCCTCCTCCTGCCTGACAGTTTCCAGACCCTCCTCCTGGCTGATTTCATCCTGTGTATGAAAAAGGGACATAGTTTAATATGTTGGTTTAATCTTTGCATCAAACTTTATAAACATGATTGAAGCAATTAGAATGTAAATAATTTTTTCAAATTTACACCTACATCAGATTGACCATTTAGCACCCAATTAAGTGCAGCCTAATGTCTCGAGATCTTGATTTCACTTGTGGAACCCAAAATATTGTATGTTTCTCATCTTGACATATTTGTCAAACATTAATTTTATCACAATGCAATTTCATTTAATACTATACCTGGCTCCAGATGGCTGCCTCCTCTTGCTCCAGAGAAGGCTCAGGTTGGCTGCAGGGAAGTCTGGGGGGAAGAGTGGAGAGTGATGGCCTTGCCTCAATGTGGTCATCCAGGAAGGACATCCTGCTGTAGTACCACAAAATCGGGACATACACATCACCTGCTGCTGCTCCTGACCTCTGAGAAGCCAGGACCTTAGAGCGTTCAGTCCTGTAGGTGCCTCTCAAGCTCCCAATTTTAGTGTCCACTTGTTTTGCTGTGGCTGTGGGCACCTTGGTCTGCACAAATGGGAGCAGCTTCTCCAGCGCTGCTTTTCTCACCCCTCTTTTTTTGTGGATGGGGTTTTTCGTCTCCCACAGAGCCGGCAGCTCCCTTACCCGGTCAATAAATTCCGCCAGGAACTCTTTGTCGCTAATAAAGACATTCATATTGTATCTGCAAGTTAAATAAATAATATATAACTAATGTGAGGCAAACAGTCTAACCTCCTTAACATCGTAGTCACCATATATATCCTACAACATTCCCAAAACAGTATAGGCCAACAATTTGGCACAGTCTCAAAATCACATACCTTCGTTCGCACGTCCGTCACTTGAACTCCTCTCTCCGCACACCGAACGTACTATAGTCACATGTGTGTTTGCTATATACACACCACGCATGCGTCAAAATATGAACACGTCGCTCCGCACACGTCGCCCGCCCATGACGTTCTAACTAACATCTTTTCCCCGCCCCTTCTCTTTCGGCGCGCAGACAGATATGGCGGAGTTACAGCAGGTGTCTGATAATTCCGCAACTAACGAGGAGGAGACAAGCCCGGAGACCGAGGAAACGTCACGATCAAGGAGGAGATTCAAGGCATCGAATATGTCTTTTGCGGAGATGGCGGAGATGGTGGACATCTTGCTGAAGTCTGATTATGACGCAAAGCATGGGCCGTATAGCAAACCAAATAGAAGGAAGGCCAAAATCCTCACTAAAGTCGTGAAGAGTCTGAAGACGAATTTCGGGGTGAAACGCTCAAATGAGCAGCTCAGAAAGAGGTGGTCAGACCTCAAACTGAGGGAGCCAGAGCAGTTAAGGAGCATTAAGAGAATGCTCGCAAAAAGTAAGTAAAATGTACACTTTTTTGCTATTAATCCTTTTCTAAACTGACATGTTGCTGGTTTTGTTTTTTTTTCTTATTGGACTCCCTTCCAAAATGTAATATTTTGAACTTGGTTGGGCACAGTAATCGTTCGTTACGTTACAGACACTTCGTTCGGCCACTATCCGCTGTTTTGGCTTATTTTACAGCCACAAAAGTAATTAGACATCTGCCATTTTTTGGGAAATTTGGGGCACAAAGTTTTAGGCTAGATGATGTGTTTGTAAAGAGAATGAAATGCAAACTGTAAACTGTGTAAAGGAGAGGACACTCAGCAGCTGCTTCCACATCTGTACTTTGGAGCACTATAGTGTGGGCCACCAGACCCGCCTTTTTTGGGTGTCCCACACAGGTGCATCAGAGAATTTTTGTGTTGCCTACATGTCTAAAAAATGACAGACAAAGGTGAATACTAAACATATTCTTGGTCAGAAATAATGCATTCATCTTTAACTTCCGCCCAAACACACACTTGTACCCCACTTCCAAGCAATTTAGCCTGTTTTTTTTTTTTTACATAGAGAATTTCTGTGTGATAACTCTACCTTTTGTTTGATTCTCATAGGGGAGAGAAGACTGGGAGGAGGACACTCCAGGGAGCACAGGAACCCCACAGCTTCACAACAACCCCAAACTCCAAAAGAACAACAACCTAAAGATGTGGAGGAAGTTGAGGTGGAGGAAGGAGAAGTGCAGGAAGGAGAGGTGGATGACGTTGTGCATCTGGTCACCACAACAGGTCAGTATCTGACACCACAGCTTCAGGTAAGAGAGGTAGGCCTGCAGAGTTATAATACCTTTTTTATTTTGTTTTTAGGGGATTAGATTGTTGGGGTGAAGGATAGTACAGGTTTCTCTGCTGACAGTGCCCTCCGCCTCATCCAGCAAGTGATGGAATGTAGCACGGAACTGGACAAAATTAAAGAAAGAATTCATGTGATGGATCAAACATTTAAAGACATTCTCGATGTTTTGGGGAGAATTCAATAAGGCATCCAAACCCCTTTTTTTTCATGTTTGTTCTTCAACTTTTTAAAAACTTTTTGACAATCAAACCAGCCAAAAATTGAATCTGCACACAGTGTGTCAACATGTGCTATCTGCCATCAGGGGATATCCATGTACGTCTTTTGGGGGTGCAACCCCTTCCTCGTATCTAAAGTAGGTGAACTGAGGAAGGGGTTGCACCCCCAAAACACGTCCATTGATCACCCCTGATGGCAGATAGCACATGTTGAAAATAGGGATCAGGAGTCTAAAATCCCTATCGGAAAATAATCCCAATTGTGTGCATATTCAATTTTTGGCTGGGCAAGGGGTGGCAGGACCCCATATTAGGACGGGCACATAGAGACATATAGTTTGTGTAAGTGAATGTGTCAGATTGCTCCGAGGTATCCAATTGTGTAATTTTTGGAATGCAACTGTTGTTTTTGTATTTTCCTAAGAAAACATCTGCTGGTTTGTGGCCAGGCAAACAAAAAATGTAAAAAAAAAAAAAAAAAAGGTGTGTGAATTTGCACATAGTAAAATATTTGAACACAAACAACGTGTAGCTTCTTTTTCTAATACGCTCTAACCTTATTTGGTAATTTTTTTAAGGTTACATAGTGAAATGGTTGGTATTTACTAAAGGAAAATACACTTGGCACTACAAATGCACTAAGACAAACTAGGAGACAGGAAACCAACAAAAGTTTTAAGTTTAAACCAGATTTTTATTTTGATCGTTAGACAGGAATCTTTAGACATAGCCTGGCATAGGAATTGCCCCCCTACCCGTGAAATAGTCCATGTATTTGTCCCGAACCTCACTGGCATTTTGGGGGGGCAAGCCAGCACGGGCAGATTCCAGGCCCGGCAGGGGATTATCAGGGGAAAGTCCAGCCTCAGGCAAAACTGAGGCCATATAGGAATTGGATTTGCGGCATAGAAATTTGTGTAGCACACAGCAGCATAATACTACATAGTTTATTTTGTAGTCCGCCAAGTGTATTGAAGTCATAAAAAGGCGGAACCGGCTGGCCATTATGCCAAAGGCATTTTCAACGACTCTTCGGCCCCTGGCCAGCCGGTAATTGAACACCCTCTTCTCTGGGGTCAGGGTCCTCTGAGGAAATGGCCTCATAAGATGTGGTCCGAGCCCGAAGGCTTCATCAGCCAAAAAAACAAAGGGGAGTCCTTCAACATTCCCTGCATCCGGTGGCAATGCAAGGTCGTCACTCTGGAGACGGAGGGCAAACTCCGTCTGGATGAAGGATCCCCCATCGACATCCGGCCATTCTTCCCTACATCAACATAGAGGAATTCATACCGTGCTGACACCACCGCCATCAGTACAATGCTATGAAACCCCTTGTAATTGAAGTAGTAGGACCCAGAACGGGGTGGCGGCACGATGCGGACATGCTTCCCGTCTATAGCACCACCGCAGTTGGGGAAGTCCCACCGCGTGGCAAACACAGTCTGCCATTCCTGTGGCGTGGAAGGAAGCTGTGGAGTCAAACAAGATGAAAAAATATTAGAATACACATCAAACATTACAAGGAGATTCTAAGAAAATACATTAGAGGCCAACATCAAGCAAAGTCTACGTTTATTAAGGTGTTTTAAATAAGTATAATGGAAGGCTCATGTATCATATTCATCACCCCCTATGATGGTCCATGAATAAATTATAATGGGGAGGGGGGGTAGATGTGTTTGGCCACAGGATAGCATTGCAGTGGCGGTGCGTCCAGAGTGGGCGCTGGAGCACTGCCCCCTCTCTCCTGTGCCCGTCACCCAGAACAATAAATAGGTTCATGCCTTGCATTAACCTATGTATTGTCTATGCCGCCCACTATTCAGGTGGATGGCCCCCTGTTAAGCGACCGACATATGAAGAACTGCGGCATTTATGGGCTTAAAATTGCATATCAGAAACAGGGAGGAACATTGTCTTGCACATTACAGCCTGAGGGATGTAATTGGCTTCAGAAAAGTTAAATAGGGGACGCAGGGGGGGGGGGGACATTCCTTGGGTAAACACTGACAGGCTTCTCTGCCAATCATGTTCAACAAGTCTGTTTAATGGTAACATGATTGGCTGATGCAACATCAAGGGAAGGAGAAGACATCAAGGACAGAAGAAGGATGGCGCTGACCACAAGAAGGTAAGTGCAGGGCTGGGGGGGAACTGGCTGCATTGGAGGGGACAAAATGGCTGCATTAGAGGGAACAAAATGGCTGCATTAGAGGGAACAAAATGGCTGCATTAGAGGGAACAAAATGGCTGCATTGGAGGGAACAAATGGGGGCGTTTAATAGGCACCAGAGCAAAAAAGGAGTAAGTTTATTTCCTAAATTGGGGTTTGAACCCCCAAACATTTGGAGCAACAGGCGCCCCTGCTGGAAAGGTTAGTGAAGGGAAATATGCATGGAGGTAGAAAAAAGGGGCATTTTAAAGCTTCCAGCATGCATGAGGACAAAGGGGACATTCTCAGCATATTACAATCATGGTAATTAGGGAAGGAAGAAAGAAATACAATACATTAGCATACATAAATACATAAAATGTGATGTTAATGGAAAAAACTTACCCTAATATAGTCCTCCTGCAGGACTTGGATAATGGCAGAACAGGTGTCTGGGATTATAAGGCCCAGAGCCTGGGGGGAGATGCCTGTCGTGAACTTCAAGTCCTGAAGACTTCTCCCTGTCGCCAGATAACGTAACCTGGCGATGAGCCTCTGCTCAGCACTGATGGCTTCCCGCATAACGGTGTCCTTCCTGGTAATATAGGGGGACACCAAAGCCAACAGTTCCTGAAAAACGGGGTCAGACATCCGCAGAAAATTCCTGTAGTCCTCAGGATTATTCTCGACGATCTCCCGCAGCAGAGGCATGTGGCAGAATTGGTCCCGCTGGAGCAACCAATTCTTGGTCCATGAACTCCTCCTCACACCATTCATGGACTGGTCTTGGTCCAAAATAAGCAGACCAACACCAAGCGCACGCACAGCACGAACTCGACGACGAGAACGTCCAGGCGACATGGCTAGGAAACGGTCGTCTTATCAGAACGTACAGAACAGAACGCACTTTAGAACAGCAAGGCCTATGAATAACGAACTGAAAAACAGAAACGAACAGGCAAGAACGCACTGTAAAACAGATACGACCTGCCTAGACGCCCTGAAAGTCAAGATACGAACCCACAAGCACAAACTGAACCGCAGAAAACGAACTGAAAAGTACGAAGACTGAAAAGCGCGAATCGTCTCTTCCCAAACTTTTACTTCACGCGCGGTAACACGAGATCAGCAAAAGCAGCCCAAGGGGTGGCGCCAAGGAAATCAATCTTCCCCTTTATAGTGCCGTCGTACGTGCTGGACGTGACCGCGGAGAACAACGAGGAAATTGGGAAATGTCAGCGTGTACGCATGGAAAGCTTGACGAGAAAATCGACAAGGTTAACAAGAATCTCGTCGAAAAAAACGACGTGTTTTTTACGACGAGAAACTCGGTCGTGTGTACGAGGCTTGAGTGTCATATTCTTTGGTCTTTGCTAAACCTTGTGTGCAGGGAGAGAGAAGGATAGGCAGGGAGAGTGTCAGTGTCATATACTTTGATAAACCTTGTGTGCAGGGAGAGAGAAGGATAGGCAGGGGACAGTGTCAGTATCATATTCTTTGGTCTTTGCTAAACCTTGTTTGCAGGGAGAGAGAAGGATAGGCAGGGAGAATGTCAGTGTCATATACTTTGATAAACCTTGTGTGCAGGGAGAGAGAAGGATAGGCAGGGGACAGTGTCAGTGTCATTGTTGCTAAGCCTCCTGCACCTTATACACCTGAAGTTAGCCTGTATTGCTGCTTTTTCCTGGTGTGTTACACCAACAGGCATTTGCGGCACTTACAGCGGGCGGAGTGTACCTCCTGATCATATTACACCTGAAGTTAGCCTGTATTGCTGCTTTTTCCTGGTGTGTTACACCAACAGGCATTTGCAGCACTTACAGCGGGTCGGAGTGTGCCTCCTGATCATATTACACCTGAAGTTAGCCTGTATTGCTGCTTTTTCCTGGTGTGTTACACCAACAGGCATTTGCAGCACTTACAGTGGGCGGAGTGTCCCTCCTGATCATATTACACCTGAAGTTAGCCTGTATTGCTGCTTTTTCCTGGTGTGTTACACCAACAGGCATTTGCAGCACTTACAGCGGGTCGGAGTGTGCCTCCTGATCATATTACACCTGAAGTTAGCCTGTATTGCTGCGTTTTCCTGGTGTGTTACACCAACAGGCATTTGCAGCACTTACAGCGGGCAGAGTGTGCCTCCTGATCATATTACACCTGAAGTTAGCCTGTATTGCTGCTTTTTCCTGGTGTGTTACACCAACAGGCATTTGCAGCACTTACAGCGGGCGGAGTGTGCCTCCTGATCATATTACACCTGAAGTTTGCCTGTATTGCTGCTTTTTCCTGGTGTGTTACACCAATAGGCATTTGCAGCACTTACAGTGGGCGGAGTGTGCCTCCTGATCATATTACACCTGAAGTTAGCCTGTATTGCTGCTTTTTCCTGGTGTGTTACACCAACAGGCATTTGCAGCACCTACAGCAGGCGTAGTGTGATTCCTGCAAAATATACTCCTGAAGCTAGGCCTTATTGCTGGTTTTCCCATTTCCCTGCAGGCCATTAGAATGTCTGGAAGGCAATCAAGGAGAGGCAGACAGTCAGGAGCCAATAAAAGAGGGCAAGCAGGCTCTGTGTCTAGAGACAACAGTGCTGGTCGTGGACGCGGTGCATCGCCATCAGCACGTGGCCATGGGACACGCTTGTCCTTCTTTTCGGCAGCTGGACATGTTGAGCCGCATAATGCCGAAGACTTGGTAGAGTGGATGACCAAGCCCTCCTCATCCTCCTCATCCTCTCTCACCCAGGCTCAGGGTACTGGCAAAGCAGCTGCCAAAGCGTCCTCTTCCCTGGTATCAATGTCATCATCAGTCACTCCTTCCCTAGACCAACCATGTCCTCCTGAGGAGTCCCCCGAACTGTTTGAGCACAGTGTTGGGTACATGCTCCAGGAGGATGCCCAGCGTTTCGAAGGGTCTGATGATGATACCCAGCTAGAGGAAGGCAGTAGCGTGAGAGCAGAGGGAGGGGATGCTCAAGAAGGACACCAATCCGGCAGTCATGTTCCAGCAGCTGCAGCATACTGCCAGATTGCCTCCAGTGATGAGGAGGGAGGGGATGATGAGGTCACTGACTCCACGTGGGTGCCTAATAGGAGAGAGGAGGAGGAGGAGGAGGATGAGGAGGAGGCACATCTCCAACGAGGCAGGATGCCCTCGGGGGGCCAGCGTAAGGGCAGCACACCGACTGAATCACACCGCAGAGCTCCGCCTGTGCAGGGCGCTGCCTCTGCCCGTTATTCAAAAAGTTCTTTGGTGTGGGCCTTTTTTGAGTCGAGTGCATCAGATCGCACAGCTGCTGTTTGCAACATATGTCTCAAGTAGGGATGAGCTTCGTGTTCGAGTCGAACATACGTTCGACTCGAACATTGGCTGTTCGATCGTTCGACGAAGATCGAACGATTTGGGCCGTTCGCGCCAAATTCGAGTGACGCGAACGGCCCACAATGCACTACGCCATCGCAGTGTCATCCAGGCGCTGTGATTGGCCAAGCATGCACTGTGACCCCGCATGCTTGGCCAATCACAGCGCCGGCAGCGAGGAGAGCAATGATTGGCCACAGGCAGGATGCCTGTGGCCAATTATTGCTGAGGGTGTTTAGTACACGCCCCACACTATAAAAGGCCGCCAGCACGGCGGCCTAGTGTAGTGTGTTCCGGAGCAGGGATAGAGTAGCATAGGCAGGGACAGTGACTGTTATTTCTTTCTTGCTTAACCTGGATTCCTTTAGTTTAGGGAAAGAGAAGGATAGGTAGGGAGAGTGTCAGTGTGTTTTGTGCTTCTGCTATAGTGTGCTTAAAAAAAACATTTATTCTAGGGACAGAAAACTCTAGGTAGGGACAGTGTCAGTTTCTTTCACTCTGCAAGTCCTTGTTTCCAGGGACCTGTAAGGACAGTGAGTTAATTGTCCTTGTGCTATATTGTGCTTAAAAAAAACATTTATTCTAGGGACAGAAAACTCTAGGTAGGGACAGTGTCAGTTTCTTTCACTCTGCAAGTCCTTGTTTCCAGGGACCTGTAAGGACAGTGAGTTAATTGTCCTTGTGCTATATTGTGATTAAAAAAAACATTTATTCTAGGGACAGAAAACTCTAGGTAGGGACAGTGTCAGTTTCTTTCACTCTGCAAGTCCTTGTTTCCAGGGACCTGTAAGGACAGTGAGTTAATTTTCCTTGTGCTATATTGTGATTAAAAAAAACATTTATTCTAGGGACAGAAAACTCTAGGTAGGGACAGTGTCAGTTTCTTTCACTCTGCAAGTCCTTGTTTCCAGGGACCTGTAAGGACAGTGAGTTAATTGTCCTTGTGCTATATTGTGCTTAAAAAAAACATTTATTCTAGGGACAGAAAACTCTAGGTAGGGACAGTGTCAGTTTCTTTCACTCTGCAAGTCCTTGTTTCCAGGGACCTGTAAGGACAGTGAGTTAATTGTCCTTGTGCTATATTGTGATTAAAAAAAACATTTATTCTAGGGACAGAAAACTCTAGGTAGGGACAGTGTCAGTTTCTTTCACTCTGCAAGTCCTTGTTTCCAGGGACCTGTAAGGACAGTGAGTTAATTTTCCTTGTGCTATATTGTGATTAAAAAAAACATTTATTCTAGGGACAGAAAACTCTAGGTAGGGACAGTGTCAGTTTCTTTCACTCTGCAAGTCCTTGTTTCCAGGGACCTGTAAGGACAGTGAGTTAATTGTCCTTGTGCTATATTGTGCTTAAAAAAAACATTTATTCTAGGGACAGAAAACTCTAGGTAGGGACAGTGTCAGTTTCTTTCACTCTGCAAGTCCTTGTTTCCAGGGACCTGTAAGGACAGTGAGTTAATTGTCCTTGTGCTATATTGTGATTAAAAAAAACATTTATTCTAGGGACAGAAAACTCTAGGTAGGGACAGTGTCAGTTTCTTTCACTCTGCAAGTCCTTGTTTCCAGGGACCTGTAAGGACAGTGAGTTAATTTTCCTTGTGCTATATTGTGATTAAAAAAACATTTATTCTAGGGACAGAAAACTCTAGGTAGGGACAGTGTCAGTTTCTTTCACTCTGCAAGGCCTTGTTTCCAGGGACCTGTAAGGACAGTGAGTTAATTGTCCTTGTGCTATATTGTGCTTAAAAAAAACATTTATTCTAGGGACAGAAAACTCTAGGTAGGGACAGTGTCAGTTTCTTTCACTCTGCAAGTCCTTGTTTCCAGGGACCTGTAAGGACAGTGAGTTAATTTTCCTTGTGCTATATTGTGATTAAAAAAAACATTTATTCTAGGGACAGAAAACTCTAGGTAGGGACAGTGTCAGTTTCTTTCACTCTGCAAGTCCTTGTTTCCAGGGACCTGTAAGGACAGTGAGTTAATTTTCCTTGTGCTATATTGTGATTAAAAAAAACATTTTTTCTAGGGACAGAAAACTGTAGGTAGGGAGAGTGTTTTTTTTCTTTCACTCTGCAAGTCCTTGTTTCCAGGGACCTGTAAGGACAGTGAGTTAATTGTCCTTGTGCTATATTGTGCTTAAAAAAAACATTTATTCTAGGGACAGAAAACTCTAGGTAGGGACAGTGTCAGTTTCTTTCACTCTGCAAGTCCTTGTTTCCAGGGACCTGTAAGGACAGTGAGTTAATTTTCCTTGTGCTATATTGTGATTAAAAAAAACATTTATTCTAGGGACAGAAAACTCTAGGTAGGGACAGTGTCAGTTTCTTTCACTCTGCAAGTCCTTGTTTCCAGGGACCTGTAAGGACAGTGAGTTAATTTTCCTTGTGCTATATTGTGATTAAAAAAAACATTTTTTCTAGGGACAGAAAACTGTAGGTAGGGAGAGTGTTTTTTTTCTTTCACTCTGCAAGTCCTTGTTTCCAGGGACCTGTAAGGACAGTGAGTTAATTTTCCTTGTGCTATATTGTGATTAAAAAAAACATTTTTTCTAGGGACAGAAAACTGTAGGTAGGGAGAGTGTTTTTTTTCTTTCACTCTGCAAGTCCTTGTTTCCAGGGACCTGTAAGGACAGTGAGTTAATTGTCCTTGTGCTATATTGTGCTTAAAAAAAACATTTATTCTAGGGACAGAAAACTCTAGGTAGGGACAGTGTCAGTTTCTTTCACTCTGCAAGTCCTTGTTTCCAGGGACCTGGAGAGACATTGAGTGAATTGTCCTTGTGCTATATTGTGATTAAAAAAAACATTTATTCTAGGGACAGAAAACTCTAGGTAGGGACAGTGTCAGTTTCTTTCACTCTGCAAGTCCTTGTTTCCAGGGACCTGTAAGGACAGTGAGTTAATTTTCCTTGTGCTATATTGTGATTAAAAAAAACATTTTTTCTAGGGACAGAAAACTGTAGGTAGGGAGAGTGTTTTTTTTCTTTCACTCTGCAAGTCCTTGTTTCCAGGGACCTGTAAGGACAGTGAGTTAATTTTCCTTGTGCTATATTGTGATTAAAAAAAACATTTTTTCTAGGGACAGAAAACTGTAGGTAGGGAGAGTGTTTTTTTTCTTTCACTCTGCAAGTCCTTGTTTCCAGGGACCTGTAAGGACAGTGAGTTAATTGTCCTTGTGCTATATTGTGCTTAAAAAAAACATTTATTCTAGGGACAGAAAACTCTAGGTAGGGACAGTGTCAGTTTCTTTCACTCTGCAAGTCCTTGTTTCCAGGGACCTGGAGAGACATTGAGTGAATTGTCCTTGTGCTATATTGTGATTAAAAAAAACATTTATTCTAGGGACAGAAAACTCTAGGTAGGGACAGTGTCAGTTTCTTTCACTGTGAAAGTCCTTGTTTCAAGGGACAGAGAAGGACACCTGAAGGTAGCCCTTATTGCTTTTTTCCCATCTCCCTGCAGGCCATCTATTAGAATGTCTGGAAGGCAAACAAGGAGAGGCAGACAGTCAGGAGGCAATAAAAGAGGGCAAGCAGGCTCTGTGTCTGGGGGCAACAGTGCTGGTCGTGGACGCGGTGCATTGTCATCAGCACATGGCCATGGGACACGCTTGTCCTTCTTTTCGGCAGCTGGACATGTTGAGCCACATCATGCCGAAGACTTGGTAGAGTGGATGACCAAGCCCTCCTCCTCCTCCTCATCCTCTCTCACCCAGGCTCAGGGTACTGGAAAAGCAGCTGCCAAAGCGTCGTCTTCCCTGGTATCAATGTCAGACAAATCATCAGTCACTCCTTCCCTAGACCCACCATGTCCTCCTCCTGAGGAGTCCCCCGAACTGTTTCAGCACAGTGTTGGGTACATGCTCCAGGAGGATGCCCAGCGTTTCGAAGGGTCTGATGATGAAACCCAGCTAGAGGAAGGCAGTAGCGTGAGAGCAGACAGAGGGGATGCTCAAGAAGGACACCAATCTGGCAGTCATGTTCCAGCAGCTGCAGCATACTGCCAGATTGGCTCCAGTGATGAGGAGGGAGGGGATGATGAGGTCAATGACTCCACGTGGGTGCCTAATAGGAGAGAGGAGGAGGAGGAGGATGAGGAGGAGGCACATCTCCAACGAGGCAGGATGCCCTTTGGTGGCCAGCGTAAGGGCAGTACACCGACGGAATCACACCGCAGAGCTCCGCCTGTGCAGGGCGCTGCCTCTGCCCGTCATTCAAAAAGTTCTTTGGTGTGGGCCTTTTTTGAGGCTAGTGCATCAGATCGCACAGCTGCTGTTTGCAACATATGTCTCAAGCGTATATCGCGTGGCCAAAACATCAGCCGCTTGGGTACCACATGCCTGACCAGACATATGTTGACCTGCCATGCAGCTCGTTGGCAAGCCTACCTCAAAGACCCACACCAAAGAACAAAGCGGACCTCTCCTTGCACCGCATCAGCTGGGATCTCCAACCCCACTATAACTTCAGTCCTCTCTGAAACATGCACTGAGAGGAATGAAGGTGTAGAATTAGGTGTGTCACAGCCAAGTACTTGCGCCCACTCTGCTAGCAGTACACCGACGTCCGATTCTAGCAGGCAAATTTCCCTGCCCCAGCTGCTGGACCGTCGAAAGAAGTTCACTCCCAGCCATCCACATGCCCAGCGGTTGAATGCTAGCTTGGCTAAATTGCTAGCGCTTCAACTGCTGCCTTTTCAGTTGGTAGACTCGGCCCCCTTCCGTGAGTTTGTGCAATGTGCGGTTCCTCAGTGGCAGGTTCCCAAACGCCACTTTTTCTCACGGAAGGCTATTCCGGCTCTCTACCGGCATGTGGAAGGCAATGTCTTGGCCTCGCTGGACAGGGCGGTCAGCGGTAAGGTGCATATTACCGCTGACTCATGGTCCAGCAGGCATGGACAGGGACGTTACCTTTCTTTCACGGCCCATTGGGTCACTCTTTTGGCAGCTGGGAAGGATTCAGGACAAGGTGCAGTAGTGTTGGAGGTTGTCCCACCGCCACGCCTCCAAAATGCTACTACTGGTTGTGACACACCTCTCTCCTCCACCCCCTCCTCTTCTTCTTCCTCCATGGCCTCTTCCTGTGGTTTGTCCTATGAACCAGCGGTGCTCCGTAGCCGTTCACGGGGCTACGCAAGTACGCAGGCAAAAAGATGCCATGCCGTGCTTGCGCTGGTGTGTTTGGGGGACAGAAGCCACACTGGGGCAGAGGTCCTGTCTGCTCTGCAGGGCCAGGCCGAGAGGTGGTTGACGCCACGCCAGCTTAAGCCAGGAATGGTGGTTTGCGACAATGGCACCAACCTCCTCTCCGCCCTCCGACAGGGACAACTGACCCATGTGCCCTGTGTGGCTCACGTCCTTAACCTGGTGGTGCAGCGGTTCTTGGGCAGGTACCCGGGCTTACAGGATGTCCTGAGGCAGGCCAGGAAAGTCTGTGTGCATTTCCGCAGATCTTATAATGCCAGTGCTCGCCTGGCTGAGCTGCAAAAGGAGTTGAACCTGCCCAAGAACCGCCTTATATGTGACATGCCCACCAGGTGGAACTCAACGTTGGCCATGCTGCAGCGGCTGCACACGCAGCAGAGGGCCATCAATGAGTACCTGTGCGACTACGGCACCAGGACAGGGTCAGGGGAGCTTGGTTTTTTTTCTCCACGCCAGTGGGGCATGATCAGGGATGCATGCACTGTCCTGGCACCATTTGAGGAGGCCACGAGGATGGTGAGCAGTGACAGTGCATGCATCAGTGACACTGTACCTCTTGTCCACCTGTTGGAGCACACGCTGCGTGGAATAATGGACAGGGCACTTGAGGCAGAACAGAGGCAGGAAGAGGAGGACTTCCTTGCCTCTCAAGGCCCCCTTTACCCAGACAGTGTTCCTTCTGTCCCACCCATCGCACAGGAAGAGGAGGAGGAGGAGGAGGAGGAGGAGGAGGAGGAGGATTGTGTCAGCATGGAGGTGGAGGCTGGCACTCAGCATCATCAGCAGCAGTCTTTTAGGGATGATTTACAGTCCCAAGAAACCAGTGGACTTGTACGTGGCTGGGAGGAGGTGGCTGCGGATCATGTCGTCCTTAGTGACCCAGAGGACTCCGGAGCGAATGCCTCAGCAAACCTACGCTGCATGGCCTCCCTGATCCTGCAAAGTCTGCGGAAGGATCCTCGTATTCTTCGGATCAAGGAGAGGGACCATTACTGGCTGGCCACTCTCCTTGATCCACGGTACAAGGGTAAGGTTGCGGACCTTATGTTACCGTCGCAGAGGGAGCAGAGGATGAGACAACTCCGGGAGGCCTTGCAGAAAGGTCTGTGCAACGCGTTCCCAGAGACTGGGAGGTTGCAAACTCCTGGTCCTGGACAACGAGTTGCTGAGGCTTCGGCCAGTCAAAGAAGGAGCGGTGGGGAAGGTGGCCGTCTGACCGATGCGTTCAGACAATTCTTTCGTCCGCAGCCCCAAAGTATGATCGGTTCCAGCAACCATCGCCAGCGTCTGATAAACATGGTGCAGGAATATCTAGGGGCAAGGTCAGACTTGGACACCTTCCCCACCGAAAATCCTCTGGCTTACTGGGTCTTGAGGATGGATCACTGGCCAGAGCTTGCACAGTATGCAATTGAGCTACTGGCCTGTCCTGCATCCAGCGTTCTTTCGGAACGCACATTCAGTGCTGCTGGAGGATTTGTCACGGATCACAGGGTGCGCCTGTCCACCGACTCGGTTGATCGACTGACTTTCATCAAGATGAACCAGTCTTGGATCACCACCAGCTACCACACACCTGATGCTGATATAACAGACTAATTGATTTTAAAATGTCACATCCCTTCAAGACTGATGCTGATGCTGAGTGCCTGTGCTGTTATGTTGACTGGCTATCCTCCTCCTCCGAGTCCTCAATGATACGATTGATGATGATAGCTTGGAAGATCATTTTTGTTTATGGGTGCCGCCACCAGTGCCTAACGCCCAATTTTTCAGCCCCTGTTTAACAGTGGCGTGTAATTACAATTTTTGAAGCAATACTTTGCAACAGGGCTCATTGCTGTGCTCCAAGTACAGTATCTGTGAGGAGTTGCAGTGTTGTGCCACCAGTGCCTAAGGCCCAATTTTTCAGCCCCTGTTTAACAGGGGCGTGTCATTACAATTTTTGAAGCAATACTTTGCAACAGGGCTCATTGCTGTGCTCCAAGTACAGTATCTGTGAAGGGTTGCAGTGTTGTGCCACCAGTGCCTAAGGCCCAATTTTTCAGCCCCTGTTCAACAGGGGCATGTAATTACAATTCTTGATCTAATAATTCACAGCAGGGCCCATTGCTGCACCCACCAAGAGTAACTGTCAGGGCTTACAGTGTTGTGGCACCAGCACCACCATCAAAGGCCCAATTTTTACTACCACTGTTCAACAATTATATGTAATTAAAATTCCTGATATAATAGTTGACAGCAGGGCGTTCCAGCACCAACCAAGAGTAACTGTGAGTGCTTACAGTGTTGTGCCAACACCAACAACTAAGGGGCCTATTTCTGCAGAGTATATACGGCAGGTCCCTACTTTCAAACATCCAACTTACAAACGACTCCTACTTGCAAACGCAAGAAGACAACAGGAAGTGAGAGGAAATCTACCACTAGGAAGG
This sequence comes from Rana muscosa, assembly GCA_029206835.1. NCBI lineage: Eukaryota > Metazoa > Chordata > Amphibia > Anura > Ranidae > Rana > Rana muscosa. The sequence goes on along the minus strand of JARGYO010005626.1, from coordinate 178,273,151 downwards.
AAAATTCTCTCCTGTAAGAATAAATATGGGAGAAAGGTGTCTCCTCTGTACTGATGCTTTATCAGCAATCCTTGTTTCAAGAAAAACACCACATTTCAAAAACAGTTGTCATTAGGACGGAAAGTGAGGTGAAATGTTCTGAACAGGGGCACAGACAGCAAAACAAATGTTACAGGGGTGATAACCCTTACCTATGTTTTCCAAAAAGTTTAAAAATAGATTTTTGGTCTGGAGCTACACTTCAACAATGTACCTGTTCAAAATTACAAACAGATTCTACATAAGAACAAACCTACAGTCCCTGTCTTGTATGCACCGCCTGTATACGGCTGTTCAGAGTATATAGGGCCTTTTTTATTTTATGTGCGGGGTTCCCCTTAATATCCATACAAGACCCAAAGGGGCTGGTAATGGGCTGGGGTAGGGGGGGGGTCATGGGGTAGCTATGCCATTTTTCTTAAAGATTTTCATCCATATTACCGGGACCAGACATTACATTAAAGCCGCAAGCAGTTTTAAATGGCTTTTTTTTCCTTTAGAAGTGTCATTTTGTGCAGGGACAGTTCTAAACACGGGAAACACGTGGCACTTCACAGGCATACTTTAGACACCCCCCAGGTACGATATTTAAAGGAATATTTGACTTTTTTTTTTTCACTTTATGCATCATTAAAATGACTGCTCCCGGAAAACGACCGTTTTTAAAACTTATTTTTGCATTGATACATGTCCCCTGGTGCAGAACCCGGGTTCCCAAACCCTTTTTAGGACAATAACATGCATAATAGTTGTTATAATTAGCACTTTAGAATTCGAACGTTCGCATCCATTGTATTTAATAGGGTTCTAATGTTCGTTCGAACTTTCGGTCCGTTCGCGGGTTCTGGTGCGAACCGAACCCGGGGGTGTTCGGCTCATCACTAGTCTCAAGCGTATATCGCGTGGCCAAAACATCACCCGCTTGGGCACCACATGCTTGACCAGACATATGTTGACCTGCCATGCAGCTAGTTGGCAAGCCTACCTTAAAGACCCACACCAAAGAACAAAGCGGACCTCTCCTTGCACCGCATCAGCTGGGATCTCCAACCCCACTATACCTTCAGTCCTCTCTAAAACCTGCACTGAGAGGAATGAAGGTGTAGAATTAGGTGTGTCACAGCCAAGTACTTTCGGGCACTCTGCTAGCAGTACACCGACGTCCGATTCTAGCAGGCAAATTTCCCTGCCCCAGCTGCTGGACCGTCGAAAGAAGTTCATTCCCAGCCATCCACATGCCCAGCGGTTGAATGCTAGCTTGGCTAAATTGCTAGCGCTTCAACTGCTGCCTTTTCAGTTGGTAGACTCGGCCCCCTTCCGTGAGTTTGTGCGGCTCGCAGGGAACGGAACTAGGAAGTCAGATGGGGTCGAAAGTGCTGACACTCGCCGGAGATCTCGCTGGCGATCACAGCAGAGGACATCATCGCTGGATCGCCAGGAGAAGGTAAGGAAACTCCGCTGCGAGCTCTGCAATGTCTACCCCGAGCGTGACTCGGGGTTACTGATCCTAGCATAAAAAAACAACCCCGAGTCACGCTCGGGATTACCGCTAGGGAGGTTAAACTTAGCTAATAGTGGCTTTAAGTTATTATCAATATATTGATCTGGGTCTCGTGTCACCACTATCCCCAGGTAATCCATTTTTTCCGCCATATTTAATAGAGGGATGCCTTCGCAGACGGTGTTATCTACTGGATCCACTGGCAGAAGTACAGACTTCTCCCAGTTTATCACCAGGCCCGAGAATCGACCAAATACTTCCACCATCTGTATCGCCATTTTTAGTGACTTTGAGGAATCCCCCAGAAAAAGCAAGATATCATCCGCATAAAGTGCGATTTTCTCCTCCCCCATTTTCCTCTGGAATCCCTGTATTGTCTTTTGGGATCTAATCGCTATTGCTAAGGGCTCTATTGCTACCGCGAAGAGAAGGGGGGGCAGGGGACATTCCTGCCTTGTCCCCCTCTCTAACCTAAAGCTCTTTGAGTATTCATTGTTAATTTTTATTTTTGCACTTGGGGAGTTATAAAGCGTTTTTACCCATTTAATAAAGACAGAACCAAATCCAAATTTCCCTAATACGTGCCAGAGGTAGTCCCATTCTAAGCTATCAAAAGCCTTGGTAGCATCCAGGGATAAGATAGCTCTGCCGCTTCTGTTCTCAGTTGGCGTCTGTACGTTCAGGTACAATCTTCTGATATTGGTGCTGGTAGCCCTATTAGGGATGAATTTGGCTTGATCCGGGTGTATTATCTGTTCTCATCCTGGCTGCCAGCACTTTAGCCAATATCTTAACGTCTGAACACAGCAATGAAATTGGTCTATAAGATGAAGTGTCTAATTGATCTTTCCCCTCTTTTTGGAGTACTATTATAGTAGCCTCTGACATTGAGGCCAGCAGCTTCCCCCCTTCTACCGCCCAATTCAACACCCTAACAGTTTCGGGAGGAGCACCTCCCCGTACTGTTTATAAATTTCCACCGGTAAACCATCCGGCCCGGGGGACTTTTGATTAGACATTTCCGCTACTGCTAATTGGAGTTCCTCTAGGGTTATCGGGGACTCTTTAGCTCTTCTATCTTCCTCAGTTAAGGCCGGTGTTTCTATCCCCCCCCCCCCAGAAATTCATCCATTTGTAATGTCTCATCTGCCCTCTTTGACTTATATAAGTCCTGATAATATGCCTCAAATGTTTCCAAGATTTCAGATGACTGAGAGGATATCTCTCCCCCCAACTTCCTTATTGTAGGGATACTAGAGGGGGCTGAGTTAGTTTTAGCCAATAGGGTCAGTGTATGGCCTACACTCTCCCCTTCTGCAAAGGTACTCTGTCTTTGAAATAGACGCTTGTTCTCTACTTTCCTTACCACTGCCATTTTGTACTCCTGTTGTTTCTCAAGCCATTTCCTTTGTTTCATCGACGTTGGATCCTCCACATATTGTTCTTCTGCTTCTCTCACCTCTTTCCTAATCTTCTCTTCCCATTCCCTAGAGTTTTTTTAATTTTGGCTATTTGTTGAATCAGTATTCCCCTAAGGAAGGCCTTTAGGGTGTCCCATATCACTCCCACCGGCGCTGTCCCTTCATTAAAACCCACCATCTCCCTCAATTTTATATTTATCTCCTCTGGTTTTCCCATTAGTTCTAACCAGAAGGGGCTTATTTTCCAATTGCTTGGAGGGCACTTTTTCCCTGTGTTTATAGTCAGCACCAGTGGTGAGTGATCCGACACCCCTCTTGGGCAATAAACAATTTTACTAACCCGTTGCAAACTCATCTAATTTCCTAGGGCCATATCTATTCTAGATAATGTGGAGTATGAGCTTGAGAAACAGGAATACTGCCTCTCATCTGGATTTCCCATTCTCCAGATATCGCACCATCCGACCTCTTTCAAAAACTGGGTTAAACGTCCCTCTCCCCTCCCGATCATCCGTATCCCCAGTGGAAATCTGTCTACTGTCCTGTCCAATACTGCGTTAAAGTCCCCAACTGCTATTATGTAGCTTACTTCCTTATTTAGCGCAAATTCCACAAATTTATACAAGATCTCCATATTAAAAGGTGGCGGAACATAGATATTTGCCAATACATATGGTTCATTTTCTATCAAACAATGCAAAAAAATAAAGCGCCCCAATTCATCCAACCTGACCTCTCTGCAAACAAAAGCCACCCCCTTTTTCACCAGTATACTCACCCCCCTAGAGTAAGAAGAATACAGTGCAGCGGTTCTTGGGCAGGTACCCGGGCTTACAGGATGTCCTGAGGCAGGCCAGGAAAGTCTGTGTGCATTTCCGCAGATCTTATAATGCCAGTGCTCGCCTGGCTGAGCTGCAAAAGGAGTTGAACCTGCCCAAGAACCGCCTTATATGTGACATGCCCACCAGGTGGAACTCAACGTCGGCCATGCTGCAGCGGCTGCACACGCAGCAGAGGGCCATCAATGAGTACCTGTGCGACTACGGCACCAGAACAGGGTCAGGGGAGCTTGTTTTTTTTCACCACGCCAGTGGGGCATGATCAGGGATGCATGCACTGTCCTGGCACCATTTGAGGAGGCCACGAGGATGGTGAGCAGTGACAGTGCATGCATCAGTGACACTGTCCCTCTTGTCCACCTGTTGGAACATACGCTGCGTGGAATAATGGACAGGGCACTTGTGGCAGAACAGAGGCAGGAAGAGGAGGACTTCCTTGCCTCTCAAGGCCCCCTTTACCCAGACAGTGTTCCTTCTGTCCCACCCATCGCACAGGAAGAAGAGGAGGAGGATTGTATCAGCATGGAGGTGGAGCCTGGCACTCAGCATCATCAGCAGCAGTCTTTTAGGGATGATTTACAGTCCCAAGAAACCAGTGGACTTGTACGTGGCTGGGAGGAGGTGGCTGCGGATCATGTCGTCCTTAGTGACCCAGAGGACTCCGGACCGAATGCCTCAGCTAACCTACGCTGCATGGCCTCCCTGATCCTGCAAAGTCTGCGGAAGGATCCTCGTATTCTTCAGATCAAGGAGAGGGACCATTACTGGCTGGCCACTCTCCTTGATCCACGGTACAAGGGTAAGGTTGCGGACCTTATCTTACCGTCGCAGAGGGAGCAGAGGATGAGACAACTCCGGGAGGCCTTGCAGAAAGGTCCGTGCAACGCGTTCCCAGAGACTGGGAGGTTACAAACTCCGAAGCCTCAGCAACTCGTTGTCCAGGACCAGGTCAGTCAAAGAAGGAGCTGTGGGGAAGGTGGCCGTCTGACCGATGCGTTCAGACAATTCTTTAGTCTGCAGTCCCAAGGTATGATCGGTTCCAGCAACAATCGCCAGCGTCTGATATACATGGTGCAGGAATACCTAGGGGCAAGGTCAGACTTGGACACCTTCCCCACCGAAAATCCTCTGGCTTACTGGGTCTTGAGGATGGATCACTGGCCAGAGCTTGCACAGTATGCAATTGAGCTACTGGCCTGTCCTGCATCCAGCGTTCTTTCAGAACGCACATTCAGTGCTGCTGGAGGATTTGTCACGGATCACAGGGTGCGCCTGTCCACCGACTCTGTTGATCGACTGACCTTCATAAAGATGAACCAGTCTTGGATCACCACCAGCTACCAAACACCTGAAGCCGATATAACAGACTAATTTATTTTCAAATGTCACATCCCTTCAAGACTGATGCTGATGCTGAGTGACTGTCCTGTTATGTTGACTGACTATCCTCCTCCTCCTCAATGATCCGATTGATGATGATAGCTTGGAAGAACATTTTTGTTTCTGGGTGCCGCCACCAGTGGCTAAGGCCCAATTTTTCAGCCCCTGTTTAACAGGGGCATGTAATTACAATTTTTTATGCAATGCTTTGCAGCAGGGCTCATTCCTGCACTCCAACTAGAGTATCTGGGAGAGGTTGCAGTGTCGTGGCACCAGCACCAGTGGCTAAGGCCCAATTTTTCAGCCCCTGTTTAACAGGGGCGTGTAATTACAATTTTTGATGCAATACTTTGCAACAGGGCTCATTGCTGTGCTCCAAGTACAGTATCTGTGAGGGGTTGCAGTGTTGTGGCACCAGTGCCTAAGGCCCAATTTTTCTGCCCCTGTTTAACAGGGGCATGTAATTACAATTCTTGATCTAATAATTCACAGCAGGGCCCATTCCTGCGCCCACCAAGAGTAACTGTGAGGCCATACAGTGTTGTGTCAACACCACCACCACCACCACCAAAGGCCCAATTTTTCAGCCCCTGTTCAACAGGGGCATGCAATTACAATTCTTGATCTAATAATTCACAGCAGGGCCCATTCCTGCGCCCACCAAGAGTAACTGTGAGGCCTTACAGTGTTGTGTCAACACCAGCACCAAAGGCCCAATTTTTCAGCCCCTGTTCAACAGGGGCATGCAATTACAATTCTTGATCTAATAATTCACAGCAGGGCCCATTCATGCGCCCACCAAGAGTAACTGTGAGGGCTCACAGTGTTGTGGCAACACCAACATGTAAGGGGCAAATTTCAGCTGAGTATATACGGCAGGCCCCTACTTTCAAACATCCAACTTACAAACGACTCCTCCTTGCAAACGGAAGGATACAACAGGAAGTGAGAGGAAATCTACCCCTAGGAAGGCAAATTCTCTCCTGTAAGAGTTAATATGGGAAAAAAAGTGTCTCCTCTCCACTGATGCTTTATCACCAATTCTTGTTTCAATAAAAACCCCAAATTTTCAAAAAACATTTGTCATTAGGACGGAAAGTGAGGTGAACTGTTCTGAACAGGTGCACACTGCACAGACAGCAAAACAAATGTTACAGGGGTGATAACCCTTCCCTGTGTTTTCCAAAAAGCTTAAAAATAGATTTTTTGGCTGGAGCTACACTTAAACAATGTACCTGTTCAAAATTACAAACAGATTCTACATAAGAACAAACCTACAGTCCCTGTCTTGTATGCACCGCCTGTATACGGCTGTTCAGAGTATATAGGGCCTTTTTTATTTTGTGTGCGGGGTTCCCCTTAATATCCATACAAGACCCAAAGGGGCTGGTAATGGGCTGGGGTAGGGGGGGGGGGCTGTGATTGGGTAGCTATGCCATTTTTCTTAAAGATTTTCATCCATATTACCGGGACCAGACATTACATTAAAGCCGCAAGCAGTTTTAAATGGCTTTTTTTCCTTTAGAAATGTAATTTTGTGCAGGGACAGTTCTAAACACGGGAAACACATGGCACTTCACAGGCATACTTTAGACACCCCCCAGGTACGATATTTAAAGGAATATTTGACTTTTTTTTTTTCACTTTATGCATCATTAAAATAACTGCTCCCGAAAAACGGACGTTTTTAAAACTTTTTTTTGGATTGATACATGTTCCCTGGGGCAGAACCCGGGTTCCCAAACCCTTTTTAGGACAATAACATGGATAATAGTCGTTATAATTAGCACTTTAGATTTAGAAAGTTCGTATCCATTGTATTTAATAGGGTTCTAAAGTTCGTGCGAACTTTCGGTCCGTTCGCGGGTTCTGGTGCGAACCGAACCCGGGGGTGTTCGGCTCATCACTAGCGGTGACGTAATTGAAAAATAAAAATTGAAAAAGTATTCATACCCCTGGAAATTTTCCACATTTTGTCATGTTACATCCAAAAATGTTAATTTATTTTATTGGGATTTTATGTAATAGACCAGCACAAAGTTACACATAATTGTGAAGTGTAAGGCTCGGTTCACACAGGGGCAACACAACTTCCAGCGCGACTTTGGGAGGCAACTCAGACACGACTTGAGCATGAATCACAGGGCGACCTCAGCGCGACTTGTGGTGATTTACAATACGACTTGAAGTTGCTTCCAGGACAGGAGACATTCCAGTGGCCTATAAAACAAGAATCAGCTCTGTGGGAGGGAGGGGGGAAGGAGGGGTTTGCCTGAAAAATATGTGTTCTCTTCCTGGAAAGTTGCTTCTGTTAAGACAGGGAATCCGACTTCTGTGCGACTTCCATTGAAATCAATGGGTACAGGTCGCCTAGCAGTCGCCTAGAAGTCGGATTGAAGTAGTACAGGAACCTTTTTTGAAGTCGGAGCGACTGCAGTCGTGTACATAAAAACGGCTCCGTTCACTTCAATTATTTTTAGAAATAGCGCGACTTGGGGCAACCAGAAGTCACGTCCGGAGTCGCCCCTGTGTGAACCGGGCCTTAGGAAAATGATAAATGGTTTTCAACAATTTTTACAAATAAATATGTGAAAAGTGTGGGGTACATTTGTATTCAGGCCCCCTGCGTCAATACTTTGTAGAACCTCCTTTCACTGCAATTACAGCTGCAAATCTTTTTGGGGATGTCTCTACCAGCTTTGCACATCTAGAGACTGAAATTTTTCCCATTCTTCTTTACAAAATAGCTCCAGATCTGTCAGATTGAATGGAGAGCGTCTGTGAACAGCAATTTTCAAGTCTTGCCACAGATTCTCAATTGGATTTAGGTCTGGACTTTGACTGGACCATTCTAACACATGAATATGCTTTGATCTAAACCATTACATAGTAGCTCTGGCTGTATGTTTAGGGTCGTTGTCCTGCTGGAAGGTTAACCTCCGCCCCAGTCTTAAGTCTTTTGCAGACTCTAACATGTGTTCTTCTAAGATTGCCCTGTATTTGGCTCCATCCATGTTCCCATCAGCTCTGACCAGCTTCCCTGTCCCTGCTGAAGAAAAGCATCCCCACAATATGATGCTGCCACCACCATGTTTCACGGTGGGGATGGTGTGTTCAGGGTGATGTGCAGTGTTAGTTTTCCCCCACACATAGCGTTTTCCTTTCAGGACAAAAAGTTCAATATTGATCTTATCTGACCAGAACACCTTCTTCCACATGTTTGCTGTGTCCCCCACATGGCTTCTCGTAAACTGCAAACGGTACTTCTTATGGCTTTTTTTCAACAATGGCTTTCTTCTTGCCACTCTTCTGTAGCGTCCTGCTCCCAATGAGTGGGTGCTATATGTTGAAATTATAGTTGTCTGGGCATTAGTTTGGCCCAGAGAGATTGTATTCAAATTGTGGCGCTGTTTCAGTTCAGCTGGTTGCGTGCTTTTCCCCCCCAGCGGTGGATGGCGCTGTCACCGCTGGTCAGGGTTGGAAAGGCAACAGACTGGACATATTGGCTACCTCTTTCCCAGAAGCAGCCCAGGGGGCGTGGTGAACCCGCTGTGCATTCTGGGAGAGGGTACTTAAGGGACGGACGCCATTTGATGGCGCTGGTTCTTCAATCCTCACCTGAGGGCCCTCCTGGCCTCAGGGATGTGTCGGCAGTTCCCGCCTCGGGGCCACGTTGGCCCGAGGCCTCGCAACTGAGATGTAGGCCCAGGAGTTACAGGGGCCTACTGATACAGGGATGATCCTGTGTCGCCTTGCCTGATGGAAGGGACCAAGCAATTGAGGACTCAATTGGAGGATGTACCTGGATCCCAAAAATCTACCTCACAGTGCTGCCGGAGCGGCTGAAAGATCCTGGCACTGAGAGCTGTGTTCTTTCTGAGGGAGCTAACCCAGTGAGGGGTTATACGAGTCTGTGGCAGAGACTATTGAAGAAATTCCAATATTAAGTCTGTGGCAGAGACTATCTTTGATTGAGCTTTGCGCCGGTTGCTAGGACGGTGAGAGTGGGCCTATCTGGTGGTTGCTGAATCCAGCGTGGAGACAGTTGCTCCTCTGGACCTAGGAGATTTCCGTGATCGACAAGTAAGATACCTGGGTCCTCCCCATTCCTTTACCCCCTCTGTTGGAAAGTTTATTCTATAAAACCCTTGAAAGAGACTTTGTGTTGGTGCAGACATTTCTTCTGGATAAACTCTTCAGGAGAACCCCTGAGCTGAACATTTGGAACAGTAAGGTAACGTGCAGACCCAAAACTAAACCAGCAGCTCCTACGAGGTTACCACTACACTTCCATAAAGGCCAGATATGTGGAGTGCACGACTAATAGTTGTCCTGTGGACAGATCCTCCCACCTGAGCTGTGGATCTCTGCAGCTCCTCCAGAGTTACCATGGGCCTCTTGGCTGCTTCTCTGATTAATGCTCTCCTTGCCCGGCCTGTCAGTTTAGATGGTTGGCCATGTCTTGGTAGGTTTGCAGTTGTGCCATACTCTTTCCATTTTTAGATGATGGATTGAACAGTGCTCCGTGAGATGTTCAAAGCTTAGGATATTTTTTTATTACTTAACCCTGCTTTAATCTTTTCCACAACTTTATCTCTGACCTGTCTGGTGTGTTCCTTGGCCTTCATAATGATGTTTGTTCACTAAGGTTCCCGAAAAACCTCTGAGGGCTTCACAGAACAGCTATATTTATACTAAGATTAAATTACACACTGGTAGACTCTATTTACTAATTAGGTGACTTCTGAAGGCAATTGGGTCCACTAATTTTAATTAGGGGTATCAGAGTAAAGAGGGCTGAATAAAAATTCACGCCACACTTTTCACATATTTATTTGTAATAAATTTTGAAAACCATTTATCATTTTCCTTCCACTTCACAATTATGTGCCACTTTGTGTTGGTCTATCACATAAAAACCCAATAAAATACATTTATGTTTTTTGGTTTTAACATGACAAAATGTGGAAAAATTCAAGGGGTATAAATACTTTTTCAAGGCACTGTATGGCCAATCTGGGTGTACTGGGCGGTTCTTTTGCATAAGGTATCTTTACAGTGCTTGTAATGAGTATTAGGAAGATAATGGCCGACGGTCCTTGTCGTGAGTATAAATAAGCTGTGTTGATGGCCGGAGGTTTCTAGCTCCTGATGACTGCATTTGCTATGACGAAACATGTTGGGAGGTTATTTTCGGTTTGACATCACTTCCTGCACCAGAAAATTGAACCCTCTGTGTTCACTCTGGTGAAGTCTTCTCTTGATTGTTGACTTTGACACACATACACCTACCTCCTGGAGAGTGTTCTTGATCTGGCCAACTGTTGTGAAGGGTGTTTTCTTCACCAGGGAAAGAATTCTTCGGTCATCCACCACAGTTGTTTTCCGTGGTCTTCCAGGTCTTTTGGTGTTGCTGATCTCACCGGTGCGTTCTTTCTTTTTAAGGATGTTCCAAACAGTTGATTTGGCCACACCTAATATTTTTGCTATCTCTCTGTTGGGTTTGTTTTGTTTTTTCAGCCTAATGAGGGATTGCTTCACTGATAGTGACAGCTCTTTGGATCTCATATTGAGAGTTGACAGCAACAGATTCCAAATGCAAATAGCACATTTGAAATGAACTCTGGACCTTTTATCTGCTCCTTATAAATGGGATAATGAGGGAATAACACACACCTGGCCATCGAACAGCTGAGCAGCCAATTGTCCCATTACTTTTGGTCCCTTAAAAATTGGGAGGCACATATAGAAACTGTTGTAATTCCTACACCGTTCACCCGATTTGGATGTAAATACCATCAAATTAAAGCTGACAGTCTGCAGTTAAAGCACATCTTGTTTGTTTCATTTCAAATCCATTGTGGTGGTGTATAGAGCCAAAAAGATTAGAATTGTGTCGATGTCCCAATATTTATGGAACTGACTGTATGTGGTTTTGACTATAGAGCATAGGTAGAGCTGTTACCCTTAGGATAGGTGGGGATTGTTTTTGAAACCTCCACTCATCCAATCATAATTTTTTTATAAAAGGTAGATCTGGAAAATTCCATCACTATTAAACTATTACTTATCTCTGGTGAGGGGGGGAGACATTTCTGGCACTATACTAATGATAATGCAAAAATCGTGCAAGTGTTGTATGAGAAGAGATGGTCAAGATATAAAACAATATTGATATTTGGATAGTAACTCGTGAAGAGATGATGTTCACCTTCCCATATAGAACCATATAGAAATTAATTGTGCAAGAAAAGTAACCTAAAAAAAAATTACCCTTTGACTTCCTGTGCCTAGGCACTCCTGGTCCTTGTGCCTCATAGCTGTATATCTACAGTGTGAGATGACCTAAGACATGATGATCTAAGATACTGCTTCCTCTGACTGTTAATCTATTAGATATGGTGTGAGATTTGCTGATGTCACTACTCTGCTGCTACCAGTTTTCCTCGCTGGGAATAAGCTGTACCTGAGGACCTGTTGTGCAAGGAACTCCCTGCTTCTGCTTCATTTATTCAGTGGATCTAAGTTTCCTCTACTTGTCCTACTGCTTTTTGATTATTAATCCACCAGTCATTTGGGGGACATCTCTAACATAAGGAAGCAAAGTCATGCCTCTACCAAGATGACCCCTTCTACACAGAGAGACATTAACAAGGACAAAAAATACTGGATGAGCCCTCTGCACACTGTTATACCCTTTCTAGCAAACTTTGCAATACAAAATAAGGATATTTAGTTCACATGTTTAAGCTGGCCAACGGCGTCAAAGTAATCCCTCTTTAGCCAGTCCTACTCTGCTCTGCCACTGCAAATGCTACTGTGGACTCAATGCCAACATCCGGCAAACAGACACAAAATGGGGAAGAGCTAAAAGGTTTAGGTCTAGCCATTGATCTACAATACAAACTTTGCAATACCCCTTTAACACCTGGCATTGTGTCCACAGTAGCATTATCATTGGCAGAGCAGAGTATGACTGGCTAAAAAGGGATTACTTTGATGCAGTTGGCCAGCTAAAACATCTATCGCATTATGTGTGAACTAAATATCTCAATTTTTTATTGTAAAGTTTGCTAGAAACGGTATAGCAGTGTTCAGAGGGTTCATCCCAGTATTTTTAGTGTTAACATGTGCCCCCCCCCCATGGCACCTGGTAGTTTATATGCATGTGTAGGGCACCAACCCCAGACTTTACCTGCTTTTCTTCTGCTTGGGTCCTCCGCAGGAAAGAATGAGGCACACCGCACCACAAGCCTGTACCCTCCTGAATGGGGAGGTTGAGCGCTGTTAGTTTCTCGGGTCTGCCTGCAGTCAGTATTTAAAAACCTCCAGTGCTGACCTCGCTTATGTGGTAGTCAGAAACAAGCCTTTTGTTCTCCCCAGTAAGCAACTGTCCACACCAACTGAAAAGGTCCAACACTTATTTATTTTTCTCAGCACAATAAGTAGTCTCTTTGAGAGAAGACAGGTTGGGACAAGACACGGGTCAGATAAGGTGGGAGGAGGTCCAGGCACAAACTTGAATTGGGTTTTCTCCTGCTCTGATTAGCACGAACAGACTTGGCGCACGGTCCCTGCCACAGACCATGAGGTTGGTCACTGCCACTGACCGGGTGAAAAAGATGAAAGTCACTGCCACTGATCTTGTGTGCGTAGTGTCACTGCCACTGTGACATACAGAACACACACTTCCTTCCTTTAGTAACTTGGCCCCTTTTTAGGACAAGAACATCCCTCCGGAGAGTTACCAGAGGCCCCATCTGTCACCACGACTCTGCGCTGGGTCTTCAGAAAGGGTCACCTCCCTGGCCTCCTCAATCCTGGATACGGGTCCCCTCGCAAGGCAGATCCCTGGGAGCCTCGGTCCCTGGCGGATCCCAGCCGAAGGCTGCTGGGCTCAGGCCTTTCTCCAAAGTACAGAAGGTGTCTGGGATGGAACAGCAGCTCCGTCTCTGGGCCTAGGGCACCCGGAGACAACCCGACCAGGCCTCCGGGCCTAGGGCACCCGGAGGCGACACACACGCACCCAGGCCTAAGGTGCCTGAGTGCGGAACCGACCCCACTGGAAGATGGCCGCCCCCTTTTATATCCTCTCCCCCGACAGGCACAGCAGGTTCCCCGCCGTACTGCTGCCAAGAGGGGACAAAAAAAGGCACAACATTGTACTGCAGTTCAACCCGGGCCTATGACAACAGCGCCAGCTATGGGCCCCAGGGAACTACACACCAGTACCGTCTCCCAGGGATAGAAATGGTCCATGAAACCTAACAATTAGTGCATCTGAGCCTAGTTACCACTCAGATCATTCCTCTAAATGTAACCACCCGCTACACATGTATAAGCTATTGGGATCTGACCACAGGTATATCTTGTTTCTATTAATAAGGACAAGGCACCCTAAGTCAGTATTGAGGAAAAGATTAGCTTTTTTAGATACTAGAATCAATACTGATGACTAGTTCCCGTCCCACTACTTGATTTTTTTAGGGCACAGAACCCCTGTGAATACCCCCCACAGTAAGATGCTTATATGAGGTGGTGACTAATGCAGGGCTTGATGGTACAGTATATGGAGCTTCATTTTACATCACTCTACCAAAATACGCAAAAAACTTTCATAAACTGTGGCAGTCCCCTTTATCACAACAACATTTCCTAGCTTCCCAAACCCCCTCCTTTATATCATACAGTTTTCTCTAAAACAACAGATGCACTTTAATCTGAAAATGTATGCATAAACCATAAGTTCTGACAGAGTCTGGAAAGAACAAAGCAAGCTGATAATACCCTCAAGATTTGCTATAATAAATTATAAAATGGCAGGTCCTCTTTGAATCCTAATCTTTGTCTATAATATTGACTTGTCCCTAGGACCAGACAAATCCGCATAAAGGTTGAAATATTGATTTTAGTGTTTCTTTTCCATTCCATATACTTCATTAACTTTTATCAACTTTTCATATCTTATTTTCCTTACCTGAATAGATGAAGCAGACCTTAGATCCTGTGAAACAAGGGGAATAAAATGTTGTACTGGTAATGGTAGGACAGGTAATTGCTGTACTTTATTTATCTACTAATAAAGGTTTGATATATCAAGAGTCTTAAGAGCTGATGAAGCAAGGTTTTGGGTTCTTTTTACAGGCATGTTAGCAAATGGAGCAAGGGCTGCTCTGGGAGGGCTTCCATAAACCACAGAATTCCATTCACTGGGGATGGCTCCACTAAAAAAGTCAAGGGTCAGCCATGAAAATTACAAGGGTCATGAGAAGAAAGAGTTCAAAAAGTGGGTTTAAGCACATGAATTTCACCCCATATTCAAAGCGAAAGACCTTGCCCTCTGTTTTGTAGGTTAGCATGGTACACCCTCTAAGCAACAAATAAAACGATCCAAATGGTTCTCCAAGTATTGCTATTGAGGCAGTCGGCAATGCTTGGACACTAGAAGAGTAGTGTGTAGGCAGGTAGTGGTTAACGCTGAAGAAGGTTGGAGTTAATTGTGTTTCCCGGGTCTTTCTTGGCAGGTTTTTCCTGTGTCTGACCCCCCTGTGTGCTATAAAAAGGGGGGAGGGCCCGGACCCCAGGGTTTTTTCTTCTATCAGTTCAGTTCGGGTGGTTCTGTTTGGTCAAACCCACTCACTGCCGTTAGCAGGGTCTGGATTTCCAGTGCTAAGCCAAGGTTTAAGTTCCCACTGCCTAGGAGGACTGCTGGGCCTTGCAGTCCTTCCTGAAGATACAAGATCATCGATGGACTCCACCAGTTATGGACTCTTTCCTATGCTAGTATGCTGGGAAAGCCTCAAGCCTGAGTTAGGAACTAGGGATGTTAGGTAAATGACTGCACTTTATTTCGAACTGTTGTCTGTATATGTCATTATGTTGATTTATTCAAGTAAAGCATTTGAAACGTTGCCTTTGCCTGGTCTGAATTTACTCAAGGGGTGTAATGCAAGTAATAGATACATTGAACCTTGCTTGGCTCCCAATGAGGAGGGAAACATGGAGGACGTGATTACAAACCACAACCCACTTACCTTACAAGTGCACCACAGAGAGTACATTGGAAGTGTAAGACCTTGCATAGCGGGGATGAAGGCCTAATTGTTGAAGAATCAATATGTAAGAAGAAACTATGTGGTCCCGGGGAGTGTAGAAACTTTGCTTTGCTGCTTAAAGGTCTATGTGCAGGAGGCCCTCTGAGAAAGCAGCTTCATAAAGGGAAAGGTAAGCTTAGTGCTATTTGTCAGCAAAAAGCCAAGAGAAGCTGTGTAAAAGTTCCTGTGCCACAGGCTGAACATACGTGTATAGTACCCTAATATCAGGCAGCACATCGGAAGCCATATCCTCTTTCTGGTAACCAGTGGTGGTCATGAGCCTGTCCTAGTGGAAGAGATTGAAGAAAAAACTGATCATTCATTGTAGGCAGAGAGACTATTAAGGCCAGAGTGATAGTCCATGATTGCAGGATTACCTGGTAACCTCTGTTCTTACAACCATTACAAGTAAATGTAATTGAAATGCTGTTGAACACAAGGTGTTGTTTATTGATTTGTGGTATTCTAATCTGTGCATCTACCACAACACGTGTCTATTTTTTTTTACTCATGTTGGCTAACTGAGGTTAGATTGAGTGCTGTTCCTAGCCGAAATGGAAATAAAGCTTTTGTTGAGCTACAAGTACATATCCCTGGCAATCAAAGCAGAGTTACTACACCTACAGTAGTTACAAGTCCAGTGCCAAGTCAGTCCTTATGTGGGTCCTATAGTGTGACCAATTCATTGAACTTTTATGGGCTCTTCCTCTACTCACCAAAGGAGCAGATTAATAGTCCAGTGCATCAGGAAACTGTGGAGAGTTTACAGTGAGGCCGGGTTCACACCTATGCAAATTGGATGCTGCTTAAAACGCATCAATTTTGCATGTCATTAGAAAATACATACATTTTTATGAGGCTAGTTCACATATGTGCGATGCATTCGCACTGCGCAGTGCCGAAAAAACATGTGCGTTTTCTAGGCATTGCAGTGCGGCTCAGGTGCAAATTCAGGCCCATTATCTTCTATGGGCACGCATCTGATTCGCAGATGTCTTCCGTTCTGAACAGAACTTTTTTCCCAGCTCACTACACTTCCCTGCTCCGCTACAGGCTGTTGGTATCTGTAAGTGTTCTTGGTTGGGCCTTCTACATTGTATTCTTCAATACAAGTTTCATTATTTGCATCTGGACTGAGTGTGTGTTATTGCCGCTGCACCACGCTGTACCCACCCACATACTACAGCATACAAATACATGATAATTGTGTGCTTCCAACCATGTGGTAACAGTTTGGTGAAGGTCCCTCCAGCATGACTGTTCCCCCTTGCACAAAGCCAGTTCCATAAAGACACGGTTTGATGAGTTTGATGGGAAGGAACTCAAATGGCCTGCACAGAGCCATGACCTCAACCCTACTAAACACCTTTGAGATGAATTGAAATACCAAGAGCCAGGTCTTCTCTTTCAACATCATTACCTGACCTCAAAAATACACTTCAGGCTGAATGGACACAAATGCCCACAGGGAGACTTCAAAATCTTGTGGAAAGCCTTTCTAGAAGAGAACGGAGGTTGTCATAGTCACAAAGGGGGAGGGGGGAAGCAATTGCACATTAATCCCAATAGAATAGGATGTCCAACAAGCTCATATTGGAATGATAATGTTCCCAAACTTCTGACCATATAGTGATTTTTTTTGATAGTCATTTTTTGGAGCATAAAGTGTTTTTCATTTTGCTTTTGTAACAGTTTTATATTACAGATCCTATGCTGGCAATTTCAGCTGTTCTTTCTCTTTTCACAGCCATTTGCGGAGAAGTGTAAGTACCAGAGGGATGGAATATGGGAGTTATAACAAGATACCCAAGAAAGGATATCTGACTGATTGGAAGAACTGGCATAGCATCACACTGCTCTCTGTTCTCAGCACGATATTAGGGAAAATCATGATACAGCATACACTCCATCTGTGGCAGTAGATGAAAAGCTGGGGAAGCGCAAACTGAGTTCTGTAGGAGGTGATGTATTGATTAAATCTTTACTCTATGTAATATCATAATACAATGCACGGAGTGGCAAAAGCAACTCTACATGAACTTTGTCAACTTTCAGAAAGCATTTGACAGCATTCACAGGGATGGACTTTTTCTGCACTCTAATGCGGAATTTTCGATGGAAAAAGTCAGACGGAATTTTTTCATCGGATATTCCAAACGTGTGTATGCCCCATTGGACTTTTTCCTTCGGAAATTCCGACAGAGTTAGAAAGAGAACATGTTCTCTTTTTTTCAGACGGAAATCATTTCTATCGGAATTTCCATTCGTCTGGATGCAATTTTAATGGACTAAAAACCACGCATGCTCAGAATCAAGTCGACGCATGCTCGGAAGCCTTGAACTTAATTTTTCTCGGCTCGTCGTAGTGTTGTACGTCAACGCGTTCTTAACGGTTGGAATTTGATGTGACAGTGTGTATGCAAGACAGCTTGAACGGAATTCCGTTGGAAAAACCCATTGGTGTTAATTCCGACGGGAAATCCAACCGTGTGTACAAGGCATTAGGGGTTGATTTACTAAAACTGGAGAGTGCAAAATCTGGTGCAGCTCTGCATAGAAACCAATCATCTTCCAGGATTTTTTTCCTCAATTGAACGAGCTGAAGTTAGAAGCTGATTGGCTACCATGCACAGTTGCCTCAGATTTTGCACTCTACAGTTTTAGTAAATTAACCCCTAACAGTTTATAGAATCTCACAGCTCTTCATACAAATTAAATAAAGATTCTATAGCAGTGGTTCTCAACTCCAGTCCTCAGGGCCCACCAACAGGCCAGGTTTGCAAGATAACTGAAATGCATCACAGGTGATATAATTTGCTGCTCAGAGATTGCAGTATTCTAGTCTGCATCTCACCAAGGTAATACTTAAAATCTGGCCTGTTAGTGGGTCCTGAGGACAGGAGTTGAGAACCACTGTTCTATAGTAACCCAATTTGCAGTATGGATTGTTTTCTGACCGGCTACTAATTCATCCAAAGGTGACTCCTATAGATCTTTACGGGACGTTGACTTAGTAGTTACATAGTAACATAGTAGGTGAGGTTGAAAAAAGACACAAGTCCATCAAGTCCAACCTGTGTGTGTGATTATATGTCAGTGTTACCTTGTATATCCCTGTATGTTGTGATCATTCGGGTGCTTATCTAAAAGGTTCTTGAAACTATTGATACCCCCCGCTGAAACAACCACCTGTGAAGGGGAGTTCCACATCCTTGCTGCTCTTACAGTAAAGAACCCTCTACGCAGTTTAAGGTTAAACCTCTTTTCTTCTAATTTTAATGAGTGGCCACTTGTCTTATTAAACTCCCTTCTGCTGAAAAGCTTTATCCCTATTGTGGGGTCACCAGTACGGTATTTGTACATTGAAATCATATTCTCTTTCAAGCGTCTCTTCTCCAGAGAGAATAAGTTCAGAGCTTGCAACTTTTCTTCATAACCTAAATCCTACAGTACCTTTATTAACCACTTCCCTACCCGCCTATAGTCAAATGACGTCCACAGATGGGATCTCCCATCCTGGGTGGACGTCATATGACGTCCTCGGCTTTGTAGGGGGATATCTGAATGATGCCTGCAGCTAGAGGCATCATTCAGATATCCTTTTGAAGTGCCAGCGATTCTGCGCACCATAAGAACGATCATAGCGGCGGTTATGCCGCTTGATCGTTCTTATAGGCAGCGGGAGGGGACATCCCCCCCCTCCCGCCGCCATCCGGTGCTTCTCCGGGCTCTCCCGTGCGATCGGGGACCCGGAGCGAATCTTCCCCTGGCGTCGTTGGTGGGTCACGTGATGAGCATAGAGATGACTGGTGACCAGATGGTCACCAGTCATCTTTATGATCGTCGGAGGCCCGGGCGCGATGTGATGGCGTCACGCCCGGGCCTCAAATGTAAACAAAGCCGCCATTGCGGCTGTAAGTATGAGATCAGTGAAAACATTTTCACTGATCTCATGCTTTCCAGCCTGGAGGAGAGATGTGGGGTCTTATTGACCCCGCATCTCTCAATAAAGAGAACCTGTCACACACATTCCTATTACAAGGGATGTTTACATTCCTTGTAGTAGGAATAAAAGTGATAAAAAAAAAAAAAAAAAGGAAAATCATTGTAAAAAAAGAAATAAATTAGTAAAAAAAAGAAATAAATAATAATAAAAAAAAATTAAAACGCCCCTGTCCCCGGTAGCTCGCGATCAGAAGCGAATGCACACGTAAGTCGCCCACATATGTAAACGCCGTTCAAACCACGCATGTGAGGTATCGCCGCGTGCGTTAGAGCGCGTGCAACAATTCTAGCACTAGACCTCCTCTGTAATTCTAACTTGGTAACCTGTAAAAAAAATTAAAGCGTCGCCTATGGAGATTTTTAAGTACCGAAGTTTGGCGCCATTCCATGAGTTTGCGCAATTTTAAAGCATGACATGTTAGGTATCTATTTACTCGGCGTAACATTATCTTTCATATTTTCCCAAAAAATTGGGCTAACTTTACTGTTTTGTTATTTTTTAATTCATGAAACCATTTTTTTTTTTTTTAAAAAGGCGTTTGAAAAATGATTGCGCAAATATCGTGCAAGAAAAAATGTTGCAATGACCGTCATTTTATTCCCTAGGGTGTCTGCTAAAAAAAAAATATATAATGTTTGGGGGTTCTGAGTAATTTTCTAGCAAAAGAATGATGATTTGTACATGTAGGAGAGAAGTGCCAGAATAGGCCCGGTATTGAATAGGTACAAAAAGCCCTGTATTGAAGTGGTTAATTTTGTTGCCCTTCTTTGTACTCGCTCCATTTCCAGCACATACTTCCTGAGGACTGGTGCCCAGAACTGGACGGCATACTCCGGACCAGAGTCTTGTAGAGTGGGGGAATTATTGTTTTATCTCTGGATTTAATCCCCTTTTTAATGCATGCCAATATTCTGTTTGCTTTGTTAGCAGCAGCTTGGCATTGCATGCCATTGCTGAGCCTCTCATCTACTAGGACCCCCAGGTCCTTTTCCATCCTAGATTCCCCCAGAGGTTCTCCCCCTAGTGAGTAGATTGAATTAATATTTTTGCCACCCAAATGCATTATTTTACTATTTAGTTCAAATAGCTTTACTCTTTGGGCTCATTCACATAGGCAGGTGGGGTGGGGGATTTATTACAGCAGATGTTTGAGTTGAGTTAAATGGCTTGTTGCATTCGGAAATCAGTACCACCGTCAAACGCAATCCATTCAAGTGAAAGGGGCCACACCGCAATCATCCTGCAGCCATGCTTAATGCATGCAGTTGCTGTGCAGTGGGTCAGCATTTTGAGAGTTAAAACAGACAGTGGGGAAGAGACATCACCTTCTTACCCCCTGTTCAACACCCCCCGAAAAGCACTCCCCTTTGCAGAGGGGTGACAGTATAGACACATGTGTGAACCTGCCCTTTATGTATATCTGTGATATCAAACTACAGTTGAACCTCGGATTACGAGCATAATCCGTTCCAGTAGAATGCTCGTAATCCAAAGTACTCGCATATCAAAGCGAGTTTTCCCATTGAAGTCAATGGAAACGAAAATAATTTGTTCCGCATTGACTTCAATGGGATGCAATACTGCATAGGGCCAGAGGTGGGGGGCTGCGATCATCGCTGATCGGCTCTGCTCGGCTCCAGCGCCCCCGTCAGGCCAAAATGCGGTACTGCAGGCCCTATTAGGTTGAATTCTGCTTGTCTTGCGAGACAACACTCGCAAACCGAGTCAGATTTTTTTTTTTAAAGTTGCTCGTAAATCAAAACGCTTGTTAACCGCGTTACTCTCCAACCGAGGTTCCACTGTAATATCAAACTAATACTACAGAAATACCTTCTAGTATTTTTTATTAAAACTGTGGGCATACATAAAATAAATAAAAATACTCCCAGCTAATGCACAATATAATGCTTGTTTTACAAGGGATAATGTACAACCAGGGCCGTTTGAAGGAATTTGGGGGCCCCAAGCAAAATGGACTTGGAGCCCCCCCCCCCGCAAAGCCTACAGGAACCACAGCATAGCGATACAGAGTTTATCCTGGCAGGAGAGGACACACAAACACATCCTAGCAGGGCAGGGAGGGTTCATGCTGGGACTGGAAATCATGTGACCTCCCCCCCAAAAGTGAGGAACTACAGGTCCTAGCATGAACCCCTCAGAGCTGACTACTGCTCCAGTCCTGCCCAGTGCCCACATAAGGGTGGTCACTGGGCAGGACTGGAGCAGGAGTCAGCTCTGAGGGGTTCATGCTGGGACCTGTAGTTCTTTATTTTTGGGGGGTCACATGATTTTAAGTCCCAGCATGAACCCTCCCTGCTCTGCTAGGATGTGTTTGTGTGTCCTGAGGGGTTCATGCTGGGACCTGTAGTTCTTCACTTTGGGGGGGTCAAATGATTTCAAGTCCCACAATGAACCCTCCCTGCCCTGCTAGGATGTGTTTGTGTGTCCTATCCTGGCAGGGCAGGGAGGGTTCATGCTGGGACTGGAAATCATGTGACCCCCTCCAAAAGTGAAGAACTACAGGTCCCAGCATGAACCCCTCAGAGCTGACTACTGCTCCAGTCCTGCCCAGTGCAGTGCCCACCCCTTATGATGTGTTGGTCAGTGCTGTGCTGACAATGGTGAGTGAGCAATGCTTACTTGCCTGCTTTCTACAGCTGGCTGAAATCTGTCTCACTCTGTCACGTCTTTCTGTGTTCTTCAGACTTCAGCACAGCAGTATGCCTGAGTGGCTGGACAGTGTGCCTCGAGGACAGAGCAGGAGAAGGAGGAGGAGGAGGGTGGACTCGGAGGCGGAGCTAGCTAGAAGAGCTTTCCTCCGCTGCCTGTGATAGGCACAACTCTGCCTCTCTCCTGCTCTGCCTAGTGACGTCACTGGTTGCTACAAGCCAAGCGGGCTTCACGTAGCAACCAGCAGAGACAGTGCCAGCTAGGCTAGGGGGGTCCACAGCCACTGTCAGATCGATTGTGCATTTGATTTAGATCGACCCAGGGCGGCATTGGAAATCCAGGACAGTGACAGGCAGCAGGCAGGCATCCTAGGCTGGGGCCCCAGGCCAGCTGGGGCCCCAGGCAATTGCTTGTTTTGCCTGTCCTGTTCCGACGGCCCTGTGTACAACCTAATGTAATCTAGTGTCACGTGGCTACCGATCAACTGTTCTTCTGCCTTCAAGAGTAGGAATGTAGACGGGCACTACCATAACATCACATACAATGTTAGAAAAGCAGTAGTCACTGTTCCTACATTGTACATGATGACATCAGTGAAGGTGACATGACCAGTCAGAGATTGGCAAAAAGAAAGGCTTTAAAGGACTGGTCATCATAACTGTACAGGTGGAGACAGTGGTGTATTTTGGTTTTGTGATGCCTTGGGCAAAACTAAAATTGGGCGCCCCCCCCCATCTAAATTTGTCCCATCCCAGCCGCTTTAAAACTGCATGCACCAGTGCAACGGCGACAAACAATGGAAATTATACTATCCATAGGCAACGCTTTAAAAATTGTGCAAAATGTTAAATTTAGCACTGCTCCTATACATCAATTATTACATAAACTATGAATAAAGTGCTTGTAAAAACATAAAGTTCATAATGGTGCAATCATAGGAGATAGTCCATCCATGCCAATAAGTATTCAAACATGCTCAATCCCTGCTGTTAGGATTCCATTGCCACTCTGTGCTCCCCTTCTGGGTCCCCACACTCCAAATGCAAGCTCTTTGTCCTACATCAACGGTTTGGATATCTCCTTCCTGCTCCTCCGATAATCAGGTTTCCATTGCAATAGTATAGATGTATGGTATACCAAATGAAGAGAGTGATGTATAGCGTAATATTCCTTGGTTTATTTATAAAAAAACAAATGCACTTACATCCAAGAAAAGATATATGTGTAACCACTTGAAAATGGGAAAAACACGTATACTGGGAGTGAAAGGCGCTGCGCACCCCGAAGAATACAAAAAAATTGGAAGTTCCCCCAAGGGTTTTTTTACCATTGAGATTCCAAAAATAGTTTGCAATGATATATGTTAAAAGAATTTATTGTATATATACATTGAGTACAGTCCTAACAATTATATGCTCCAGTGAAAGAAATGTATAAAATGACCACACAGAATTACAAACACAACATTGCTATACAGTTTTACATTTTGCATGCATCTGTATAAGTTGCTGACGCGTTTCGATTCCAAAGGATCTTCTTCAGAGGATAGGTGGTTTGCTGTAGGAAATATATGTGTTAAATTTCAATTCTTTACATGGGTGTATGCCCAATAGTAAGAAATAGAGGGTATATAGTTACCAGTCAACAGTGTGTTAAAAACATTGTTTCTAACCGGAGTTCCATCAACAGTATTTCAAAGGGATTCAGCAGCCTCCCAGCCATTCGACACCCAGGAGCAAGGCGCCACCAAGGCGCTATAAACAAAAAGCGACAATTTTGAAAAAAAAAATGCAATATTTTTTACTTTGTGCTATAATAAACATCCCCCGAAAATATATAAAAAATATATTTTTTCCTCAGTTTAGGCCGATACGTATTCTTCTACATATTTTTGGTAAAAAAAATCGCAATAAGCATTTATTGATTGGTTTGCGCAAAAGTTGAAGCGTCAACAAAATAGGAAATAGTGTTATGGCATTTTTATAATTTTTTTTTTTACTAGTAATGGCGGCGATCAGCGATTTTTATCGAGACTGCGACATTATGGCGGACACATCGGACACTTTTCACACTATTTTGGGACCATTGTCATTTTTACAGCGATCAGTGATATAAAAATGCACTGATTACTGTGAAAATGACACTGGAAGTTTAGGGGTTAAGCTGTAGGGGGCGCTAAAGTGGTTAAGTGTGACCTAATGTGTGATTCTTACTGTAGGGGGGCGTGGCTTGGCGTGTGACGTCACTGATCGTCGTTCCCTATGACAGGGAACAGACGATCAGTGACAGGCTCACTAGGAAGCACGGGGAGAGGTTTGTTTACACTTACCTCTCCCTGTTCTTCAGCTCTGTGACCCGATCGCGGGACACTGGCGATGATCGGGTCCCGCGGGCGCGGTCACGGAGTACCCAACCGGGTCGCGACCCACGGCTGCGAGTGACCCACAGCTCTGCATATTAAAGGGGACATACCTGTACGCCAATATGCCCAGCTGTGCCATTCTGCCGACGTACATCGGTGTGCGGCGGTCGGCAAGCGGGTAAAAATCGCCGCCTTGGCGTGCTATAAGCTGTCACTAGATCTTATGTAACTAGTCCCCTCGTGACGTGTTTTGCCCCTCCCACTGGGGGTCTTCAGAAGCAATAAAAGCCTTTACAGGTTACCACTTTAGATTTACAGAGAAGGTCTAGTGCTAGAATTACTGCCCATGATCTGACATTCGCGGTGGTACCTCACGTGTGAGACAATTGCTGTTTGCGAGAGAGCGGAGAGGGGCACTTTTTTTTTTTTTACACTGTTTTCATCGCTTTTATTGCTTTGTAGCAAGAAATCTAATGATCCTTGTGACAAAAATAGGCACGTGACAGATACTGTTTATGGAGAAATCTGGGGTCTAGAAGACCCCAAATCCCTCCTGCACTGAAAAGCATCCAAAACAACAAGATCAGTGTTTTTGAACGCTTTTAGATTTAGAACTGGCACTGATGGTTTCTGAGTAAACCTGAAGTGATCTCATGGCATTGCTTCCGGTTTACTGTTACAAACAGCCGATCAAAGTCGATCCCGGCTTTGCTTGGCTGTCCGGCCACCCGACGGATGCGCTGGCTGGTCGCCTGTGTCTCCCGGTGGACCGGGAGAGACGCAGAAGGCTGCGGGAGGAGGGGGGCAAGAAATGAAAACCTTGAAATACCACCTTGAAACAAAAGCCCACTGTTTTTAAAGGGTAGCCTTGCAGCAAAAATAAAGAAAAAAATAAACAATAAAATAGAACAAAATAATAGTTCTATCAACAGAAAAAAAAAATTATATACCCCCAAAACAGATAAAAACCTAAAAATATCAGCTCTAAGATAAAAAAATTTTTTAAAGGGAAGACATGCAAAAAAAAAAAAAAGTTTGTGTCTGCTGAGCTTAAATCAACCACAGAATAAAACAGACATAAAAGCCCTGAATATCAAGAACAAAAAGCAGCAACCACCAATCAAAATTCAACTAGTTTCCTAACTGACTCTATTCTATGCAGTTTGGCAGCTTTCCTTCTGTTTCACCTACAACAGCTTCCAATTCATTGATACTTTGGCTGCTCTTTGCCAACCTTTTATAGTAAGGGGGCTGAATTAAACAAACGCCTCTTTATTGGCCCTTCTAAGCATGCTGACCCCACGTCAAAGGCCAATATGG
This sequence comes from Rana muscosa, assembly GCA_029206835.1. Lineage (NCBI taxonomy): Eukaryota > Metazoa > Chordata > Amphibia > Anura > Ranidae > Rana > Rana muscosa. Next base: position 178,247,519 of record JARGYO010005626.1, on the reverse strand, counting down.
TTAAAAGAAAATCTTCTGGACAAATATGCACATAGACTACCTGGGATTGCAAATATTAAACCCACAGGGTTTACCTTCAACCCATCCCTACTGACCATCACACCTACTGTATATGAGCTTGTCGGACATGCTATGCAAAGTCCATGGCCATTAATATTGAGTTGCCTCCCTTGCAGATATAACAGTCTCCACCCTGAGACCCCTGTGAAGGCTCTCAAGGTTTTTTCAATGGAAATTTGTGCCCTTTCATCTTAAGCCCTGTACACACGATCGGATATCCTATGGATTCTAATCCGATGGATTTTTTCATCGGAAATCCGATGAAGCTGACTTCCATCAGTCTTGCCTACACACCATCAGTCAAAAAACCGACCGTTCCAAATTTAAATTTAAAACATGTTCTATTTTTTAAAACCGATGGAAAAAAGACCGATGGGTCCCATACACGATTGGTTTGTCTGATGAAAACAATCCATCGGACGGTTTTCATCGGTTAAACCGATCGTGTGTACAGGGCTTCAAAGTCCATTTGTGAGGTTAAGTATTTATATTTGATGAAAAGGCTTGGTTCATCATTGTTTTTGCAATTCATTCCAAAGATGTTCAGTAGGGATGAGCTTTATGGCGCGTACACACGACCGTTTTTAATGTCATTGAAAAAAACTGCATTTTTCTCATCGTGATTCTTCTCAAGCCTGCCTTGCCTACACACTATCGTGGAAAAAAATGCTTGAGTAAAGCACAGTGACGTACAACACGTACAACGGCACTATAAAGGGGAAGTTCCATTCGGATGGCGCCACCCTTTATGTCAATAAAGTTTGTTGAGAGACGATTCGCCCTTTTCAGGCTCGTGCTTTTCAGTCCTTTACAGCGTGACGAATGTGCTATCTCCATTACGAATGCTAGTTTTACCAGAACGAGCGCTCCCGTCTCATACTTGATTCTGAGCATGCGCATTTTTTTCACGTCGTTAAAGCCTACACACGGCCGTTTTTCATGACGAGAAAAACGACGAGGTGAAAAACAACGAGAAAAATTAGAGCATGCTCCAATTTTTTCATGGCCATGTTTCACGTCGTGAAAAATGCTCTGAAGCCCACACACGGTCATTTTTAATGACCATTTTTAAAAAAATTGCATTTTTCTCATCTTAAAAAACGGTTGTGTGTACGCGGCATTATGTTCGAGTCGAACATGAGTTCGAGTCGAACATTAGCTGTTCGCCCCGTTCGGCGAACAGCGAACAATTTGGGGTGTTCGTGGCAAATTCGAAAAGCCGCGGAACACCCTTTAAAAGTCTATGGGAGAAATCAAAAGTGTTAATCTTAAAGGTTAATATGCAAGTTATTGTCATAAAAAGTGTTTGGGGACCCGGGTCCTGCCCCAGGGGACATGTATAATGCAAAAAAAGTTTTATAAACGGCCGTTTTTTTGGGAGCAGTGATTTTAATAATGCTTAAAGTGAAACAATAAAAGTGAAATATTCCTTTAAATTTTGTACCTGGGGGGTGTCTAAAGTATGCATGTAAAGTAGCGCATGTTTCCCGTGTTTAGAACTGTCTCTGCACAGCGGTGTAATTTCTGAAGGAAAAAAAGTCATTTAAAACTACTCCGGCTATTCATGAATTGTCGGTCCCGGCAATATAGAGAAAAGTCATAAAAAAAAAATGACAGGGGTCCCCCCCCAGTTCATTACCAGGCCCTTTGGGTCTGGTATGAATAATTTTCAATGACTTCTATCTGTATTGCCGGGACCCGACAATTCATTAATAGCGCGAGTAGTTTTAAATGACTTTTGTTTCCCTTCAAAAATGACATTTTGTGCAGGGAACCAAAATTAAAAAAAAAATGCGTGGGGGTCCCCCCAAATTCCATATCAGGCCCTTCAGGTCTGGTATGGATATTAAGGGGAACCCCGCATAATTAAAAAAAAATGGCGTGGGGTTCCCCCCAAAATCCATACCAGACCCTTATCTGAGAACGCAACCTGGCAGGCCGCAGGAAAATAGGGGGGACGAGAGAGCGACCCCACCCCGTTCTGACGTAATGGGGGTTTCCGCCGGCTTCCTCGTCACGGAAACTCTGTGACGCGCCAGAGGGGGCGGGAAGCCGCCGGAAACCCCCGTTACGTCAGAACGAGGATCTGGTAAGGGTCTGGTAAGGATTTTTGGGGGAATCCCACAACAATTTTTTTTACATTTTGGCGCAGAGTTCTCCTTAAAATCCATACCAGACCTGAAGGGGGGAACCCCATGCCATTTTTTTTTAAATACGCGGGGTTCCCCTTAATATCCATACCAGACCTGAAGGGCCTGATATGGAATTTGGGGGGATCCCCCACACATTTCATTTTTTTTTTTTTTTTTGGTTCCCCTGCACAAAATGTCATTTTTGAAGGGAAAAAAAGTCATTTAAAACTACTTGCGCTATTAATGAATTGTCGGGTCCCGGAAATACAGATAAAAGTAATTGAAAAAAATGGCAGGGCCTGGTAATGGACTGGAAGGAGGACCCCTGTAATTTTTTTCAATGGCTTTTCTCTGTATTCCCGGGACCGACAATTCATGAATAGCCGGAGTAGTTTTAATGTACTTTTTTTCCTTCAGAAATTACACTTTGTGCAGAGACAGTTGTAAACATGGAAAACATGCGCTACTTTACATGCATACTTAAGACACCACCCAGGTACGAAATTTAAAGGAATATTTCACTTTTATTGTTTCACTTTAAGCATTATTAAAATCACTGCTCCCAAAAAAAGTCAGTTTTTAAAACTTTATTTTGCATTGATACATGTCCCCTGGGGCAGGACCCGGGTCCCCAAACACTTTTTATGACAATAACTTGCATATTAACCTTTAAAATTAGCACTTTTGATTTTTAATGTTCGTGTCCCATAGACTTTAACGGTGTTTGCGTGTTCGAACTAATTTTTTGCCTGTTCGCATGTTCTTGTGCGAACCGAACCGGGGGTGTTTGGCTCATCCCTAATGTTCAATAGGGTTGAGGTCAGGGGTCTGTGAAGGCCACTCAAGTTCCTTCACACCAAACTCATAAAACCATGTCTTTATGGCATTAACCTTGTACACAGGGGGACAGTCATGCTGGAACCGAAAAGGGTCTTCACCAAACTGTTGTCACACGGTTAGAAGTGCACAATTGTCTAAAATGTCAGCCAGTGCACTAGGGATGTGTACGATGGAAAAAATAAATCGTTTTGTTTCGGATTAGTTCTTTAAGTTAATAATTTTGTTTTATCAGATTCGTAATGTTAAAATGATTCATGTTCAGAATCTGTTTCGTATATTCGGATTCATTTTGTATATGCGCTAGTTTCAAATCGATTCAAAATTGTAATTTTTTTGAAATTTGAATTTCCGAAGATGGCTATATTCATTCTATTTTATTTCAAACTAATTGATAATATTCTAATCTATTCTATTTTATTCTATTCTATGTAATTTAATTCTGTTTTATTCTATTTTATTCTATTTTAGCAGCCTAAGTAGGAATCATCACCTTATTTCACTTTTATACCTTACTGTATTTATTGCAATGTGTTTCGATTTAGAATTGGAATTCATTTTCAAATTAAAATTACAATTTGAATTCGGATAATTTGTTGCAATTTAATTTGGGTTCTTTGAAATTCATTACTCCTGTGATTCTGAAATTCGGAATACAGTACATCCAAATCTCCAAATAACGAAAATGTTGACAAATTTTGTTTTAAAACGAATTGCTCATGTCTACAGTGCACCCCTTCTTCAAAACACTCCTTTTCTCGGTCTGGTCACATAGGACTCCTTTTCTTTCTTCAAATCAAGCATTCTTTCTTGATTTCATTTTTGTAGAACCAAGCTTTGACCTCAGTAATGATCAACTTGACATCTGCTATCGATCTTTGAAGTCCAGGCGAATATTTTCTGGTGTTGTTTTAGAGTTAAGCCTCGTGCAGACAAAGCTTCGGACTTTTGTCCAAAGGGCGTTGGCCAAAACTTGTCTTGCATACAAATGGCACAAAATTGTCGGCCAACAAACACAAACGTAGTTACGTACTACGTGGTTTTTAAGCTCTTTAGCGCCACCTTTTGGGCACCTTCTGCCAATGTTGTGTGATGGTGAGCATTGCTCCCGAGCATGCGTGTTTGTACTTTGGACTTTTGTCCGACTGACTTGTGTACACACGATCGGAAAATCCGACAGCAGACTGTTGTCCACGGAAAATTTTAAAGCATGCCATCCAACATTTGTCAGCGGAAAATCTGACAACACTTGTCCGATGGAGCGTACAAACGGTCAGATTTTCCACCAACAGGCTGTCAACATACAATTCCGTTGGAACATCCGATTGTGTGTAAAGCCTTATACACACCATCGGATTTCCATCGGACAAATCCGTGGATTTTTGTCCGAAGGGCGTTGGCCGTGAACTTTTTCTGCATACAGACGGCAGAATATTTTCAGCCAACATTCACCAAATCACGTGGTTTTTCAGCTCTTTACCGCCACCCTTTGGGCAACTTCTGCTATTGTTGTCTGATGTTTAGCATTGGTTCTGAGCATGCGTGTTTGTACGTTGGATTTTAGTCCGACGGATTTGTGTACACACGATCGGATGATCCGACGTAACACATTTGTTGTCGGACAATTTGAGAGCATGACCATCCAACATTTGTTGTCGGAAATTCCTACAACAATTGTCTGATGGAGCGTACAGATGGTCGGATTATCCGAAAAAACACGTCCATCGGACAATTGCTGTCGGAATATCTGATCGTGCGAACGGGCCTTAAGAGGCTTTAGAAACCTGTCTGGCATTTGTTGGTGTAGTGCAGATGATCATGAAGAATCCTTGGGATGTTTCAGTCCCACTTAAGGCCCATACACACGATCTGACTTTTTGACAACAACGGTCCGACGGATGTATTTTATCGGACAATCCGACCGTCTGTATGCTCCATTGGACAATTGTTTTCAGTTTTTCAACGGACAAATGTTCACTGTGAATGCTCTCAAACTTTTCGACAACAAATGTCCAATGGAGGATAATCCGATTGTGTGTACACAAGTCCATCGGACTAAAATCCAAAGTACAAACACGCATGCTCAGAACCAATGCTAAACATCAGACAACAATAGCAGAAGTTGCCCAAAAGGTGGCCGTAAAGAGCTGAAAAAAACATGTGATTTGGTGAATGTTGGCTTAAAATGTTCTGCCGTGTGTATGCAGAACAAGATAATGGCCAAGAGTTAATCGGACAAAAATCCACGGAAAAGTTAGATGGAAGTCCGATCGTGTGTATGAGGCTTTAGATAGTTACCAATAAAAACATCTGTAATTCTATATATTTAGTAGAAAATAAAACCTGATGATTTTCATAATTTACAACTGAAAATGTTGACTTTGGGAGTCTATTATAACCATAGGTGTGCGCAGCCTTTGGCATTAGGGTGTGCACCCCAAAGCTCAAACACACTTTACCGATCACTCACGATGTTCATTCAGAAAGGGAAGGGGCTGGCAAATGGAATTTTTACTGGCTCCTTCCCCCACTCATCCTAAAACATCCACAGCAACAACCGGTGGGAGAGTAGGGAAGACGGCAGTGCTGTGGGGGGAAGGAGGGGAGCCAGATCAGTAGGGGGAATCTGTTCTGCAGAGGGTGATTAGGGTGTGCCTGGGCACACCTGGCACACCCTGTGCGCACGCCTATGATTATAACCCTCTAGAAGGTGTACAAGTTGATTATGTTCTTTGAAATAGGGTCTTCATTATAAGGTTTGGGCGGTATGGTAAGCTTTAAGCCCCATACACACGGTAGGACTTTTTGACAATAAACTTCAAAATGAGCAAGTTTTCAAAAAAATCTGACCTTGTGTACGCTCCATCGGACAAACTTTTTTGGTTTTCATCGGACAAAAGTTCGCTCTGCACTGCTCAACACTGACCAAACTTCTACTAACTCGAGATTAGCAGAAGGAGCCCAAAGGGTGACGCCGGAGAATTGAACTTCCTCTTTTGAAGTGTCGTCAGTACGTTGAAATGTCACTACGTTCATGTTTGTTGCCGAAAAATTCAGAGCGTGTGTATGCTATGGGGGTTCACCGCCAACTCCCTTCAGACAAAAATCCACGGAAAAGTTTGTTTGAAGTCTGACCGTGTGTACGAGGCTTAAGTCATATATTACCGTATTTATCGGCGTATAACACGCACCGGCGTATAACACGCACTCCAAGTTTAGGAGGGAATTTTAAGGAAAAAAACTTTTAGGAGGGAAATTCAAGGAAAAAAAACTTACATTTAAATGCAGCATGCAGCCTTGCCCAGTGTCCATCTGCAGCCTTGCCCAGTGTCCATCTGTCCATCTGCAGCCGTGCCCAGTGTCCATCTGTCCATCTGCAGCCTTGCCCAGTGTCCATCTGTCCATCTGCAGCCGTGCCCAGTGTCCATCTGTAGCCTTGCCCAGTGTCCATCTGTCCATCTGCAGCCGTGCCCAGTGTCCATCTGTCCATCTGCAGCCTTGCCCAGTGTCCATCTGTCCATCTGCAGCCGTGCCCAGTGTCCATCTGTAGCCTTGCCCAGTGTCCATCTGTCCATCTGCAGCCGTGCCCAGTGTCCATCTGTCCATCTGCAGCCTTGCCCAGTGTCCATCTGTCCATCTGCAGCCGTGCCCAGTGTCCATCTGCAGCCGTGCCCAGTGTCCATCTGTAGCCTTGCCCAGTGTCCATCTGTCCATCTGCAGCCGTGCCCAGTGTCCATCTGTCCATCTGCAGCCGTGCCCAGTGTTCATCTGTCCATCTGCAGCCGTGCCCAGTGCCTTTGCGATCGTGTCAGTCCCGGCGGTTTTTAAAATTTGGCGCCGATTTCTGTGGAGAGGAGCGAGCGGGGCCGAGTGTACTTCGGCTGGACTCGGCTCCTCTCGCAGTTCCGCCCATCTCCACTGACTGCGCCGCTGACGGAGAAAGCCGAGTGTACTTCGCCTAGACTCGTGTCTGCTCACAGTCACAGGCAGGACTGCGAGAGGAGCCGAGACTAGGCGAAGTACACTCGGCTTTCTCCGTCAGCGGCGCAGTCAGAGATGGGCGGGACTGCGAGAGGAGCCGAGTAAAGCCGATTGTACTTCGGCTTCGGCTCCGCTCGCTCCTCTCGCTCGTTTTCAGCAGGGGAATTCGACGGAGTATCGGCGTATAACACGCACCCACGATTTTCCCCTGATTTTAAGGGGAAAAAAGTGCGTGTTATACGCCGATAAATACGGTATATTCCAAAAAAACATACTTTTAATGCTTCCAGCCTTCTCTACTATCCATGAACTTAGAGCTTTGAAAAAAATACATAATTAGGATCTGCTGTCGCTGACAAAGCTTACCATTCCTTGCACCGATTTGGAATGTAGGACATTGCATAAATTGTAGACAAAGCTTAATGATGTTGAATAATAAATACGAAGATGTGCAGAAACAAAAATAATTAATTTTTTTGCTGTCCTTCTCTTCTGCCACATTTCAGCTTGCAGTGAAACTAAAACAAAGTAGAGCAGTTGAACACGTTCCCACCCACCTATTGTGCACACTATCACTAGCCTTCCAAAGGACACATTACCACCTGACCTATGATGATTCAAAGCAAATCAGTGAAGCTCCTATCGTATCTAAACCGAAAGCACAAAATGTATTACAGTGGAACCTTGGATTATGAGCGTAATCCGTTTTAGGAGAATGCTTGTAATCCGAAGCACTCGCATATCAAAACGAAAATAATTCATTCCATATTGACATATATGGCATGCAATACCGCATATGGCCAGAGGTGGGGGGAACCCCAGAAAGGCTCGGAAAAAACTCGGGAACCGGGGAACCCGATGCGCGTGGCCGGCGGGCACAATCGCCGCCAGCCATGCGCGATGGCGTGCACGAGCAGGGGCACAGGGGTTTGTGTGTGTAAACATACAAATCCCCAAGCTGTCTGAGGAGAGAAGGACAGATTGTGTCTTTCTACAAAGTAGAAAACACGATCTGTCATCTCCTATAGTGATTGTCCTTCCCCCCACAGTTAGAACACACACTAGGGAACATAGTTAACCCCTTGATCGTTCCATAGTGTTAACCCCTTCCATGCCAGTGACATTTACATAGTAATCAGTGCATATTTATGTCAATGGTCCCAAACATTTGTCAAAAGTGTCCAACCTGTCCGCTGCAATGTCGCAATACCGCAAAAAATTGCAGATCACCGCCATTACTAGTAAAAGAAAATACGTCATATAAATGCTGTTAGGACCACCTTTGATTCTTAAGCCTCGTACACGCGGCCGGTTTTCTTATGCAAGAAAGCTGCTGGGAGAGCTTTTAGCCGAGAAAACCGGGTGTGTGTATGCTTTCTCATCGGGAAAACTGCCGGGAATCTCGATGAGAAAAATAGAGAACCTGCTCTCTATTTCTCTCGTCTGGATTCTCGGCAGAGTTTTCCTGCCGAGAAAACTGTGAGTGTGTATGCTTACCTGTCGCAGGTAAGCCCGCGCATGCTCAATGAGTCTTCGACGCATGCGCGGTAGCATACAAGGCTAGTGTAGGGTGTAGCAAGATGGCGGCGACGGCATCGAATGTGATGAGAGCAGGCTCGTCGTAGTCGATGACGTCACTGCGTTCTTGCCATTCAAAAGAACGGCAGTTCTTTTGAATTGCCGTGTGTACACAGGGCTTGGCAAGGCAAGCTTGCCAGGAATCCCGTCAGAAAAACCGACGGTTTTCTAATAGACGGGATTCTCGCCCGTGTGTACGAGCCCTGAGGGTTTGTTTGTGTGTGTGCTTCCAAAGATACTGCAGCTAAGAAAGTATTTGTATATTCACCGTGTTACCCATGCCCTCACGTCCACGCAGGAGCAATGACCACACCGAGACAGATGTTAGTGCATAGTTGAAAGTGTAATCTCGTTTCCACTGCATATATATATTCGGTACAAGCAAATCATCATCAACGTAGAATATTTGCACCAATCATTGTCTAATGATCTCATACTAATTACACAAATCTAATATCTGGTCAGATCGGGACGTTTGGGAACTTTCCACAAGAACTCATCTAACTAAAGCAATTACGGTATATCTTGTAACTGAAATGGAAGCTGTCTGAACAAAATGGAGACTGAGAAGTCAATCAAATCCTCACAAATGCCATAAATCTTTCCCCTATTTTGTAGATACTATAACTTTTGCGCAAACCAATCAAAAAACGCTTATTGCGATTTTTTTTTACCAAAAATATGTAGAAGAATACATATCGGCCTAAAGTGAAGAAAAAACATATATATTTTTTTTTTAATCGGGATATTTACTATAGCAAAAAGTACAAAATATTGCTTTTTTTTTCAAAATTGTCGCTCTTTTTTTTTTTCATAGCGTAAAAAAAAAAACGCAGAGATGATGAAATACCACCAAAAGAAAGCTCTATTTGTGGGGGAAAAAAGACATCAATTTTGTTTGGGTACAGCGTCACACGACTGCGCAATTGTCAGTTAAAGTGACGCAGTGCCGTATCGCAACTAATGGCCTGGTCATTGGGCAGCCCAATCTTCCAGGGCTGAAGTGGTTTACATGTACCATTTTGTATTGTTTTTTTTTTTTTTCTTTAAAAAACTTTTCTTGGAGAAAGAAAAAAAAAGTTAACACTGTAAAGTAAAACTGCATCACAGTTCACAGCTGACCACAGTGGACCATGCCTAAGTATTGTGTGTTGAAACTGCCACTCACAGCCTCCATTGGACGCCCATGTGACAGGGTGAATACATGTCCAGATTATTGTTACCCTGTAGCACAAAGTGCCTAAACAAGCACCTTCATGACAGAATAATCGTTATTTTAATGAAAGCTGCAGATTTAAAAATTACTTTCGAAAATTACTTTTGAAATGTCATTCACATGTCAAAGTTTATATGATATTTTAGCAAACTAGGTTTAGATCTATTTTTTAAATATAAACTTTGAGTATACTGACCTTTTGTTGCCAAGAAGCAGAAAAATAATGAATGTCAATGCACTCTGCAGTTAATTTTTTTCTCATTTTTGCTCCTTTTTTTTATTTTTTTATTTTTTTTGTGCACAAGCATTTTATTTTTTATATACACAGTCAGATCCATAAATATTGGGACATTGACACAATTCTAATATTTTTGGCTCTATACACCACCACAATGGATTTAAAATGAAATAAACAAGATGTGCTTTAACTGCAGACTTCCAGCTTTAATTTGAGGGTATTACATCCAAATCAGGTGAACGGTGTAGGAATTGCAACAGTTTGTATATGTGCCTCACACTTTTTAAGGGACCAAAAGTAATGGGACAGATTAACAATCATAAATTAAACTTTTACTTTTTAATACTTGGTTGCAAATCCTTTGCAGTCAATTACAGCATGAAGTGTGGAACGCACAGACATCACCAGACGCTGGGTTTCCTCCCTGGTGATGCTCTGCCAGGCCTCTACTGCAACTGTCTTAAGTTCCTGCTTGTTCTTGGGGCATTTTCCCTTCAGTTTTTTTCTTCAGCAAGTGAAATGCATGCTCAATCAGATTCAGGTCAGGTAATTGACTTGGCCATTGCATAACATTCCACTTCTTTCCCTTAAAAAACTCTTTGGTTGCTTTCGCAGTATGCTTTGGGTCATTGTCCATCTGCACTGTGAAGCGCCGTCCAATGAGTTCTGAAGCATTTGGCTGAATATGAGCAGATAATATTGCCTGAAACACTTCAGAATTCATCGTGCTGCTTTTGTCAGCAGTCACATCAATAAATACAAGAAAACCAGTTCCATTGGCAGCCATACATGCCCACACCATGACACTACCACCACCATGCTTCATTGATGAGGTGGTATGCTTTGGATCATGAGCAGTTCCTTTCCTTCTCCATGCTCTTCTCTTCCCATCACTCTGGTACAAGTTGATCTTGGTCTCATCTGTCCATAGGATGTTGTTCCAGAACTGTGAAGGCTTTTTTAGATGTTTGGCAAATTCTAATCTGGCCTTCCTGTTTTTGAGGCTCACCAATGGTTTACATCTTGTGGTGAACCCTCTGTATTCACTCTGGTGAAGTCTTCTCTTGATTGTTGACTTTGACACACATACACCTACCTCCTGGAGAGTGTTCTTGATCTGGCCAGCTGTTGTGAAAGGTGTTTTCTTCACCAGGGAATAAATTCTTCGGTCATCCTGCTGAGCTCACCTGTGCGTTCTTTCTTTTTAAGGATGTTTCAAACAGTTGATTTGGCCACACCTAATGTTTTTGCTATCTCTCTGATGGGTTTGTTTTGTTTTTTTCAGCCTAATGATGGCTTGCTTCACTGAGAGTGACAGCTCTTTGGATCTCATTTTGAGAGTTGACAGCAACAGATTCCAAATGCAAATAGCACACTTGAAATGAACTCTGGACCTTTTATCTGCTCCTTGTAAATGGGATAATGAGGGAATAACACACACCTGGCCATGGAAGAGCTGAGCAGCCAATTGTCCCATTACTTTTGGTCCCTTAAAAAGTGGGAGGCACATATACAAACTGTTGTAATTCCTACACTGTTCACCGGGGGAGGGTGAACTAGAATTACATCGGGCACACAGGTCAGTTAGGGGTCAGACATTAATGGAGAGTTGAATGGGGATAGATGGGGGGGGAGGGTTATGGCAAGTGACAAGAAAGTTCCCATGTTGCAAACAGCCATTGGAAACTATAGTGCCATTTGTACTACTAAAAATTATATGAAAAACACCAGAGAAAAATGTAATACATTAAAGTGTTTGTTCACCAATGCCAGAAGTCTGCCAAGCAAAATAGGTGAGTTGGAAGCTCTGGTGCATGAGGAGAGCTATGACGTAATCGGTATTGCTGAAACTTGGCTTCAATCCTCACATGACTGGGTTATTAATATTCCTGGCTATGCACTCTTTCGGAGAGACAGGGTAAAAAGGAAAGGTGGCGGGGTCTGTCTCTATGTGAGAAGGGATCTCAAAGCGAGTGTGAAAGAGGACCTGGTTGATGGAGAGTGTGATGAGGCTGAAGCATTATGGGTGGAACTGCATACAGATGTGCGTAGTTCAAAGTTAATCATTGGAGTTTGTTATAGACCACCCAATGTTAATGAGGAGGTGGAGAGTCAGCTCCTTGCACAGATGGAAAGGGCTGCAAGGGCTGGGATGGTGATAATAATGGGGGATTTTAACTACCCAAAAAATAACTGGAGTAATGGCACTTCTGGGACAGTTAAAGGGCAAAAATTTATAAACCTATTACAGGACAATTTTATGGTCCAGTTTATTGAGGCCCCAACTAGGAATGATGCTCTGTTGGACCTGGTAATCTCAAACCATGCAGAGCGTATTACTAATGTTCAGGTAAAGGAACACCTGGGTAGCAGTGACCATAACATGATTTCATTTGATGTTAGCTGTAAGCAAAAATCACATACGGGAAAGATAAAAACACTTAATTTCAAGAGAGCAAATTTTCCAAGGATGAGGGCTGCTCTCCAGGACTTAGACTGGGAGGGAATATTGGCATCAATGGGCACAGAACAGGAATGGGAATTCTTCAAAGACTGTTTGTGAACTCACTGCAAAGTATATTCCCATGGGCAATAAGTTTAAAAGGCTAAAAATAAAACCTATGTGGCTCACGGTTAAAGTTAAAAAAGCTATAAACAATAAGAAAAGAGCTTTTAAAAAATATAAAAATGAAGGAGCACTAGTGTCATTTAAATGTTACAAAGAATATAACAGGATATGTAAAAAGGAAATCAAGGATGCAAAAATTCAAAACGAGCGACAGATTGCAAAAGATAGTAGGACAAACACCAAAAAATTATTCAAATATATTAAGTGTAAAAAGGTCAAGTCTGAGCATGTAGGCCCTTTACAAAATAATCTAGGAGTGGGTGACTGGGGACAAAGAGAAGGCTAATTTATTAAATATTTTCTTCAGCTCTGTGTATACAATGGAGTATGTTGGAGATCATGTCCATAATGGGGGTGGTAGTGACACAGCCCCAAATCATCCACAATGGCACAAAAGTGATATGGTCCAGAAATATTTAGACAGAATAAAGGTGGATAAAGCACCTGGACCAGATGGCATCCACCCACGGATCCTAAAATAATTGAGCTCTGTAATTTCAAAGCCATTGTATCTAATTTTTAGGGACTCATTAATGACAGGAATAGTACCACTGGATTGGCGCAGGGCCAATGTGGTGCCTATATTTAAAAAGGGAACAAAGTCTTTAACAAGTAACTATAGACCTGTTAGTTTAACTTCTATAGTTGGGAAGATACTGGAGAGATTAATAAAAGACCACATAGATGAGTTCTTGCTGGAAAAAAACTATTTAAGCAACAGACAGCATGGATTCATGAAAGACAGAAGTTGTCAGACAAACCTGAATTCTTTTTATGAAGAGGTAAGTAAAACTACTTGGACAGAGGGGTGGCGGTGGACGTGGTATACTTGGATTTTGCAAAAGCGTTCAATACAGTTCCCCACACACGGCTCATGTGTAAGGTAAAGTCTACAGGATTGGAAATATCAGTTTGTAAATGGATAGAAAACTGGCTAAAAGTCAGAATTCAGAGAGTCGTGGTTAATGATTCTTACTCTGAATGGTCCAAGGTTATCAGTGGTGTACCCCAAGGTTCAGTGCTGGGACCCTTACTTTTTAATATCTTTATAAATGATATTGGGTCTGGGATCAAAAGTAACATTACTGTCTTTGCAGATGACACCAAGCTATGCAGTGGAATAACGTCCTTACATGATGTCGCCAATTTATAAACCGACCTCAATGCTCTGCTCTGGGCGACTATGTGGCAGATGAGGTTTAATGTTGATAAATGTAAAGTTATGCACTTGGGGGCTAAGAATATGAATGCATCATACATACTAGGGGGAGTACAACTGGGGGGATCCGTAGTGGAGAAGGATCTGGGGGTTTTGGTAGATCATAAGCTCAATAATGGCATGCAATGCCAAGCTGCGGTTTCCAAAGCGAACAAAGTCCTTTCTTGTATTAAGAGAGGTATGGACTCCAGAGAGAGAGATGTCATTTTGCCCCTGTACAAATCATTAGTAAGACTTCATCTGGAATATGCAGTTCAGTTTTGGGCACCAGTTCTCAAAAAGGATATCGGGGAACTGGAGAAAGTGCAGAGAAGGGCAACCAAACTGATAAGAGGCATGGAGGAGCTCAGCTATGAGGAAAGATTAGAGGAACTGAATTTATTCACTCTTGAGAAGAGGAGATTAAGGGGGGATATGATCAACATGTACAAATATATAAGGAGTCCATATAGTGAACTTGGTGTTGAGTTATTCACTTTACAGTCAACACAAAAGACAAGGGGGCACTCTTTACGTCTAGAGGGAAAAAGATTTCATCTCCAAATACGGAAAGGTTTCTTCACAGTAAGAGCTGTGAAAATGTGGAACAGACTCCCTGCAGAGGTGGTTCTGGCCATCTCAGTAGATTGCTTTAAGAAAGGCCTGGATACTTTTCTAAATGTACATAATATAACTGAGTACTAACATTTATAGGTGACGTTGATCCAGGGTAAATCCGATTGCCTCTCGGGGGATCAGGAAGGAATTTTTCCCCTGCTGTAGCAAATTGGATCATGCTCTGCTTGGTTTTTTTGCCTTCCTCTGGATCAACTATGGATATAGAATTGGGTATATGGGATTGTACGATATTTTTTATTTTATTATTTTATTTTTTTATGGTTGAACTGGATGGACTTTGTCTTTTTTTCAACCTGACTAACTATGTAACTATGTTCACCTGATTTGGATGCAAATACCCTCAAATTAAACCTGAAAGTCTGCAGTTAAAGCACATCGTGTTTGTTTCATTTCAAATCCATTGTGGTGGTGTATAGAGCCAAAAAGATCAGAATTGTGTCGATGTCCCAATATTTATGGACCTGACTGCATATATATATATATATATATATATATATATATATATATTTGCATTTGTTTTGCTACCTTTATCTCCTAGTGTTGCATTAACAAAAACATACACACATTTTAAAATTGGAAAAAATAAGAAGAAACTGCGCTTAAAGTGTAAAAATCAAGCAAATGAATTGCCTGAAAAAAGAAAAAAATATTAGGAGAAGCAGCAACTAGTCTGAAAACAATCATCAGTGAGTACAAATAAGAAAAAATATATAGTCGCACTAACTTATGAATTTAAACATAAGCCCATCACTGGGTGACTGAAAAAATCCAAATATCAACAGTGATAACATATAAAAAGCTAAGTGAAAAGCAATATATAATCTATGTGAACAGATAGTTAACAGAGAATTAACTGTGAATAAAAAATTGGTTATTGTCCAAAAATACTGTAGAGCGGAAAAACCCTTCAAAGTTCATGTTCAAAAATCCATAATGAAAAAAACACCCGTGAGGCGATATCCAAAATTAATAAAGAAAAGAAGAAGGAAAGGATTCAAATCTTCTTGGACTTAAATTCGTGACTTTCACCACTACCAGTAGAAGTTACTGCTTACCGAACAGCGATGGTCCCCTATGACGGAGGACCTCAAACAGCCTTAAGTAATGCTCAGTTAAGCCTCCAGAGTGTAGCCAGTGGTAAACTTCAGTTGTTTTAATAGCCCGACAGCTCATAAAGCATCATACAGGTATTCAACGTGGACCATGAAAAAAAGGGGGGACACTAGATAGTGTAAAATCCTTGGTGAACATTTATTAAAATAATGAAAACATACTCACAAGAGCAGTTAAAAAGACAGCTTTAAAGTATCACAGCGCCGACCGGTCAATTGGCGCTGGCACACACACGTCCGTGGAAGTCGAGCAATGGAGGGTGACGTCAGCACAAAGCTCGTATCCTGCCCTACGCGTTTCGTGAAAAATCACGTCGTCTCGGGGCACGGGCGATGAGCTGCGTCACCCCCTCTAAATAGGGGACACACCGGAAGGAGGACCCGACCCGGAAGAGGACGCGCACGCGCACGCATCACGTCGGGAGTCAACAATGCCTCGCTAATATGGCCACTGTACCAGCAAAGCCGATCAAGCGGCAGATGCGCACGCACATCTCCCCACGAGGAAACCAAGCCTCGTTCGTGAGGCCGCTCAGTGCACGTCATCACGCAAAGCGGAATGACGAAAGCACTCGGGAAGAGCGTACCTTATGTCTGCGTGACCATGACAACAAGAATCACGGCGCGTCATCACGAAAAACGGAATGACGGAAGCCCTCGGGATGAGCGTACCATACGTCTGCGTGACCATGACAACAAAAAACACGACAGCGTTACGTACGTCCTCTAAGGGGAGGGACCCTCCGGGTGTGTCACAAGAAACAGTAGAACCCGCAACCTCCACCGCAACCAATAGGTGCAGAGGACGCATTGGGACACTAAACTGCTCCAATTGTTAAATATTAATATCACACATAAACAATAATACATTGATGCTGGAATTTGGGAACATCTAAGTTCATACCAATGTCCAGAACCGTACAAAAAATAAATTTAACAAAAAAACAGAATGGCCTCATGTTATTTAAAATATAAGTAGTGGTGAATCTGCATAAAATTAAACTACAACACACTAGTGGTCGACAGAATAGATGTTACGATAGGTGTCAATGATCGGGCCTCAATGGACTCCCATCAAAACATCATTGCCAGTTGTTGCTAGGAATTGTTGATAAAGGCATTGACATCGGTGTCAACGTTGAGTCCAAATGGAACATAAGTCCTCAGCCTGTACACCCATGCCATTTCTTGCTTGGAGATTTCTCTCACAAGCAAGCTGCCTCTCCAATGGGGTCTATATTTATCAATTGCAATGAATAACGTGCCAGACGGGTCTCTCTTATGGACCTGGTCATAGTGCTTGGATACAGAGTGCTTATCGAAACCTTTACGGATATTTGCTATGTGTTCGTTAAGTCTCACCCTCAATGCCCTTTTGGTCCTCCCCACATACTGAAGACCGCAAGGGCACTGAATCAGGTAGACCACCCCCAAAGATGAGCATGTTATAAAAGGTTCGATTTCATAGGATCGGCCAGTGCTTGTTGACAAAAATTGGCTAATCTTCCTGTCTCTGCAACTATTCAAGCTACACACTTGGCATTTCTTACATCGATAGTATCCTTTCAGGTTCTCCAAGAATGTCCTATTACCCCGTGGGGGGTCCTGGACACTTGGAGCCACTCTATTGGAAAGTGTCGAAGCCCCTCTAAATACAATAGATGGTCTTTCTGGAAGGGAGGGAGCCAGCACCTGGTCACTGATTAACACGTGCCAGTGCTTACGTATCAAGCGTTTGATGGTCTGGTGCTGCATAGAGAAGGTGGTAATAAATGGAAGAGAAAACTTACCATCCCTTGCTACCTTCTCCTTATTGGCCAAAAGTGATCCTCGGTCAATCTCACTAACAGATTGTATCAATTGAGACATATCACTCTGTTGGTAACCTTTAGCTACAAATCTTTTGGAGAGAATCTCAGCTTGGCCTTTGAAGGCCACTAGATCTGTGCAGTTACGTCTTAATCTAGTGAGTTGACCATGAGGGACAGCCTTGAGCCAGGGGGCATAATGGCAACTATCAAGCGGGATGTATGAGTTCCTATCAGTTGGTTTAAAATAAGTGGTGGTGACAAACTTGTTATCGACAACTGAGATTTCCAAATCCAAATAGTGTACTAATTCCTGGCTTGCCTCAAAAGAGAATCTGATACCTCTATCGTTATCATTCAGGGACAGCATGTAATCACGCAAAGCGGGTTCGCTACCGTCCCACAAGCGGAGGACGTCGTTGATGTACCTTGCCCAGAGTACAACCTCTGGTCTCCGGCAAACATCGACGACGTCCTCCTCCCACTTGGCCATAAAAAGGTTGGCCAAGCTGGGGGCATACTTCGCCCCCATCGCCACACCTCGATCTTGGCGGAAAAATTGATTATCACACCAAAAATAATTATGACTTGCTGCATATTTCAGCAGAGTCATAATGAAATCAATTTGCCAGGGTGGCAGATCTGATCCTCTCACCAAGTACAACTCTACAGCCTCAAAACCACGCTCGTGTGGAATAATGGTATAAAGTGAGGTCACGTCTGCCGTGACCATCCATATACCATTTGTGGGAACGAGGTCTTTGAGTAAGTTAATAACGTATTTGGTGTCTCTTACGTATGAGGGGATCTGCTGAACCAGAGGTTGCAGAAAAAAATCAATATACTTCCCCACCCGGGACGTGATTGAATCTATCCCACTTACAATGGGTCGTCCCGGGGGGGAAGTAAGGCTTTTGTGGATCATCGGGAGATAGTAGATAACGGGAGTTCGGGGAGCACAAGGTATCAAAAATAATCTCTCCCTATCACTAAGGATACCTACCCGATGTCCCTCATCCACAATACCTTCCAGTTCCCTCTAATACCTAATGACAGGATCCCTACTAAGGGGGGTATAGGTTTTGGTGTCATCAACGATCCTGTGTAACTCTTTTAGGTAGTCACACCTATCAAGGATAACTATCCCTCCCCCCTTATCGGCGGGTCTAATAACTAGGGATTTGTTAGAACACAGAGACTCAAGACCACTCTCCAGATTCCTCTGCATCTTAAGCTTTTTCACCTTAATCATTTCAAGGTCCTTGAGTACCACATCCCTAAATACTTTAATACTCGGAGCCAGTGAACCAGGGGGGTTGAACAGTGATGCATTGGCTAAGCCAGTATGTTTGTACTCAGGTGGAGAGTTCAGTCCATCCGTTATAGGATTAGACAAAAAGTGCCTTTTGATGTTAAGCTTTCTCGCAAACTTGTGAACATCCATAAAGGTTTGGAACTTGCTCAAGCTCCTAGGCGGAGCAAATTTCAAACCCTTATCTAAAAGGCATTGTTCATATTCTGACAAAGGCTGTTGGCTCAAATTAAAGATGCCCGCACCTATATTCTTTTTCTTTTTGAGCAACTGGGCCCTCCTCCCACCTCTAACCCCTCTCTTCGTTCCGATGGGCCAAATCGACCTTGTTGGCCCATGGGAAAGCCCCAACTTGAGTTAGGTCTAAAGTCATATTGACCTGGGGGGTAGGGAGGTCTAGAATAATCATAGCCCCTGTCATATTGACTAGACTGAGGAAACTGGCTATTTCTATCCTGATGATCAAATCGAAATCGTCTATCCATAGATCCACGGCCTTGCGGCCCCAATGAATCTGATAAAGGGAAAAAACTATTTTGGGTGGGGATGTTATAATCCCGCATACCACTGGTCTCGAAACT
The DNA here is from genome assembly GCA_029206835.1 of Rana muscosa. Taxonomy (NCBI): domain Eukaryota; kingdom Metazoa; phylum Chordata; class Amphibia; order Anura; family Ranidae; genus Rana; species Rana muscosa. The sequence goes on along the minus strand of JARGYO010005626.1, from coordinate 178,228,198 downwards.
GGGTCTCATATATCCTTGGTTATATCCCATATCATATTGGGTAGATCTAGATGAAGGATACTCCCAATCCCCCAAGGATTCATCCCGAAAAGGTTGAACCTGTACATCAGATCTATGAGTTTTCGTTTTTTTTGGTGTTTTAGATGAAAAATTACCTTGATTAGGCCCGTTCTTGGTCTTAGCCTTATTATTACGTTGAGCTATAACCTGTCAGAGGATACGCACCTGATCAGCGAGTCCGTTGGAGCAGAGAGAGGTCACCCGTACGGATCCGACTCACGGGCCCCTGGTAGTGCAGACAGGAGGCACGGGAGTGCGGAAGGGTAAGAGAGCCTGAGAGTGGTTCAAGAGAGCGGCTCCGGATCCTGGGTTCAGAAGGGTAGCGAGCCAGGCGGGCTGCAGGCAGGTAGGTAGGCAGGCCGGTATACCGAGCAGCGTAGCGGGGCAGAAGCAGAAGGGGCGGTCAGACAGGCAGGGTTCGGCAACGTTCGGGCAATGTGGCACAGCGGGGTAGGCAGGTTCAGGGTCAAAGACAGGCCGAGGTCGGGTGCAGGCAGATAGCAAGGAAAGTCCAGTAACAAGCCGGGTGGTCAGAAGGTCGGATTCCAGGCGAACAACAGGAGCAGGATACACAGGGGACTGCAGATCAGACAGCACTGGTCTGAAGTGTTCCAGTAGTTTAAATAAGCAAACCGGCGTGCGCGGGCGCACGCACGGCGCGCGCGTGCACGCGCCCGCAATGCGCGCACATGCACCCGCACGCACCGGCGTGCACAGGCACGCGCACCCGCGATCCAGGAAGTGTACCAGCGCGGATGGAAACATGCAAAACCACAGCGCGCATCGGCGCACGCGAACGCACACCGAAGCGACCACCGACGCGCCCGGCAAGGTACGTACACTGACAGTGCCCCCCCCTTTAGGGCAGCCTCCGGATGCCCAATTGAGCGATCTTCGTGGCGTGAGACCTCCTGAAAGCTTGCATGAGTTCCTCCGCATGTATGCCGTTTTCGGGTTCCCAAGAATTATCTTCTGGGCCGTAACCCCTCCACTTAATCAGATATTGTACCTGGTTGTGTCTCTTCCTACAGTCCAGGATTGCCTCTACCTCAAACTCCTCCTCGCCGTCAATCAGAACCGGTTCCGGTGGGCCAATGTTACGGCCAGCGAAGGGGTTAGGGACAACCGGCTTTAACAGAGTCACATGAAAGACTGGATGGACCTTCAGGGAGTTGGGTAGGTCGAGCTCATATGCTACATTGTTGATCCTCCGTTTTACCGAGAAAGGTCCCATGAACTTAGGGCCCAATTTCCTGGACGGGCAGGCCATCTTTAGGTTAATCGTGGATAACCACACCTGGTTGCCGGGCTCCAGAATGAGTTCCCCTCTCCTTTTCCTATCAAACATCCTCTTGTTGTACTCCTGGGTCTTGGACATGGTCTCCTGTAGAAGTTTGTTATTGAAGAGGAAGAAATCCATTGTTTCGGATACCGCAGGGACAGTGCATTTGGGTATGGTACTTGGCAAGAAGGAGGGATGGAATCCATAGTTGGCAAAGAATGGGGTTTGCTTAGTGGCAGAGTGCAGGGAATTGTTGTAAGCGAATTCAGCAATGGGGAGTAGGGAGGCCCAATCATCCTGGGAGAAGGAGGAAAAACAACGGAGGTACTGCTCTAATGTTTGGTTGGTCCTCTCAGTTTGGCCATTCGTCTGGGGATGATATGCCGAAGAAAAAGCCAACTTGATTTCCAGGGAATCACAAAGAGCCTTCCAAAATCTGGAGGTGAACTGGGCGCCTCGGTCTGAGACAATACTTGCCGGAACTCCATGAAGCCTCACTATTTCCCTGATAAAAACCCTTGCCGTTTCCATGGCGGAAGGTGTACCTTTCATGGGCAAAAAATGAGCCATCTTGGACAGCCTGTCAACGACAACGAAGACTGTGGAGAACCCTTCGGACAGAGGGAGCTCCACTATAAAGTCCATCGACACCATCTTCCAGGGTCTTTCAGGGACAGGTAGAGGTTTTAGTAGACCCCAGGCCCTCATCCGGCTATTCTTGTTCCGGGAGCAGGTGTTGCATGAGTCCACGTATCTCTTGCAGTCACTACCCAGCTGCGGCCACCAGAACGTGCGCTTGATGAGCTCGGCCGTTTTCAAGGTACCAAAATGTCCGGCCAACTTGTGGTCATGGCAAAGCTCCAAAACAGCTATCCGAAGACCCTCAGGGACCAGAATCTTGCCCCCGTGCCTGATCAGACCATCTTGTGCCCTGACACAGTCCTCCGGAAGCAAGGTCAAGCCAGCAGACGCCCGCTTAATACGGGGCATAAGGTCTTCTTGGAGTAGCAGGAAGTTCCCGGCAGGGAGGATGGTGTCAACAGGTAAGTTCTCCTCAGGAGTGCTGAACATTCGGGACAGTGCGTCCGGTTTAATGTTTTTTGAGCCCGGTCTGTAGGTGATGTGGAACAAAAACCTTGAGAAAAAAAGTGCCCACCTTGCCTGCCTTGGCTTCAACCTCTTGGCTGTTCTCAGGTACTCGAGGTTCTTGTGGTCCGTGTAAACCAAAATGGGGTGTGCCGCCCCCTCGAGCAGGTAACGCCATTCTTCTAATGCGGCCTTGATAGCCAGGAGTTCCCGGTCACCCACGTCATAGTTACGTTCCGCCGTGGAAAGCTTGCGCGAGAAGAAGGCCACTGGAAAAAGTAAGGCTTTAGCCCCCTGACGCTGGGATAGCACAGCCCCCACTGCATTTTCGGACGCGTCCACTTCCAGGACGAAAGGTACTGCGGGATCAGGGTGCTTCAAGATGGAGGCAGAGACAAATAACTCCTTCAGTTTGTCAAAGGCAGCTTGGGCTCTAGGGGACCAGTAGAAGCGGTCTCCTTGTTTGGTCAGTTCGGTAAGGGGGGCGACAATTGCAGAGAAACTTCTGATGAACTTCCGGTAGAAATTGGAGAATCCGATGAAGCGCTGGACCCCTTTTTTATCTGTGGGGGCAGGCCAGTCCAGGATAGCCGACACCTTCTGAGGGTCCATTTTAATGCCCTCAATTGAGATGATCAGACCGAGAAACTGGATGCTTTGCCGCTCGAACTCACACTTCTCTGGCTTGGCGTAAAGCCCATGTCGTCTAAGCCGAACCAGGACATTCCGGACATGCCTGCGATGGTCGTCTACAGAGGAGGAGAATATTAAGATATCGTCCAGGTATACTATGACGAACAAGTCCAGGTAATCACGGAAGATGTCATTGACAAAATGTTGAAAGGTAGCCGGCGCGTTACACAGTCCGAACGGCATAACTAGGTACTCGTAGTGCCCGAACCGTGTGCGGAAGGCCGTCTTACACTCATCCCCTTCTCGAATGCGGATCCTCATAGAGTTGAGACATCGCGGCAAAGAACGTGGCAAGGGTCTCCAAGGAGGCATCTTTCTGCTCTAGAAGGCGGTGAGCCCAGGCCTGCGGCTCGTCGGTCAGTAGGGAGATGACGAAGCCCACTTTGGTTGCTTCCAGGGAAAAGGTGCGGGGTTGTAGGGCGAAGAAAAGCTCGCAAGCGTTGCGGAACGCTCGGTATTTGCTGCGATTGCCCGCAAACTTCTCGGGTGTAGGGACCCTGGGTTCCGGAGGAAGCATGACGACGGAGGGTGTAGCCGGATATCCCGTGGATGTGGTGCCTTGCGGGCTGGCAGGCGAGGACAGGACTTGAACTCTTTCCTCCAACCTGGTATAGCCGGCTTGGAGGTCTTTCACGGCTTGCGTCAGCCCGTTCAGGTGTCGGCATAATTCCTCCATGGGATCCCTCCCCTGCTCGGACTCGGACATGGCTGTCTGATACTGTCAGAGGATACGCACCTGATCAGCGAGTCCGTTGGAGCAGAGAGAGGTCACCCGTACGGATCCGACTCACGGGCCCCTGGTAGTGCAGACAGGAGGCACGGGAGTGCGGAAGGGTAAGAGAGCCTGAGAGTGGTTCAAGAGAGCGGCTCCGGATCCTGGGTTCAGAAGGGTAGCGAGCCAGGCGGGCTGCAGGCAGGTAGGTAGGCAGGCCGGTATACCGAGCAGCGTAGCGGGGCAGAAGCAGAAGGGGCGGTCAGACAGGCAGGGTTCGGCAACGTTCGGGCAATGTGGCACAGCGGGGTAGGCAGGTTCAGGGTCAAAGACAGGCCGAGGTCGGGTGCAGGCAGATAGCAAGGAAAGTCCAGTAACAAGCCGGGTGGTCAGAAGGTCGGATTCCAGGCGAACAACAGGAGCAGGATACACAGGGGACTGCAGATCAGACAGCACTGGTCTGAAGTGTTCCAGTAGTTTAAATAAGCAAACCGGCGGGCGCGCGCACGGCGAGCGCGTGCATGCGCCCGCAATGCGCGCACATGCACCCGCACGCACCGGCGTGCACAGGCACGCGCACCCGCGATCCAGGAAGTGTACCAGCGCGGATGGAAACATGCAAAACCACAGCGCGCATCGGCGCACGCGAACGCACACCGAAGCGACCACCGACGCGCCCGGCAAGGTACGTACACTGACATAACCGGTGTGGGAGGGTTTAAAACCCTACTAGTCCTAGGGGGGTTAACAGCCGAGCCAGGTGGCACTACACCCTGAGGTGCAGTGTCCATTGCAGCCTCGTTTGTCTCCTCTGCGGTCATTTTTCTCTGCCACAAAAAAACCAGACCAGACTGATAATCCTCAAAATCTCTAAGGTACTTTTTCTTCTTTTTCGCTTTTTGATCCTTTTCTTCCCTCTCTAAGGTTTTTTGAAGAGAGTTGGAACACTCCCTGTATTCTTCTCCATTTTTGAAAGAGGCTAACAGGTCCCTAACCGTTTTGATTTCGGTGTCAAGTCTTTGCAACTTCTGGCTCTTCCCTTGAGCCAAAAAACGCAAAAAAGAGACTCCGGCATCATTAAAGTATTTGGCCCAAGCCTCCAAGTCAGGTTCGCCCTTTTGTGGGCTCACCTCCCAGCGGAGGCTTCTTGGGATCATAGCATTTCTGATGTAGTTCTCCAGAAACGCTATGTCCCACTGAGTGTGTATCTCAGTTGTCATAATGTTTTTAAGTCTCAAAAAGAGACCACTGACATCAGAGCCTACCGAGGCCGGGGTAGAGTCAAATACCCCAGTCGTATTGACTATCCGTTTAGCTCGGAAGTCAAAAATATCCATCTCGGTCAAAAGATCGACCAATCACTAAGCAGCAATTAATAGTAGTTTGTGTAAAAATTGGAAAAAAAAAGAAGAAACTGCGCTTAAAGTGTAAAAATCAAGCAAATGAATTGCCTGAAAAAAGAAAAAAATATTAGGAGAAGCAGCAACTAGTCTGAAAACAATCATCAGTGAGTACAAATAAGAAAAAATATATAGTCGCGCTAACTTATGAATTTAAACATAAGCCCATCACTGGGTGACTGAAAAAATCCAAATATCAACAGTGATAACATATAAAAAGCTAAGTGAAAAGCAATATATAATCTATGTGAACAGATAGTTAACAGAGAATTAACTGTGAATAAAAAATTGGTTATTGTCCAAAAATACTGTAGAGCGGAAAAACCCTTCAAAGTTCATGTTCAAAAATCCATAATGAAAAAAACACCCGTGAGGCGATATCCAAAATTAATAAAGAAAAGAAGAAGGAAAGGATTCAAATCTTCTTGGACTTAAATTCGTGACTTTCACCACCACCAGTAGAAGTTACTGCTTACCGAACAGCGATGGTCCCCTATGACGGAGGACCTCAAACAGCCTTAAGTAATGCTCAGTTAAGCCTCCAGAGTGTAGCCAGTGGTAAACTTCAGTTGTTTTAATAGCCCGACAGCTCATAAAGCATCATACAGGTATTCAACGTGGACCATGGAAAAAAGGGGGGACACTAGATAGTGTAAAATCCTTGGTGAACATTTATTAAAATAATGAAAACATACTCACAAGAGCAGTTAAAAAGACAGCTTTAAAGTATCACAGTGCCGACCGGTCAATTGGCGCTGGCACACACACGTCCGTGGAAGTCGAGCAATGGAGGGTGACGTCAGCACAAAGCTCGTATCCTGCCCTACGCGTTTCGTGAAAAATCACGTCGTCTCGGGGCACGGGCGATGAGCTGCGTCACCCCCTCTAAATAGGGGACACACCGGAAGGAGGATCCGACCCGGAAGAGGACGCGCGCGCACACGCATCACGTCGGGAGTCAACAATGCCTCGCTGTACCAGCAAAGCCGATTCTCTCCAAAAGATTTGTAGATAAAGGTTACCAACAGAGTGATATGTCTCAATTGATACAATCTGTTAGTGAGATTGACCGAGGATCACTTTTGGCCAATAAGGAGAAGGTGGCAAGGGATGGTAAGTTTTCTCTTCCATTTATTACCACCTTCTCTATGCAGCACCAGACCATCAAACGCTTGATACGTAAGCACTGGCACGTGTTAATCAGTGACCAGGTGCTGGCTCCCTCCCTTCCAGAAAGACCATCTATTGTATTTAGAGGGGCTTCGACACTTTCCAATAGAGTGGCTCCAAGTATCCAGGACCCCCCACGGGGTAATAGGACATTCTTGGAGAACCTGACAGGATACTATCGATGTAAGAAATGCCAAGTGTGTAGCTTGAATAGTTGCAGAGACAGGAAGATTAGTCAATTTTTGTCAACAAGCACTGGCCGATCCTATGAAATCGAACCTTTTATAACATGCTCATCTTTGGGGGTGGTCTACCTGATTCAGTGCCCTTGCGGTCTTCAGTATGTGGGGAGGACCAAAAGGGCATTGAGGGTGAGACTTAACGAACACATAGCAAATATCCGTAAAGGTTTCGATAAGCACTCTGTATCCAAGCACTATGACCAGGTCCATAAGAGAGACCCGTCTGGCACGTTATTCATTGCAATTGATAAATATAGACCCTATTGGAGAGGCAGCTTGCTTGTGAGAGAAATCTCCAAGCAAGAAATGGCATGGGTGTACAGGCTGAGGACTTATGTTCCATTTGGACTCAACGTTGACACCGATGTCAATGCCTTTATCAACAATTCCTAGCAACAACTGGCAATGATGTTTTGATGGGAGTCCATTGAGGCCCGATCATTGACACCTATCGTAACATCTATTCTGTCGACCACTAGTGTGTTGTAGTTTAATTTTATGCGGATTCACCGCTACTTATATTTTAAATAACATGAGGCCATTCTGTTTTTTTGTTAAATTTATTTTTTGTACGGTTCTGGACATTGGTATGAACTTAGATGTTCCCAAATTCCAGCATCAATGTATTATTGTTTATGTGTGATATTAATATTTAACAATTGGAGCAGTTTAGTGTCCCAATGCGTCCTCTGCACCTATTGGTTGCGGTGGAGGTTGCGGGTTCTACTGTTTCTTGTGACACACCCGGAGGGTCCCTCCCCTTAGAGGACGTATAACGCTGTCGTGTTTTTTGTTATCATGGTCACGCAGAGGTATGGTACGCTCATCCCGAGGGCTTCCGTCATTCCGTTTTTCGTGATGACGCGCCGTGATTCTTGTTGTCATGGTCACGCAGACATAAGGTACGCTCTTCCCGAGTGCTTTCGTCATTCCGCTTTGCGTGATGACGTGCACTGAGCGGCCTCACGAACGAGGCTTGGTTTCCTCGTGGGGAGATGTGCGTGCGCATCTGCCGCTTGATCGGCTTTGCTGGTACAGGCATTGTTGACTCCCGACGTGATGCGTGCGCGCGCGCGTCCTCTTCCGGGTCGGATCCTCCTTCCGGTGTGTCCCCTATTTAGAGGGGGTGACGCAGCTCATCGCCCGTGCCCCGAGACGACGTGATTTTTCATGAAACGCGTAGGGCAGGATACGAGCTTTGCGCTGACGTCACCCTCCATTGCTCGACTTCCAGGGACGTGTGTGTGCCAGCGCCAATTGACCGGTCTGCGCTGTAAAACTTTAAAGCTGTCTTTTTAACTGCTCTTGTGAGTATGTTTTCATTATTTTAATAAATGTTCACCAAGGATTTTACACTATCTAGTGTCCCCCCTTTTTTTCATGGTCCACGTTGAATACCTGTATGATGCTTTATGAGTGGTCGGGCTATTAAAACAACTGAAGTTTACCACTGGCTACACTCTGGAGGCTTAACTGAGCATTACTTAAGGCTGTTTGAGGTCCTCCGTCATAGGGGACCATCGCTGTTCGGTAAGCAGTGACTTCTACTGGTAGTGGTGAAAGTCACGAATTTAAGTCCAAGAAGATTTGAATCCTTTCCTTCTTCTTTTCTTTATTAATTTTGGATATCGCCTCACGGGTGTTTTTTTCATTATGGATTTTTGAACATGAACTTTGAAGGGTTTTTCCGCTCTACAGTATTTTTGGACAATAACCAATTTTTTATTCACAGTTAATTCTCTGTTAACTATCTGTTCACATAGATTATATATTGCTTTTCACTTAGCTTTTTATATGTTATCACTGTTGATATTTGGATTTTTTCAGTCACCCAGTGATGGGCTTATGTTTAAATTCATAAGTTAGTGCGACTATATATTTTTTCTTATTTGTACTCACTGATGATTGTTTTCAGACTAGTTGCTGCTTCTCCTAATATTTTTTTCTTTTTTCAGGCAATTCATTTGCTTGATTTTTATACTTTAAGCGCAGTTTCTTCTTTTTTTTTCCAATTTTTACACAAACTACTATTAATTGCTGCTTAGTGATTGGTCGATCTTTTGACCGAGATGGATATTTTTGACTTCCGAGCTAAACGGATAGTCAATACGACTGGGGTATTTGACTCTACCCCGGCCTCGGTAGGCTCTGATGTCAGTGGTCTCTTTTTGAGACTTAAAAACATTATGACAACTGAGATACACACTCAGTGGGACATAGCGTTTCTGGAGAACTACAATGCTATGGTCCCAAGAAGCCTCCGCTGGGAGGTGAGCCCACAAAAGGGCGAACCTGACTTGGAGGCTTGGGCCAAATACTTTAATGATGCCGGAGTCTCTTTTTTGCGTTTTTTGGCTCAAGGGAAGAGCCAGAAGTTGCAAAGACTTGACACCGAAATCAAAACGGTTAGGGACCTGTTAGCCTCTTTCAAAAATGGAGAAGAATACAGGGAGTGTTCCAACTCTCTTCAAAAAACCTTAGAGAGGGAAGAAAAGGATCAAAAAGCGAAAAAGAAGAAAAAGTACCTTAGAGATTTTGAGGATTATCAGTCTGGTCTGGTTTTTTTGTGGCAGAGAAAAATGACCGCAGAGGAGACAAACGAGGCTGCAATGGACACTGCACCTCAGGGTGTAGTGCCACCTGGCTCGGCTGTTAACCCCCCTAGGACTAGTAGGGTTTTAAACCCTCCCACACCGGTTATAGCTCAATGTAATAATAAGGCTAAGACCAAGAACGGGCCTAATCAAGGTAATTTTTCATCTAAAACGCCAAAAAAAAACGAAAACTCATAGATCTGATGTACAGGTTCAACCTTTTCGGGATGAATCCTTGGGGGATTGGGAGTATCCTTCATCTAGATCTACCCAATATGATATGGGATATAACCAAGGATATATGAGACCCAGTTTCGAGACCAGTGGTATGCGGGATTATAACATCCCCACCCAAAATAGTTTTTTCCCTTTATCAGATTCATTGGGGCCGCAAGGCCGTGGATCTATGGATAGACGATTTGGATTTGATAATCAGGATAGAAATAGCCAGTTTCCTCAGTCTAGTCAATATGACAGGGGCTATGATTATTCTAGACCTCCCTACCCCCCAGGTCAATATGACTTTAGACCTAACTCAAGTTGGGGTTTTCCCATGGGCCAACAAGGTCGATTTGGCCCATCGGAACGAAGAGAGGGGTTAGAGGTGGGAGAAGGGCCCAGTTGCTCAAAAAGAAAAAGAATATAGGTGCGGGCATCTTTAATTTGAGCCAACAGCCTTTGTCAGAATATGAACAATGCCTTTTAGATAAGGGTTTGAAATTTGCTCCGCCTAGGAGCTTGAGCAAGTTCCAAACCTTTATGGATGTTCACAAGTTTGCGAGAAAGCTTAACATCAAAAGGCACTTTTTGTCTAATCCTATAACGGATGGACTGAACTCTCCACCTGAGTACAAACATACTGGCTTAGCCAATGCATCACTGTTCAACCCCCCTGGTTCACTGGCTCCGAGTATTAAAGTATTTAGGGATGTGGTACTCAAGGACCTTGAAATGATTAAGGTGAAAAAGCTTAAGATGCAGAGGAATCTGGAGAGTGGTCTTGAGTCTCTGTGTTCTAACAAATCCCTAGTTATTAGACCCGCCGATAAGGGGGGAGGGATAGTTATCCTTGATAGGTGTGACTACCTAAAAGAGTTACACAGGATCGTTGATGACACCGAAACCTATACCCCCCTTAGTAGGGATCCTGTCATTAGGTATTAGAGGGAACTGGAAGGTATTGTGGATGAGGGACATCGGGTAGGTATCCTTAGTGATAGGGAGAGATTATTTTTGATACCTTGTGCTCCCCGAACTCCCGTTATCTACTATCTCCCGATGATCCACAAAAGCCTTACTTCCCCCCGGGACGACCCATTGTAAGTGGGATAGATTCAATCACGTCCCGGGTGGGGAAGTATATTGATTTTTTTCTGCAACCTCTGGTTCAGCAGATCCCCTCATACGTAAGAGACACCAAATACGTTATTAACTTACTCAAAGACCTCGTTCCCACAAATGGTATATGGATGGTCACGGCAGACGTGACCTCACTTTATACCATTATTCCACACGAGCGTGGTTTTGAGGCTGTAGAGTTGTACTTGGTGAGAGGATCAGATCTGCCACCCCGGCAAATTGATTTCATTATGACTCTGCTGAAATATGCAGCAAGTCATAATTATTTTTGGTGTGATAATCAATTTTTCTGCCAAGATCGAGGTGTGGCGATGGGGGCGAAGTATGCCCCCAGCTTGGTCAACCTTTTTATGGCCAAGTGGGAGGAGGACGTCGTCGATGTTTGCCGGAGACCAGAGGTTGTACTCTGGGCAAGGTACATCGACGACGTCCTCCTCTTGTGGGACGGTAGCGAACCCCCTTTGCGTGATTACATGCTGTCCCTGAATGATAACGATAGAGGTATCAGATTCTCTTTTGAGGCAAGCCAGGAATTAGTACACTATTTGGATTTGGAAATCTCAGTTGTCGATAACAAGTTTGTCACCACCACTTATTTTAAACCAACTGATAGGAACTCATACATCCCGCTTGATAGTTGCCATTATGCCCCCTGGCTCAAGGCTGTCCCTCATGGTCAACTCACTAGATTAAGACGTAACTGCACAGATCTAGTGGCCTTCAAAGGCCAAGCTGAGATTCTCTCCAAAAGATTTGTAGATAAAGGTTACCAACAGAGTGATATGTCTCAATTGATACAATCTGTTAGTGAGATTGACCGAGGATCACTTTTGGCCAATAAGGAGAAGGTGGCAAGGGATGGTAAGTTTTCTCTTCCATTTATTACCACCTTCTCTATGCAGCACCAGACCATCAAACGCTTGATACGTAAGCACTGGCACGTGTTAATCAGTGACCAGGTGCTGGCTCCCTCCCTTCCAGAAAGACCATCTATTGTATTTAGAGGGGCTTCGACACTTTCCAATAGAGTGGCTCCAAGTGTCCAGGACCCCCCACGGGCTAATAGGACATTCTTGGAGAGCCTGACAGGATACTATCGATGTAAGAAATGCCAAGTGTGTAGCTTGAATAGTTGCAGAGACAGGAAGATTAGCCAATTTTTGTCAACAAGCACTGGCCGATCCTATGAAATCGAACCTTTTATAACATGCTTATCTTTGGGGGTGGTCTACCTGATTCAGTGCCCTTGCGGTCTTCAGTATGTGGGGAGGACCAAAAGGGCATTGAGGGTGAGACTTAACGAACACATAGCAAATATCCGTAAAGGTTTCGATAAGCTCTCTGTATCCAAGCACTATGACCAAGTCCATAAGAGAGACCCGTCTGGCACGTTATTCATTGCAATTGATAAATATAGACCCCATTGGAGAGGCAGCTTGCTTGTGAGAGAAATCTCCAAGCAAGAAATGGCATGGGTGTACAGGCTGAGGACTTATGTTCCATTTGAACTCAACGTTGACACCGATGTCAATGCCTTTATCAACAATTCCTAGCAACAACTGGCAATGATGTTTTGATGGGAGTCCATTGAGGCCCGATCATTTACACCTATCGTAACATCTATTCTGTCGACCACTAGTGTGTTGTAGTTTAATTTTATGCGGATTCACCGCTACTTATATTTTAAATAACATGAGGCCATTCTGTTTTTTTGTTAAATTTATTTTTTGTACGGTTCTGGACATTGGTATGAACTTAGATGTTCCCAAATTCCAGCATCAATGTATTATTGTTTATGTGTGATATTAATATTTAACAATTGGAGCAGTTTAGTGTCCCAATGCGTCCTCTGCACCTATTGGTTGCGGTGGAGGTTGCGGGTTCTACTGTTTCTTGTGACACACCCGGAGGGTCCCTCCCCTTAGAGGACGTACGTAACGCTGTCGTGTTTTTTGTTGTCATGGTCACGCAGACGTATGGTACGCTCATCCCGAGGGCTTCCGTCATTCCGTTTTTCGTGATGACGCGCCGTGATTCTTGTTGTCATGGTCACGCAGACATAAGGTACGCTCTTCCCGAGTGCTTCCGTCATTCCGCTTTGCGTGATGACGTGCACTGAGCGGCCTCACGAACGAGGCTTGGTTTCCTTGTGGAGAGATGTGCGTGCGCATCTGCCGCTTGATCGGCTTTGCTGGTACAGCGGCCGTATTAGCGAGGCATTGTTGACTCCCGACGTGATGCGTGCGCGCGCGCGTCCTCTTCCGGGTCGGATCCTCCTTCCGGTGTGTCCCCTATTTAGAGGGGGTGACGCAGCTCATCGCCCGTGCCCCGAGACGACGTGATTTTTCACGAAACGCGTAGGGCAGGATACGAGCTTTGTGCTGACGTCACCCTCCATTGCTCGACTTCCACGGACGTGTGTGTGCCAGCGCCAATTGACCGGTCGGCGCTGTAAAACTTTAAAGCTGTCTTTTTAACTGCTCTTGTGAGTATGTTTTCATTATTTTAATAAATGTTCACCAAGGATTTTACACTATCTAGTGTCCCCCCTTTTTTTCATGGTCCACGTTGAATACCTGTATGATGCTTTATGAGCTGTCGGGCTATTAAAACAACTGAAGTTTACCACTGGCTACACTCTGGAGGCTTAACTGAGCATTACTTAAGGCTGTTTGAGGTCCTCCGTCATAGGGGACCATCGCTGTTCGGTAAGCAGTAACTTCTACTGGTGGTGGTGAAAGTCACGAATTTAAGTCCAAGAAGATTTGAATCCTTTCCTTCTTCTTTTCTTTATTAATTTTGGATATCGCCTCACGGGTGTTTTTTTTCATTATGGATTTTTGAACATGAACTTTGAAGGGTTTTTCCGCTCTACAGTATTTTTGGACAATAACCAATTTTTTATTCACAGTTAATTCTCTGTTAACTATCTGTTCACATAGATTATATATTGCTTTTCACTTAGCTTTTTATATGTTATCACTGTTGATATTTGGATTTTTTCAGTCACCCAGTGATGGGCTTATGTTTAAATTCATAAGTTAGCGCGACTATATATTTTTTCTTACACATTTTAAATTATTACCCTTATTTCATTTGTAAGTCGATTTTCTGTGCATTGTACCATTAGTATATTTTTAATATCGTAATAAATTGGACATATGGTAGAATAAAATGTGTACTTTCATATCTACAATAAAACTAGCTATTTTAGCTATTTTAGTTCCTCATTGGTAGCTTGTACAATGCAGTGTCAAGGGTTTGCAGGTTTATACTAGTAAATGTAATTGTTTGGTTTCAATCTTTACCCCATTTGCCTTATTTAATATTATTCATTTATTTTTTATTTTTAGGCACTATAGAAAGACATGGCAGTCTGTCATTGGTCATCCCAAATTATCATCCTAAAATTGTCCCAAATTGTCATCCTAAATTATTTTATAATCTATATTAGGGCTTCTATATTATGCCTTCTTCACCCTTTTTTAACCACTTCAATACCAGGCACTTTTACCCCCTTCCTGCCCAGACCAATTTTTTACTTTCAGCGCTGACACACTGTGAATGACAATTGGGCAATCATGCAACACTGTACCCAAATGACATTTTTTATAAAAAAAAATCACACAAAGAGAGCTTTCTTTTGGTGGTATTTAATTATTTTTGTTAAATAAATGAATAAAGACCAATAATTTTGAAAAAAAAAATAATAATTTTTCTTTGTTTCTGATATAAAATAAATAATGTTTCTTCATTAATTTGGGTCAAAATGTATATTCTGCTACATTTCTTTGGTGAAAATAACACAAATCAGTGTATATTATTTAGTCTGTACTGTAGGAAAGTTATAGAGTCCACAAACTATGATCTATATACCTGTATATCTGAAAATTGATCAACACTGATGTACTGACAGCCTATCTCATTTCTTGAGGCCCTAAAATGTCAGAACGGTACAAATACCCCCACATGACCACTTTTTGGAAAGGAGACAGGCCAATGTATTTAGTAAGAGGCATGGTGGGTTTTTTAAAGTTGTAAATTTTTGTCACAAGTTTATGGGAAATTAAGAAATTAAACACTTTTTTTTTATATTCTGTCACCAGTGCAGTACAGCGTCATCATATAATGGGTGTGGCAGTGATCAGGGACACTGACTGATGACGGTACGAAAAAAAGAAAAAAATTATCTTTTTTTTTTGTTTTTTTGTCATTATAAATTTTTTTCTTTTTTTTACGATTTTTTTTAACACACTTTGACCAGAGCAATATATTGTTACCATAGTAATATTTTGTTTTTTTACACATTATGTTTTTGTAGCGGGTATGTACTTTCCCGGGTGTAATTTGAACTTGGCAGAGACATCAGTGATGTGTAATTCCCTGCAGCCCAGCAGGTGGCGCTGTCGCCCTGGGCTGGGGTTGAATCATTGCTGTGTGTCGTGCCTCCTTTTTGTCCTCCCTCGGCAGCGGTATGGTGGGGCGGGGAACCCGCCGTGCTTGCCGGGAGAGGGTATAAAGGGGCCGGCCATCTTTGTCACGGGGTCGAGTCCCAGGCACCTTCAGCCTGCGGGCGGTGGTTCGTGTCAGTCCTCTAGGCGGGCCTAGGCCTAGAGGACAGCCAGAGGTTGTGTTCCATCCCAGGCACCTTAGGGGCTTGGGGTGAGGTACTCGGATGGAGGTCTGGAGCTCAGTGCCCAACACTGAGTTCCGCGAGGGAAGGAGATCCTAGGGAACCCCGGGAGTGGGTACCCGAATACGGAACGCGTAATGGACCGGGGGGAGCTCTTCACTTGAAGACCTGGTGCAGCATATTGCCAGTGACGGGTGAGCCTCTCGTCGGAGACTGCCTGGAAGGAAATTCCCCCTCGCTTGGAGACCGCAACCCACTTTCAGGGAGGAAAGTGGAGAACACATTGTGTCTGGGCCTATTCGCATCCACACCTCCTTTTCTGTTCTGTTTCTACAAGGGAGTTCAATTGATTGTGTTCATTCGAGAAGAATAAAGGAGTGTTGAACTTTAATGGTGTGGGGCTCATTTCCTGACAGACATTGTTCAAGGTAACTCTCGGTGGAGGCTCCAGGTGCACAGCACTGACCCGAAGGTAAAAGAACTTTGCTTATACCACACTGACACCTGTGGTGAAGGCCAGGCGTGGTGTCTCCGCTCCCTCCCCTCTAAGGTACCCCTAGACAAGAGAAAATACGAGCTGAAGACAAAGAGGGGAGTGAGGGGGGCGCTACACGTGGGGGCTCGGGTCCGGCATAGTGTTTGTGCACCACGGAATTGAACGTGTCTGCTGGAAGAGTTACGCGAGTAGGCAGGCCTTCATTGGCCAAAGTGCATTCCTGTGCTCGAAGTCGTGGACATAACCCATTGAAGGGAAAGGCCCGCGCAGAAGAGCGAGGAAAGGGGGAAGCTCAGCCGTGTGAAGTACTACACGTAGGGGTTTCTATTTGCACTGCGCCACCAGGCACACCCCCATCGCTTAGTTCGTGGGCGTGACTCAAAAGGAAAAAAGAACAAAAGCCCGTGAACTGGAGCAAAGGGGAGGAGTCCAATACGTGTGAAGGACTACACATGGGACGTTGGCGCAAAAACTTTGCAGTGGGCGATGGATCAGCAACAGGTCGCCATGTTCGGACATACCTCGTGGATTCCAGTTCACCCTTCCACCACGACGTTGACTGCTGCTGCTCCGATAACAGATACGGGGATCCGGCTAAAGCCAAGGGGTCGATTCGCCCTGTATTCGTGCATGGACGTTGAGGCCCTGGATGTGATTTGTCCCAGCTGTTCGGGACTGGTGTGCCAACTGAAGCCATTCGGGCGATGTGAGGCCTGTGGGGAGTTTCTGTTCGAAGTGGATCCGGCAGTTGAGAAGCCGAGAACCATCTACCCCGGCCGTGCTGCGGGCAACACCACTCAGAGAGGAGGAATCACTGCTGTGACAGCCATCCCTGCGCACACTGCAGCGACCACGGAGGAGGTCGTGAATACACAACGGGAGAAATCCAAGGATGCTGACTCGGTCACCACTGTCTCGCAGCGTCCACCACCGAAGAGAAAGACCGGCATGGTAGCCCCGACCAGCGGTTGTGGTGGACCGTCTCGCCCGCTTACGCCCGGCCCGGATGGATCCGTCGACAGGAGTTCCAGACGTCCCATTTCAAGTAAAGGCCGAGGTAAGCCAGGCGGAGAGATTTGGTGTGTGGGAAGAGGTGAAAACTCAGTTTCCACTACAGGGTACTTGCCCGCGGAGGAGTGTGACACCTCTGACCTGGAGTCACTCTCGGACATGGGAGACGATGTTGCTATAGACGAACTGTTTGCCGAAAAGGGCTGGGACAAAGTACTTCTCGCTTCATCCCACAGAACCAGGGATCCACCCATGTCTACAGGGGAAAGTACACCCCGGGTGGAGGCACCAGCGCCTGAAGAAGGGTCCCGTCCCCAGCCTGCCTCTACAACCCTGGTATCATCTGTGCCCAAGACCGGGGAAAAGAGACTGCTGTTGCGGGCACCAATGCCCAGATCAGATGTGGTCAAGGTCCCTCGCCACCCGGACTCAATAGTTTTACCTGGCAAAGGGGACAAAGCTACCATGCCTCCTTTGGCGAGACTACAACGCCTATTTGGCCAGAAGGTTGCTGCAGAGTACGGATGGGAGTACCCGTACTTGTCTAAGGAGTTGCTCTATGAGGTGGAAGTGTGCCGGGAGCGCTAGTACAATGACTTTGTGTGGACCCACCTTCAGATTCCACACGCCCGCAGGTACCTGGCATGCTCTCCAAAGGCCTCTCAATGTTTTAAAGACTGCAAGGCAGAGTGGATGTTGGGACGGCACATTCATGCAGATAAAGTGTTGATCCGGCGCAAGGAAGGAGAAGATGTAGAGTATCATCTGGAGACCATGGATCAACACTTGAAGCCACTTGTTCTGCCGGATCCCCGCTTTTACCTGTAGGAGAGAAAAAGACTCCGTTCTTGTTATGCTGCTGAACTTTCTGGGGCCCGTTGCTTTTGTGCCCAAAGGAATGAAGGACTGTTCCTGTTGTTCTTCACTTTTCTGCAAGAGATCATAGACTCTGGGGTAGATAGGGTCAAAGAGAAGAGGAAAAGTTCCACGAGTGCAGTTACCGTGGTGCTGTCACCAGGTGGCAGTGTTGCGCAACGTTAAACACTTTTCATGCACTCACTCTTTGGAGAAAAGGGATTTCTTCCAGGAGAAGTTTCTTTTCTCTCACACGAATACATGTGTCAGGGTTGTGTGTGCTAATCCCTTTTCTTTTCCCTCTGCAGGAGAGCATCCCATCAAGACCACTGAGTATGGGGTGGGTCTTAGTCAGGATGGATGGGAAAAGTAAAATGTGAATATGTGATTCAAAGTTATGGTTTAATGCTATTGTTTTCTCCCTTCCTTCTTCCCTTTTTTTATTACAGGGCTCAGACACAATGTTTCAGTTGGGTAGTTTTTTTTCTAAAGTGTTATTTTTGTACAATTGTTAGTAGGTTTCTGGATTGGATTATGTCAGCCGTTGAGGGCATGATTTACTCCAGACACTGGGGACCAGTGTCAAACCACCAGGGGGAGAGTGTAGCGGGTATGTACTTTCCCGGGTGTAATTTGAACTTGGCAGAGACATCAGTGATGTGTAATTCCCTGCAGCCCAGCAGGTGGTGCTGTCGCCCTGGGCTGGGGTTGAATCATTGCTGTGTGTCGTGCCTCCTTTTTGTCCTCCCTCGGCAGCAGTATGGTGGGGCGGGGAACCCGCCGTGCTTGCCGGGAGAGGGTATAAAGGCCTGGCCATCTTTGTCACGGGGTCGAGTCCCAGGCACCTTCAGTCTGTGGACGGTGGTTCGTGTCGGTCCTCTAGGCGGGCCTAGGCCTAGAGGACAGCCGGAGGTCGTGTTCCATCCCAGGCACCTTTGGCCTGGGGTGAGGTACTCGGATGGAGGTCTGAAGCTCAGTGCCCAACACTGAGTTCCGCGAGGGAAGGAGATCCTAGGGAACCCCGGGAGTGGGCACCCGAATCCGGAAGGCGTAATGGACCGGGGGGAGCTCCTCACTTGAAGACCTGGTGCAGCATATTGCCAGTGACGGGTGAGCCTCTCATCGGAGACCGCCTGGAAGGAAATTCCCCCTCGCTTAGAGACCGCAACCCACTTTCAGGGAGGAAAGTGGAGAACACATTGTGTCTGGGCCTATTCACATCCACACCTCCTTTTCTGTTCTGTTTCTACATGGGAGTTCAACTGATTGTGTTCAATCGAGAAGAATAAAGGAGTGTTGAACTTTAATGGTGTGGGGCTCATCATTTCCTGACAGACATTGTTCAAGGTAACTCTCGGTGGAGGCTCCAGGTGCACAGCACTGACCCGAAGGTAAAAGAACTTTGCTTATACCGCACTGACACCTGTGGTGAAGGCCAGGCGTGGTGTCCCCGCTCCCTTCCCCTCTAAGGTACCCCCAGACAAGAGAAAAGACGAGCTGAAGACAAAGAGGGGAGTGAGGGGGGCGCTACATTTGCATATAGCAATGAATTTCATATCTATATACCAGCATTTTATTAAATGGAATCGATTAATTAAGTTTGTTTTGCTGCGATTAGCTGTGATTGACCAGAGAAAATCACATGATACAGATAAGCTGTGATTGGCCATGTCTGTACCAACACAATTGTATACAATGGATGGATTTTTTTATTACAGATTTTATTTTTGAAAATGTTTATATTACAAATTACAGACAAAACAAATATAGAACAACAATAATGCCGCGTACACACGGTCGGAATATCCAACAACAAATGTTCGATGGGAGCTTGTTGTCGGAAATTCCAAACGTGTGTAGGCTCCATTGGACATTTGCTGTCGAAGTTTCCGACAACAAAAATTTGAGAGCTGATTTTCAAATTTTCTGACAACAAAACTTTTTTACACATTCTTGACGTTCGGAATGTCCGACAACATTTGTGTGACCGTGTGTAGGCAAGACAAGTTTGAGCGAACATCCATCAGAAAAAAATTCACGGTTTTGTTGTTGGAATGTCCGATCGTGTGTACACGGCATAAGAAGAAAAAAAAAAAAACACAAAACTTCCTTTTCTTTCCTTCTTCCTTCCAATTAAGCAAATATATTAGCCTCAACCCCATTATATTTTATTCCTTAAATTAATTTATCATCCACTGCCTCGAAATGAATTTGAGAAACAGAAAAAAAACACATTCCCAAGAGGCAGAAAGAGAAAGGAATGGGGAAAAGAAAGAAGTTGAGGACCCCCCCCCCCTCAAAAATTGATAAAACATTTTTTTTTTTAATTAGGTAGGAATACTACATGATATCCCGGAGCAATCACCACACTCAGCAATAAATTTAAGTTTTACCCCCTTCATTATTTAGGATAGGGGGAAGCAACCATTCACAAAGACTAAAAAAACAAAAATACATAACACGTATACCCCACACTCCTCTTTCACCCTAAATTGGAACATGGGGCATCTATCCATTTTTTCCATATTTTTTTTAAAAAATCTGAAATTTCCAAGATGCATTAAGTTGAAAATAAGTATATTTCTCATATAGTACATATTTATCCATTTATTTTACCCAGTCCCCAAGGGTAGGAGGGTTAGGTGAAATCCATCAAGAGGCTATTAATTTACGTGCCAACAAAAAGCATTCTCATTATAGCCACTGCCTCATCATATAATAAATTGTTAAAAATTATATACCCGAGGAGACACAGGACAGGATGAGGAGTGGATCAGGAGTGAGATGTCGTATAGAGAATTTATCACCTCTATCACATCCTGCCAATATCGATGCAATTTTGGGCATCTCCAAAACAAGTGTATAAAAGAACCATAAGATTTCACACATCATGGACATTCATAATTCTCCCTTCTACCTACTCTATGCAGCAGTTCCAGGGTATGGTACGCCATGTACAAGATAAATAGATGGGTCATTCTGTGTGTTGGAGATGAGACAAGCTGAACATTCCTCATTATTTGGTCCCATATTTATTTAAATCCACATCAATATTCATTTCCCATTTTTGTCTACATGGAATCGTAATTTTAAGAAGCAATTCAGATAATAATTTTGTATATACAGTCAGGTCCATAAATATTGGGACATCGACACAATTCTAATCTTTTTGGCTCTATACACCACCACATAGTTACATAGTTACATAGTTAGTCAGGTTGAAAAAAGACAAAGTCCATCCAGTTCAACCATAAAAAAATAACTAAAATAAAATAAAATAAAAATATCGTGCACTCCCATATACCCAATTCTATACCCACAGTTGATCCAGAGGAAGGCAAAAAACCCCAGCAGAGCATGATCCAATTTGCTACAGCAGGGGAAAAAATTCCTTCCTGATCCCCCGAGAGGCAATCGGATTTACCCTGGATCAACTTTACCAAGAACTGTTAGTACTCAGTTATATTATGTACATTTAGGAAAGTATCCAGGCCTTTCTTAAAGCAATCTACTGAGCTGGCCAGAACCACCTCTGCAGGGAGTCTGTTCCACATTTTCACAGCTCTTACTGTGAAGAAACCTTTCCGCATTTGGAGATGAAATCTTTTTTCTTCTAGACGTAAAGAGTGCCCCCTTGTTCTCTGTGTTGACCGTAAAGTGAATAACTCATCACCAAGTTCACTATATGGACCCCTTATATATTTGTACATGTTAATCATATCCCCCCTTATTCTCCTCTTCTCAAGAGTGAATAAATTCAGTTCCTCTAATCTTTCTTCATAGCTGAGCTCCTCCATGCCTCTTATCAGTTTGGTTGCCCTTCTCTGCACTTTCTCCAGTTCCCCGATATGCTTTTTGAGAACTGGGGCCCAAAACTGAACTGCATATTCCAGATGAGGCCTTACTAATGATTTGTACCACAATGGATTTGAAATGAGATGAACAAGATATCCTTTAACTGCAGACTTCCAGCTTTAATTTGAGGGTATAGACATCCAAATCAGGTGAACGGTGTAGGAATTACAACAGTTTGTATATGTGCCTCCCACTTTTTAAGGGACCAAAAGTAATGGGACAATTGGCTGCTCAGCTGTTCCATGGCCAGGTGTGTGTTATTCCCTCATTATCCCATTTACAAGGAGCAGATAAAAGGTCCAGGGTTCATTTCAAGTGTGCTATTTGCATTTGGAATCTGTTGCTGTCAACTGTCAATATGAGATCCAAAGAGCTGTCACCATCAGTGAAGCAAGACATCATTAGGCAGAAAAAAAAAAAAAAACATCAGAGAGATAGCAAAAACATTAGGTGTGCCCAAATCAACTGTTTGGAACATCCTTAAAAAGAAAGAACGCACCGGTGAGCTCAGCAACATCAAAAGACCCGGAAGACCACAGAAAACAACTGTGGTGGATGACCGAAGAATTCTTTCCCTGGTGAAGAAAACACAACAGTTGGCCAGATCAAAAACACTCTCCAGGAGGTAGGTGTATGTGTGTCAAAGTCAACAATCAAGAGAAGACTTCACCAGAGTGAATATAGAGGGAGGAAGGCCAGATTAGAGTTTGCCAAACAACATCTAAAAAAGCCTTCACAGTTCTGGAACAACATCCTATGGATGGAGAAGGAAAGGAACTGCTCATGATCCAAAGCATACCACCTCATCAGTGAAGCGTGGTGGTGGTAGTGTCATGGCGTGGGCATGTATGGCTGCCAATGAAACTTGTTCTCTTGTATTTATTGATGTGACTGCTGACAAAAGCAGCAGGATGAATTCTGAAGGGTTTCGGACAATATTATCTGCTCATATTCAGCCAAATGCTTCAGAACTCATTGGACGGCTCTTCACAGTGCAGATGGACAATGACCCGAAGCATACTGTGAAAGCAACCAAAGAGTTTTTTAAGGGAAAGAAGTGGAATGTTATGCAATGGCCAAGTCAATCACCTGACCTGACTCCGATTGAGCATGCATTTCACTTGCTGAAGACAAAACTGAAGGGAAAATGCCCCAAGAACAAGCAGGAACTGAAGACAGTTGCAGTAGAGGCAAACTGTTGTAATTCCTATACCGTTCACCTGATTTGGATGTAAATACCCTCACATTAAAGCTGCACTTAAAGCATATCTTGTTTGTTTTACTTTAAATCCATTGTGGTGGTGTATAGAGCCAAAAAGATTAGAATTGTGTCGATGTCCCAATATTTATGGACCTGACTGTACTTTAGAAATAAGTCCCTTGGTATTATTTGCTTGGACTACTGTCCAAAATGGGGACTTTGTAGAAAGGGACGGTTGGGGCCACACCTTGTTTTTTAAGAGCATGTCTTAATTGTACAGTACACTACACTACAGAGCTACGGATATGTTTTCAGAACTCCATCAGAATACAATTGCATCAAGGTATTAATCCCAGCAGGTTCCCATCTAGAAAATCCTTCCAAATGGTAAACTTCAGACAATGCCCTATTTGACCACAACGGAGTATATCTAGTATATCCCAGAATACACAATATTGTTTTAGTAGACTGCCAGACCTTATATATCAAATTAAATGTTGGGTAGGTATATTGATCAAAGGGTGAAATAGAAGAATCAAGAGAGAGTAATGGATTACTGTTATCAAATAAAGTGCTAAGTATATTCAAAGAAGAGGTATTATTAGAGCCCCGAGTTTCCCATCCCGCTAGATGTTGAAGTTGAGCTGCCAGGAAGTAAATCCAAGGATTTGGAACCAAAATCCCACCTTAAGCATTAGGATATTGTAAATACAGGGGGTCCCTGGGTTACGAACCCGTTATGGACTTTCGACTCGAACATTGCCTGTTCGCCCGTTCGCCGAACAGCGAACAAATTGGGGTGTTCGTGGCAAATTCGAAAAGTCTATGGGAGAAATCTAAAGTGCTAATTATAAAGGCTTATATGCAAGTTATTGTATCAATGCCAAAATTTTTTTTTTTTAAATTACGTCTTTACGGGAGCAGTGATTTTAATAATGCTTAAAATGAAAAAATAAAAGTGAAAATTTCCTTTAAATTTCGTACCTGGGGGGTGTGTATAGTATGCATGTAAAATCGCGCATGTTTCCCGTGCTTAGAACTGTCCCTGCACAAAGTGTCATTTCTGAAGGAAAAAAGTCATTTAAAACTCACTCGCGGCTATTAATGAATTGTCGGCTCCCGGCAATACATAGAAAAGTCATTGAAAAAAAAAAGTGTGGGGGTCCCCCCAAATTCAATTACCAGGCCCTTCAGGTCTGGTATAGATATTAAGGGGAACCCCGCCGCAAAAAAAAAAATGCGTGCGGTTCCCCCCTTATCCGAGCACGCAACCTGGCAGGCCGCAGGAAAAGAGGGGGGGACAAGAGAGCGCCCCCTCCTCCTGAACCATACCAGGCCACATGCCCTCAACATGGGGAGGATGTCCCCATGTTGATGGGGACAAGGGCCTCATCCCCACACTTGCCTGGTGGTTGTGGGGGTCTGCGGGCAGAGGGCTTAAAAAACACACACAGACACCTTGGAAAAGTCCTTTATTAAAAAAAAAAAACATTCCAGCGATGAAATCCAGTGTCCCGCGGTGATCCGATGTCCAATGCTGTCCGTCATTGGCTGAGCCTGAGCGGACCTGATGGGGAACTTCCTTCGCAGTCTATTAAATGTATAGACCCGCCCCTTCTAAAGTTCCCCATCAGGTCCGCTCTGCCAATGACTAGGTGTAAGGCTGAGGACCTGATGCGGAACATGAGAAGGGGAGGATCTATTCATGAATTACACAGTGAAGGACATTCCCCATCAGGTCCGCCCCCTCGGTATGTCAGACCCCGCCTACGTCATTGGCCTGAGCGGACCTGATGGGGAACTTCCTTCACTGTGTAAATTACACAACTTTAGAAGGGGCGGGTCTATACATTTAATAGACTGCGGAGGAAGTTCCCCATCAGGTCCGCTCAGGCTCAGCCAATGACGGACAGCGCTGGACATCGGATCGCCGCGGGACACTGGATTTCATTGCTGGAATGTTTTTTTTTATTTATTTTTTTAATAAAGAACTTTTCCAAGGTGTCGGTGTGTGTTTTTTAAATTTTTTTTACACTTTCTTCGTGAAATGGTAGGGGTACAATGTACCCCTTACCAATTCACATAGGGGGGGCGGGATTTGGGGGTCCCCTTTGTTAAAGGGGTCTTACAGATTCCGATAAGCCCCCTGCCCGCAGACCCCCACAGCCACCGGGCAAGGGTTGTGGGGATGAGGCCCTTGTCCCCATCAACATGGGGACATCCTCCCCATGTTGAGGGCATGTGGCCTGGTACGGTTCAGGAGGGGGACGCTCTCTCGTCCCCCCCTCTTTTCCTGCGACCTGCCAGGTTGCGTGCTCGGATAAGGGTCTGGTATTGATTTTTGGGGGGGACTCCACGCCATTTTTTTTTTAAATTTGGGGTGGAGTTCCCCTAAAATCCATGCCAGATCTGAACGGCCTGGTATGGATATTTGGGGGGAACCGCACGCATTTTTTTTTTATTTGCGGTGGGGTTCCCCTTAATATCTATACCAGACCTGAAGGGCCTGATAATTGAATTTAGGGGGACCCCCACGCTTTTTTATTTTTTTTATCAATGACTTTTCTATGTATTGCCGGGAGCCGACAATTCATTAATAGCCGCGAGTGAGTTTTAAATGACTTTTTTTCCTTCAAAAATTACATTTTGTGCAGGGACAGTTCTAAGCACGGGAAACATGCGCCACTTTACATGCATACTATACACACACCCCAGGTACGAAATTTAAAGGAAATTTTCACTTTTATTTTTTAATTTTAAGCATTATTAAAATCACTGCTCCCGTAAAAACTTAATTTATTAAAAAAAAATTTGCATTGATACATGTCCCCTGGGGCAGGACCCGGGTCCCCAAACACTTTTTGGGACAATAAATTGCATATAAGTCTTTATAATTAGCACTTTAGATTTTGAACGTTCGAGTCCATTGTATTTAATAGGGTTCTAAAGTTCACGCGAACATTCTGTCTGGTGCGAACCAAACAGGGGGGTGTTCGGCTCATCCCTGGATGCGATAATAAAAAAGTCTTCTGTGAAGTATTTCTCCAACACCATGCCTCATAAAGTGCAATGTACTCTTATCTTGAAAAAACAGAAAGTGCTTCACCCGAAGTGATGAGTGAACGAGAGGTTCCCGCCAGCATCATTTTACCCTACAAACAAGACCAACCTCGACTCATCATGGACTTATCAGTTATTTTTTTTTACAGGTTTACAGGGACATTTTTTTATATTTAAACATTTTATTTTTGATAGTATGGGCGGAGTTCCTCTTTAAGTTCTGCTCAGTAGATTGGTTCCTAATTCTGCCCCATTTGGTCTTATTCTACTTGTCAGAGTTCGCACATTTTCTTTGACCAGGTTCTACTTATGTGTTTCCTGCGCAGTATCAATTATTCATAGATTTAAAAACATTTACGAAGAACAAAATACAACTGACTTGGTTTTATTACCAACTAGGGATGCGTTAACATTTGAGCAAGCTTTAACTCACTGTAAACCAGTTTTGCATTTTTCTGAAGGTCTTATAAACTTGGCCTCTACCATGGTTATTATTTCTAATAAAATTATAAAACACACCAAAAAGAGCAACAAATTTTAAAAAGTATTTATGTTGCTTTTTTTTTTTTTATGTTGTCTATGATCAGTATCAGTGATCCTGTTCATGCATGCTGTGATGGGAAAAAAACAAGAAATTCTTAAAATGTAAAAAAAATTATTTTTGTTTCCTTTTTTATTTTTTACCTTTTTCTAGTATTTTTCACGTGGCTATGTTTTTTTTTTTTTTTTTAAGCTTAATATTATCTAAAAAAGCAACAACTCAAAAACAGAAAAATACACATAAAAATTTGAAAAAAATGCTCAGAACACAAAGGAAAAATACTGATCAAAACACTTAATAGCCTTAAAATATAAATTAATATTTTAAGCCCATAAAAGTGTCTTCCTCATTGAAAACGCTTTCATTCATGCCAATATTATTCTTTCCTAATAAATGTTTGATGTAGTATTGATGTTGCAGCAGTTCTTCTGTTGATCCAACCTTTCATCCTAATTTTGGGTAGCTGCCAGATACTTTAAACTCTTCACACGATCAAGAATTCCACTTGAAATAATCAGGAGTCTTCTCTTTTCTTATCTATTAACATATTTATTGTATATGCAAGCTAACCCACGAATAAAGGTACAACATCCAAAACATCAGTAAGAGGAGAAAGACATGTATCATGGCTAGTGATGAGCCGAACACCCCCGAGTTCGGTTCGCACCAGAACCCGCGAACGGACCGAAAGTTCGCACGAACATTAGAACCCTATTAAATACAATGGATGCGAACGTTCAGATTCTAAAGTGCTAATTATAACGACTATTATCCATGTTATTGTCCGAAACAGAGTTTGGGAACCCGGCTTCTGCACCAGGGGACATGTATCAATGCAAAAAGAAGTTTTAAAAACGGACGTTTTCCGGGAGCAGTCATTTTAATGATGCATAAAGTGAAAAAAAAAGTCAAATATTCCTTTAAATATTGTACCTGGGGGGTGTCTAAAGTATGCCTGTGAAGTGTCACGTGTTTCCCGTGTTTAGAACTGTCCCTGCACAAAATAACATTTCTAAAGGGAAAAAAGCCATTTAACACTGCTTGCGGCTTTAATGCAATGTCTGGTCCCGGTAATATGGATGAAAATCTTTAGGAAAAATGGCATAGCTACCCCATCAACCCCCCCCCCCCCTACCCAGCCCATTACCAGCCCCTTTGGGTCTTGTATGGATATTAAGGGGAACCCCGCACACAAAATAAAAAAGGACCTATATACTCTGAACAGCCGTATACAGGCGGTGCATACAAGACAGGGACTGTAGGTTTGTTCTTATGTAGAATCTGTTTGTAATTTTGAACAGCTGCATTGTTTAAGTAGAGCTCCAGGCCAAATTCCTTTTTTTTTAGCTTTTTGTAAAACATAGGGAACGGTTATCACCCCTGTCACATTTTTTTTGCTGTCTGTGCCCCTGTTCAGAACATTTCACCTCACTTTGCGTCCCAATGACAAC
Source organism: Rana muscosa (assembly GCA_029206835.1). Taxonomy (NCBI): domain Eukaryota; kingdom Metazoa; phylum Chordata; class Amphibia; order Anura; family Ranidae; genus Rana; species Rana muscosa. The sequence continues at coordinate 178,200,497 of JARGYO010005626.1, read as the reverse complement.
TGTTTTTGAAATGTGGTGTTTTTATTGAAACAAGGATTGGTGATAAAGCATCAGTACAGAGGAGACACCTTTCTCCCATATTAATTCTTACAGGAGAGAATTTTCCTTCCTAGGGGTAGATTTCCTCTCACTTCCTGTTGTCTTCTTCCGTTTGCAAGTAGTAGTAGTTTGTAAGTTGGATGTTTGAAAGTAGGGACCTGCCGTATATACTCTGCAGAAATTGGCCCCTTAGGTGTTGATGTTGGCACAACACTGAAAGCACTCACAGTTATTCTTGGTGGGTGCTGGAACGCCCTGCTGTCAAGTATAATATCAGGAATTGTAATAACATATAATTGTTGATCAGTGGTAGTAAAAATTGGGCCTTTGATGGTGGTGCTGGTGCCACAACACTGTAAGGCCTGACAGTTACTCTTGGTGGGCGCAGCAATGGTCCCTGCTGTGAATTATTAGATCAATAATTATAACTGCATGCCCCTGTTGAACAGGGGCTGAAAAATTGGGCCTTTGGTGGTGGTGGTGATGGTGGTGCTGGTGCCACAACACTGTAAGGCCTGACAGTTACTCTTGGTGGGCGCAGCAATGGGCCCTGCTGTGAATTATTAGATCAATAATTATAATTGCATGCCCCTGTTGAACAGGGGCTGAAAAATTGGGCCTTTGGTGGTGGTGGTGGTGGTGATGGTGGTGCTGGTGCCACAACACTGTAAGGCCTGACAGTTACTCTTGGTGGGCGCAGCAATGCTCCCTGCTGTGAATTATTAGATCAATAATTATAATTGCATGCCCCTGTTGAACAGGGGCTGAAAAATTGGGCCTTTGGTGGTGGTGGTGGTGGTGATGGTGGTGCTGGTGCCACAACACTGTAAGGCCTGACAGTTACTCTTGGTGGGCGCAGCAATGGGCCCTGCTGTGAATTATTAGATCAATAATTATAATTGCATGCCCCTGTTGAACAGGGGCTGAAAAATTGGGCCTTTGGTGGTGGTGGTGGTGGTGATGGTGGTGCTGGTGCCACAACACTGTAAGGCCTGACAGTTACTCTTGGTGGGCGCAGCAATGCTCCCTGCTGTGAATTATTAGATCAATAATTATAATTGCATGCCCCTGTTGAACAGGGGCTGAAAAATTGGGCCTTTGGTGGTGGTGGAGGTGGTGATGGTGGTGCTGGTGCCACAACACTGTAAGGCCTGACAGTTACTCTTGGTGGGCGCAGCAATGCTCCCTGCTGTGAATTATTAGATCAATAATTATAATTGCATGCCCCTGTTGAACAGGGGCTGAAAAATTGGGCCTTTGGTGGTGGTGGTGGTGGTGATGGTGGTGCTGGTGCCACAACACTGTAAGGCCTGACAGTTACTCTTGGTGGGCGCAGCAATGCTCCCTGCTGTGAATTATTAGATCAATAATTATAATTGCATGCCCCTGTTGAACAGGGGCTGAAAAATTGGGCCTTTGGTGGTGGTGGTGGTGGTGATGGTGGTGCTGGTGCCACAACACTGTAAGGCCTGACAGTTACTCTTGGTGGGCGCAGCAATGCTCCCTGCTGTGAATTATTAGATCAATAATTATAATTGCATGCCCCTGTTGAACAGGGGCTGAAAAATTGGGCTTTTGGTGGTGGTGGTGATGGTGGTGCTGGTGCCACAACACTGTAAGGCCTGACAGTTACTCTTGGTGGGCGCAGCAATGGGCCCTGCTGTGAATTATTAGATCAATAATTATAATTGCATGCCCCTGTTGAACAGGGGCTGAAAAATTGGGCCTTTGGTGGTGGTGGTGGTGGTGATGGTGGTGCTGGTGCCACAACACTGTAAGGCCTGACAGTTACTCTTGGTGGGCGCAGCAATGCTCCCTGCTGTGAATTATTAGATCAATAATTATAATTGCATGCCCCTGTTGAACAGGGGCTGAAAAATTGGGCCTTTGGTGGTGGTGGTGGTGGTGATGGTGGTGCTGGTGCCACAACACTGTAAGGCCTGACAGTTACTCTTGGTGGGCGCAGCAATGCTCCCTGCTGTGAATTATTAGATCAATAATTATAATTGCATGCCCCTGTTGAACAGGGGCTGAAAAATTGGGCCTTTGGTGGTGGTGGTGGTGGTGATGGTGGTGCTGGTGCCACAACACTGTAAGGCCTGACAGTTACTCTTGGTGGGCGCAGCAATGGGCCCTGCTGTGAATTATTAGATCAATAATTATAATTGCATGCCCCTGTTGAACAGGGGCTGAAAAATTGGGCCTTAGGCACTGGTGGCACAACACTGCAACCCCTCACAGATACTGTACTTGGAGCACAGCAATGAGGCCTGTTGCAAAGTATTGCATCAAAAATTTTAATTACACGCCCCTGTTAAACAGGGGCTGAAAAATTGGGCCTTAGCCACTGGTGGCGTCACCCATAAACCAAAATGATCTTCCAAGCTATCATCGTTAATCGTATCATTGAGGAGGAGGAGGAGGATAGCCAGTCAACATAACAGCACAGGCACTCAGCATCAGCATCAGTCTTGAAGGGATGTGACATTTTTAAATTAATTAGTCTGTTATATCAGCATCTGGTGTGTGGTAGCTGGTGGTGATCCCTGTGATCCGTGACAAATCCTCCAGCAGCACTGAATGTGCGTTCTGAAAGAACGCTGGATGCAGGACAGGCCAGTAGCTCAATTGCATACTGTGCAAGCTCTGGCCAGTGATCCATCCTCAAGACCCAGTAAGCCAGAGGATTTTCGGTGGGGAAGGTGTCCAAGTCTGACCTTGCCCCTAGGTATTCCTGGACCATGTATATCAGACGCTGGCGATGGTTGCTGGAACCAATCATACTTTGGGGCTGCGGACTAAAGAATTGTCTGAACGCATCGGTCAGACGGCCACCTTCCCCACCGCTCCTTCTTTGACTGCCCGAAGCCTCAGCAACTCGTTGTCCAGGACCAGGAGTTTGTAACCTCCCAGTCTCTGGGAACGCGTTGCACAGACCTTTCTGCAAGGCCTCCCGGAGTTGTCTCATCCTCTGCTCCCTCTGCGACGGTACGATAAGGTCCGCAACCTTACCCTTGTACCGTGGATCAAGGAGAGTGGCCAGCCAGTAATGGTCCCTCTCCTTGATCCGAAGAATACGAGGATCCTTCCGCAGACTTTGCAGGATCAGGGAGGCCATGCAGCGTAGGTTAGCTGAGGCATTCAGTCCGGAGTCCTCTGGGTCACTAAGGACGACATGATCCGCAGCCACCTCCTCCCAGCCACGTACAAGTCCACTGGTTTCTTGGGACTGTAAATCATCCCTAAAAGACTGCTGCTGATGATGCTGAGTGCCAGCCTCCACCTCCATGCTGACACAATCCTCCTCCTCCTCCTCCTCCTCCTCCTCTTCCTGTGCGATGGGTGGGACAGAAGGAACACTGTCTGGGTAAAGGGGGCCTTGAGAGGCAAGGAAGTCCTCCTCTTCCTGCCTCTGTTCTGCCTCAAGTGCCCTGTCCATTATTCCACGCAGCGTGTGCTCCAACAGGTGGACAAGAGGTACAGTGTCACTGATGCATGCACTGTCACTGCTCACCATCCTCGTGGCCTCCTCAAATGGTGCCAGGACAGTGCATGCATCCCTGATCATGCCCCACTGGCGTGGTGAAAAAAACCCGAGCTCCCCTGACCCTGTCCTGGTGCCGTAGTCGCACAGGTACTCATTGATGGCCCTCTGCTGCGTGTGCAGCCGCTGCAGCATGGCCAACGTTGAGTTCCACCTGGTGGGCATGTCACATATAAGGCGGTTCTTGGGCAGGTTCAACTCCTTTTGAAGCTCAGCCAGGCGAGCACTGGCATTATAAGATCTGCGGAAATGCACACAGACTTTCCTGGCCTGCCTCAGGACATCCTGTAAGCCCGGGTACCTGCCCAAGAACCGCTGCACCACCAGGTTAAGGACGTGAGCCATACAGGGCACATGGGTCAGTTGTCCCTGTCGGAGGGCGGAGAGAAGGTTGGTGCCATTGTCGCAAACCACCATTCCTGGCTTAAGCTGGCGTGGCGTCAACCATCTCTCGGCCTGCCCCTGCAGAGCAGACAGGACCTCTGCCCCAGTGTGGCTCCTGTCCCCCAAACACACCAGCGCAAGCACGGCATGGCATCTTTTTGCCTGCGTACTTGCGTAGCCCCTTGAACGCCTACGGAGCACCGCTGGTTCCGAGGACAAACCACAGGAAGAGGCCATGGAGGAAGAAGAAAAGGAGGGGGTGGAGGAGAGAGGTGTGTCACAACCAGTAGTAGCATTTTGGAGGCGTGGCGGTGGAACAACCTCCAACACTACTGCACCTTGTCCTGCATCCTTCCCAGCTGCCAAAAGAGTGACCCAATGGGCCGTGAAAGAAAGGTAACGTCCCTGTCCATGCCTGCTGGACCATGAGTCAGAGGTAATATGCACCTTACCGCTGACCGCCCTGTCCAGCGAGGCCAAGACATTGCCTTCCACATGCCTGTAGAGAGCCGGAATCGCCTTCCGTGCGAAAAAGTGGCGTTTGGGAACCTGCCACTGAGGAACCGCACATTGCACAAACTCACGGAAGGGGGCCGAGTCTACCAACTGAAAAGGCAGCAGTTGAAGCGCTAGCAATTTAGCCAAGCTAGCATTCAACCGCTGGGCATGTGGATGGCTGGGAGTGAACTTCTTTCGACGGTCCAGCAGCTGGGGCAGGGAAATTTGCCTGCTAGAATCGGACGTTGGTGTACTGCTAGCAGAGTGCCCGCAAGTACTTGCCTGTGACACACCTAATTCTACACCTTCATTCCTCTCAGAGCAGGTTTCAGAGAGGAGTGAAGGTATAGTGGGGTTGGAGATCCCAGCTGATGCGGTGCAAGAAGAGGTCAGCTTTGTTCTTTGGTGTGGGTCTTTAAGGTAGGCTTGCCAACGAGCTGCATGGCAGGTCAACATATGTCTGATCAAGCATGTGGTGCCCAATAGGGATGAGCTTGGAGTTCGAGTCGAACTCATGTTCGACTCGAACATTGCCTGTTCGCCCGTTCGCCGAACAGCGAACAAATTGGGGTGTTTGCGGCAAATTCGAAAAATCTATGGGAGAAATCTAAAGTGTTAATTATAAAGGCTAATATGCAAGTTATTGTCCTAAAAAGTGTTTGGGGACCGGGGTCCTGCCCCAGGGGACATGTATCAATTCAAAAATAAGTTTTAAAAACGGCCGTTTTTTCGGGAGCAGTGATTTTAATAATGCTTAAAATGAAAAAATAAAAGTGAAATATTCCTTTAAATTTCGTACCTGGGGGGTGTGTATGATATGCATGTGAAGTGGCGCATGTTTCCCGTGCTTAGAACTGTCCCTGCAAAAAATGTCATTTTTGAAAGAAAAAAACTCTTTTAAAACTGACTCGCGGCTATTAATGAATTGTCGACTCCCGGCAATACATACAAAAGTCATTGATAAAAAAAAAAAAAAAAGCGTGGGGGTTCCCCAGAATTCAATTACCAGGCCCTTCAGGTCTGGAATGGATATTAAGGGGAACCCCGCCGCAAATTTAAAAAAAATTGACGTGGGGTTCCCCCAAATATCCATTCCAGGCCCTTCAGATCTGGCATGGATTTTAAGGGGAACTCCACCCCAAATTTAAAAAAAAAATGGCGTGGAGTCCCCCTAAAAATCCATACCAGACCCCTTATCCGAGCACGCAACCTGGCCGGCCGCAGGGGAAAAGGGGGGGACGAGAGAGCGGCCCCCCCTCCCTCCTGAACCGTACCAAGCCACATGCCCTCAACATGGGGAGGATGTCCCCATGTTGATGGGGACAAGGGCCTCATCCCCACAACCCTTGCCCGGTGGTTGTGGGGGTCTGATCGGAATCTGGAAGACCCCTTTAACAAAGGGGACCCCCAGATCCCGGCCCCCCCTATGTGAATTGGTAAGGGGTACGTTGTACCCCTACCATTTCACGAAGAAAGCGTAAAAAAATGTTTAAAAAAACACACAAACACCTTGAAAAAGTCCTTTATTTAAAAAAAAAAAAAAAACATTCCAGCGGTGAAATCCAGTGTCCCGCGGCGATCCCGATGTCCAGCGCTGTCCTTCATTGGTTGTGCCTGAGCGGACCTGATGGGGAACTCCCTCTCAGTATTTTAAATGTATAGACCCGCCCCTTCTAAAGTTCCCCATCAGGTCCGCTCCCTCGGTATGTCTGACCCGCCTACGTCATTGGCTTGAGCGGGGAACTTCCTTCACTGTGTAATTTAAATTTACATAGTGAAGGAAGTTCCCCGCTCAAGCCAATGACGTAGGCGGGTCTGACATACCGAGGGGGCGGACCTGATGGGGGACTGCTCTCACTTTGGTAATACATGTATAGACCCGCCCCTTCTCATGTTCCGCATCTGGTCCGCTGAGCGGACCTGATGGGGAACTTTAGAAGGGGCGGGTCTATACATTTAAAATACTGAGAGGGAGTTCCCCATCAGGTCCGCTCAGGCACAACCAATGAAGGACAGCGCTGGACATCGGGATCACCGCGGGACACTGGATTTCACCGCTGGAATGTTTTTTTTTTTTTTTTAAATAAAGGACTTTTTCAAGGTGTTTGTGTGTTTTTTTAAACATTTTTTTACGCTTTCTTCGTGAAATGGTAGGGGTACAATGTACCCCTTACCAATTCACATAGGGGGGGCCGGGATCTGGGGGTCCCCTTTGTTAAAGGGGTCTTCCAGATTCCGATAAGCCCCCCGCCCGCAGACCCCCACAACCACCGGGCAGGGGTTGTGGGGATGAGGCCCTTGTCCCCATCAACATGGGGACATCCTCCCCATGTTGAGGGCATGTGGCCTGGTACGGTTCAGGAGGGAGGGGGGGCCGCTCTCTCGTCCCCCCCTTTTCCCCTGCGGCCGGCCATTTTGCGTGCTCGGATAAGGGGTCTGGTATGGATTTTTAGGGGGACTCCACGCCATTTTTTTTTCAATTTGGGGTGGAGTTCCCCTTAAAATCCATGCCAGATCTGAAGGGCCTGGAATGGATATTTGGGGGAACCCCACGTCAATTTTTTTTTTAATTTGCGGCAGGGTTCCCCTTAATATCCATTCCAGACCTGAAGGGCCTGGTAATTGAATTCTGGGGAACACCCACGCTTTTTTTTTTTTTTTTATCAATGACTTTTGTATGTATTGCCGGGAGCCGACAATTCATTAATAGCCGCGAGTCAGTTTTAAATGCATTTTTTTCTTTCAAAAATGACATTTTTTGCAGGGACAGTTCTAAGCACGGGAAACATGCGCCACTTCACATGCATATCATACACACCCCCCAGGTACGAACTTTAAAGGAATATTTCACTTTTATTTTTTTCATTTTAAGCATTATTAAAATCACTGCTCCCAAAAAAATGGCCGTTTTTAAAACTTCTTTTTGCATTGATACATGTCCCCTGGGGCAGGACCCGGGTCCTCAAACACTTTTTAGGACAATAACTTGCATATTAGCCTTTATAATTAACACTTTAGATTTCGAACGTTCGAGTCCATTGTATTTAATAGGGTTCTAAAGTTTACACGAACATTTTGTCTGTTCGCAGGTTCTGGTGCGAACCGAACAGGGGGGTGTTCGGCTCATCCCTGGTGCCCAAGCGGCTGATGTTTTGGCCACGCGATATACGCTTGAGACATATGTTGCAAACAGCAGCTGTGCGATCTGATGCACTCGCCTCAAAAAAGGCCCACATCAAAGAACTTTTTGAATGACGGGCAGAGGCAGCGCCCTGCACAGGCGGAGCTCTGCGGTGTGATTCCGTCGGTGTGCTGCCCATACGCTGGCCACTCAAGGGCATCCTGCCTCGTTGGAGATGTGCCTCCTCCTCATCCTCCTCCTCTCTCCTATTAGGCACCCACGTGGAGTCAGTGACCTCATCATCCCCTTCCTCCTCATCACTGGAGCCAATCTGGCAGTATGCTGCAGCTGCTGGAGCATGACTGCCAGATTGGTGTCCTTCTTGAGCATCCCCTCTCTCTGCTCTCACGCTGCTGCCTTCCTCTAGCTGGGTATCATCATCAGATCCTTCCAAACGCTGGGCATCCTCCTGGAGCATGTACCCAACACTGTGCTCAAACAGTTCGGGGGACTCCTCAGGAGGAGGACATGGTGGGTCTAGGGAAGGATTGACTAATGAAGATAATGATACCAGAGAAGAGGACGCTTTGGCAGCTGCTTTGCGAGTACCCTGAGCCTGGGTGAGAGAGGATGAGGAGGATGAGGTGGGCTTGGTCATCCACTCTACCAAGTCTTCGGCATGATGTGGCTCAACATGTCCAGCTGCCGAAAACAAGGACAAGCGTGTCCCATGGCCATGTGCTAATGACAATGCACCGCGTCCACGACCAGCACTGTTGCCCCCAGACACAGAGCCTGCTTGCCCTCTTTTTTTGCCTCCTGACTGTCTGCCTCTCCTTGGTTGCCTTCCAGACATTTTAATGGATGGCCTGCAGGGAGATGGGAAAAAGAGCAATAAGGGCTACCTTCAGGTGTATACTGTGCAGGAGGCTTAGCAACAATGACACTGACACTGTCCCCTGCCTATCCTTCTCTGTCCCTAAACACAAGGATTGAAAATATGGTTCAGCAAAATAGTTTTAGAACAGAATAGCACACTGACACTTTCCCTCACTGTCCTACTCTGTCCCTCCCTACAAACAAGATTTAGCACAGAATAGCACACTGATAATTTCTACGAGTGTCCTTCTCTGTCCCTAAACTCAAGGATTGAAAATATGGAACAGCAAAATTGGTTTAGAACAGAATAGCACACTGTCAGTTTCACTCAATGTACCTCTCTGTCCCTCAACTCAAGGATTGAAAATATGGTTCAGCAAAATAGTTTTAGAACAGAATAGCACACTGACACTTTCCCTCACTGTCCTACTCTGTCCCTCCCTACAAACAAGATTTAGCACAGAATAGCACACTGATAATTTCTACGAGTGTCCTTCTCTGTCCCTAAACTCAAGGATTGAAAATATGGAACAGCAAAATTGGTTTAGAACAGAATAGCACACTGTCAGTTTCACTCACTGTACCTCTCTGTCCCTCAACTCAAGGATTGAAAATATGGTTCAGCAAAATAGTTTTAGAACAGAATAGCACACTGACACTTTCCCTCACTGTCCTACTCTGTCCCTCCCTACAAACAAGATTTAGCACAGAATAGCACACTGATAATTTCTACGAGTGTCCTTCTCTGTCCCTAAACTCAAGGATTGAAAATATGGAACAGCAAAATTGGTTTAGAACAGAATAGCACACTGTCAGTTTCACTCAATGTACCTCTCTGTCCCTCAACTCAAGGATTGAAAATATGGTTCAGCAAAATAGTTTTAGAACAGAATAGCACACTGACACTTTCCCTCACTGTCCTACTCTGTCCCTCCCTACAAACAAGATTTAGCACAGAATAGCACACTGATAATTTCTACAAGTGTCCTTCTCTGTCCCTAAACTCAAGGATTGAAAATTTGGAACAGCAAAATTGGTTTAGAACAGAATAGCACACTGTCAGTTTCACTCACTGTACCTCTCTGTCCCTAAACTCAAGGATTGAAAATATGGTTCAGCAAAATAGTTTTAGAACAGAATAGCACACTGACACTTTCCCTCACTGTCCTACTCTGTCCCTCCCTACAAACAAGATTTAGCACAGAATAGCACACTGATAATTTCTACGAGTGTCCTTCTCTGTCCCTAAACTCAAGGATTGAAAATATGGAACAGCAAAATTGGTTTAGAACAGAATAGCACACTGTCAGTGTCACTCACTGTACCTCTCTGTCCCTAAACTCAAGGATTGAAAATATGGTTCAGCAAAATAGTTTTAGAACAGAATAGCACACTGACACTTTCCCTCACTGTCCTACTCTGTCCCTCCCTACAAACAAGATTTAGCACAGAATAGCACACTGATAATTTCTACGAGTGTCCTTCTCTGTCCCTAAACTCAAGGATTGAAAATATGGAACAGCAAAATTGGTTTAGAACAGAATAGCACACTGTCAGTTTCACTCACTGTACCTCTCTGTCCCTCAACTCAAGGATTGAAAATATGGTTCAGCAAAATAGTTTTAGAACAGAATAGCACACTGACACTTTCCCTCACTGTCCTACTCTGTCCCTCCCTACAAACAAGATTTAGCACAGAATAGCACACTGATAATTTCTACGAGTGTCCTTCTCTGTCCCTAAACTCAAGGATTGAAAATATGGAACAGCAAAATTGGTTTAGAACAGAATAGCACACTGTCAGTTTCACTCACTGTACCTCTCTGTCCCTCAACTCAAGGATTAAAAATATGGTTCAGCAAAATAGTTTTAGAACAGAATAGCACACTGACACTTTCCCTCACTGTCCTACTCTGTCCCTCCCTACAAACAAGATTTAGCACAGAATAGCACACTGATAATTTCTACGAGTGTCCTACTCTGTCCCTCCCTACAAACAAGATTTAGCACAGAATAGCACACTGATAATTTCTACGAGTGTCCTTGTCTGTCCCTAAACTCAAGGATTGAAAATATGGAACAGCAAAATTGGTTTAGAACAGAATAGCACACTGTCAGTTTCACTCACTGTACCTCTCTGTCCCTAAACTCAAGGATTGAAAATATGGTTCAGCAAAATAGTTTTAGAACAGAATAGCACACTGACACTTTCCCTCACTGTCCTACTCTGTCCCTCCCTACAAACAAGATTTAGCACAGAATAGCACACTGATAATTTCTACGAGTGTCCTTCTCTGTCCCTAAACTCAAGGATTGAAAATATGGAACAGCAAAATTGGTTTAGAACAGAATAGCACACTGTCAGTTTCACTCACTGTACCTCTCTGTCCCTCAACTCAAGGATTGAAAATATGGTTCAGCAAAATAGTTTTAGAACAGAATAGCACACTGACACTTTCCCTCACTGTCCTACTCTGTCCCTCCCTACAAACAAGATTTAGCACAGAATAGCACACTGATAATTTCTACGAGTGTCCTTCTCTGTCCCTAAACTCAAGGATTGAAAATATGGAACAGCAAAATTGGTTTAGAACAGAATAGCACACTGTCAGTTTCACTCACTGTACCTCTCTGTCCCTAAACTCAAGGATTGAAAATATGGTTCAGCAAAATAGTTTTAGAACAGAATAGCACACTGACACTTTCCCTCACTGTCCTACTCTGTCCCTCCCTACAAACAAGATTTAGCACAGAATAGCACACTGATAATTTCTATGAGTGTCCTTCTCTGTCCCTAAACTCAAGGATTGAAAATATGGAACAGCAAAATTGGTTTAGAACAGAATAGCACACTGCCAGTTTCACTCACTGTACCTCTCTGTCCCTAAACTCAAGGATTGAAAATATGGTTCAGCAAAATAGTTTTAGAACAGAATAGCACACTGACACTTTCCCTGACTGTCCTACTCTGTCCCTCCCTACAAACAAGATTTAGCACAGAATAGCACACTGATAATTTCTACAAGTGTCCTTCTCTGTCCCTAAACTCAAGGATTGAAAATATGGAACAGCAAAATTGGTTTAGAACAGAATAGCACACTGTCAGTTTCACTCACTGTACCTCTCTGTCCCTCAACTCAAGAATTGAAAATATGGTTCAGCAAAATAGTTTTAGAACAGAATAGCACACTGACACTTTCCCTCACTGTCCTACTCTGTCCCTCCCTACAAACAAGATTTAGCACAGAATAGCACACTGATAATTTGTACGAGTGTCCTTCTCTGTCCCTAAACTCAAGGATTGAAAATATGGAACAGCAAAATTGGTTTAGAACAGAATAGCACACTGTCAGTTTCACTTACTGTACCTCTCTGTCCCTCAACTCAAGGATTGAAAATATGGTTCAGCAAAATAGTTTTAGAACAGAATAGCACACTGACACTTTCCCTCACTGTACCTCTCTGTCCCTAAACTCAAGGATTGAAAATATGGTTCAGCAAGATTGGTTTAGAACAGAATAGCACACTGACACTTTCCCTCACTGTACCTCTCTGTCCCTACAAACAAGGATTAGCACAGAATAGCACACTGTCACTGACACTCTCCCTACCTATCCTTATTTGTCCCTAAACACAAGGAATCCAGGATTAGTAAAGGAAAAATAATGACACTGTCCCTGCCTATGCTTCTCTTTCCCTGCTCCGGAACACACTACACAAGGCCGCCGCGCTGGCGGCCTTTTATAGTGTGGGGCGTGTACTAAACCCCCTCAGCAATAATTGGCCACAGGCATCCTGCCTGTGGCCAATCATTGCTCTCCTCGCTGCCAGCGCTGTGATTGGCCAAGCATGCAGGGTCACAGTGCATGCTTGGCCAATCACAGCGCCGGGATTACACTGCGATGGCGCAGTGTATTGTGGGCCGTTCGCGTCACTCGAATTTGGCGCGAACGGCCCAAATCGTTCGTTGTTCGCCGAACGCACGAACAGCCGATGTTCGAGTCGAACCTGTGTTCGACTCGAACACCGAGCTCATCCCTAATCATGGCCGACTTATAAGGCACCAAACAGAATACAGTCATTAAGATTACACATTTTATTAATTATGTGTAAAGATAAAATTATGGCAGTATGGGTAAACTTTGACATTGCACAAAAGTATCTCCCCTTGGATTTTGTTGCAGCCAATCACAATATTATACAAGAAATTCAGAAATTCATAATATATATATATATATATATATATATATATATATATATATGTTTTATTGTACACATTGATAAAGTATACAGGTTAAGAAATTTACATCAATGAAGATGCACAATACATTGGCACCAGGTGGAGGACCACCTGGGCTCTCCACGTTGTGCCTGGCTACTTACCCCTTCTGGGATGTATAACAGGCCATAGGCTGTATGTTTTGCTATCCTTATAACGACCATATTTGGTTAATATTAGTAGGGAAGACCCTCTTCATGCCAAAATATATATTTAAGGATTGACCAAGTCAAAATGTTGAGCATTTCTTAAAGATTTTTTTCCTACATCATCAAGAAAGTTTAGCTCTGTAATCTGGAAACACCAGTTTCCCAGTTCTAATGCAGGGGAAGACTGGGAGCAGGGCTGCTGTTAGAAATCATGGGGCCCCGTACAGCCTACCTGAATGCCCCCCCATCCTGAAACTGATCCCACTGTGTGCCTGAAGCATCTGCTGGCAGGTGAGGAGGGAAGCTAATAGTGCTGCAGGGGAGGGGGCCCCGAACAGCAGGGGGGTAGGGCCACAAATATTAGAACCGAGGATCAGTTTCTTCAAAAAGGCAGTACAGCCTGCCCTACTGCTCAGCAGGTGCCTCAGCCCCTCATTTGAACTGATGGGACCCAGCCAGGTACAGGAGGGCCATCTGTGCTGCCTTATCAGCGGCCCTGACTGGGAGCTTTTGGTTTAGAAGGTAATCCCATCCAATAGACCCTTTCATGGCAGGACAGTGTCCTGCTGTACTGTATAAAGAAAAGTGTAAATGCAAAGTGTGCGGGGGTGCTGCAGTGATTGGTTGGCCATGGTGAAAGATTGGTGTTGTCTTAGAGAACAAAGGTCTTCATTGGGGTGTATCTCCACTCAGGGCCACCTGCCCAACATTTCCTATCACTACTGGCTCACAACTAGCTACTGTTGGATAACAGTGATATACTTCCCTAATGTCTCACTTCCACTGTGGAAAAGGACATAGGATGGATATCCAATACCCACACAAACACTGTAGAAGATCTCTGTACCCGCAAAAACCTGTCACAGCTCTAGCTATTCACGTGGGTCTCCAAAGGCTTTTTTTCAGAGCCCAAAAAAGCCCCTCTGGCCCCTCTGTTGTGCTCTACTGTCAATTCTGGGTAAAGATGACTATTCTGGGCAGCTTAACCAGGTTGTCAGAAACCATGAATCAGACTGAGACAGAAGTACAGTTAAATCACACTTGTTTAATAATAAAAGTAAATAGAACAAATGTAGTCAAAACATAGCCAAAATTTGGTAACTGTAACGGATAGTCAGACAAGCCAGAAAGTCAGGAAGCCAGGAATCAGCGCAGTAAAACAGCAAGCAGGATCTGGAGCCAGAAGGAACCTCAGCCAAGCAAGTCTTTAACAGGCACGCAGGAGAAAGTCTCTGTGATGTTGACAAGGTGAAGGCAGAGATCATCTGGGCTGGATGGCTTAAGTAAGCAGGACTGACAAGCAGAATATCATCAACAGGTGAGTCACTGTGGAGAGATAGGAGCTGGCAATTAGCCGACAGCTGAGTGGCCAGCTCAGAGAAGGAAGAGCTGAGCTCAGCCCTGACACAGGTTCAAAGTCACAATTATCTTCTTTAAGTGGTTTCTTCTCAAAGTCACGTACCCAATATTCTTTGGGAATTTTTTTTAAAAGACTGATATTGGAGTGCCATGGTGGCTCTGTTGTTGCCAGAAACATCCCCAGTTGTTATAGACTTGATGCTGACATAACACCTGCAATAAAAATGCTTATGGTTGCTATTCCATGAAATTTGACATACAGTATGTGTTATCCTCCCATGTCCAGCTCTGTTTCTGAAACTTTATATTCTTCAGAGCATTCTTCAGTTCTTTTCTAGCTGTTATTTTCTTCTCCAAAGCCTCACAACTCTCTGCTTCTTTATCTTTCCCTGGGGTCTGCTTATCAACAAGTCTAAAGTGTGTACTTCATCGTTCTATAACATCTACCGTACCTCATTTGTATGGAACCTTTCTCTTTTATACGTAACAAATTTCAGTGGACATTCTTTCTCTCATCTCATGTTTATAAGAAACTAGTAAACTGGCTTTTGGTTCTCAATAAAGCTTTCTTAAAATTCCATAAACGTTTCCCATGACAGTGGCTTTCAGTTTTTACTATTTCTTTAAGTTGGACTTGAATTCAAAAAGTAGAGGGATAGCTTTCTCATACAGAACAACTAGAAATGTTTTTCTGTCTTGAAAAATCTACCTAAAAAAACAGCAGTGTACTTCCTGTGCCTGGAGCACCGTATCTGTGTAAGACCATCTAAGACACTGAGGGTTATTTACTAAAGCTGGAGATTGCAAAATCGAGTACAACATTACATACAAACCAATCACCTTCCAGGTATTATTGTCAAAGCTTAAAGCGGTTGTAAACTGCGGAAGTTGCAAAAAAAAAATAAAAAATACTTTCAAGGAAATAGCATAATGTGCTAGTATGCATCGCATACTAGCAAATTATGAAATACTCACCTTGCAACTAAGCCCTCCGGTGCTGTAATGTCACCGTTGAAAGGGCTGACATGTTCCCCCGGTCTTTCTTCCAGGTTTGCATGCTCCAGCTATATGATTTGCTGGAGCTGCAATGACATCACTCCCGCGCACCCTTGGTCCCGGCACAAAGCTCTGAAGTTCTGGCAAGGTATGCCGGACCTTCAGATCGCGTGCGCCAGTGATGTCACTGGCTGCATGCAGGGGAAATATCTCCTAAACGGTGAACGTTTAGGAAATAATAATTTTACCTACAGGTAAGCCTTTTTGTAGGCTTACCTGTAGGTAAAAATACCAAGTGGGGTTTACAACCGCTTTAATTGAACAAGCTGAATTTAGGAGCTGATTGGCTATAATGTACATCTGCACCAGATTCTGGGTGCTCCAGCTTTAGTAAATCTCCCCCACTGCTTCCTATGACTACTAGTCTCTCTAGATTTGATGTGAGATTCTGTGATAATACTATTGTGCTGCTTATCGTTCTTTTTGCTGTTCTCCTTGCTGGAGAGGAAGATGTACCTGAGGACCTGCAATGCAAGGATCTCCCTGCTTCTGCTTCATTTAGTCATTAGATATGTGCTTTCTGAACCTTTCCTGCTAATTTTTGATTATTCCTCTATTATTCATCAGATTAACAGTCATCAAGTGCAACTTTGACATGAGGAAACTAAGCCCTGCCGCTACCAAGATGCCTCCAGAAAGAGTCACAGTTTGGAGCATGGCATGCTAAATCAGGATTAAGGAGGCAACATGCAATACTGAGGACTAGTCTCTTGTCCACTGCTTGCCTTTCATAGGCACAACTTTTACAGCATGGATCATATCTAAAGATATCTTGCTGTCTTTTATGTCATCAAATTTATTTTTATGCTGTCTATCAAGGATTTTAAATATGTTGGCTTTAGATATATTTTAAAGGAGGACTGCACTTTAAAAGTGAATTTATTCTTTTTACCCCCCCTCCCCCCATTCCCCTAACCCACCCTCCCCTTCACAATTGTGTACTTACCTCAATCATACTGCCAAGGTTATGCTGCAACAGAAACTCAGATCTTCATTGTCAAGCATTGCAACGCCATGGGCGTCTATGGGTCTGTGTCCTGAGGCCAGAGAGAAGAGCAGAGATGGGCACATAGAAGTCTATGGGGCTGTATTGCGCAGGCATTGTCAGGAAATATTTAGACTTGTGATGCTGAATGTAAACCAATGGTGGAACTGGGGCTGTTGGATCATGGAAAGTATGCATCTGTGGAGCAATGGGTGGGAGGTAGTCAGCAGAAGGGGGCATAAAGGATAAATGCACTTTGTTTTAAAGTGCACTTGTCCCTACTTGGACTAATATACTTGGTCACAATTAGGGATGAGCTTCGTGTTCGACTCGAACATCGGCTGTTCAGCTGTTCGCCGAATTGTGAACATTATGGGCCATTCGTGCCAAATTCAAGTGGCGCGTCACGGTTCATAATTCACTGCGGCGTCGCAGTGCATTGCTGGCTGATGATTGGCCAAGCATGCACTATGACCCTCATGCTTGGTCAATCACAGCGCGGAAAAAACGGAGTGCCGTAATTGGCCAAAGCCAGGGTGGCTTTGGCCAATTATGGCTCAGGGGGTTTAGTACACGCCCCACACTATATAAGGCCACCGGCTTGGCAGCCTTGTGTAGTGTGTTGGAGTTGTTAAAAGAGAGAGATATTAGAGAGAGACAGTGTCATTTATATTGAATTAGATAGAGCAGGCAGGCGAGTCAGTTAGCTGAAGTTACAGTGTGTAGAGGATATATATTCATACACTGTATTCAGTTTAGCTAGATCCGTTCCTGTTATTCTCTATACTGTGACAGGCGGGCAGGTGATTGTGCTAGCTGCAGTCAGTGTTTCACTTGGTGTACTGTGTGCTTTGCATAGCGTTCACCTAAAGCTTACCTGAATACAGTTAGTGACTATTATAGTAGTGTTCTCATAATAAAACCACAGGCAGAGAGCTGCAAGTATTTTCAGTGTACTTTGTCCTCCGCACAGTTTTCACCTAAAACTAACTGAAAACAATTTCTGCTTTTCCCATACTAATCCCACAGTAGGCAGTTGATTCTGATAGCTGCATTATCAGTACAGATATATATATATATATATATATATATATATATATATATATATATATATACATCCCACCTTTGTGCAGCTACATCTCACTGCAGGCCATTAGTATGTCTGGAAGGCAAACAAGGAGAGGCAGACAGTCACGAGGCAATAAAAGAGGGCAAGCAGGCTCTGTGTCTAGAGGCAACAGTGCTGATCGTGGACACGGTGCATCCTCATCAGCATGTGGCCGTGGGACACGCTTGTCCTTCTTTTCGGCAGCTGGCCATGTTGAGCCGCAACATGCCCAAGACTTGGTAGAGTGGATGACCAAGCCGTCCTCCTCCTCCTCATCCTCTCTCACCCAGGCTCGGGGTACTTTGTCTGGCAAAGCAGCTGCCAAAGTGGCCTCTTCCCTTGGCTCAATGGCATCAGTTACTACTTCCCTAGCCCCACCATGTCCTCCTGAGGAGTCCCCCGAACCATTTGACCACAGTGTTGGGTGCATGCTCCAGGAGGATGCCCAGCGTTTTGAATGCTCCGATGATGGAACCCAGCTGGAGGAAGGCAGTAACGTGAGCCCAGAGAGAGGGGGTAGTAACGTGAGCCCGGAGAGAGGGGGTGCCCAACAAGGACAGCTATCTGGCAGTCATGTTCCCCCAGTTGCAGCATACTGCCAGATTTGCTCCAGTGATGAGGAGGGAGGGGGAGATGAGGTCACTGACTCCACGTTGGTGCCTGATAGGAGAGAGGAGACACATCTCCAATGAGGCAGGATGCCCTCCAGGGGCCAGCTTAAGGACAGCACACCGACTGCATCACACCGCAGTGCTCCACATGTGCAGGGTGCTGCTGTCTCTGCGCATTATTCCAAAAGTTCTTTGGTGTGGGCCTTTTTTCAGACGTGTGCAGCAGATCACACCATTGCCATTTGCAACATATGTCAAAAACGTATCTCGCGTGGCCAAAACATCAGCCGTTGGGCACCACGTGCTTGACCAGACATATGTCAACCTGCCATGCAGTTCATTGGCAAGCTTACCTAAAAGACCCACACCAAAGAACAAAGCGGACCTTTCCTTGCTCCTCATCAGCTGGGATCTCCAACCCCACTATTCCTTCAGTCCTCTCTGATACCTGCACTGAGAGGAATGAAGGTGTAGAATTAGGTGTGTCACAGCCAAGTACTTGCGGGCAATCTGCTATGGGTACACCAACGTCCGATACCAGGCTAATTTCCCTGCCCCAGCTGCTGCACCGCCGAAAGAAGTTCACTCCCAGCCATCCACATGCCCAGTGGTTGAATGCTAGCTTAGCTAAATTGCTAGCACTTCAACTGCTGCCTTTTCAGTTGGAAGACTCTGCCCCCTTCCGTGAGTTTGTGGAATGTGCGGTTCCTCAGTGGCAGGTTCCCAAACGCCACTTTTTCTCACGAATTGGACACCTTTCCCACCAAAAATCCTCTGGGTTACTGGGTCTTGAGGATGGATCACTGGCCAGAGCTTGCACAGTATGCAATTGAGCAGAGGTGGAGGACTTGAGACACATGACTTGACTTAAGTCAGACTTGAGTCACCTGTTTGAGGACTTGCGACTTGCTTGACAGAATTCAATAAATGACTCAACTTGACTTTGACTTGTCACTAATGACTTGCGACTTGACTTTGACTTGGGCTATATGACTTGCAATGACTTGGCACCACTAACACTAACCGCAAGCCGCCGTCTGCCTACCTGATCAGCGTGTCATGCAGACAGACGGCGGCCATTGCAGTGTTCAAAAGTTGCGCCTCCTCGTCTGTGATAGGCGGAACACTCAATTTCACAGCAGGCAGTGTTCAGCCTATCACGGACATCCTATTATCCTCATCTGTGTTATGAGGATGAGCGGATGTCCATGATAGGCGGAACACTGAATGCTGGGAAATTGAGTGTTCCGCCTATCACAGACGAGGAGGAGACGCGGCTTTTGAATACTGGAATGGCCGCCGGGATGCCGCCGATCAGGTACACGGCTGACGGGCACAGTGAAGCATGGGCACAGTGAGACATGGGCACAGTGAGACACGGGCACAGTGAGGCATTGGGCACAGTGAGGCATTGAGCACATTGAGACACAGGCACAGTGAGGCATTGGGCACAGTGAAACACGGGAATAGTGAAACACGGGCACAGTGAGGCATTGGGCACAGTGAAGCACAGGCACAGTGAGACATGGGCACAGTGAGGCACGGGCACAGTGAGACACAGGCACAGTGAAGCATGGACACAGTGAAGCATGGGCACAGTGAAGCATGGGCACATTGAAGCATGGACACAGTGAGGCATGGGCACAGTGAAACATCGGCACAGTGAAGCATGGAAACAGTGAAGCATGGGCACAGTGAGGCATGGGCACAGTGAGGCATGGGCACAGTGAGGCATGGGCACATAACCAATATTATTTATTGTTATCCCTCCTATTATTTTTATACAGTATGGGGTAGATCAGTATTTTGACTTGATTTGTGACTTGACCAAAATAAATGACTTGACTTGACTTGCTTGACTTCTAGCAGGGACTCGACTTGACTTGCTTGCTTTTCGTCACAGTAACTTGGGACTTGCTTGAGACTTGAAGGTTAAGACTTGAGACTTGCCTGTGACTTGCACATGTGTGACTTACTCCCATGTCTGCAATTGAGGTACTGGCCTGTCCTGCATCCAGCGTTCTTTCAGAACGCACATTCAGTGCTGCTGGAGACTTTGTAACCGATCACAGGGTGCACCTGTCCACCGACTCGTTCGATCGACTGACCTTCATAAAAATGAATCAGTCTTGGATCAACACCAGCTACCAAGCACCTGATGCTGATGTAACCGAATATTTTTTTTTTAAATGTCAGATCCCTTCAAGACTGCCTATGCTGATGCTGAGTGACTATCCTGTTATGCTGAGTGACTATCCTCTTCCTCCTCAGTGACTATCCTGTTATGCTGAGTGACTATCCTCTTCCTCGTCAATGATCATGCTGATAGCTTGTAAGAACATTTTTGGTTCTGGGCACCGCCACCAGTGGCTAAGGCCCAATTTTTCAGCCCCTGTTTAACAGGGGCGTGTAAGTACAATTTTTGATGCAATACTTTGCAGTAGGGCTCATTGCTGTGCTCTAAGTACAGTATCTGTGAGGGGTTGCAGTGTTGTGGCACCAGTGCCTAAGGCCCAATTTTTCTGCCCCTGTTCAACAGGGGCATGTAATTACAATTCTTGATCTAATAATTCACAGCAGGGCCCATTCCTGCGCCCACCAAGAGTAACTGTGAGGGCTTACAGTGTTGTGGCAAAACCACCACCACCAAAAGCCCAAATTTTATGCCCCTGTTCAACAGGGGCATGTAATTACAATTCTTGATCTAATATTTCACAGCTGGGCTGATTCCTGCGCCCACCAAGAGTAACTGTGAGGACTTACAGTGTTGTGGCACCAGCACCACCACCAAAGGCCCAATTTGTCCTACCACTGTTCAACAATGGCATGTAATTACAATTATTGATATAATAGTTCACAGCAGGGGGTTCCAGCGCCCACCAAGAGTAACTGTGAGGGCTTACAGTGTTGTTGCAACACCAACACCTAAGGGCCAAATTTCTGCAGAGTATGTACGGCAGGCCCCTACTTTCAAACATCCGACTTTCAAACGACTCCTACTTGCAAATGGAGGGAGACAATAGGAAGTGAGAGGAAATCTACCCCTAGGAAGGGAAATTCTCTCCTGTAAGAGTTAATATGGGAAAAAGGTGTCTCCTCTCCACTGATGCTTTATCACCAATCCTTGTTTCAATAAAAAACCCAAATTTTCAAAAAACATTTGTCATTGGGACGGAAAGTGAGGTGAAATGTACAGACAGCAAAACAAATGTCACAGGGGTGATAAACCTTCCCTATGTTATCCAGAAAGCTTAAAAATAGATTTTTTGGCTGGAGCTACACTTAAAAAATGTACCTGTTCCAAATTACAAACAGATTCTACTTAAGAACAAACCTACAGTCCCTGTCTTGTTTGCACCGCCTGTATACTGCTGTTCAGAGTATATGGGGCCTTTTTTTAATTTGGGTGCGGGGTTCCCCTTAATATCCATACAGGACCCAAAGGGGCTGGTAGTGGGCTGGGGGGGGGGGGGGGTACCCATGCCATTTTTCTTAATGATTTTCATCCATATTGCCGGGACCAAACATTACATTAAAGCCGCAAGCAGTTTTAAATGACTTTTTTTCCTTTACAAATATCATTTTGTGCAGGGACAGTTCTAAAAACGGGAAACACTTCACAGGCATACTTTATACACCCCCCAGGTACGATATTTAAAGGAATATTTCACTTTTTTTTTACTTTAAGCATCATTATAATCACTGCTCCTGAAAAAACTGCCGTTTTTAAAACTTCTTTTTGCATTGATACATGTTCCCTGGGGCAGGACCCGGGTCCCCAAACCCGTTTTAGGACAATAACTTGCATATTAGCCTTTATAATTAGCACTTTTGATTTCGAACGTTCGAGTCCATTCTATTTAATAGGGTTCTAAAGTTCACACAAACTTTCGGTCCGTTTGCAGGTTCTGGTGCGAACCGAACCGGGGGGGTGTTCGGCTCGTCCCTAGTCACAATATACTGTATGTTGTCACGTTTTGATGTTGTGGTGTCCTATGTGTTCATAGGAGATTTCTGCAGTAAGGTAAGAGTGCTTTTTATCAGAGACATAGCTAGCGGAAAGCCTCTGCTGACAACATCTTTAATTTGTACAGGTCATGCAGAGAGCTCACCTCTTGTTCTGTCATCTGGCTTCACATCCCAGTTGTTCCCCCTCTCCATCCTCCCTGGAATGTCTCAACAAAGTACTTGACATTTTCTCACTATGCACTTAGTTCCTCCTCACTGCATGACCAGGACCCGGCCAACGCCAAGCAAATACAACCCAAAGGCTCGCAGGAGTGGAAGAACTCCCAAGTGCAATGAAGTCATCGCATAGCAAACAGTGCTGAAACTTTTCCATCTATAGATAAACAGATAGATATAGATCTATAGAGAGAGGGATAGATAGAAAGATAGATAAATATAGAGAGAGTGATATGATAAATAGATAGATGTAAAGAAATATAATAGTCATATATGTTGTAGATAGATCTAATGATAGATAGATAGATAGATAGATAGATAGATAGATAGATAGATAGATAGATAGATAGATAGATAGATAGTTTTGATTGCTTGTCATCAATAAGTTATTGGCACCACATCCCTTTAATTGGTAACAATTTACGAGAAGGAATTTGGGACTTTAAAGGTGCAAAATACACAAAAGTATCAAAAATAATTTTATTTTATAAAAGTTAAAATTTGGACAGAATACATTCCATCTATATAATGATAAACAGTTTCAGAGTGTGCAAAATGACAAAATTCTCAACATGTTTCACCACTGTGTAGTAGCTTCCTCAGGAGATTTACATTTGTCAGGCACTGTCTACTGAAGAAATAAAAATAAATAAACAATACATATATTTACAATTATTGTACAAAACATAGACAAGGCATGAAATTATACACGATACATGTATCCAATCCCAAATTTGGCTGGGGTCATAAGGACCAATACATGGAGGAAGCAAACATTTACCTGTATAAAGATGGACTGGTTGAAAAAGTGTATATAAAAACGAAAATGAGGCCGAGAGGTCAAGAGGAAACCCAGAAGAAAGGATCATATGGTGTACCATAGAGGGTGGTAATCAGACCAGAAATACTTATAAACTGGGGGATGGTAAGGAATCCAACCTACATACAGAGGGAAAGAGCTTGATAAATAAACCCCAAAAAGGGGGGGGTTTTGTATAGATAAAGCCAAAATAACCAAGTATTCAGGAATATCATATATATATATATATATATATATATATATATATAGCGGATCTACCTTGAATCAGCTGAGTGGTTGATTTAGTTGAAAACAATCAACATCCACAACTTCAAAAATAGGGAGCGACCGATGTTCAGAGAACACCCCATACAGACTCTCGAAACCTACAAAGAATCAATAGTTGGTCAAATCAGATATACAGCCTTCAGTGACCCCCACACAAATGAATGCGTGTACTACCTGGAGCCGCAATTTCAATATGATCCTTCCCCTCTCGTGGTGGACTTACTCTGAAAAACCTCCACCAGATAGATAGATATGTAGCGCCGCCCCCGAAGGAACCGCTTGGTAATTTTGGCTTCTCTGTGTCTCAACCCCAAGAACAGCCTCAGCCTTTGGCACACCTAGTTAAAGTAGTTGTATACCCCCAATATGGAAGTTATACCTATAGGTAAGACTTATTATAGGCTTACCTATAGGTACTGTAACTATCTCCTAAACGTGCACCATGTAGGAGATAATTACCTTGTAGTGCACAGATGATGTCATTGGCGCATGCGCTGTGAAGAAACGTCCCTCCGTGCCGTTTCTTCACTAGCAAGTGCCGTGACTGATGGCTCCCGCGCGCAAGCGTCACGCCACTCCAGCCAGTCACAGATCCGGACTAAGCAGCCCCAGAAGGAAGAGGGGCGAAGATGGATGCGGCCACCAACAGGGACATTGCGGGCTTCGTTTGCAGGTAAGTGGCACATAATGGGCTAGTTTGCGATGCATACTAACCCATTATGCTTTTACTTTGCAGGGGAAAAAGGAGGAAGTAAAACCCATCAGGGTTTACTTTCTCTCTCTGTAAACAAAATCACTGCAAACACAAATGCAAGGGACACCAGACTGTAGCAAAACAAAATTAACATTTTACTAGGGATTAGTAAAGCAAATAGGAACAAGAATGACTTAAATGGGTAACGTTCAGTGTTAAACACACTTGGTAAATATGCAAAAAGAGCATGCAAGGCAAAGAAATCACAATTGGGTCAAACAATAATAACCTGTGGGCCCTGAAAGAACCCTATGGCCTCGGGTATGAAAGAGAGAGCATGACTTTTCCATATCAAGCTGCTTAAAGTTCTGATGCCACGGGCCCAAAAGTAATATAACAGTATATCAAACAACAATTTTGTAGGGAATACAATATACAGCTTTTGAGTACGAGTTCCCGTTAATGTACACTAAGGTTATGTGCGGAGTCCTTTAAGTGGCAGAAGAAGAGGAAGAAGTCCTTATGGTGCAGAAACCCCACGTCTTCAGCTAGCTCAACAAGGGCCCATGGAAATTGCTGTGCAATAATGACCAGCAATGAAGAATAACATTTGCAAAGTGTTTATTTTGGAAGCTCTCATGTACAGAGATGGGACAAAGGTGTCTGCATGCAGTGTCTTTGTGGTGTGTACACAAGGTGGGCCTCCACCCGCTCACCAACCAATCCTGAAGATACTGAATGGAATGTTCTGGAACAGGCTATTAAAGAATCTGCAGATGACGAATACCTGACTGGCAACCTGATGACCCAGGGATCCAACGATGCCTGTATAGATGTGCCATGAGATGCCCTGGGTGTCCTCGCAGTCGATGGGGTGTCTGAGTTGGTTGACCCACGTCCAACTACGGAGCTCGCTGACGAGAAGGGTCACCACTTTTCTCAGGCCCTGATGTTTCACCCAGCAGGCAAGGGGAAGATCTCCTGATTCTTCTTCTGGTCCTGTGATCCCCAGTCGCCTTGTGGTCCTCTCCCCCATGGATCCCACTCCTCTCCTTTTCTGGGCTTCAGACTCACACTTTTCTCCCGTGCTTGGCATGCTGGGGCTCTAGTCTGCCCCTCGGGCTCCACCATGGAGCTGTCAGTCTTTGGGACTACATGTCCCATGGTCCTTCAGATTCAGAATTCAGAATACTTTATTGTCCGCTGTGGCCATTCAGGAACTGGCAGTGGCAGGCCAGGCTACACAGAGCCTGCAGCTGTACTCTCCTTTTGGTATGGCTTGTCGGGTCTTTTTCTGTGGCGGCGGGAAAGTCCTGCGCCACTCTGGTCCCCACTGTCACTTCTCCCTGCACTGACAGGAGAAAAGCGAGGGCCGAGTGGGGCAAGGACAACTGGCAGCTGCTCTTTGTCCCTGGGGCCAGACGGGAGAGGAATGTTGGGTGTGGCAGAACCCGCTACAGATAGATAGATAAATATATATGATTCTATCTATCTATCTATTACCTGCTACTGTATATCTATTTTATCTCCTTCTCTTTCTGTTTTCCCGGACTCTATAGCAGTAACATACATGGAGTCAGGGTCAGCCTACACTCCTCCATGGTAAGTGAAAATGAGTCCCAACGTTTCGCTTTCATCTGTATTCTTTTGCTTTCATATTTAAAATGTGATCCAAAAAGCACTCAACAAAGTGCTTCCACCACGTCTCCCACTCTGATCTGAGGAGAACCCAACCATCCACTGACCCTTCCATGTAGAATGGGTCACTCACTCCGGACATATACTGGCTTCCCCTGGACTTCTTTAATTCCTCTTGTGCCCTCAGGGAAATTAAACATGCAAGGAAACAATCTCAATATTGTAAAACCATTTAATGAAAATGTTTTCACCTGTTCATGCGCATCTTAGCTTACATTCCGGGGATTGCTGTGATCAGTTAGGTAGGCTTATTTTATTGCAGAAGAGACAATGCATGTCTCTTCTGCAATAAAAAGCTTGCTCACAGTTTTTTAATTAGAGGCTTAAAGTGATATTAAAGGCAAAAAAATAAATAAAAAAAAGAGAACATGACATACTTACCTGCTCTGTGTAATGGTTTTGCACAGAGCAGCCCCGATCCCCTCTTCTCGGGTCCCCCCTCCCCCCATGGGCAAGCAGCTTGCAATGAGGGCACCCAAGCAGGAGCACTCCCGATCCACTGCTCTGTGTGTCAATTCAGACACAGAGCCCTGACTCGGCCCCGCCTTCTCTCTATCCTTATTGTTTCACTGGCTGTGATTGACAGAAGCGGGGCCAATGTAGGAGTGATATGCTGCAGCATATTAACACCCTACACCCTATAACACCTTACACGTTTTGTCACAAATTATGTAATCAGACATTATGACGAAACGTGTAGGGCGGAGCTAGGAAGCACAATGTACAACACGCCATGCAACATGGAACTATTCTTCCCTGATATATCGTACATGCCTGAATGCTGCTTTTGTAAGTGTAAAATATTTAAATAAATTATTCTGTATCCAAATGGGACTTCAATATGGTTGGATTTTTTCATTATATCCACAAAATTGTGATGGGAGAGACCAAAGGAGACTGGAGATGGCTATTCCTATTTCAGTGGGTGGGAGTATTTGAAGGGCCTACCTACTCCCAAATGACTGGGGCGAGGGCTAAGGCCTATACTGACCACCTTAACCAGGGTCATAAACTTCTGGTAGGCCTCACATTTTTGTCACATAGGGTGGCGTGATCTCTTCTCTGGCACTTTGGATGTCTCCTGTACACCCCCTCTCCTGGTGGCATTTCAGAAAGACTGTTACTTTTTATGGTTTATTACCTTATCTGGAATTATCTCCTACGTTTTCTGCAAAAGATTTTATTGTTTACTGTATACTAGCACACGCATTGGCTGATATTTTTATCTATTTATTTTTGCGTACTATAGCACTTTATGTCTCATGCTGTGAAAAAGTATTTGCCCCCTTACAGATTTATTAATTTTTTTTGCATATTTGTCACACTTAAATGATTCAGATCATCAACCACATTTTAATATTCCACAAAGATAACCTGACCCTATGTGAAAAAGTAATTGTCCCTCCTTGCTAAATCATGAATGAACTGTAATTAACCACATTTTTTTTGTTAAATTTCACTTGTCACACCCAGGCCTGATTACTGATGCAGAAGACAAAAGATTGACCGCACACCAAGAATAAGGAAAATTGCTTTATTGGTATCAAAACATCCAACATGAAAAACCATCAAAGTTACAGCATCATGACAGCACAGAGGGAAGCATGGTTGATGTGTTTCACCAATTTTTTCGCTTAGTCAGACCTGTTGAATCAAGAAATCACTTAAATAGAAGCTGTCTGACAAAGTGAATCCAGATAAAAGTGTGTATAATCCCCCGTACACACGACAAGAAAAGTTTGATGTCAGCTTTTGGTCGGAAATTCCGACCGTGTGTAGGCTCCATCTGACTTTTTCTGTCAGAATTTCCGCCAAACAAAAATTTGAGAGCTGGTTCTCAATTTTTCCGACGGCAAAAGTTCTTGTCGGAAATTCCAATCATCTGTGTGTAATTCCGACGGACAAAAAACCATGCATGCTCTGAATCAAGCAGAAGAGCCGCACTGGCTATTGAACTTCATTTTTCTCGGCTCGTCATACGTGTTGTACGTCACCACGTTCCTGATGGTCGGAATTTCCGACAACATTTGTGTGACCGTGTGTATGCAACACAAATTTGAGCCAACATTCAGTCGGAAAAAAATCCACGGTTTTGTTGTCGGAATTTCCGTTCGTGTGTACGGGGCATTAGGGCACTCTGAGTAACAGACCAAGCAGATATCAGTCTATGTAGAAATAGAAGAGGGTCTTCATGCACTTCCGGCAGAACTTGAAGAGAGAAGCAAACTCTGGAAGTAAAATGAAAAGAAAAAAAGGCGCCTCAAAGTGCAGAAGTAAAACTTTATATTTCCCAAAAGGGTTACAAAAGGGTGGATGGGTAGGAGCACATCATATTAGTAATATGGGAGGTGGTCCGTTTGACAAAGTGAAGCACACTAAAAGATCTAAAAAAAGCAACACATAATGCTGCGATCTAAAGAAATTCAAGAACAAATGAGAAACAAAGCAATTGACATGTATCAGCCTGGAAAGGGTTACAAAGCCATTTCTAAGGCTTTGGGACTCCAGTAAACCATGGTGAGAGCCATTATCCAAAAAATGGAGAAAACTTGGAACAGTGGAGAACCTTCTCAGGAGTGGCAGGCCTACAAAAATTACTCCAAGAGCATGAGGACGACTCATCCAAGAAGTCATAAAAGAACCCAGAACAACATCTAAAGAACTGCAGGCCAAACTTGCCTTAGTTAATGTCAGAGTGTTCGTTAGGCTTGTGCAATTCGTTTCGTAATGAATCTAAATTCGTC
Source organism: Rana muscosa (assembly GCA_029206835.1). Classification (NCBI taxonomy): domain Eukaryota; kingdom Metazoa; phylum Chordata; class Amphibia; order Anura; family Ranidae; genus Rana; species Rana muscosa. The sequence goes on along the minus strand of JARGYO010005626.1, from coordinate 178,172,077 downwards.
CGAATTTAGCAACTTTCGGACATTCGGAAGCATTTGAATTACCGAACAAAGCAATTATGAATAAAACCGAATCCGAAATAAATTATATCGCAAATAGCGAATGCCCGAATGTCTTCGGCATAATTCGTTATGAAAAAAGTTATGAATGTACGAATCCATTCGAAGCACAATAACACTCTGCTCTGCTCTCTGCTTCTCCCTCACCATGCTGAACTCCCTCTCAAAATGGTGTACAGGGGCGGAGGCTATAGCCGCATGTAAAAAACGAAAGTAAAATACGAGATTTCGAATCGTTACAAATAACCGCTATGTATTTATAAAAGTACAAATCCATTCGAAGCACATTAGGAATAATAGGCAGTGTCGTTGTGAGAGAGACACGGAAAATTCCAAATTAGCGAACCCAAAAAAAGTTACGAAAGTAGGAGTTGTGTCCAGAATCAACGAAAAACAATGTACCGTATATACTCGAGTATAAGCCGAGATTTTCAGCCCTTTTTTTGGGGCTGAAAGTCCCCCCCTCGGCTTATACTCGAGTCATAGAAATTTTTACATTGTAAATATTACCTGTAAAGAAGTTGCGGCTGCGGCGTCCATCGTTCAAATTCCACGGCGTCCATCGTTCAAATTCCGCGGTCTCTTCCTGTTCCTTCCTTGATAGGTGATTCTCAGCAGACACTCTCCGCCTATCACGAACGTTCTCTCATCCTCAGTTTTCCAGCAGACGTCTGTGATTGGCGGAACACCCAACACAGTGTCTGCTGGGAAAACTAAGGATGAGAGAATGATCGTGATAGGCGGAGAGTGTCTGCTGAGACTCGCCTATCAAGGAAGGAACAGGAAGAGACCGCGGAATTTGAACGATGGACGCCGCGGAATTTGAACGATGGACGCCGCAGCCGCAACTTCTTTACAGGTAATATTTACAATGTAAAAATTTCGATGACTCGAGTATAAGCCGAGGGGGGGGACTGTCAGCCCCCCAAAAAATGCTGAAATCCTCGGCTTATACTCGAGTATATACGGTAATCAGTTTATTTGATTTCAGAATTTGTTTCATTTGTTAGTTTTCAAATCGATTAGAGTTTTCCGAATTTGAATAGTTTGAAATGTTTTCATTCTTTTTCAAATTTCCAAAGAGAGTAAAATAGAAAAGATAAAGGAATAAAATAGAAATAAAATAGAATAGAAAAGTAAATAACAGAAAATAAAAGAATAGAAATGAATAAAGGAAATCAGAACAAAGTAGAATAGAAAATAAAAGAACAGAATAGAAACCAATAAAATAGAATAAAAAAAGAATAGAAAAAAATAGAAAGAATTTAACCATCTTCTGAAATTCGAATAGAAAAGAATAGAATACAAAGGAATAGAATTAAAAAAAACAATAGAATAGAATAGAAAGAGTATAGCCATTTACCAAAGTTCAAATAAAATCATTTTGAATTTGAAAATAATAGATTTGAATTGATTCTATTTGAATTTTGGGGAATGGTTCTATTCGTTCTATTCTATTGTTTTATTAATTATATTCTTTTTCTATTTGTTTATTATATTCTTTTATTTTCTATTCTATTCAATTATATTCTTTTCAATTTCATTATAGTCTATTCTATTCTTTTTTTTTCTATTCCATTATTTTCTATTCTATTATTTTCTTATGTATTCAAATTCGAATTTATACTATTTGAAATTCGAATTTCAGAAGATGGTTATATTCTTTCTATTTTATTATTTTCTTTTTTTTCTCTATTTTAATCTATTATATTCTATTCTTTTCTATGCTATTCAATTTTTTTCTATTCTGTTCCTTTATTTTCTATTCTATTTTATTGGAAATTGGAAAACAAATTAAAAACTATTCGAATTCAAAAACTCTTTTCAAATTTGAAAACCATTCGAAATTGATTCAACAACTATTCGAATCGATTTGAATTAGAATTTTGTCTGATTAATTTTTTCCGTTATTTCGGATTCGTTTAAATTCGGTACTATTTAAATTCGGATACAAATTTCCGAAAACTGAAACTCTTTTTTTTTTTTTTTTTTTAGGTAGGTGCAGAGTCGGCCAGCACCGCAAAACCGGCCGTGTGTACGAGGCTTTAAAGGTTAATAAAATGTATTACTTTTTATAAGTGATGCCTATAAAGTCAATTTTTCCAGTTATATTTTTCGACACAAATGTGACAGCGAGGATCATCTTTGCGGCGCAATTAGCATCACACCCGCAGCATATGTTGTCCCCTCTCTGCTGCCTTTGCAGCATACAGGGGAGCGGTTGGGGTTGGGCAATAAAAACGCATGACAGAGACGTGTGTTGGGGGGACCCAGCAGATAAGCTGTATGGGGCCCCATGATTTCTAACAGCGGCCCTGAGATCATGCAGACTTGGGTTATGCTGCAGGACACTGATCCAAAACACACCAGCCAGTCCCCCTCTGAATGGCTCCAAAAAAACAACAAATTAAGCTTTTGGAGTGTTCTAGTTCAAGTCCAGACATAAATCTGATTGAGATGCTGTGGCATGACCTTAAACAGGCCGTGCATGCTAAGAAACCCTCCAATGTGGCTGCATGTATTCCTCCGCCGCAGGAATACGTCACTAATTTGAAGAGAAATACCATTGTTATGGTAGCAGCTAGCTACCATAATCCCTGTACCCTCTTCAAGAGCGGGCGGTCCGCTTTCAGATAAAAGTGGTCTCTGCGGCGGATTCGCCGCAAAATCACTTTTATCTGCGGCAGGAGAGGGCCCCCCTCCCGCCGCTCTCCGGTGCCTTCCGCCGCTTACCGGAGCCGTCAGCAGCGGCGGAGGCGATCGGATGCTGTCCCTGGGCTGACATAGAGACGAGTGAGGGGAAGATGGCCCCCACCTGTCCCCATATCATTGCAGGGCGGAAGCGACATCAAAATGTCACTTCCGCCCAATGCTCTTAAAGGGACATTTATTTATTTATTTATTTTTTAAATGACATAAAAATAAAAATAAAAACATTATTATGTCTCATATTTAAGAGGACCTGTCATGTTTTTTTTTCTATTACCAGGGATGTTTACATTCCTTCTAATAGGAATAAAAGTGACCCCAATTTTTTTTTAGTGTCAAAATAATTTTTTTTTAAGTAAAATAAATAAGAAAAAAAAAATTTAATTTAAAGTGCCCTGTCCCAACTAGCTCGCGCGCAGAAGCGAACGCATACATGAGCAGCGCCCGCATATGAAAACCGTGTTTAAACCACACATGTGAGGTATCACCGCGATCATTAGAGCGAGAGCAATAATTCTAGCCCTAGACCTCCTCTGTAACTCAAAACATGCAACCTGTAAAAAAAATTAAACGTCGCCTATGGAGAATTTTAAGGGTAAAAGTTTGTCGCCATTCCACGAGCGGGCACAACTTTAAAGCGTGACATGTTGGGTATCAATTTACTCAGCGTAACAGTATCTTTCACAATATAAAAAAAAATGGGCTATCTTCACTGTTGCCTTATTCTTCAATTCAAAAAAGTGTTGTTTTTTTTCAGAAAAAAGTGCGCTTGTAAGACCGCTGCGCAAATACGGTGTGACAAACAGTATTGCAACGACAGCCATTTTATTCTCTAGGGTGTTAGAAAAAAAATTATAATGTTTGGGGGTTCTAAGTAATTTTCTAGCAAAAATTGTTTTTTTTAACTTGTAAACACCAAATCTTAGAAAGAGGCTCGGTCCTTAAGTGGTTAAGGGCGCACGGGCGTACGGGCAAGCCCTCCCCGTCCATCCCCCCCTCCCCTATCCATGCATCCGGCCCCTTTCAGGACACCGGCGCATGGATACCAATGCGGAGGGCCTATTTTTTTTTAAGCACCGATTAGAGCCATAGGGTGGGCTCAGGTCGCAGAAAGTGCGCTCCGAACCCACCCATGTGCGTTATTGATTCGCTGTTGTAGCACTGATCCTCCTCCCCGCCAATCAGGAAGTGGGTTTTGACACCAGTCACCCGATTGGTTGAAAGGACAGGTGATCCTATTGGACACCTAGGAGGAGGAGGGGAGGAGCTGGAAGCTGCCATAGAGCAGAGGACTCAGAGCCGAGCCGCTGCACCATGCTGCTTGCCATCCGCCTCCTGCCACGATGGGGTAAGTGCCGGACCGACCGGCAAACAGCGGGGGGGGGGGGGGTGGGTGCCGCTCGGGGGGATGGGTGGTGGTTTGCCGCTACTGGGCTGAATTAAAACAATTCTGAGTGGGACAAAATTCCTCCACAGCAATGTGAAAGACTCAATGCCAATTATCACAAATACTTGGTTGCAGTTGTTGCCGCACAACCAGTTATTAGGTTTAGGGGGCAATTACTTTTTCACAGCACTGTATTGAATCTAAGGTTGGGTTCTCTTGAGGTTTTTCCACCCTTATGCCGCGTACACACGATCGGAAAATCCGACAAGAAAAGACCGATGTGAGCTTTTGGTCGGAAATTCCGCCAAGAAAAATTTGAGAGCTGGTTCTCAAATTTTCCGACAAGAAAACTTCTTGGAGGAAATTCCAATCGTCTGTATGCAATCCCGAGACACCAAAAACCATGCATGCTCGGAATCAAGTCGACGCATGCTTGAAAGCATTGAACTTAATTTTTCTCGGCTCGTCATATTGTTGTTTGTCACCGCGTTCTTGACAGTCAGAATTTGGTGTGACCGTGTCTATGCAAGACAAGTTTGAACCAAGATTCCGGTTTTCTTGTCGGATTTTCCGATCGTGTATATGCGGCATAAGTGTTAATATACAATCAGTATCTTTTTTTTTTCTTTTTGACTTGCAAGCTCCTAAGGAGGTCCAGTATCCTGATACTTGACAGATCACCTAATTAGCACTGCTGTGGGCTATGAATTTGATTGTGCTGCGAATGAATAATTATCTTTGAAGCTTATCAATCCAGAGGACAACAATTAAATGAAATTACATTCTGTCAAAATCATTACAGATATGAGTGCGAGAGGGAGGAGAAGGCTATTATATAAATCTATATTAATAGAAGGTGCGGTGATTGAACCGTGACTGCGAGCTCTCTCCACAGGAGGGATTACCCAATCATACTTGGTGAGCGTACAAAGCAAATAAGTCAAGTTTGCAACTGTTTGAGGATTTCTAAACTTTTTGTTCTTTCCGGGTTTGATCTCATGATGTACATAAAAAAATCCTTTTATTTCTGTTCAAGTATATCAAAAGGCAAAAGTTTTTTGTGTTTTATTAAATTTTTGGATTGAGTAGGAGAAGGTAAGTTTTCTTCTTGCCATCCCCTCTCTTTAGGGAGATTTCTCATCATTTCCTGTCATGTGGACTCAGCAGGGAGTAAGCGGATACTTTTCCAATGGGAGGGGAAGGCCAGGAACCAGTGTCCCCATTGGATGATTTACCCTCCATTCCTGTTTTGGTGGCTACTTGTTTATTTGGATTTACCCTTTTTATTCATGGTGACATTGACATTTAGGATGATTACAGACAGAGAACTTCCCCAATGGGGACCAGACAGCAATATAAAACATGACAGTGATTCTAACCCTGTCGCCACTCTATCCAAATCTAAAAAAAATGTGTAGGCAGGTGCAGTTTACTCTCTCCACTGCAGGTGGCGCTCTTCCACAGCAGCACTGTGGTTGGAGAGGAAGTCAAGAAGAACATATTTATTCTATGGTTTCCTGGGTCACTGGGAAGCGATCCAATTGGATGCTGCCACTCTATGTGACTCTAGCATCCATCTTTGGTCAGGCAGAGCCTATTTAAGGCCCTGGCTCCCAGGTTTGGCACATATTTTGTAAGTTGGTAGAGTAGCCAAAGGTAGCCCGCCTGGTAGGGACAGACCTAACATCAGGGAAAGGTTCCTGACAAGGAGAGAAAGCGCAGGATGGCCAGACAGCACCTCTAAACAGGCGCTGGGGAAGCAAACCCTAAGGAAAAGAAAAACAGAGAGAATGCACTTTGCCTCCATAATATCACAAATAGCGGCAACTAGAAAACTTAGAAAACTAATAAGATTCAATTCAAAACTAATAAGATTCAATAAAAAAAAAAAAAGAAGAAAAATCTATAAAGCAAATCATAATTCAAAGCAACTAATGAAAGAATACATCAGGTTGAAAGACCCCATCTAGTTCAGGGGTAGGCAACCTGGGACCTTCCAGCTGTTGCAGAACTCCAAGTCCCATCATGCCTCTGGGAGTAATTGTAACTGCCAGCCTTGCAATGCCTCATGGGAAATGTAGTTCCAGAAAAGCTGGAGGGCCCAGGTTGCCTACCCCTGATCTAGTTCAACCAATAGAAGAAAAAAAAAAAAGAGAAAGAAAATTAGGTGATTATCCCCTAGAAAAATTCAAGACCTCAAATAATATACAAACATATATTGTGCTTACATAGTACCAATAGCCAGCCCTGAATGAAAATGGATTTCTTATATCTAGCAACACATCCCAGAATTTAGTATGCACAACAAGAAAAAAGGATCTATGAGGTTGCTTTAAAAAAATAAATAAAAATTCAATTGATATGAAATAAACAACGATTGGATCCTATTATTATATTGTACTTACATGTTTTAAACATTTTTATGTTCATTGGGGTATTTGTATTTTTCTAAGGGATAATTGGCTAATAACGTTTTTGTTTTTTTTATTAGTTACCTTGGATTATTTGCCTAATAAATATTTTTCCATTGATTGAATTTTGGAGAAGCACCCAAATGCTCTTATTTTCTAGTTCCTGCTACTTGATTTTTATTGCTGTCTGTATCCCTGCTGGAAAGTTCACCTTCGCTATTATTCCTGGTGACCAAGGTCACCACACAGAAAGTGCTAGAAGGTACAGAAAGTAATAGGAAATCTAAAACTTTTGGAGTTGCCACAGGAACAGCAGGGGAAATTGCAGGGGAAATTATCCAACGAGGACCCCTGTTGTGTCTAAGAGAAATAAAAAATTAAGTTTGGAAATTGCAAATGTTCTATGGACCCCATTGAAGTCTAAAGCCCCGTACACACGGTCGGACTTTTGGCCAACAAACTTCATTTTGAGCAAGTTGGACCAACAATCCGACCGTGTGTACGCTCCATCGGAAGAACTTTTTTTTTTTTTGTTTGTTTTCATCGGACAAAAGTTGGGTCTGCAAACGGACAAACTTTTGGCCAACGAAAGTCCGATGGAGTTTGAGTCCGACCGTGTGTACAGAAAACCATAGGACTTTTGTCCAATGGACAAAACAACTAATGTTAAAATCAACCAACAATAGCAGAAGTTGACCGAAGGGTGGCGGTAAAGAGCAGAAAAGAGCAGAAAAACCACTTGATGTTGCAAAAAGTTTTGGGAAAGTTTGCAGAAAAGTCCTGTGGTGTGTATGCTATGGGTGTGCCCGGCCAACTCCGTTCGGACAAAAATCCACGGAAAAGTCCGATAGAAGTCCGACCGTGTGTATGGGGCTTAAGAGAGGAATCCTGCAAGAAACTTTTGCAAAATATTTTTGCGAGATATTATGAGGGTCATATTCCTACCTAATTTACTCTTCTGGAGATGGTAAGTTTGATCCCACCTCCAGTTTCTTATTGGCTTCTCCAGCAGTCAATCCAAAGCTATAGGCAGAATCGCACACTACATGCCAGCTGTTAGGTAACTAGTAGCAGGTGATACCCTTGTAGGCAGGTTCAGACATTTGTCTTTTTTGTAGGTGGCACTGTGCCAATGCTACAGGGGAAAAGAGTCTGCTAAAAGAAAATATTTCCTTTAGAGCAGGCTAAATAGTCCGTGATGTGATAGCATCATACACAATATGCATAAAAGAATAATCCAATAAAGTTCTCCAATAATAAAGGCAAAAAATCCCATGCAATAGATCCCATGCAAAGGTATAAACAACAAATGTGAGTCTCAGTAAAAAAATACAAATCTTCTGTGCAAAAATAGATATCTGATACCAATAAAGTGCAAATAGTGAGTCTCTGTGTAGTCAAAAAATAAATGAATCAAGTATCCAAAAATACAATAAAAAATGAGTCTCTGTGCAGTATAAAAAATATAAAATCCAAAGTAGTAGTGCAGAACAGATCCACCATCCGCAAGTGGCTAATCACATGCAGGTGCTTCTATCCAAGTGCTCTAATCCAAGTGCCCACATTTCCCCCAGCCTCTCACCTTGGCTGGCTTGTAAACAAGCCTCTTCAGTTGACCCAATGGCAGATGCAGCTCCTCAGCAAGATTGATATCCCTCACTGGCTATGGATCCCGGAGTGACCATGTGATTCCTCTGCATCAGTAAACGCTTTGGAGTGGGGCACTAGGTTCTCAGAAGTGAGATAAAACACAGGGGGGCTCCCATAGTGTGATACCATTCAAAATATTTATTTTAAACAACATGGAAACACTTACATCAATTACTGTTCAGACGCATGCAATCTCATACAAACATAGGCACTTCCGCTCTCGGCCGCTGGGCGGAAGTGATGTCACCACTGGCTCTCCTCCCTGGTCCCTTACACGTTACGCGGCTGTACACACCACTTAATCATGATATAGGTATCACACTATGGGAGCCCCCCTGTGTTTTATCTCACTTCTGAGAACCTAGTGCCCCACTCCAAAGTGTTTACTGATGCAGAGGAATCACATGGTCACTCCGGGATCCATAGCCATTGAGGGATATCAATCTTGCTGAGGAGCTGCATCTGCCATTGGGTCAACTCAAGAGGCTTGTTTACAAGCCAGCCAGGGTGAGAGGTTGGGGGAAACGTGGGCACTTGGATTAGAGCACTTGGATAGAAGCACCTGCATGTGATTAGCCACTTGCGGATGGTGGATCTGTTCTGCACTACTACTTTGGATTTTATATTTTTTATACTGCACAGAGACTAATTTTTTATTGTATTTTTGGATACTTGATTCATTTATTTTTTGACTACACAGAAACTCACTATTTGCACTTTATTGGTATCAGATATCTATTTTTGCACAGAAGATTTGTATTTTTTACTGAGACTCACATTTGTTGTTTATACCTTTGCATGGGATCTATTGCATGGGATTTTTTGCCTTTATTATTGGAGAACTTTATTGGATTATTCTTTTATGCATATTGTGTATGCTGCTATCACATCACGGACTATTTAGCCTTTATATTTTTTAACTTTATTATATACCCACTTGGTTGCACTTTAATTTAAATGGATTTGTTTTTAGCAAGCGCCATTACACCCCCCCATTTTCACATGTTTGTTGGTGTGTGAACACCTTTTAGTTGTGGCAGCTGCTTAGTTCATTAGTTATTAGATTTATTTGGTCTTTATCCTGGTTTGCGCATCAATTACCCCCCATTTAATATCCTTTAGAGCAGGGTTTCTCAACCAGGGTTCCATGGTTGCTAGGGGTTCCTTGAGCAATGATCAATTTCTGCCTCTCAGATAAGTTCCCACTGACACCATTGATCTTTTAGCTATCTGTAAGTGGGTAATTCTTCCCAATGATCACAAGTGTATAAAGCATTCTTCCCACTGATCATCACACTAATGTATCATGAGTTGTAGATATAGTAAATTTTAGCAGGGGTTCCCTGAAACCAGAAATTTATTTCACTGGTTCCTCCATGTTGAAAAGGTTGAGAAAGGCTGTCTTAGAGGCTCTGTTAGTCTTCTCTGAGGAAGATAGGTATCTGATTTGAAACCCATTTCCCATGAGAATTCAGGTCGCTGTGGGCGGGGGTAACTTGCCCAGTGCAAAGGGGGTTGTCAGGAGTCCGGTTGGAGGCCAAAGTGCTGAGAGGGCTCCCCTTGCGGCTGAGTGCAGTGCAACCCTGAAGGTGAAACAGGGAATGCCCAGAGAAGCACGGTTTGCCAATGGCCATGGTTGAAGGCTTGATCGCTGTGGGGCGACTGGAACAAGCGAGATGCTCTGTATGGCAGGCGTGCTTGTGGAGAGCCAGCAGCGGCAGGCGGTTGGGTGATCCAGAAGGGCCATACACAGCAAGATCAATCAATAGCAGGTTTGGGATTCAGGCAGTAATACTGGAACAAGCCGGAGTCGGTAATTGGTAAGACAGGGAGAAGCAGAGTCGAGGAGCCAAGCCAGGATCAAGTAGTGGAGTAGGCAGAAGCAGGTCAGGATACAAGCCAGGGGTCAAACCGGGAAGACAGGATCAGCGGAAAGTGGAAGCCGGGTCGATAACGGGAAGTCCAAGATTAGAATACAGGAGCACAAGGAACACGGGGGAGCTGACGATAATCCAGAAACTCAGGGATCTTAGCAGCAGGGTTATATGGGCCAGGAGGCGCCATTGTGTATCTGCGTATGCACGTTAGCGTCAACGCTCATCTACGTAAGCCCGTTTGGACAGCCGCGCATCTGCGTATGCCAATACGCACAGGAGCACGCCTGATGCGGTCATGATGGGTGTTGGTAAGATTGCCAGTTCTTTGGCCATTTTCCTGACAGGAGTACTTTTCATGCGTGTGCTCACTCCTCAATACCCAGTCACCGCAGTCATGTCAGAATCAAACATTATGCGGGCAGTAGAAATTGTACAGAGCTCTTCTGTTCTTCTTCAGTTCTTCTAAAGTCTCCACCTGCTTGTCTTTGCCGAGTACCTTTGTAGTGGCTTTGCTTCATACCCCACTGACCCTGTTCTTTCATACACCAGAAACCATCATGCACCCCTTTAAATGACTATAATCATATTTCCTAAGCAATCCGAGAGACTGCTGGATGCAGCAGACCTGCCCAGTGCTCCATGTTAGTATAGCGTCTCCAGGATCAGAGAGCCTGTGAACCTGGCCTTTCCCCTCAATTTATATCACAGGGTATATAGGCAGGGTCCAAAAAGGCAAGGAACAGAGGTGCAGAGCATTAACCCTTCCCCAGCCTGGGCCAGCCAACTATATAACTAACATACTGTAGGCTATCCTGCCTACATGGCAATCTTAATGAGGGAGCCTTTAAACAAGCAATCCTATGTCATTTGGTCCCTTAGGTTAGGGTGAGGAATCCACTGGTTATACGGAGAGTGCTTAGCACAGGGCAAGGTTCCTGGTGAGTAGGGACAGAGTATGGGATCCTTATCAATGGGCCAATGCAATGTGGTTATAGAATATACAGAGGCTGTCCTCCAGTAATGCCACCACAAACCATACTACAGTGGACTGTGTTGATTTGTTGATACTGTCTTGTTCACCAGTGTGCCATAAAGTTCTTCCATTGTACAGTAACTAGTATAACGCAGAACCATTACTATAAAATGAATACAGTACTAAGACCCTCTCTCCCAAGCTGATGCCTTGCTCAAGGTTTCCCCATACCCTCCTTCCAAAAATGGAGGTCTAAAGCCTAGAGTTGTGGGTAAAATGAGGGGCCTTTAAGGCCTCGGACAAGTGTGCAATTTGTTGGCCCCTCTCAGGTATTATAGTAAAGATCCAATTATGAGGAATGTAGGGTGGGAACCGGCTCTGGGGACATGCTGGGCCCTATCCTCCCATCTAGGTCACCTTGTGAAGGATTCAACCAGAGTAGCAAAACAATTAAATTATTACATGGTTAGACTAAAACTTGTGGCCACATGCATGCAGTTTAACACTGAACTTATTACATGTTCACCCACGCATATATTTATAAAAACAATAAAAGTTTCCTTTTATAGGTAAACTAAGCTTTTAATCCTGTTTTCCATAATCCAATTAAAATTCCAAAATCACTTAAGCGGAAGACACTGCTAATTTATAAAAATCCTCTCACCTTCCCTTATACGGTGTGCCGTGGCTTCTGCTTATCTCTTATTTTCACATCCAGAATTGAGTCTCATAGATGCTTGCGTCAGCAGATGTCGGGTAAATGCATGCCTAATGACATTTACAAAGTACTAAAGGGGGGGAGAGAAGAAACATGAGGTAAAAAAGGTACAGACTGCAAATTACAATTACAAATCATTCACCTTTTTGGGGTTTATTGGGGGGAAAAACATGATCCCTACTGACTACATATATATACTGAATTATGGGTAGTAGGATGGCTGCGGGGAGAATATTGACGTTTTTTTTACCTTCATTCATAGAATGCATGATGGCATAAACAAAACCTTCAACCTTTACTTTTAGAACCACTTTAACTGTGATATGGAGCATACCCTTATTTATGGGTCACATTCCTAGTGGTGCAAGAGACAAAGTATGATAAATACAAACAATATAAAAAAGTAGGGATCTCTTACTGGCTTAACCGCTTGCCGACCAGCGCACGACGATATACGTAGACACAATGGCACGGACAGGCATATGGGCGTACAGGCAAGTCCCCTTTGAGATGCGGCATTGTGGGCGCGCGTGCCGCGAGCTCCGTGAGTTCAACCGAGGGTCCCGCGGATTTGATGTCAGCGGGGATACCCGCGATCGTCTCACAGTGAGGAAGAACGGGGAAATGCTAATGTGAACAAGCATTTTCCCATTCTTCCTAGTGACAGGACACTGATCACCGCTCCCTGTAATCGGGAGCGGTGATCAGTGTCGTGTCACACGTAGCCCATCCCCCCTACAGTTAGAACACATCCCTAGGACACACTTAACCCCTTCAACGCCCCCCTACTGGTTAACCCCTTCACTGCCAGTGTCATTTACACAGCAAGCAATGCATTTTTATTGCACTGATCGCTGTATAAATGACAATGGTCCCAAAATGGCGGCAAAAGTGTCCGATGTGTCCGCCATAATGTCGCAGTAACGATAAAAATCGCTGATTGCCGCCATTACTAGCGAATAAAAAATTATTTATAAAAATGTCATAAAACTATCCCCTATATTGTAGACGCTATAACTTTTACACAAACAAATCAATAAACGCTTATTACGATTTTTTTTACCAAAAATATGTAGAAGAATACATATCGGCCTAAACTGAGGGAAAAAATATTTTTTTATATATTTATGGGGGATATTTATTATAGCAAAAAGTAAAAAATATTTATTTTTTTTCAAAATTGTCGCTCTATTTTTGTTTATAGCACAAAAAAGAAAAACCACAGAAGTGATCAAATACCACCAAAAGAAAGCTCTATTTGTGGGGAAAAAAATTACGTAAATTTTGTTTGGGAGCCATGTCGCACGACCGCGCAATTGTCAGTTAAAACGACGCAGTGCCGAATCGCAAAAAGTGCTCTGGTCTTTGGCCAGCCAAATGGTCCGGGGGTGAAGTGGTTAATACTGCTGTCCCAGATCCTGGACCTTCCACTACTCCATTATGGTCCCATGAGCTTTTTATGTGCGCTACTGCTGTCACCAGAAATTTTCCTGCCACAGCTCCTGGCTTTGAATCTTTTATTTGTGGCTTATTCTGTCTTCTCTCCACCTTTGAGTTGTTCCCACTTCTACTGTTGCATTCTTCATAGCATAAAATACTAATAAAACATCAACAGTGTAGCAAGGTCCCAGGCCTCCTTTAATCTAATAAGAACCTCCAGAGCCTAGAGCTACTGACATCCTTCCATATAGAGTGAGTTTTAAGGCATAGTGGGTGTAGTGTAAGGTATATTCATGGGCGCCAGACACTTCTTGAATGCAAAGAGATTTTATTTCTCTTGACAGACCTTTGAGAAAGAGTGCTTAGGGCCAGGACCCCTCTTAAGGTAGTTTCAATGTTAATTGCCAGACTCCGAGACTTCTACAGGTAGACAGCCATGCAGGGAAAGGCATCCAGCAAGACACCACATCTGCATGTGTAGGAATGTTGTCTCCTATGGCAACAGTCTTAGAACAGTTCCTAAAATGTCGTAATTTGTAGCAAACTCCTTTACTCTACAGTCACTTCTTGTAGGTTCTCAACCCACTGAGCTCTCCTGGTCTCTCTCACTAGACTTGCTGATTCACTGCCACCGAATCCCTTGAGCTCTTCCAATCTGCACTTTAGTATCTTCCTCAAGCGTCACCCCCGCTTCTCTGTTGGGTCCCTAGCTTGGCACTCCAGACACTTCTCAAGCTTCACCCCACTTGCCTGCTCGGTCCCTGGTTTGACACACAAGGCTGCTCTGCAAGCATCACCTCCACTGGTTGGGTCCCTGACTTGACACCTACTGAAGTTTCCCAATTCTTCACTGTCCCCGGTTGGTGAGAATACTGCTCCAATACTTGCTTCAGCTAGTGACTGTGGTCCCTGGTAATAAGGTGGATAGTCCCTTAGTGGCAACAGCTTCTCCTCTACCTCCGACCACGACAGGTCCTCCGGCCGGCAGAACCGTCACTTCTGGTTGGACTGCAATCCACAATCCGAATCCTGTGCTGCTCTCTTGCTTCTGGATAGGCCCTCAGACAGCCTAGCAGCCAGATGTGACCGGCATAGGCCCAAACTCCGGCCTAGCAGCCCGGGCAATACAACACACGTCCACCCAGACAGCCGTCCAGGTGGCACAGAACACTGATCACTTGACTCCACCCAAATATATACAGTAGGTTCTCCCAGCAGGCCAAGGGATTTAAGAAGACCCCTGCCCATTGGCTGAGATGCCCCATATGCTCCTAATCTGTCCATGCTTTGCCCTTATCTTTTCTAATGTCGCCAGGTACCTGGCCACCTAGCAGCAGAAGAGAGAAGTGAAGCAATTTCAGACTTAGGGTGAACTCAATTGATCCCTAATAATGAGCCAAGGTAACTACACCTGGCAGATAAATTTAGGAGCAACCCTGCCTAAACATCAGGGTTCTACAACAGTAAGAGCTACAACATTGTAAATCCCATCATATTGGTTTTGGAAGGTGAGCAGACCCTGAGGCCCCTAAGAGATAAAATAAACAGTTACACAACATAGAAGGGTTCATCCATCAAAACCAGTTAACTATACGTAACAACTTGTTGGTTGACATAGTTCTTGGTTTATTATATGTCCTGTATACTCCAACAGTGAGATCTCCCCACCATACTTTCTAACTTCATTGCTGTCCACCGGGTAGTTTTTTGGGTGTTCCTGCCCAACTTTGTGAGTTCAAGTCCTCCCGTTACATACTCCATAAATTAAAATAAAATAAAAAAAGTCCAGTATGGATCCCCTCATAATGAACACAGCAGGTGTAAGGACCCAGGAACTCGGCACAGGGATAACGGAACCCTTAATAAGGTTAGGCCCGGAGTAAAAAAAAAAGAAGAAGCATGGATGCATGCCTGACATGACTGGGTTAAAAGGGGTTTGGCAAAGGGAGGTTTTCCACTTGAAGACCGCCTAACGTACATTTATGTGGGCACTTTCAAGTGGTTTTCCCGGGATAACACTTGTAGCTACAGGCATCGTCCTTGTATTGCTTTTTTCAGCCTGCTTCTGGCTTTTATGTAAAAGCCATCCTAGCAGATAATTAGTTACTTAATTTCTTTTACAGGAGGTAGATTGCCCCCCCCCCCCTCCAGTGGCTCTACCATCCCACCGACGAGCCAAGAATGAAGCCCGCGGTTACGCGGGCTTACCAAAAAGCTGATCAAAGAGGGGATGGTCCCGATCAGTTCTATGGTATAGGAAATCGAAAACGACTAGCATTTTGTCACTTCCGGGTTCCCTGGATGTAAACAGCGCAATTTTTAAATTGTGAAAGCATCTGATCACACAGATCCTGGTGTGATCAGATGCTTTTAAGGACAGAGGAGATATCTGGGGTCTAATAGACCCCAGATCTCTCCATAAAGAGAGAAACAGTGTAAAAATTAAAACAATAAAATAAATAATAAAAAAAATGTAACGTGCCTCGGCCCCCATTTGCTTGCGTGCAAAGACGGACAGATGCATTGGTCCCACACGCATATGTAAATGACAAACACACATGTAAAGGTATCATTGAGAACATCACCGTGAGAGCAATAATTTTAGCACCAGGCCTCCTGTGTAACTCTAAACTGGTAAACTGTAAAGGCTTTTAATGTGGTACCTATGAAGATTTGTAGGTACCATAATTTGGCGCCATTCCACAGGCAGACGCAATTTTAAAGCATGACATGTTTGGTATCTATTTACTTCGACATAACATCATCTTTTATATTTTACCAAACAATTGCGTATTATATTGTCTTTTTATGCATTAAAATTCAATAAAGTGTACATTTTCCAAAAAGGCATGGCTGACGATTTGCCATAGTGTTCATGTGCCCTCCATTAAAACACAATATATTTTTATAATATCCTAGAAGAATAAGATAAATTAGCTTTGTATTAGACTCGTAGGAAATGTCTGTGTTTATTTACATTAAGTGGATTTAAACATGCTTAGAACATTGATCTATACAATGACAAAAAAATAAAAAAGAATTAATTAATTAATTTAACCGCTTGCCGACCAGCGCACGACGCAATGGCACAATGGCACGGCTGCGCAAATGGACATACAGGTACGTCCCCTTTAAATCGCGACATAGTGGGCGCGCGCCCGCCGCGAGCTCCGTGATCGTGCCCGTGGGTCCCGTGGACTCGATGTCCGCCGGTGTCTCGCGATCGTGTCACAGAGCGGCAGAACGGGGAGATGCCTATGTAAACAAAGCATTTCCCTGTGCTGCCTAACATGACAGGGATCTACTGCTCCCTGTCATCGGAAGCAGTGATCTCTGTCATGTCAGTGGTAGGGGGACCACATTTCCAAACTACCATTCAGGGACACCCCCCCTTCCCAAAAATCAGCTTGTGCTGTAACGAATCAGAGTACAGTGATTGGACACAAGAGGCGGGATTTATGATTTCTCCAATCACAAGCAGGGGGTGGGATTTTGCTCCTCCAGGCATTCCCAGCCAGGACAAGTACTGTCAGTGAGTAAAGCGGTGATGTGGCGGCCTTTTTTGGGGCCGTCAGATCGGCCCAGGGGGTGGCTGTGTCAGTTTAATTCCGGGACACTGTATTGTCCTGGAATAAAGGTACCCGGGACAGACCTGCAAAATGCGGGACTGTCCCGGCAATCCGGGACACGTGGTCACCCTAGTCAGTGGTAACCCACCCCCCCCACAGTTAGAATCACTCCCTAGGACACACTTAACCCCTTGATCATGCCCTAGTGTTTAACCCCTTCCCTGCCAGTGTCATTTACACAGTAATCAGTGCATTTTTATAGCACTGATCGCTGTATAAATGACAGTGGTCCCAAAATAGTGTCAAAAGTGTCCGATGTGTCTGCCGCAATGTCGCAGTCATGATAAAAATCGCAGATTGCCGCCATTAATAATAAAAAAAATTTTTTAAAAAATGCTATAAATCTATGCCCTATTTTGTAGACGCTATAACTTTTGCACAAACCAATCAATTTGCGCTTATTTTGATTATTTTTTTTTACCAAAAATATGTAGAAGAATACGTATTTTTGGGGATATTTATTATAGCAAAAAGTAAAAAATATTGCTTTTTTTTTTTAAATTGTCGCTCTTATTTTGTTTATAGCGCAAAAAATTATGTTTGGGGTGGAGTTCCCCTTAAAATCCTTTCCAGACCTGAAGGGCCTGATATGTATATTTGGGGGGAACCGCACGCATTTTTTTTGTTTAATTTGCGGCAGGGTTCCCCTTAATATCCATAGCAGACCTGAAGGGCCTGGTAATTGAATTCTGGGGAACCATCACGCTTTTTTTTATTTTTTATCAATGACTTTTCTATGTATTGCCGGGAGCCGACAATTCATTAATAGCCGCGAGTGAGTTTTAAATGACTTTTTTTCCTTCAGAAATGACACTTTGTGCAGGGACAGTTCTAAGCACAGGAAACAAGCGCTATTAGTCCTCAGAAGTTCGGGTCCCCATTGACTTCAATGGGGTTCGGGTTCTGGGTCAAGTTCGGGTGAAGTTCGGTCCCGAACTCGAACATTTTACCGAAGTTCGGCCGGACCCGTTGAACCCGAACATCCAGGTGTCCGCTCAACTACTATTCACAGCTAACTATCCTCCACTACTGAGACAGGTCACAAGCCTATTAAAACAATGGTCACACCTTCCATTATCATGGATAATTACTGTTGGTACTGTTAAATATTATAGGATTGACTATATTGTCACATGACTTCTCACCAACTCCTCGGGTTGTATTTAGACACATACCACTTAAAATATATTTTATTTAATTGCTAAAGTTTACATAACATTGTATAGCAAAGAGCTTAATTATCTCTTTTTATATAAGTGTAATTGACAAACTTGTTAATTGCTATGTATTTAATAAAATCTTTTGACAAGGAAAAAGGGTTGAGAAACACTGATCTATAGCAGCATTTACGTAGGTAGGTTACTCTATGCAAGTACTAATTTCATTCTTGTTAAATTCATCAGTGTCCCACACACCATGTCGTAGTCCATACTCACTTTACAACTTGTCAGTTTATACGTTCATCCTTATTAATATGTATATAAATAGCTCTGTAACAGGGGAAATGTTCATAACTGTCCAAGGCCATCTATTATTATAGCCTAATGGAGGTCCTTCGACTAGATAATAGCATTTCCACGCATGCATATGTGTACGCAAAAGTCAATAATCATGAAAATATGCAGTTTCTCCAAAGAATTCATGTGCTGGTTTATACGAAGGTCTTGGAAATGATATTCAATCCAGAAGGCATTCCTGTGTCTAAGGGCTCATTTACACTTGCCTCGACTTTAACACACATTAACCGCTTGCCGACCGCGCCATAGCCGAATGCTGGCTACAGAGCGGCTCGATAACTCTGGGAGGACGTACATTGAGGTCCTCCCAGAATCGTGCTCTCGCACCCGGCCATACTCAGTAAAACCCAGCCATACTCAGCCATACCCAGGCATACTCTGTGATACCCAGCCATACCCGGCCATACTCCATGATACCCAGCTATACTCAGCCATACCCGGTGATACACAGTGGTACCCGGCCATACTCAGTGAAACCCGGCCATACTCGGCAATACCCAGCCATACCCAGCCATACCCAGCCGTACTCAGACATACTCGGCAATACCCAGCCGTACCCAGCCGTACTCAGCAGTACCCAGCCATACTCTGCAGTAACCAGCCGTACCCAGCCTCTGTATGTGGTCAGGCTGTGGAAGTCTCCCACATGTGGTATCACCATACTCAGGAGGAGTAGGAGAATCTATTTTGGGGTGTCATTTTTGGTATGTACATGCTATGTGTTAGAAATATTGCATGAATGGACAACTTTGTGTAAAAAAAAATGCGCTTTCATTTTCTTTCCACATTTTCCAAAAACTTTTAGAAAAAAATTACATGTTCAAAAGACTCATTATGCCTCATAGATTATACGTTGGAGTGTTTTCTTTCCAAAATGGGGTAATTTTTGGGGCGTTTCCATTGTCCTGGTGCTCCAGGGCCTTCAAAAGTGTAAGAGGTAGTCAGGAAATTAGATGTGTAATTTATGCTCCAGAAGGCCTGAAGGTGCTCCCTGCATGTTGGGCCTCTGTATGTGGCCACGCTGTGTTAAAGTCTCACACAGCAAACAACAAAGAGTGAAAAAATTCAAGAAAAGGGTGTAAGGGAAGGTCACAATAGTAAGCCCCAATTCAAGCCTAGAGAGGCGGTGGAAGGGACATGTGAGAATGGTAGTGGTTATGTAAGGTGTGCATGGTGTGTATGGAATAGAAGGTTTGGAATTTTTGTTTTAAAATACAATTATTTTTTTTTAATTGTGTTGACACAAGGATATCACAGGAAGGATATGTTTACAAGCATAGACACGGTTTATTAATTAAAGGACACACCACAAAATGGATAAGATTATTTTATGTTTAGTAGAAGTGAAAATGAATGACTAGGGGGGCACAGATAAAAAAAATTAACAGTATGCCCCTGGAATGTTAGGGGTTTGGGGGTTTCAGGAAAGAAAATGCCAGTCTTGTCATCGGCAAGGATATATGGGTCCGCAATTTTATGTCTCCAGGAGACACACCTTACAAACATCTCCATTCCGCAACTAGGGTGGGGAGATTTTCGTATACAGCATCACTCCATTCATACGTCTTATTCTAGAGGGGTGTGTATTTTATTTAAGTCAGGAATAATGTTTAAATGCATACAGAGCAAGATTGATGAACTAGGGCGTTATGTCTTTTTACATTGTAAACTAGAGAACAGATCCTATATACTGGCTAATGTATACATCCCTCCCCCCTTTAATACCATGGTCTTGAGCAACCTTATGGAGTTTGTTCTGGACAAGCCGGGTGTCCCAGTAATTGTTATGGGAGATTTCAACACAGTTCTAAATTGCGAACTGGATAGATTCCCCCGCACGTCGCAATTAAATAAAGCTAGCGACGAAAGACTGTCCCAGTTTCTGGGAGAGATAGGTTTTAGGGACATATGGAGGACAAGAAACCCGGAGGCCCAGTGCTACTCGTGCTTCTCCAGAACACACTCCACTTTATCAAGAATTGATCTAGTTTTAGGAAACGAGGAGGCGCTACCTATAATAAGGAACGTGAGCTATAAGACAAGAGGAATATCAGATCATTCACCAATGACAGTCATCTTAGAGATAGGGGAAGGCAACTATATGAGAGAAGCGAGAATAAGCCCACAGTGGATGGAACTAATGGAAGAACCTGAGGAGGTAGTAAAAGCCATTAGGGAATTTGTGGAGATAAACCAAGGTACTGCATCAGAGGGGGTAGTATGGGATACACTGAAGGCCTTCTTTTGTGGGATAATGATACAACAAATATCAAAAATAAAATTAAAGTCCAGGGAGGGGGAGAGAGTGGCCAGTGAGGAAGTGTTAAAAACAGAAGAACAATACATTAATGATCCAACACCTAATAGCCTTAGAGCATGGACACCTAATAGCCTTAGAGCATGATTATCAGTGTCCAGATTATCAGTACAGTTCCCACCAGTGCTCCCAATCAGTGCTCATCAGTGCCTTCTCATCAGTGTCACCTATCAGTGCTGCCTATCGGTGCCCTTCAGTGCCACCTATCAGTGCCATCTATCAGTGCCCACCTCTGTCTTCTCCCCCGGCCAATCATGTCTTTGGACTCCCCGCAATGGGGTCTTAGGACACTTTCTGATTGGCCGGGAGGAGAAACAGGAAAACATTAGCGAATATTAATTCGCTAATGTCATGCAAGTGGGTGGGCTCATGGCACAGTGCTCTGCACCACGAGCCCACTCTTTTTGTAAACCAATTGAAGCCTCAGGCTCTAATCATGTGCTTCTAAAAAATAAAAAAAATGCATGCGTCTGGCGCCCTGCGTGTAGATTAGGGGCTGGACACATGCATGTGGGGGACGGCGCCCGTGCGCCCCCTATGGACGGGCCGCCACTGTTTAATATTGATATGAGATAAACCAAGGTACTGCATCAGAGGGGGTAGTATGGGATACACTGAAGGCCTTCTTTTGTGGGATAATGATACAACAAATATCAAAAATTAAATTAAAGTCCAGGGAGGGGGAGAGAGTGGCCAGTGAGGAAGTGTTAAAAACAGAAGAACAATACATTAATGATCCAACACCTAATAGCCTTAGAGCATGGACAGCAGCAGAGCAGAACTATCGCCTTATAATACAGAAGAAAATAGAAAATAAACAGATTTTTCAAAAGCAATTAGCATTTGCTGAGGGCGAAAGCGTAGGCCGAATGCTAGCCCACCTAGTAAAGACGAACTCATCTACATCAGGGTTCCCAGCGATTAGCGTTGGTGAAGATAGAGTATCCTCCCACACACCAGAGATAATGGATAGATTCCGGGACTACTATGCAGATTTATACAGCTCTAGATAGGAGGAAAAGAGGGAAGTAATGGATAATTTTTTCCGTAAATTGATCATCCCCCCACTGTCCGAGATAGACAGGAAGGAACTAGACAAACCACATTGGAAGAAATCCAACTGATATAAAAAGAGATGGCGGGACAAAAATCCCCAGGGCCAGATGGCCCCCCGGCTGAGACTTACCAATATTTTGGTAAGGAGCTACTTCCAGAACTTATGAGAGTTCTAAACTGGTCCGCGATGAAGGGAGAACTACCCCCATCTATGATGGAATCAACCATAATAGTAATTCACAAAGAGGGAAAAGATCCACTCAACACCTCCTCATATAGACCTATATACTTAATAATTTTGGATATAAAAATACTGTTGAAAGTCCTGGCGGCTAGATTAAACAAAGTAATAGAGAAACTTGTCCACCCTGATCAATCAAGATTCATACCCGGGAGGGCTACTAATATAAACATAAGATGTGTATATCTTAACCTCCAGATTCCAACAGATGAAGAAGGAGTGAGGGCAATTGTGTCATTAGATGCCGCCGAGGCCTTTTATACCCTTGAATGGCAATACCTATGGAGAGTCTTAGAAGAATTTCAAATTGGCCCGATATTTACGAACTGGGTAAAGTTGCTGTACAAAACACCAGTAGCGAAAGTAAAAGTAAATAACGCTCAATCTGACCGGTTTTGATTGCAAAAGGGAACGAGACAGGGGTGCCCGTTGTCCCCCCTTCTCTTTGCCCACTCTTTCAAGGGGTATGAATACTTTTTCAAGGCACTGTATATATTGGAAAGCAGCTGCAGATATGGGAAAACAACAAGAATATATAGAAAGGAGATTACATCATAATCATGTAGTTCCACAAGAGAGAACTTATTTGATTAGGTATCTTTCTCTGTCCTCCCCTCCTTTTTAGTGCTAGTTTGTTCAGTCCTAGCTAGCAGAGGCGTAGCTTGAAGCTTGTGGGCCCTGATGCAAAAATTGACCTGCCCCCCCCCCTCCACTTGCACCCACCACTTTCACCGTGCATGCAGATACACCCACCGCACGGCAAGATACTCAAAGTGTCTTAAGAGTTTTGCATTCCCAGAGTTCCTCCTTACATCAGAGGACAGGAATCACTACTGGAGAATCAGAGGACAGGGATCACACTCGAGAATCAGAGGACAGGAATCATCGCTAGAGATTTAGAGGACAGGGATCACCGCTGGAAAATCAGAGGACATGGATCACCGCTGGAGAATCAAAGAACAGGGATCACCTCAGGAGAATCAGAGGACAGGGATCACCGCTGGAGAATCAGAGGACAGGGATCACCGCTGGAGAATCAGAGGACAGGGATCACCGCTGGAGAATCAGAGGACAGGAATCACCACTGGAGAATCAGAGGACAGGAATCACTGCTGGAGAATCAGAGGACAGGAATCACCGCTGGAGAATCAGAGGACAGGGATCACCGCTGGAGAATCAGAGGACAGGGATCACCGCTGGAGAATCAAAGGACAGGGATCACCGCTGGAGAATCAAAGGACAGGGATCACCGCTGGGGAATCAAAGGACAGGGATCACCGCTGGAGAATCAGAGGACAGGGATCACCTGGCAGGTCACTTGGCAGAGCTCCTTTCCCATCCCAGCACTGTATACAGCTCACCCCCCCCCCCCCCCACACACACTATGCAGGGCTGAAATCACATTCCTTTACACACAGTCTGTCAGCATTCACAGGGTGTATCTGGCTTTTATGTTGCCATTCTGACCTGTGAAATTCTCTGGTTCAAAACAGCAGTGTAGTTGCAGTAAGCAGATACACCCTGTGCAGATTGTGGCTGTGTTGTAAAGGAATGTGATTTCAGCCCTGCGGAGGAGCAGTAAAGAGTGCTGTAATGGGAAAGGAACTCAGCAGCTGGGAATAACATCCAGGGTGGAGGGGGTGGTCAGGGGGCTTTGGGGGGGGTGAAACTTAGATCTGGGGGGGCAAAGCCATGTGACACAAAATCTGGAGCCTGCAGCCCCTCAGGGGCCCCTCAAGAGGTGTTAAGGGATTTGTTTTAGCAATTTCTGAAGGTTTCTCTGTCAGTGTTGGCATGTGTTGGGGGAAGGTCACCTCCCGGAGGTGTGTATCTTTTCCCCAGTTGTCAGGGAAGTGGGGTAAGTAAGCAGACATCCCCGGGTGGGTAAACAGAATCCCAGCTGGTGACTAGGAGACAATGAGTGGTGTCTTACCTCACAAGTGACATCGGTCCCATAGTGGCTACAGGATGGCACTCCCCTCCTCTTAACTCACTGAACTTGGTTACCATTCCATGTTGCCAGCACACAGCTCAGACAATTCCCCATTCTGGGCTGTTCTCACCCCATGCTTCTCTCCGTTCAGGAAATGTCTCACAGCTTCTCTCCAGCCAATGAGAACAGAGGGGTGTGAACAGTGGAAGGCATAGTGGAAGCCCAGTACTGGAGTGTAGCTGTGGAACTCTAGGGCAGATCGGAGCTGGACTTTGCGGAGGATATGATAATATGACACAGAGACTGCAGGGGCCCCCTGGAGCTAGGGGCGGGGTTGCGATTGTGACACCTGCAACCCCTTATGCTACGCCCATGCTAGCTAGAGCCGCCACTGTTTAATACATTTTGCAGGCATTAAACATACCATCCTACTCCTAGTGGGAAAACTACTAATCACAGTACAATATACATAGTTCCCAGCTGTCCCTGAATTATATAGTTATATATAACATCCACCATTTATCTTGCAAAAAAGTGTTTGCCAGTGCTAAACCTTTCATCCAATTTCTAAATTGTTGCATTTGTAAATGTAAAAAGCCAGTATAAAGAAATAGTAGTGGTAAAAAAGCACTTGTAGGTATAATAAAAAATGTTGTGTGTAATTCTCCTTTAAAGGGGCATGGGAGGGGGTATGTCCTATGCCTACATACTTTTGCTAATTGGTGTCCCTCATTCCTATCTCAAAAAGTTGGGAGGTTTGCAATATATGAATGGTTGTTGCACCTTTGACTGTATAAAAGGCATGCTAACATTATAGGAGCATTGAGTATCTATCTCTACAGGGATACTAAGGGGCTTAGGAGAATGTTTATGAAAAAAAAAAAAAATATGGGTGATGCCGAAAACTGATGACATGAAAAGGGTGCGATTGTGAAAAGTTGGATATTTTTCTTTAGGAAGATAAAACGTATAAAAGTCCAGTAAAGAGACACTGCCAAATTTTTCGTCGGCCGTCTGTGTTCAACATTTTTTGGTAAGTTTACAATTTTGTGCTGAGCTACCTTCATAGCTCTCTTGGGCCACATGTGGCCCATGCGCCGCAGGTTGGACACCTCTGTCCATAAAGACATGGAAGGTCCATAAAGACATGGATGAGCGAGTTTGGGGTGGAAGAACTTGATTGAAGATAGCTCGACCCTCAGGAACTCCGAGATGTCAGCAGGCTCTCTGGATGAGGTTTCTTTCCCTCTCCGACCCAGGTAGCGTCAGATTAGTGTCAGTAGCGCTAACACTCACGCACGCACCATACACCTCCCTTAGTAGTATAGTATCTGAATGGATCAATATCTGATCTGATCAGATCTATACTAGCGTCCCCAGCAGTTTAAGGTTCCCAAAAACGCAGTGTTAGCGGGATCAGCCCAGATACCTGCTAGCAGCTGCTTTTAGCCGCTCCGCCCAGCCCAGCCCAGCCCAGCCAACCCAAGTGCAGTATTGATCGATCACTGTCACTTACAAAACACAACACACATAACTGTAGCTTTCGCAGAGTCAGGCCTGATCCCTGCGATCGCTAACAGTTTTTTTGGTAGCGTTTGAATCAGTCGCTGACAGTCAGGAGCTCTTTTTCCTGTGAGACTCACTACTGTACCAGTAAATTTAGAGACCAAAATGTCAAATCGAAGGTACAGTAGTGAAGAGGCCTACATGTTTCTGAGCATGACAGAGGGCAACAGGCTATACATATAGTTTTATGGTTTACGAGGGAGGAGATAGTCACGTAGAGCCGGAGAACTGCCCAGACTACATAGGGAGCGCTGGTAAGATTGTGTGGGACTTGGTGTCACCTTTATTCGGAAAGGGGTACCACTTGTATGTGCCACTTTTTAGTCACCTTTTTGATTGTGGAATTGGCGCATGTGGCACTGTCCACTGTCTAATCGCAGGGGCTTCCCCCAACGGCTTGTAGAATCCCGACTTAGATGGGGGGACAGAGCCTGCTTGAAATATAATAATTTGTTAGCAGTGAAGTGGAGGGATTCACGGAATGTTTTAGCTCTGTCCTCCCTTCACGCAGATACAACAGTCCAAATTCCTATGGTGACTGGTGTTGTGGAGAAACCCCTCTCTGTCCATGAATACAACCTTAACATTGGAGGGGTGGACCTCAACGACCAGTTGTTGGCGCCGTACCTAATTGCCCGTAAGGCCAGACGCTGGTATAAAAAAGTGCCTGTATATTTATTCCAATTGGCTCTGCTGAATGCTTTTGTGCTATACAAAGCTTCAGGACGAACTGGATCCTTCCTTAAATTCCAGGAAGAGATCGTCACAGCCCTTCTGTTTCCAGACGGTGCTCTGGCCCACCTTCCCAGTGCAAATGCCGGCTGCATGAGAGGCATTTTCCGTATGTCCTCCCTGGTACCCCTACCAAAAGAACACCCCAAAGAAGATGTTGTGTCTGCAGAAATTGTGGATTTAGGTGTGACACCCGCTTTTATTGTCCCTCCTGTCCTGACCAACCTGGTCTCTGCATCTGTGACTGTTTCAAACGGCTACCACACACTAGTGGAGTTTTAGAGTAGGGTACAGCATTGCACAGTCCTAGGGCACACGAACACAGGGTCACAAAAGATGAGATGGCCATCACATTTTGAGAGACCCTAATCTGGAATGTTCACAGTTTACAGTTTTTATAAAAGCGCCAAAAAAAAACACACACACAAAAACACAAAAAAAGAAAAAAGCCCAAAATAGTTGTGGTTTTATTTTTCTTCTCTCTCTATTGTTCTCTCTCTTATGTTTGTTCTCTATTGTCCACTCTAATGTTCTATATCTATTGTTCTCTCTCTATTTAGAACTGTAATGTTTTATTTTTACAATATTTTATTGTATTTGCTTTGCAGGTATGGTATGTATTACTGTTATACTGTAATGTTACTTTGTTTGATTGTTAACCATCATTTGCTTAGCAGGTACGCCATTCAGCTGCAGCACTGATTTATTTATCTTGACAGCAACAGCGTTTGCTCCCACGATATGTAAATCAGCGACTCCAGCGCTGTAGGAGGTGATTTCACCACCACAGTTTAAAAAAAAATGGTGCATGTATTCCCATCATTAGAAGTGGGTGGATGAAGGGCGGTATTCTAATGGTGGGCATACCCACCGTTCAATAACTTTATTTTTGTTTAGACCACAGGCTGCATGAAAAAAAGAACATTACAATGTATGCCCGACAAGGACCATCAATGTCCTGGTATGTTGCTGGACTTTGAGTGGTTATACCAGAATGATGCCTGCAGGTTTATCATCTTGGTATCATTCTTTTCAGCCAGCGGTCAGCTTTCTTGTAAAAGAAATCCTAGTGGCTAATTAGCCTCTAGACTGCTTTTACAAACAGTGGGAGGGAACGTTCCCCCCCCCACCTTCTTCCATGGTTTTCTCGGGCTCTCCTGTCCCAACAAGGAACCCGAGAATGCAGCCGGTGGTTCCGCCAGAAACCGGAAGCTACGAGCATTTCATGACTTAGGTTTCGCTGGATATAAACAGCGCCATTGGGAAATTGGGAAAGCATTTTATCACAACGATCTTGGTGTGGTCATATGCTTTGAGGAGAGATCTAGGGTCTAATTGACCCCCATTTTTTCAAAAAAGAGTACCTGTCACTACCTATTGCTATCATTGAGGATATTTACATTCCCTGAGATAACAATAAAAATGATAAAAAATAAATAAATGAAAGGAACAGTTTAAAAATAAAATAAAAAAGCAAAATACCCCATTTTGAACAGTAGACACCCCAAGCTATTTGCTAAAGGGGAAAGTTGTATTTTGCAGATCTCGCTTTTTGTCACAAAGTTTTGAAAATTGAAAAAATAATAAAAAATACATTTTCTTTTCTTTCTTCATTTTAAAAAACAAATGAGACCTGCAAAATACTCACCATGCCTCTTAGCAGATACCTTGGGGAGTCTACTTTCCAAAATGGGGTCATTTGGGAGGGGGGGTTGTGCTATCTGGACATTTCAGGGCCTCCGTAACTGTGATAGGTAGTGAGGAGTAAAATCACCATTTTACGCCCTTAGAAAGCCTGAAGGCGGTGATTGGTTTTCGGGGTCCTGTACACAGCTAGGCTCCCAAAATGTCTCACACATGTGGTATCCCCATACTCAGGAGAAGCAGCAGAATGTATTTTGGGGTGCAATATATAATTTAGTGACAACTTTGTGCAAAAAAAAAATAATACATTTTGTAATTTTCCCGCAACTTGTGGCAAAATATAAAATATTACATGGACTCAACATGCCTCTCAGCAAATAGCTTGGGGTGTCTACTTTCCAAAATGGGGTAATTTGCGGGGATTTTGTGATATCTTGGCATTTTATGGCCTTCGAAACTGTGATAATAACCAAAAATGTACACCCTGAGAAATCCTGAAGACGGTGCTTGGTTTTCGGGGTCCTGTATGCGGCTAGGCTTCCAAATAGTCTCACATATGTGGTATCCCCGTACTCAGGAGAAGCAGCAGAATGTATTTTGGGGTGTAATTCCACATATAACCATGGCATGTGTGAGCAATATATCATTTAGTGACAACTTTGTGTATTTTTTTTTTTGTCATTTTTCAATCACAAAAAAAAAATATTAAATGGGCTCAACATGCCTCTCAGCAATTTCCTTGGAGTGTCTACTTTCCAAAATGGGGTCATTTGGGGAGGGGGGGTTTGTACTGCCCTGCCTTTTTAGCACCTCAGGAAATGAGATAGGCAGTCATAAATTAAAAGCTGTGTAAATTCCAGAAAATATACCCTAGTTTGTAGACACTATAAATTTTGCGCAACCAAATATACGCTTATTGACATTTTGTTTACCAAAGACATGTGGCTGAATACATTTTGGCCTAAATGTATGACTAAAATTGAGTTTATTGGATTCTTCTTATAACAAAAAGTAGAAAATATATTTTTTTTCCAAATTTTCAGTCTTTTCCCATTTATATTGCAAAAAAATAAAAATCGCAGAGGCAATCAAATACCATCAAAAGAAAGCTCTATTTGTGGGGGAAAAAAGAAGCAAATTTTGTTTGGGTACAACATTGCATGACCGTGCAATTACCAGTTAAAGCAGCGCAGTGCCAAATTGTAAAAAGTGCTCTGGTCATTGAGCAGCCTAATCTTCGGGGGCTGAAGTGGTTAAGAAAAAAGACATGCCAGAAAATACTTTTATGGATCTTATACAGAAGGTTGAGTTTAAATCTCTCTAAAACATTTGTTTTACTGTATCATTTGAAAATATAATTTAAATTAACTATACATTATAGATGGGAATAAACATTTAAGCCCCGTACACTTGATCGGATAACCTATGGATTTTCGTCCGATGGAATTGACCATCGGAAATCCGATGAAACTGTTTTTCATCAGTCTTGGCCACACACCATCAGTCAAAAAACCGACCGTTCCAAACGCGGTGACGTAAAACACTCCGATGAGCCGAGAAAAATGAAGTTTAATGCTTCTGAGCATGCGTCGACTTGATTCTGAGCATGCGTGGGTTTTTGATCCGATGGACTTGCCCATAGACGATCGAAAATTACCATCGGTTTTTGATCCATCGGAAAATTTTAAAACAAGTTCTATTTTTTAAAACCGATGGAAAAAAGACAGATGGGTACCATACACGATCGGTTGGTCTGATGAAAACCATCCATCGGACGGTTTTCATCAGTCAAACCGATCGTGTGTACGGGGCTTAAAAGTTAATAGAATTTCAAACGTTTTTTTTTTTCTTCCCACTTTAAACTATTAAGTAAGCTAGTGAAGTATCCTAATAAGAAGCCTTTGGAATGAGGTACTCATAGAGCTCCTGCTGCGCCTCTTCATTCCTCTGTCCTGACAGCCCCGTACTCCATGGGGAATACTTGGGATCTCATTGTACAACTGGATTATAGAACCGTAATGCTGCTGGAACATGTCTAATCTCTTTAGCTGATTTATTAAATAAAACAGAACAATAGCTGTAGCCATGCTTGATATTCTGTTTATCAGGAGCCTCCCTACATGCAGTTATTTCGTTTAAATTTTATTATAGAAAAATATTAAGTGAAACGCACTTAAAGTCAAAATCCAACCCCCTCTTTCCCCATGAGAACGCTGATTTAGACTTAATAAAAAAAAATAGTATGTTTTTCTAGGTGTCTTTGGTCTGGTCCGGCGATTTCACAGGTCTTCTTTGCCCTCTCCTTCCTCCCAGTGGGCAGATCCTGAATGCGGCAAACCTCTGCGCTACATAACGATGTCAAGGATCCACGCATGCTGGAGTGATCCACTTCAAGTTTTATTACCCAAACCTAAATGGGGCTCTGAAGCATATTTAAAGGCATAATACAAGGGCTATACCAAAAGTAATGTAGAAGCAGGTATAACTTTTTTTATTAACTTGCATAGATCATTTAAATTTCAGTGTTGGTAGAGTTGGTAGAGTAACTTTTTCTCTATAGTAACTCTTCTTTTTTTTCATTGCAGGTATATAATAGATTGCAAGCAGAAGCAATATGTCATCATTGAGTTCTTGATGAAGGAGGAGTGCAAGCAGTCCAACATTGATGGTCTCCCATTTTGCATTTAGTCTTCAGTGCTGGTTTCAACTTCTTTAAGATTCTTTATCCAACTGTGCACACTGCTCATGTCGATAAAAAAAAAGTGTGTGATCCGTAGCACCATAAGTAATTGGCCTCCATCCCAATATATAGACAGAACAAGAGGAAACATTGCTCATGTCAATGGTGTCATCTTCATAAGCATTCTGTAGCCTACTTTGGATGTTGGACAAGAACTCACTGACGGCACATTTCTTTTGCTTGGTATCCATTATTTACTCACAATAAAAAAGAAGCGTTACTATAGAGGAAGAGTTACTCTACCATCATGTGAAATTTGTTTACATTACATTTGGTACAGCCCTAGTATTTATTTATTTTTTACCTTTCAGATGGAGTAGAGAATTGTTAAAATCCCTGTTTTGTTCTGTTCCCCACTAGGGAAATTACCCCTCATCTCCTGTCCTATCTTTGGGGTTATACATATACCCCCCATTTATGCTCTAGAGTAGGGATCTCCAAACTTTTCAAACAAAGGGCCAGTTTGTTGTCCTTCAGATATTAGGAGGGCCAGATTGTGGCCAGCAGGGGCAGAAAATGTCATGGGCTCGGCATGAGAATAAATATGGCCTCAGGGTTGGTGGTCAATAGTAGTAGGAATAGTGCCTCATATCAGTAGGAGGAATAGTGCCCCAAGGGCTGGATAAAGGCTCGCAAAGGGCCACATCTGGCCCTCGGGCCGCAGTTTGGAGACCCCTGCTCTGGAGAAATCCAATGTGTGATCAGACAGTATGGAGATGCAAATCCTGACAACCAGTGACTCCTGATGTGTACTATGATTCATCAAATATAGTCAATATGTGAGTATTGTTAGATTCAAAATGCCTGCCCTGTCTATATACCATGCTGTTACCTACTGTGTTTACAAGATTTATACATGTTTATGTTGTACTCTATATACATTTTTCTGATTTTTTGTTTGTTGTATCACCAGACAATACAGCTTGTTCTAAACCATCCCCTGAAGAAGGAATTAAATACTTAAAGTATACATTCCAAAACATGTTGGGACTTCTGTGAATATGCACTTCGTTTGGCCTCCCACAGTGAGATCAATGGTGTGTTCCAGAACTTAGCTGTATTATACCATCATATAGTATTCTGGGGCAGTTGACTCACATGGTGGTTCCAGCTTCTTATCTGCACATCCTGTTGATCTTTCACATTTGAAGTGTTTATTAGGTAATTTTATTTTACTTTTTTCATCACTTATTCACATTGAATATTTATCTGATCTATTTTACTCTCATGGGTAACTTGGTTCTTCAATTTTTTTATGCTTTTCACCTTTCTATCTATTTACCTCTTACTCTCACTAAGTTAACCATACCTATACACTCATTAGCATCTCATTACCCTATCCCTTACCAGGTTTAGGTTATATACAAGTGGTTATTAGATAACTTTATTTACCCTTTTACATTGAACTTTCATCTGATCTATTTTACTCTCTTGGCAACTTGGTTCTTCAATTTTCTATGCTTTTCACCTTTCCATTAATTTACATCTTACTCTCACTAAGTTAACCATATCTATACACTCATTCGCATCTTAATACCCTATCCCTTACCAA
Organism: Rana muscosa; assembly: GCA_029206835.1. Lineage (NCBI taxonomy): Eukaryota > Metazoa > Chordata > Amphibia > Anura > Ranidae > Rana > Rana muscosa. The sequence goes on along the minus strand of JARGYO010005626.1, from coordinate 178,139,928 downwards.
GTTTAGGGCTGATGACTCATTATACCACATAGTATGAGCCTTTTAGTCTATTTTCTTATCTCACCTTGTTTCTAGCACTTGTGGTCATTCTTGACCCTACCTTTGGAACCTTTCTTTGGAAACATCCTTGTTTTTGAGTCCTGTCTGCCATCACCACCTCAGCTCCCACCAGCGACACCCCTAGGGGGTTTTCTCATCCATATGGTACCATGCTACTGCTTAGACACAGACAATGTAAGTACTGTTGAGAGTGGTTTTGGGAGGGGTCTATCCTAGGCAATATTATCCCTAATTACCCATTTTAATTTTAATTTCTCCGTGACAGGGTCAGACCTTACAGATATTTCTATTACCATTATACAACAGCTGTCCATGCGCATGTTCCTGAAGAGTGGATGAATCCACGAAATGCATAGAGCTACTATATGCCAGGTTTTTATGCCCACTACATGTTTTACCTTAAGATCACCTGTACCATGTGATTTGTGAAATTTTATCAGTGTGTGGCCAATTGTTATTGCTGTATGTATATCCATTGAATCATTGTTTTCCTTGTTTTCATGATTACCTTCATGCAACCTTTCATTGATTTCCAATAAATTCAATTACCTACACCTGCCTGCTTCATTTAAAGTCCCAACCTTTAGTCGTTCTTCACATCATATAGTATGACTATCAATCTATGTTTTTAGAACAATTGACTGTGTTAATTTATGTTTCTTGTACTTAATACATTTTATATAAATTATTTTATATACGCTTGTTACCTCTTTATCTGGTCTATCTCCTCTGCCCGTAAAATCCCAAGGGCAACCTTCTTGCTTTCTCCATCTCCTGTCCTATAGATCAGTGGTTCTCAACCTCATTGAGACCAGGGCCTGGTAAATTATCCAAAACCTTTCATACCCCAAGGCTCAAAAAGAGAGTTTTCATATTCACATGATAAAAGTATGAGAAAACATGCATTGAAAATCTGAAAGGTTCTGAATTTGGCTGGGTGTTAGCTTAAGGATAGGGTTCAAGGAAAGGGCTAGTGGGGGACACTGTGGGCCACTATGGGAGGTTGGGGGGCACTATGGGTGTTGGGAGGCACTGTGGGAAGTTAAGGAATCTGCAGCTGGCTGAAGACCCCAGAGAGGGAAGCTGTAGCCTGGAAGTAGGCCACAGCCCGGTGGTTGGGAACCAATGCTATAGAAGCAACTGGAAGTGAGAAGAAATTTCTCTAAGGTGAAGGAAGTCCCTTCTTACACAGTCATCAGTACAAGTTTGTCTTTTGGAAGATTTTCTCTCTTATTTGTTCTGGGGACAACTCAAAGGTTTGTATTTTCTCTCATTTTTAGGCTTGTTGTCCATAATCAACAGGCCGAATACAGAGATTAAAGGTCCCCAAGGAGGACACAGACAGCAATACAAATTGGCTCTAACCCTTCACTACCCTTCACTATACAAGGCCACATGCTGATGAAATTGCTCTTCGTAAAATGCTTTATTTGGCCAGAACATATACATGGAGAGTCCCCATCCCTCTTTGTCACATTTCACCCTTTTGGGCTTAATCGTAGAGATTTATGGAACACTGGCTATTTTTCCCACATGTTTACTAGGACATCACTGATGACGTTAAAGGTATCAGCGTTGGATGGATTGATAGGGAGAGTCATGCTCTCTAATTGTCCTGATCACCAATGCCACCTTGGATAAAGTGAAGGTAAATACAACATTTTGAGTTGCCACCAGAACAGGAATAGAGGGGACATTTTCCAATGGGGCACTTGTTCCCCATGTCAAGGAAGGGGTATCCCACACATTACTTAGATATCCTCTCACCTCCTGTTGTGTCTACAGGAAAGAAAGTGAAGGATAATCTCCATAATAATAAATAAAAGACAAAAATAAAAAAAATAAAAAAGTTTTGGCTTTAGACATGCTTTAATTACAAACTTGCACTCTCAGAACCCTAAACCCACAGTTGATCCAGAGGAAGGGAAAAGGAAAAAACGTTATAAAGCATAAAACAGTTTGCTTCTATAGGGAACATTTTTTTTCTGGATCCCCTAGGCAATTAGATACCCCCTGGATCCACAGTCTATAGTGTCATATCTTATAAATACCGGTAATAATAACTATGCATTAGTTCCTTTTACTTGGAACCCCCACAAGGATATTTGAAAGCAAGTGCATGACATTGTCCAATTAACATTTACTGATTCATCTATGCTAGTGACAGATGATGTATAGAACAGGAGCTGCATATATATCTATTTTATTGTTTTGTATAGTAGAATGGTTAAATCCAATTATTATATTTTTGCCGTGTAGAGAGATTTCCCTATACAGTACTTCTTGCTGGGAAGACAAAACAAAAAGTAAGAGGAAATCTATGTCTCCAAAATTAAAATATATCTAAAACGAGCAGGGCTCTCTGATTCCTACTGTATTAAAGTGTATTTTAGTTGTATGGTCTACCTTCAAGTTGTAAAGCGCTGCGTAAACTGTCAGCGCTATAAAAATCCTGTAGAATAATAATAAAAAATTGAAGAAAAATGTTTACTATATTACAGCTTACCAGTCAAACTTATGTGAGGGGGTTAGCTCGGCAGCGGGTGTGTGTGACCCCCGAGATGGGCTCCCCACACAAAAACAGGCCCAGCAAACGGAGGTTGTGGTTTTCAAAATCAAAAAGGTGCGGTTTATTTTCTATTTACAGTGACAAAACACAGCAAAGCAAAAGAAAACATAAACAAAATAAATCCTGGTCAACTTGACCTCTGACTAAACATACAGGTTTCCTAACTAACAACTGGGATCAGCCTAGTGCTGTCCTAGTCCCTAAGTCCCTGGTTTTAAATGTCCAAGCAAATAGCCACACAGGCTTTGTCTCACCGCACAGGGGTTCACTCTCCCTAGACAGTCCACACAGGTCTGGGTCCAGGCATGAGCTAACACCTAATGAATCTGGGAGTTTTTATAGAGGCCTTAAACGAACTGACAGGCTTCAGCTGGTCTCATCAACTCCCTGCCTGCACGACGCCCAGCCCTCTCCCTAGAGGTATGAGTCATCCATGAGCCTACTAGCCTCAGCTGGGCTTATACAACTCTCCACCTAGTTGTATAAGTCGGCGTAAAGCCTGAATCTGGGCGAAATATATCTACCCCCCTGGATGCAACCAGGTGACTTTACCTTCCTGCTGTCACATACCCCCCCTCTTGTTTTAACCTCGGGGTTGGAACACCAGCAATCAGGCATTCATGTACTCGAGACAAAGCATCCACATTCCCCATTTGAACGCCAGGGCGATGCTTTACTGTGAAGTTGAATTCCTGGAGGGCCAGGAACCACCTATTCACTCTTCTATTTGTTTCCTTGTTTTGAGCCATCCACTTTAACGGAGCGTGATCCGTAACCATGTCAAAGTGCCTACCTAGCAGGTAGTACCGAAGGGAATCTAGAGCCCACTTCACCGCTAAACACTCCTTTTCAACGGTGGCGTAATTTACCTCATGGGACTTCAACTTCCTGCTGAGGTAAATGACTGGGTGCTCTTCCCCGTTCCAGACCAGGGACAATACTGCTCCTAACCCCACATCTGACGCATCACTTTGTACGACAAAGTCTTTAGAGAAGTCGGGTGAGTACAACACTGGCTGGCTACATAAGGCTTGTTTCAAGAATTGGAATGCTGCCTCAGCCTCGGGGGTCCATTTAATCATGACCGACCCTTTCCCCTTCGTCAGGTTGGTTAGGGGCACAGCCTTAGAAGCAAAGTGGGGAATGAATCGCCGATAATACCCAGCGATTCCCAGAAAGGCTCGTACCTGCTTCTTGCTGTTGGGACGTGGCCAACTCTGGATGGCCTCGACTTTGTTGAGTTGGGGTTTTATTACTCCCCTCCCAATGGTGTACCCAAGATATTTGGCCTCCTCCTGCCCAATGGTACACTTCTTGGGGTTAGCCGTAAACCCCGCTTCCCGAACAGAGTCCAGGACTGCTTGCACTTTTGGCAGATGTGAGGCCCAATCTGTGCTATGGACAATTATGTCATCCAGGTAAGCCGCAGCATACTTCCGATGGGGCCTCAGCATCTGGTCCATTTTCCGCTGGAATGTGGCCGGCGCATTCTGTAACCCGAACGGCATTCTTTTGTATTGGAACGCCCCGTCTGGGGTTACAAATGCGGTTTTCTCTTTGGCCGACTTGGCCAGGGGGATTTGCCAATACCCTTTTGTGAGGTCAAGAGTCGTCATGTATCGGGCTGTTCCCAGCCGGTCGATCAACTCATCTATACGTGGCATGGGGTAGGTGTCAAATTTTGTAACTTTGTTCAACTGACGAAAATCGTTACAAAATCGCCAGCTCCCATCCGGTTTAGGCACCAACACAATGGGACTAGACCAATCACTTTGGGACTCCTCTATCACCCCTAAGTTCAGCATTTTCTGTACTTCCTCCCGTATTGCCTCCCGTCGGGCCTCTGGGATCCGATAGGGTTTTAACTTCACCCTTTCACCGGGCGGGGTAATGATGTCATGCTCTACCCCAGATGTTTGTCCCGGCAGCTCAGAGAATACCTCCTTGTTGCGAAGCACAAACTCCTTAACCTCCTGTTGTTGGGGTTGTGACAAGGTGGCTGCTATTCCAACCTCAGGAATCACGCAACCAGTTTGAGCTGGTGACCAAGTGTCTGCGACTAGGGACTCTCTATCCCTCCAGGCTTTCAACAGATTAACGTGATAGATCTGTTCGGGCTTTCGCCTTCCTGGTTGTCTGACCTTGTAATTCACTTCGCTCACTTTTTCCATTATCTCGTAGGGGCCTTGCCATTTGGCAAGGAATTTACTTTCAACCGTAGGGACAAGTACCAGTATCCTATCCCCCGGGGAAAAGGTACGGGTCTTGGCTCCACGGTTGTACACTCTCTGCTGTGCTAACTGCGCTTGGGCCAAATGTTCCTTCACGATGGGCATTACCTGTGCAATTCGGTCTTGCATCAGGGCGACATGCTCAATCACACTCCTGTGGGGAGAACTCTCACTTTCCCAAGTTTCCTTGGCAATATCCAACAGCCCTCTTGGGTGTCTCCCATACAGTAACTCAAAGGGGGAGAATCCCGTAGAGGATTGGGGCACCTCCCTAATAGCAAACATCAGATAAGGAAGTAGACAGTCCCAATCCTTTCCATCTCTATCCACCACTTTCTTCAACATTTGTTTTAGGGTTTTGTTGAACCTTTCAACCAGCCCATCGGTTTGGGGGTGATACACAGATGTACGTAATTGCGTCACTTTGAACAATTTACACAGCTCCTTCATAACCCGGGACATAAAGGGTGTACCTTGGTCCGTAAGCAGTTCTTTACAAATACCCACCCGGCTAAACACAAGAGATAGCTCTTTGGCTATGGTTTTGGCCGAGGTATTTCGGAGAGGGATCGCTTCTGGATAACGGGTGGCATAGTCCATTATAACTAATATGTACTGGTGCCCCCTAGCGGACTTGATTATAGGACCTACCAAATCCATGGCGATCCTCTCAAATGGGACCTCAATGATGGGTAGAGGGACCAGCGGGCTACGGAAATGTGGCATCGGGGCCGACCTCTGACACACAGGGCAGGAGGAACAATAATTTTCTATGTCCTTCATCACCCCCGGCCAATAGAATCTCTGTAATACCCTCTCTCGGGTTTTCTCTGTCCCCAGATGACCTCCAAGAATGTGCCCATGGGCCAACTCCAACACCAACTTCCTGTAAAGTTTGGGCACCACAAGCTGCTCAACGGTTTCTTCTGCCCTTTTTGCCACCCGATACAGTAGGTCCTTCTCTACGCTGAAGTATGGGTAAGTGCAGGTATTATCTGGGTTCACTAACTCGCCATCTATTTCCACTACGTTTTCCCGTGCCTTTATTAGGGCGGGGTCTTTTAACTGTTCTGTGTCAAAATTTTCCCTGTGAACCTCCAGATCAGAAAACTCCACAGACGGTAGGTTTTCGTCTGAGGAGGTGGGCTCCTCTCCAGTTTCTTGAGTCTCCCCTGCCAATACTGATAAGGGAAATTCCGGAGAGTCCTCACCACTCTCAGGGGAGTTCTGGCTATCACATTCCTGGTACATAGGGGCACCAGTGGGGGGCTCAAGATCATCCCACAGTTCCCAGAACTTCGGAAAATCCCTTCCCACAATGGCGTCGTGCGGTAACTGAGATACTAAGCCCACTGGATGAGAGAGGGTACCTTTGGGGGTCTCGAAACACACTGTAGTCACTGGATACTCTCGGGTGTCCCCATGCACACAAATAACAGCTACCTTGCTATTCCCAGAGACCTCTGTTTTAACTAACTCAGCCTTTATCAGGGTCACAAGGCTACCTGAATCCAGCAATACCACAACATTTCTACCATTAACACACATTTTGCATAAATGTTTCTCAGTTCCTCGAATGGCAGTGCATGCGACTGTCGCACACAGCGACTGACGTCTGCCCGTCAGAAAGTCACACTGCATGGGTTCCTCCACAACCGGGCAATTGGCTGCAATATGTCCCGCTTGCCGGCAGCGGTAGCAAACGATCCTTCTTGCGGCCTCTTGAGCCGCTGATTTCCCAGGCTGTTCTCGCCAAACTTGGGGTAGAGCTCCCACCCTCTCACTCTCTCCACCCTCACCCCTTGGAATCCTCTTATCCGCCCCTGGGGATGGTCTGGTCTTAGGGTGGAAAGTCCGAGTGTCTCTGGAAGAGGCCGTCAGGTTCTCTGTAGCCAAGTATTTCTCCACACGATCCACAAGACCATCGGCCGTCTCTGGGTCTCCATGGCTTACCCACTTTTGGATGGCAGTAGGAAGAGCTCTCAAAAACCGATCCATTACAACACGTTCCACAATCCTTGGTGCGGACAAAGTCTCTGGCTGTAGCCACTTTCTGCTCAGGTGAATGAGATCATACATTTGAGACCTGGGGGGTTTTCCAAGCTGGAAAGTCCAGTTATGCACACGCTGAGCCCGGACAGCCTGGGTGACACCCAGCCTTGCCAATATTTCAGCTTTTAGCATCACATAGTCTTTTGCTTGGTTAGGCTCTAGGTCATAGTAAGCTTTCTGCGATTCACCAGTTAACAGAGGAGCCACCAGTCCAGCCCACTGCTCCTCAGGCCACTTTTCTCTTTCAGCGGTCCTTTCAAATGTGGTCAAAAATACCTCTGGATCATCCTCTCCAGTCATTTTTGTCAATAAACGACTCACCCCAAAGGACGCGGTATTAGTGGGACGGCTTTCCTCACTGGTCTGCGGACGTTGCTGCATTGCTGCTTCCATCTGTTGTTGTAGTCTCTGCTCTTGCTTCTGCAACAGGTCTATGAAGCGGGCCTCAGATTGCTGCTGGGCTTGTTGCTGAGCCTCCAGACTCTGTTGCAAAGTTGCGTTTGTCTGCTGCTGGGCTGCAAGGCTCTGTTGATGAGCTTGCTGCTGGGCTGCGAAGTTCTGTTGTTGAGCTGCAAGGCTCTTTTGCAAACCTGCATTTGTCTGCTGTTGATTGGCATTTGCTAGAGCCAGCTGCTTCAGTATCTCCTCCATGCTGGCTTAAAAAAAACTGCCACTGGTTCTCCACCAACTGTGAGGGGGTTAGCTCGGCAGCGGGTGTGTGTGACCCCCGAGATGGGCTCCCCACACAAAAACAGGCCCAGCAAACGGAGGTTGTGGTTTTCAAAATCAAAAAGGTGCGGTTTATTTTCTATTTACAGTGACAAAACACAGCAAAGCAAAAGAAAACATAAACAAAATAAATCCTGGTCAACTTGACCTCTGACTAAACATACAGGTTTCCTAACTAACAACTGGGATCAGCCTAGTCCCTAAGTCCCTGGTTTTAAATGTCCAAGCAAATAGCCACACAGGCTTTGTCTCACCGCACAGGGGTTCACTCTCCCTAGACAGTCCACACAGGTCTGGGTCCAGGCATGAGCTAACACCTAATGAATCTGGGAGTTTTTATAGAGGCCTTAAACGAACTGACAGGCTTCAGCTGGTCTCATCAACTCCCTGCCTGCACGACGCCCAGCCCTCTCCCTAGAGGTATGAGTCATCCATGAGCCTACTAGCCTCAGCTGGGCTTATACAACTCTCCACCTAGTTGTATAAGTCGGCGTAAAGCCTGAATCTGGGCGAAATATATCTCTCCCCCTGGATGCAACCAGGTGACTTTACCTTCCTGCTGTCACACTTACTAGTTGTTGATCCCCCACTTAGTAGTAACCCCCAGTTCTGCTGATCCTCAGCTCAGTAGTAACTCCCAGCTCTGCTAATCCCCTGCTCAATAGTAACCCCCAGCTCTGCTGATCCCCTGCTCAGTAGTAACCCCCAGCTCTGCTGATCCTCTGGTTTTTCTAACCTCCTCTCTCTCTGGTCCACGCTCACCTCCTGCTATATTTCTCCCATGCTGCGCACCATGGGTTGTGAACAAGCAAGCTATCGCTTGTGAAACGCGTCGACTATTGCCTGTATCTGTCTGACCCTGTTGACAATAAAGATGACATCAAGATAAGTTGGAGTTCCTGTGTGCGACCAATTTCTTGTTTTATTCGTCTTCCACGGTGGTGAGCCGAGGTCTGCACCTGTGATCTACCTTACACCTGATTCTGCCTGGAGCGGTGTGCTTCTTTTTTGTTCTCCACCATGTGTCATAACTGCTAGATTCTCCTGTTCCAGTTCCCCAGCTCTGCTATTCCTTTGACACTCAGTCCTCAGTCTCCAGTTCACATTTCCCTATAGCGTTCCCATGCTGCATAACACGTGTTTGTTGCTTCGCTCCAGTCCGGTATTTATGTGGTGGTATTTGATCATCTCTGTGGTTTTTATTTTTTGCGCTATAAACAAAAAAGACTGACAATTTCGAAAAAAACACAATGTTTTTTACTTTTTGCTATAATAAATATCCCAATTGAAAAAAAATAAAAAATAATAATTTTTTTTCTCAATTTAGGCCGTTACGTATCCTTCTACATATTTTTGGTAAAAAAAAAATGCAATAAGCGAATAATGATTGATTTAAGTAAAAGTTATAGCGCCTACAAAATAGGGGATAGATTTATAAATTTTTAATTAAAAAAAAACATTTTTTACTAGTAATGGCGGTTATCTGCGATTTTTGTCAGGACTGCGATATTACGGCTGAATCATCTGACACTTTTGACACTATTTTGGGACCATTCACATTTATACAGTGAACAGTGCTATAAATATTAGGCTTGTGCAATTCGTTTCGTAACGAATCGAAATTCGTCCGAATTTAGCAACTTTCGGACATTCAGAAGCATTCGAATTTCCGAACAAAGCAATTACGAATAAAACCGAATCCGAAATAAATTATATCGCAAATAGCGAATGCCCGAATGTCTTCGGCATAATTCGTTATGAAAAAAGTTATGAATGTACGAATCCATTCGAAGCACAATAACACTCTGCTCTGCTCTCTGCTTCTCCCTCACAGTGCTGAACTCCCTCTCAAAATGGTGTACAGGGGCGGAGGCTATAGCCGCATGTAAAAAACGAAAGTAAAATACGAGATTTCTAATCCATTCGAAGCACAATAACACTCTGCTCTGCTCTCTCATAATAGGCAGCGTCGTTGTGAGAGAGACACGGAAAATTACGAATCAACGAACCCAAAAAAAGTTACGAAAGTAGGAGTTGTGTCCCGAATCAACGAAAATCAATGTACTCTACCGAAAGCACGAATTAGTCCGAACACGAAAAATCCCGTCTAGCAAAATTACGAACGATTACGAATCAACAGGACCGAAAAGAAACGAACCGAAACTAAACAAATTTTTCCGTTGTGCACAAGTCTAATAAATATGCACTGATTACTGTATAAATGTGACTGGCAGGGAAGGGGTTAACACTAGGGGGCGATCAAAAGGGTTAAATGTCAAGGGATTGATTCTTACTGTGGGGGGAGGGGACTGACTGGGGGAGGTGACTGATCGGTGTCCCTATGTACAAGGGACACACAATCGGTCTCCTCTCCCTGACAGGACGTGGATCTCTGTGTTTACACACAGAGATCCACGTCTTTGGCTCTGTAACTGCCAATCGCGGGCACCTGGCGGACACACACAAGCACGCGCATCGGCACCCGCGTGACACGGCAGGCACAGCTTTTCCCCGAAGCGTGCCCACGGCGGTGCGCGGGGAACAAGTAAACAGGAGGACGTCCAGGGACGCCCTCCCGGCAATTGAGCGCCGCACTGTAGACGTCTTTTGTCTATAGCGCGGGCGCCAAGTGGTTAAAAAAACGTGTCCAATGCCATATTTTGAAGCAAGTATAAACAAGCCCTATTACATTGTTCTGGAAATTTTTATAGATAGGCAACTTCTATCCTCATATTGATTAGTGGTTCCAAAAAAATGGAACTTCCACTTTTTGGAATCCTCCCCCCCTCCGGTGTCACATTTGGCACCTTTTAGGGGGGAGGGGGGAGCAGATACCTGTCTAATACAGGTATTTGCTCCTACTTCCTGGCATAGATCACCTCGGTGATCTACGTCACTTCTGGCGCCTATTCTGTCCTCCCCCGCTGTCTTCTGGGAGACACACAGGTCCCAGGAGACAGCAGGGACCAGTGAGGACGCACCGCGCAACTCGCGAATGCGCAGTAGGGAATCGGGACGTGAAGCCGCCGATCCTCAAGCGACAGATCAGCTTCGGCTGCCGACATAGCAAGCGCCCTGAACAGGTAAGTGTCCATATATTAAAAGTCAGCAGCTGCTGTATTTGTAGCTGCTGGCTTTTAATATATTTTTTATTTTTTTTTAGTGGGACCTCCGCTTTAATAATAACTACTGCAGTAGGGAACATTATGGCATTTAGGTGAAGTAATACAATGGTGCCCCTACCGGCCTGCCCCAATTTACGCACCTACTTTCAAGAGTTAAAGTATAAACAGTTGATAAAATTAAACATATATTTATTAGTATGTTTAATAAATCAATTTTATACAATAAGAAAACATGCCATATTCTAAAGGCTAATCAACACAAAGGTGACAGTGCGGGGGCAGGCAGAAAGACACAGTACAGGTCAGGAGGGCACAGTGCAGGTTCCTGGACACTGCCCGGGACAATGCCATCCTGGAACAGCTTAGTAAAAAGCGTGACTATCCCAGCAAATCTGGGACAGTTGGCAAGTATGATGTAATGCAAGATTATCATGAGGCCCCCATGCATCTGGGGCCCCTGGGCAGTGCCCAGGGGTGCCCATGCATTAAGACAGCTCTGGTGTATCTTGAAAAGTAAAAGTACACAATGCATTTTGATAAAATGATGATATAGGATAACATCGCTACTAAACAAAACGTTCATCTTCATCTTTTTCTATTTTCAGACACAGCTAGGACATGGAATGGCTGAACATAGAGCGGTTACTGTACATAATATATGTGCACTTCAATTCTATCAACCAGAGATACAAGTGTAGTGGGTGGTTACATTTAGGGGAAGTATCTGAGTGGTAAAAAGGCTCAGGTACATTAATTGTTAGGGTTTGTGGACCATATTTGCTCGTGGAGGATATCAATGGTGTCCAGTTCCCTGCGGCCTATAGGTGGCGCTGTCACCATAGGCCGGGGTTAAACCACCATTGGAGGGCTGTGCCTTTTTGTGTCCACTTGCAGCAGTAGTACGGCAGGGCGGGGAACCTGCCGTGCCTGCCGGGAGAGGGTATAAAAGGGGCAGACATTTTTTGGTCGAGGTCCAAGCCCCAGGCACCTTCAGCCTGGGGGCTGCTGTTCGTGACACCCAGGTGCCCTTGGCCTGGGTGTGTGTGAGGATGGTCTCTGGGTGCTCCTAGGCCCGGAGACTGAACTGTTGTTCCATCCCCAGACTCCTTAGGTCTGGGGGTGAGGTACTTTTGAGAAGGCCGGGGACCCAGCGACCTTCAGCTGTGTTCCGCTAGGGATCGAGGGCTCCCAGGGATCCGCCTCGCGAGGGGACCCGTATCCAGGATCGAGGAGGCCAGGGAGGTGACCCTTTCTGAAGACCCAGCGCAGAGTCGTGGTGACAGAAGGGGCCTCTGGTAACTCTCCGGAGGGATGTTTTCTCCCTACAGAGGCCTAACTATTCAAGGAAGGAAAAGTGCATGTTCTGTAGGTCATAGTGGCAATGACTCTACGCACACCAGGTCAGTGGCAGTGACTACAACTATTCACCAAGTCAGTGGCAGTGACTGTGCACCAAGCTGTTCGTGCTAATCAGAACAGTGCTCCCCCCTAATCAACGCTGAGTTTGTGCCTGGACCTCCTCCCACCTTATCTGAACTGTTCTTGTCCAACCTGTCTCCTCTCACAGAGACTATTTATTGTTCTCTGTTATGTCCCTTAGACACGGGGTGCTAGCAATGCTGCCAGTATCTGCTTAGCAAGTTGCACACAGGCTGGATGAACTTCTTAACCATGGAAGGGTTTATTACTCACTCAGAACATGATGACTTTGTTACATAGAGTCCTAATACAACAGGATTCTGTCATTCCCAGATGTAATCCCTTCTGTGCATCATGCTGCTGCTTCCCAGTTCCACACACCACTCTCACTACTTCCTGGTACAGCCCCTTCCCCAGCATGCATCAGGAGAAAAAGGTGAAGGGTCACACAGTGCTCCAGCACAAACATCACATCTCCTCTTTTTCCCATAAAAAAAACAATAGGAAAAAAATAAAATAAACATAACAAGAGAACAAAAGCAAGCAGCACAGTGCTCCAGCACAAACATCACATTCTCACAAATAAATACTGAGTTGGACTCTCAGATGGTGTGGACAGTCGTTTTACTGGGGAGAACTAAAGGACTTGTTTCTGGCTACCGCAGAAGCGAGATCAGCTCGGGAGGAGTCTAACACCAACTGCAGGCAGGCCCGAGAAACTAACACCGCTCAACCTCCCCATCCAGGAGGGTACGGGCTTGTGGTGCGGTGTGCCACAGTCTTTCCTGCGGAGGAGCCAAGAAGAGAAAAGCGGGTAAAGTCTGGGGTGGGTGCGCTACACAAGAAAGAAAAATGTATTTTTATTCCAGACATCCAGATATTTTTACCCAAGTACTAAGTACATTTGCTTTGCTAGTACAAGCTTAAGTGCATGCCGACCTTTGACCTTTGTTATTTCAAATGTATGGCATTTAGGTGAAGTAGCATCAAGAGAAGCATCTGCAGAATATAACCTTCAAACTCCAGAGGTAAGCCACGTTTTTGGGTAATTCAATGATCCGTCTCCCGTACTGAACTTCAACTATATCTAAAGCCATTTTTTTTTTTCATTTTTAAAGATTGGGCAAGAATTAGGATATCTGTTGAGTATTTCTTGCTGTCTGTGTTCCCTCAAGGAAGATTCACCCAATTTTTTCCTGGTCACCATTATCATTGGGACAGAAAGTGATGAGAACCCCATCATTTAACAAATGTCACCAGGAAAGGAATAGAGAGGAAATGATTTCAACAAAGGCATCTGTACTGGTCACAACTGTCCCTTCGAGCTGATCTGAACCCAAAGACAAAAAGATATAAAATGATATTAAAGTCTTGTTTTTTTTTTGTGACAGCGGAGGGGGGAGGAGGCAAACAAGCGGAGCTTTCCTTTTTTGGGTGGAGCTTTGCTTTAAGATAAAAAAACACTTCTGTGTGCAGCAGCTTCCCTCAGCCCCCCTAAAATTTACCTGAGCCCCATCTTGATCCATCGATGTGCATGACAGCCTCGGCTGTCCGGGGACTCTCCCTCCTCATTGGCTGAGACAGCAGGCTCCCGTTGGTGTCAATCAAAGTCAACAAAACAATAAGGAGAGAGAGAGGGGGTGGGGCAGGGCCAAGCCACGGCTTTGTGTCTGAATGGACACAGAGCAGCGGCTTGGGAGCAAGCCTGCTTGGGTGACCCCATAGCAAGCTGCTTGCTGTGGGGGCACTCGGCAGGACGAAAGGGGCCAGGAGCGTCAGCGAGGAACCCAAGAAGAGGAGGAGGATCTGGGCTGCTCTGTGCAAAACCACTGTTCAGAACAGGTAAGTATAACATGTTTGTTATAAAAAACAAACAAAAAAAAAAACAAGACTTTAATATCAATTTAATTATTTTTGTCTTTGGGTTCAGATCAGCTCGAAGGGACAGTTGTGACCAGTACAGATGCCTTTGTTGAAATATTTTCCTCTCTATTCATTTCCTGGTGACGTTTTTTAAATGATGGGGTTCTCATCACTTTCTGTCCCAATGATAATGGTGACCAGGAAAAAATTGGGTGAATCTTCCTTGAGGGAACACAGACAGCAAGAAATACCCAACAGATATCCTAATTCTTACCCACTCTTTAAAAATGGAAAGAAAAATGGCTTTAGATATAGTTGAAGTTCAGTACGGGAGATGGATCATTGAATTAACCAAAAACATGGCTTACCTCTGGAGTTTGAAGGTTATATTCTGCAGATGCTTCTCTTGATGCTACTTCACCTAAATGCCATACATTTGAAATAACAAAGGTCAAAGGTCGGCATGCACTTAAGCTTGTACTAGCAAAGCAAATGCTGCCCCCGCGAATTGAGAAGCGGGGGGAGTCTGCCGCAAATTGAAAAGCGGGGGGGGTGCCACGAATTCAGAAGCGGGGGGGTGCTGCCACCGCGAATTGTTGAGGTCATGGGGCTTTGGGTGCTGACGAACACAAAAGAACAAAAAAAAGGGGGGGTTGCCATCCAGGGCCCTGCGGACCTCCGGGCCTCTGGGGACCTCTGGGCCCCTTACAAAGAAATAAATAAAAATAAAAAATATATAAAAAAATAATAATTTTTATTTAAAAAAAAGGGAGGTTGCCGTCCGGGGCCCTAGGGACCTCCGGGCCTCTGGGGACCTCTGGGCCCCTTACAATTTTTTTTTTTAAATAATAATAGAAATTAAAAATTAAAAAATAATAATTTTTATAAAAATAAAAAAAAGGGAGGTTGCCATCCGGAGCCCTGGGGACCTACGGGCCTCTGGGGACCTCTGGGCCCCTTACAAAAAAAAAAAAATATATAAAAAAAAAAAAAAATTTAATTATTATAAAAAAAAAAAAAGGGAAGTTGCCATCCGGGGCCCTGGGGACCTCCAGGCCACTGGGGACCTCTGGGCCCCTTACAAAAAAAATAAAAATAAAATAATAAATAAAAAAATGAATAAAAAAAAAAAAGGGGGGGTTGACATTCGAGGCCCTGGGGAACTCCGGGCCCCTTACAAAAAAAAAGAAGAAAAAAAAAAAAAAAAAAGGGGGGGCATCCAGGCCCCTGGGGACCTCCAGGCCCCTTACAGGTGTACTGCCTGTACCCCCCTGATGGCGGCCCTGCTTGTATCTCTGGTTGATAGAATTGTAGTGCACATATATTATGTAACCGCTCTATGTTCAGACATTCCATGTCCTTGCCGTGTCTGAAAATAGAAAAAGATGAAGATGAACGTTTTGTTAAGTAGCTGTGTTATCCTATATAATCATTTTATCAAAATGCATTGTGTTCTTTCACTTTTCAAGGTAAACCAGGGCTGTCTTAATGCATGGGCACCCCTGGGCACTGCCCAGGGGCCCCAGGTGCATTGGGGCCTCATGATAATCTTGCATTACATCATACTTGCCAACTGCCCCAGATTTGCTGGTATAGTCACGCTTTTTACTAAGCTGTCCCAGGATGGCATTGTCCTGGGCAGTGTCCCGGAACCTGCACTGTGCCCTCCTGACCTGTACTGTGTCTTTCTGCCTGCCCCCGTACTGTCACCTTTGTGTTGATTAGCCTTTGGATTATGGCATGTTTTATTATTGTTTAAAATTGATTTATTGAACATACTAATAAATATATGTTTAATTCTATCAAATGTTTATACTTTAACTCTTGAGAGTAGATGTGTAAATTGGGGCAGGCCGGTAGGGGCACCATTGTATTACTTTGCCCAGGGGCCCATGATACTGTTACGATGGCCCTGAGGTAAACTTCAAATGAATTCAAAGTATCAATAAAAGATTACGTTTTATTTCTTTGTAGTTTCTTACCAGCTACAGTCCTTGTTGCTAACGTAAACCAGGCCTTACTGACGTTTACAAGAAAAAAATTACAATTTCAATTGCCAGTAAATTACATTTCCCAGCCGCTTACTTCTGTTTTTAAAACAAATGGCTGGAGATTCACTTCATCTTCACTAGTCGCTTATACTAGATGGAGGTCGGGTATAAATGTTAGACATGTGCACAGCGAAAAAAAAAAATTGTTTCGATTTGTTATTTACATAAATTTGTTTAGTTAAATTAGTTTTATTCGTTTAATTTGTTTCCTGAATTTGTTTTGTTTATTAATTTTCAAATCGATTTGAATTTTGTCGAATTAGAATTTCGAAAAGTTTTCAAATCAATTTTCGAATAGTTTTCTAAATCCATTAGTTTTCTAATTAGAAAAAATTTTGAATTCAAAACGTTTTTGAATTCGAATAGTTTTCGAATTAGAATAGTTTTCCAATTTCCAAAGAGAATAAAATAGAATAAAAAATAATGTAATAGAATAGAAAAAAATTTTTTTCAGGAGTCTGGCCACGTGGAGGTACGCACGTGGAGATTCCGGCGCAGGTGGGTCAGTGCGCAATGGAGCAGCAAAGAGAGAGGATGGCTTCAAGTGCTCCGTGGATTTCCGTTACTTCCTTTGCGGATATGTCTTCTCTGGCTGCTCCGATTATGGATATGGGGATAAGACTAAGGCCCCGGGGGCGATTGGCTCTCTTTACCTGTAGAGACATGGAAGCCCTCGGTGTGATCTGTCCCGGCTGTTCGGGACTGGTGGTACAGCTGAAGCCGTTCGGGCGCTGTGAGGTCTGCAAAGAATTTCTCTTCGAGGTGGAACCATCCACAGAAAAGCCTCGGGCTTTCCACCTCAACTACCTCACAGGGACTGCCACTCCGGAGGGAGAGATCGATGCTGGTGCGTTCCCCGTGCGCACTGATCCGGGCGAAGGGACTGCCCAAGCGGAAGTGAAAAGAGAGAAATCCGGGGATTCTGCCTCGGTCACCAGCAGCTCCCTGCTCCGGCCGCCAAAGAGAAAAGTAGGCCTAGTGATGGCCTCGTATGGCCATGGAAGAGCTTCACCCCACTGTTTGCCTGACCTGGATGGATTCGGTAGACAATGTCCTGGACATCCCTGCTCAATTAAAGGTCCAGGTGAGCCAGGGGTTGGGACTGTCTGTGTGGTAGTAAGTGGCGATAACAACAAAGGCCTGGGGAATGCCCAGGGAAAAACCAAGCCTACTTACCGACCAGCTCGCTGACAACCAATTAACCTGTCTAACAGTATGCGTTAAAAACAGGGGTTTGTCCGCACGCATTTGCAAACGCATGCGTGAGCCACAGAGCCACGCCAAGGCCCCCTGGAGTCTGTGGTCCTACACTAACATTGAGTGTCCCCACAATGGAGGCACATGCATTCTGATGGTTAGATGAGGGCAGGTGGACTGAAGGGGAGCCACCCCTCCTTACAGGTACAGGAGCACACCAAACACCCAGCGTAGCACAATGGCAGCAAAGGTGTTTTTTCCCTAAAAAGGGACATGTATCAATGCAAAAACTGCCGTTTTTTCGGGAGCAGTGATTTTAATAATGCTTAAAGTGAAACAATAAAAGTGAAATATTCTGTAGCACACGGACCCTTTTCCCTTGCTTTGGCTCAATTGCAGGAAAAGGGCACACCGTACTATATGCCCGTACCCTCCTGGTTGAGGAGGTTAAGCGGTGTTATGTATTTGGGTCCCCCAGCTAGGTTCCTCCGTCAGTTGGTTCTCATCTCCTAGGGTATAGGGACAAGTCTCTGTATTCCCCCCAAGTAATTCCAATGTCCACACCACTCCAAACTCCAACGTTGAGATTATTTTCTCAATGTTCAGCAGATAGGAAAGGGTGGATAAGAGACAGGGCAGCAAGGTTTGGGAGGTTAGTCCAGGCACAAATGAATATTACAATTACTACTCTATCCCCGAGTAGGTTTAGCTCACCCGGATAGTCTCCTACATCAGTGGATCCTAGCAGCCGAAGTAATGCTTGGACGATCAATCAGGTTATTTTCCTAGATGCGATCGGGAGACTCTCTGCCACAGAATCTATCAGAACCTTGAACCTCTTAGCTTCTGGTACACAAGGACAGGTGCCAGCAGCAGCACATTACTAGGCCCTTTGTGGATAGAAAAATCCCTCCAGAAAGTTACCGGCCCCTTCCTTCACCGTGAACTCTCACCAGTCCGTCAGAAAGGTCCTCCCCCGGCCTCCTCTTCTTAGAAGCAGGCTCTCTCGCGAGGGAAACCCTGGGACTCCTCTTCCCAGAAGTGGGCTCCAGCTAAAGGTGCTGGGCCCAATGTTGAAGATGCAGCCCCAGGACTAAAGGTGCCTGGGACTGATGCGCACGTGGCCCCATGGCCTGGAAGGCCATAAGCCACTCACTTGGACTCTGACTCCTCTCCTCCTCCGAAACCAAGACCCCTCCCAGGTGGCGTCTGCCCCTTATGTATCCTCTCCCAGCATGCACAGCGGGTTGACCACGCCCACTGTACCGCTGCCAAGAGAGGACACCCCAAGGCACAGCACTAATACCAGTGGTTCAACCCTTACCCATTATGGCAGTGCCACCTACAGGCCACAGGGAACTGCACACCAGTATACCACCTGGAAATAAAACAGCACAACCTATAAATTGAGAACGGTCTGAGCCCAACTACTATCTCAGACCAGCCCCTAAATTTGGGTATATAGCACTCCTAAATGGGGTTGGCGCTATAATTCCTTTAAATTTCGTACCTGGGGGTGTGTATAGTATGCCTGTAAAGTAGCGCTTGTTTCCCGTGCTTAAAAATTCCCTGCAAAAGTGTCATTTCTGAAGGAAACAAAGTCATTTAAAAGCACTCGCGGCTATAATGAATTGTCGGCTCCCGGCAATACAGAGAAAAGTCATTAATAAAAAAAAAAAAAATTGTGGGGGTCCCCCAAAATTCAATTACCAGGCCCTTCAGGTCTGGTATGCATTTTAAGGGGAACTCCACGCCAAATTTAAAAAAAAAATGCAGTGGAGTTCCCCCAAAAATTCATACCAGACCCTTTATCCGAGCACGCAACCTGGCAGGCCGCAGGAAAAGAAGGGGGATGAGAGAGCAGCCCCCCTCCTGAACCATACCAGGCCACATGACCTCAACATGGGGAGGATGCTTTGGGGGTCTGTGACCCCTCAAAGCACCATGTCCCCATGTTGATGGGGACAAGAGCCTCATCCCCACAACCCTTGCCCGGTGGTTGTGGGGGTCTGCGGGTGGGGGGCTTATCGGAATCTGGAAGACCCCTTTAACAAAGGGGACCCCCAAATCCTGGCCCCCCCTAAATTGTACCCCTACCATTTCACAAAGAAAGTGTAAAAATTTGTAAAAAAACACACAGACACAGTTGGGAAAGTCCTTTATTAAAAATAAAAAAATAATAGCCTACGTCATTGGCTTTTCCCCGGCAAGCGGGGAAAGCTGGGGCTTACCCTATGATGTGACAGGTGACCGCGCCCCCTCGTACGTCATGGGGGTTTCGTGTGGAGTGGAGACTGGAGGAGACTGCATCGCTGGACATCGGATCACCGCGGGACATAGAGAACAACGCTGGACAGACTGGATTACATCGCTGGAATGGGTTTTTTATTTTTTTAATTTTAATAAAGGACTTTCCCAACTGTGTCTGTTTTTTTTTTTTTACCATTTTTTACACTTTCTTTGTGAAATGGTAGGGGTACAATGAATTCCGTTACCAATTCACATAGAGGGGGGCCGGAATCTGGGGGTCCCCTTTGTTAAAGGGGGCTTCCAGATTCCGATAAGCCCCCTGCCCGCAGACCCCCACAACCACCGGGCAAGGGTTGTGGAGATGAAGCCCTTGTCCCCATCAACATGGGGACATGGTGCTTTGAGGTCAAGACCCCAAAGAATCCTCCCCATGTTAAGGGCATGTGGCCTGGTACGGTTCAGGGGGGGGCGCTCTCTCGTCCCCCCATCTTTTCCTGCAGCCTGCCAGGTTGCGTGCTCGGATAAAGGGTCTGGTATGGATTTTTGGGGGGAACTCCACGCCGTTTTTTTTTTTTAATTTGGCGTTGAGTTCCCCTTAAAATCCATACCAGACCTGAAGGGCCTGGTAATTGAATTTGGGGGGACCCCCACGTATTTTTTTTTTTATTTTATCAATGACTTTCAATGACTGTTCTCTGTATTGCCGGGAGCCGACAATTTCCTTATAGCCGTGAGTGCTTTTAAATGACTTTTTTTCCTTTAGAAATTACATTTTGTGCAGGGACAGTTCTAAGCACGGGAAACATGCGCTACTTTACAAGCATACTATACACACACCCTAGGTACGAAATTTAAAGGAATAGTTCACTTTTATTGTTTCACTTTAAGCATTATTAAAATCACTGCTCCCGAAAAGACTGCCGTTTTTAAAACTTTTATTTGCATTGATACATGTCCCCTGGGGCAGGACCCGGGCCCCCAAACACTTTTTATGATAATAACTTGCATATAAGCCTTTAAAATTAGCACTTTCGATTTCTCCCATAGACTTTTAAAGGGTGTTCCGCGGCTTTTTGAATTTGCCGCAAACACCCCAAATTGTTCGGCGAATGGGCGAACAGGCAATGTTCGAGTCGAACATGAGTTCGACTCGAACTCGAAGCTCATCCCTACTAAGCAATGCATTCATTTTTTTACAGGTTCAATGTTTAGAGTTACAGAGGAGGTCTAGTGCTAGAATTATTGCTCTCGCTTTAACGATCGTGGCGTATGTAACCTGCGTGTATCTGGCTCTGATACTAGCCAGGGCCTACCCAGCCACTGACTATTATCTCTCTTCAGGCTTGCCCCACACACCCTCTCATCTGCTGACCTGTGGATGGGGGAATCACTCCTGCAAGTGTTATTGTGTTCTGCCTGTGAATACAATGATCAGTGTTGCTAACTATAGCTGGCAGCACTGACTGTTTTGGGAAAAACCTAACAGGCTGGTTGTACTCAAGTTGATTATTAGATTGACTTGTGTAAAACCAGCTAGCCCATACATAGATCGACTATGGCTGGTCTCTGCTTAATTTCAATCCATGTATGGCCCGCCTAACCACTATGCAGTCCCTAAACATCCTTCCACAAACATTTACATTTTTCCTTCCCAGATTTCTTCATCCTCCTCACCTGTACATAGTGCCCACTGTCATAGTCTCCACACTTCTCTTGTGTACGTACTGCTCGCTGTCATACCCTCCACACTTCTCTCCTACACAAAGTACCTGCTGTCTAACCCTACACACTCCTCTCCTGTACATAGTGCCCGCTGTCATACACTTCTCTCCTGTACATAGTGCCCACTGTCATACCCTCCACACTCCTCTCCTGTACATAGTGCTCACTGTTATACCCTCCACACTCCTCTCCTATACATACTGCCCACTGTCATACCCTGCACACTCCTCTCCTATACATAGTGCCCACTGTCATACCCTCCACACTCCTCTCCTGTACATACTGCTCACCGTCATACCCTCCACACTCCTCTCCTGTACATACTGCTCACTGTCATACCCTCCACACTCCTCTCCTATACATAGTGCCCACTGTCATACCCTTCACACTTCTCTCCTATACATAGTGCTCACCGTCATACCCTCAACAATCCTCTCTTGTACATACTGCTCACTGTCCTACCCTCCACACTTCTCTCCTGTACATAGTGCCCACTGTCATACCCTCCACACTCCTCTCCTGTACATACTGCACACTGTCATACTCTCCACACTCCTCTCCTATACATAGTGCCCACCGTCATACCCTCCACACTCCTCTCCTGTACATACTTCACACTGTCATACCCTCCACACTCCTCTCCTATACATAGTGCCCACTGTCATACCTTCCACACTTCTCTCCTATACATAGTGCCCACCGTCATACCCTCCACACTCCTCTCCTGTACATAGTGCCCACTGTCATACCCTCCACACTCCTCTCCGGTACATACTACCCTCTGTCATACCCCCCACACTCTTTTCCTGTACATAGTGCCTTCTGCCATACCCTCCGCACTCCTCTCCTGTACATAGTGTCTTCTGCCATACCCACCGCACTCCTCTCCTGTACATAGTGCCCACTGTTTGATCCTCCACATTCCTCTCCCTCACCTGCACATACTTTCCACTTTTATACCATCCATACTCCTCCCCTATGCCTCTTACCCACAAAAACAGTTCTTTAAAATTATACTGAATATCCTCAATGTTACCAGCTCTAGAATGGGCACACTTTTGTTAGTTCAACTAAAGGAAATCTTCCCAGTCCTCATATTTGTTCTGCCCATTATTAGTACTTAATTTTGTGATTACTACTGTGATGTATAGAGGAATATAGGGGATCTCAGCTTCTCCAAATATAGCACTTGTAAAAAAAAAGTGTCCCTGAAAATATTTATGAAATGTTGGCAACTATGCACTTAGGCACTGCCCAAGGGCCACCGGGTCAGTAGGGGGCCCCATGAGAGGCTCCTGGGATCCTGTGATATTAAAGCGGTAGTAAACTTTGCTTATGCCACAATGTACAAGTATGCACACAATATTAGCACATTAGGGTACACTTAAATTGTCAGACTGAGCCCTCCAGCGCTGTGATCAATCCGGCGGGGCCCGGGCGCTTCCCTCCTCACCAGTCTTCCTTCTGGGTTCTGTGCCTTCGGTCACTTGCCTTTGCCGGGCTGCGTTCATGTCATTCCCACGCATGCTCATGCACATCCCCTCTCTCTCATCCCCCTTTCTCTCTCATCCTCCCTCTCTTACCCCTCACCCCTCTCTCATCCCCTTTCTCTCTCTCGCTCTTTAATTTAATTTGTTATAACAAAATATTGTTTGCATTTTTATTTATTTATTTATTATTTATAAAAGGCCTGACCAAAATCCTCGGCACCAGGCCCATGATGTTCTTAATCTGGCCCTGCCTATAGGCAGGAACTTAACAGAGGGAACTTTCATAGGCTGGTAATGGTGTAATGCCAGAATAAAACTAGTAAGACCCCTTTCACACTGGAGCGTTTTGCAGGCGCTATAGCGTAAAATAGCAAAACGCTGCTAAACTGCTGCCCCATTCATTTCAGTGTGAAAGCCCGAGGGCTTTCACACTGGAGCGGTGCGCTAGCAGGATGTTAGAAAAAGTCCTGCTAGCTGCATCTTTGGAGTGGTGAAGGAGCGGTGTGTTTACCGCTCCTCCACCGCTGCTGCCCATTGAAATAAATGGGACAGCGCGGCTATACCGCCCGCAATGCGCTGCTTTAGCAGCGCATTGCGGGCGGTTTAAACCCTTTCTTGGCCGCTAGCGTCGGCAGTAAAAATGGCGGCGTTTTACCGCCGACGCTATGGGCGCTCCACTGTGAAAGGGCTCTAAAAGTCATGATTCTTCTCAGGGATTTTTCTCAGACAGTTTTTCCTTTTTTTTTTTTCAAGGTCTGGTTAATGATTTTTATCTGGAGATCACTTCTACAGTGTAACATCCTTATCTAGAGACGTCTCCCTGAGGATGCAGAACATTTCAGAACATTCCACAACTCAGAATTATTTGAAGTTTCAGCGTTCTCTCTTCTCACTCCATAAAGAGGCTGTGTACTGATACAGATAGGAATGGGCAGTGTAATAGTTGGGTTTGCAAATGGTCATTTTTTTTTTTAACCACCTTTTTTATACGTGGAAGAGTGTTATCTACATTGGGGTGTGCCAGGCGTGCCCATAGCTCCCAATTGTCCCTGATTTGGAGCAATGTCCCTCTGTCCCTCATTTGTCCCTCATTTTGGTCTGATCTATATAGATCACTGGCTCTCAACTCCTGTCCTCAGGACCCACCAACAGGCCAGGATTGCAAGATAACTGAAATACATCACATGTGATATCATTTGCTGCTCAGGGATCGCAGTATTCTTGTCTGCATCACCCCAAGGTAATACTTAAAACCTGGCCTGTTAGTGGGTCCCGAGGACAGGAGTTGAGAGTAGACATGTGCAATTAGTTTAGTTTCTAATTCGTTTTTCACGAATTTACAGAAATTCGTTAATTCCGAAATTTCCAAATTTCCAAATTTTTTAATTTCCGAATTTTCGGATTTTCAGATTTCTGAAAATTCAAAATTTTGAAAATTCGAGATTCGAAAACTCGAAATTGCAAAATTCAAAAATGGGAAATTTGGAAAGTTGAAATTCCGAATTTTTCTAATTTTTGAATTTCCGAAAATCGGAAATTCGTTTTTTTTTTTTTTTTTTTGCTTTTTTCGGAAATTCGAAAAATTCGTTTTTTTCGTTTTTATTCGTTTTTTTGGAAATTCGGAAATTCGAAAATTTGGAATTCGGAAATTCGGAATTCCGCATTTCCGAATTTCCCGAATTTCCCGAATTTCCTAAAAAAGAAAAAAACAAATTTTTCGAATTTCCCGTATTTCCGAATTACCGAAAAAATAAAAAAAAATAAAAAAACAACGTTTTAGAATTTCCCGAATTTCTAAAAAAAAAAAAAAAATAACGAATTTTTCGAATTTCCAGAATTTCCGAATTTCCGAAAAAAGCAAAAACACAAAAAAAACTGAAACGAAAAAAACTAATTTTTCGGCAGTGCACATGTCTAGTTGAGAGCCACTGATATAGATGTATATAAAATGCACTTTTTATCTATCAAAAAGTGTTTTCCAGTGCTAAACCTTTCATCCAATTTCTAAATTGCTGCATTTGTAAATTCCAAAAGCCAATATAAAGGAATAGTAGTGGTGAAAAAAAGCACTTGTAGGTTTAACCGCTTGCCGACCAGCGTACGACGATATACGTCTTCACAACGGCATGGCTGCGCAAATGGGCATACAGGTACGTCCCCTTTAAGTTGCGGCATTGTGGGCACATGCGCGCCCGCCGCGTGCTCTGTGACCGTGCCCGCGGACTCGATGTCCGCCGGTGTCCCGCGATCATGTCACGGAGCTGCAGAACGGGGAGATTTCCCTGTTCTGCCTAGCAACATGACAGGGATCACTGCTCCCTGTCATCGGGAGCAGTGATCTCCGTCATGCTGTAGTGAGCCCATCCCTCCCACAGTTAGAATCACTCCCTAAGACACACTTAACCCCTTGATCGCCCCCTAGTGGTTAACCCCTTCCCTGCCAGTGTCATTTACACAGTAATCAGTGCATTTTTATAGCACTGATCGCTGTATAAATGAAAATGGTCCCAAAATAGTGTCAAAAGTGTCTGATGTGTCCGCCATAATGTCGCAGTCACGATAAAAATCGATGATCGCCGCCATTACTAGTAAAAAAAAAAGTTATTAAAAAAATGTTATAAATCTATCCCCTATTTTGTAGATGATATAACTTTTCCACAAACCAATCAATATACGCTTATTGCAATTTTTTTTTACCAAAAATATGTAGAAGAATACGTATCGGCCTAAACTGAGGAAAAAATTATTTTTTATATATGTTATTTTTGGGATATTTATTATAGCAAAAAGTAAAAAATATAGCTTTTTTTCCAAATTGTCGCTCTTTTTTTGTTTATAGCGCAAAAAATAAAAATCGCAATGATTATCAAAAACCACCAAAGGAAAGCTCTATTTGTGGGGAAAAAAAGGACGTCAATTTTGTTTGGGAGCCACGTCGCACGACCGCGCAATTGTCAGTAAAGCGACGCAGGGGCCGAAACGCAAAAAGTGCTTTGGTCAGGAAGGGGGTAAATTCTTCCGGGGCTGAAGTGGTTAATCAATCTTGTTTTTTTTTTGTACAATTCTCCTTTAAGGGGGCGTGGCAAGGGGTGTGTTCTATGCCGGCATACTTTTGCTGATAGGTGTCCCTCATTCCCATCTCAAAAAGTTAGGAGGTATGGGCGTGCCTGGACATACCCTAATCACTCTTTGCAGTGCCAATTCCCTCTACTGCCAAGGCTTACCCCTGTGTTGTGTGGTGCTGGCTTCCCTCCTCTATTCTCCTCCCCCCCCCCCCCTGGATGCTGCGGGGGATGTTTTAGGATGGAGAGCGGGGGAAGGGACTAGTCATTAGACATGCTTGTAGGTTAAAGCGGACCTTCAGTCATTTTTTCAACTTTCCATCTTATAAATCTTCTGCCCTTGTTGTTGTTTTAACTTTGGATAATAAAACATTTTTTTTTCTGTCAGTAAATCCCTTATACAGCCCCCTTCCCGTTTCTTGTCTGGTCATTAGCCTAGGATTATGACATCATGTACAGCTCTCTCGCTCTCACTCTCGTGAGAATTTGCAAGGAAGAGAGGGGGGATGAGTCATAAGAGGGCCAATGAGAGCTGCCAAGCTGGAGGTGTGCCTCTGTGTGTCTGTGTAAATCCAGGAAGTAAACAGGCAGCAGCTTCAGCTGCCCACAGTTGAAATGGATGCAGCCAGACTCAGTGGAGGGATATTTCTGCAGCATATTTGGCGAGTACAGAATCACAGTATATATAAAAATAATACGCAAAGTGGTTGGAGGGAAGCTTCAGAATGGCGAAGATGTTTTTATTACAAATTATGTGAGCAGACTGCAGTTCCTCTTTAAAGTGGAGTTCCACCCTGATTTTTTATTTTTTTTCCCCAAAAATAGAAAAAAAAATTGAAAGAAAAAAAAAATGATACTCACCAGAAAGGGCGGTTGCTATGCGGGAGTAGCTCTTCTTCCTCGTCCTCTGTCGCGGTGTCTTCTGGTGAATGGGGCGCGCTGCCTTCTGGGAACTGCGTGTATCCCAGAGAGCAGCCGCCCATTCACAAAGCGCCGTGCGAGTCGCGCTTGTGCAGTAGGATAGCAGTCCGTAAGGCTCCACTGCCTGTTTCCCTTAGTCAGGATGGAGGCGCCGGGACCTGCCAGGACTGAGCGATCGGCCTCGGGGGACCGACATCGCGGGCGCCTAGGACAGGTAAGTGTCCTTATTAAAAGTCAGCAGCTACAGTGTTAGTAGCTGCTGACTTTAAAAAAAATAAAAAATTGCGGGTGGAGCTCCGCTTTAACTGTCTTCTGTCATGTGTATGGATGTGAGTTGGGGACCTTAGATTGTAACCTCCTTGAGGGCAGGGACTGACGTGAATGGACAATCTTGTGTAGAGCACTGTGTAAATGAATGGCACTATATAAGTACCTCTAATAAATAAATAATAAATAAATGTCATTTACTGGGGCTCTCTTCCTTTTCAAAATGAACACACTCACTGTGTTCAATTATAACTGAAGCATAGAAAATTGTGTTTACTAGGCTTCAGTTTGTAAAGGAACAGGAAGCCACTCAGCACAAAGCACTTCCCAAATTCACTGTCCAGTGCAGCTGAGGCTGCAGAGAAAGACATGCGTGTTTGAGGTTTGGGGTGCACACACCTATGGTTATCTGGATGTTTTTTTCAGCTCAGTGGATGGAATGGTGCCCCATTGTTGGTGTCAGTGGGAGGAATCGTGTCCCATCATTTGTGTCAGTGGGAAGAATAGTGTCTTGTTGTTGGAGTCCGTGGCAGGAATAGTTGGTGTCAGTGGGCGGAATGGTGCCCCATTGCTGGTGTCAGTGAGCGGAATAGTGCCCCATTGCTGGTGTCAGTGGCAGGAATAGTGCCCCATTGCTGGTGTCAGTGGCAGGAATGGTGCCCCATTGCTGGTGTCAGTGGCAGGAATGGTGCCCCATCATTGCTGGTGTCAGTGGAAGGAATAGTGTCCCATCATTGGTGTCAGTGGGAGGAATAGTGCCCCATCATTGGTGTCAGGGGGAGGAATAGTGCCCCATCATTGGTGTCAGTGGGAGGAATAGTGCCCCATCATTGGTGTCAGGGGGAGGAATAGTGCCCCATCATTGGTGTCAGGGGGAGGAATAGTGCCCCATCATTGGTGTCAGTGGGAGGAATAGTGCCCCATCATTGGTGTCAGTGGGAGGAATAGTGTCCCATTGCTGGTGTCAGCGAGAGGAATGGTGCCCAATTGCTGGTGTCAGTGGGAGGAATGGTGCCCCATTGCTGGTGTCAGTGGCAGGAATGGTGCCCCATTGCTGGTGTCAGTGGCAGGAATGGTGCCCCATCATTGCTGGTGTCAGTGGAAGGAATAGTGTCCCATCATTGGTGTCAGTGGGAGGAATAGTGCCCCATCATTGGTGTCAGTGGGAGGAATAGTGCCCCATCATTGGTGTCAGGGGGAGGAATAGTGCCCCATCATTGGTGTCAGGGGGAGGAATAGTGCCCCATCATTGGTGTCAGTGGGAGGAATAGTGCCCCATCATTGGTGTCAGGGGGAGGAATAGTACCCCATCATTGGTGTCAGTGGGAGGAATAGTGTCCCATTGCTGGTGTCAGCGAGAGGAATGGTGCCCCATTGCTGGTGTCAGTGGGAGGAATGGTGCCCCATTGCTGGTGTCAGTGGGAGGAATGGTGCCCCATTGCTGGTGTCAGTGGGAGGAATGGTGCCCCATTGCTGGTGTCAGTGGGAGGAATGGTGCACCATTGCTGGTGTCAGTGGGAGGAATGGTGCCCCATTACTGGTGTCAGTGGGAGGAATGGTGCCCCATTACTGGTGCCAGTGGGAGGAATGGTGCCCCATTACTGGTGTCAGTGGGAGGAATGGTGCCCCATTACTGGTGCCAGTGGGAGGAATGGTGCCCCATTTCTGGTGTCAGTGGGAGGAATGGTGCCCCATTGCTGGTGCCAGTGGGAGGAATGGTGCCCCATTGCTGGTGTCAGTGGGAGGAATGGTGCCCCATTGCTGGTGTCAGTGGGAGGAATGGTGCCCCATTGCTGGTGTCAGTGGGAGGAATGGTGCCCCATTGCTGGTGTCAGTGGGAGGAATGGTGCCCCATTGCTGGTGTCAGTGGGAGGAATGGTGCCCCATTGCTGGTGTCAGTGGGAGGAATGGTGCCCCATTGCTGGTGTCAGTGGGAGGAATGGTGCACCATTGCTGGTGTCAGTGGGAGGAATGGTGCCCCATTACTGGTGTCAGTGGGAGGAATGGTGCCCCATTACTGGTGCCAGTGGGAGGAATGGTGCCCCATTACTGGTGTCAGTGGGAGGAATGGTGCCCCATTACTGGTGCCAGTGGGAGGAATGGTGCCCCATTTCTGGTGTCAGTGGGAGGAATGGTGCCCCATTGCTGGTGCCAGTGGGAGGAATGGTGCCCCATTGCTGGTGTCAGTGGGAGGAATGGTGCCCCATTGCTGGTGTCAGTGGGAGGAATGGTGCCCCATTGCTGGTGTCAGTGGGAGGAATGGTGCCCCATTGCTGGTGTCAGTGGGAGGAATGGTGCCCCATTGCTGGTGTCAGTGGGAGGAATGGTGCCCCATTGCTGGTGTCAGTGGGAGGAATGGTGCCCCATTGCTGGTGCCAGTGGGAGGAATGGTGCCCCATTACTGGTGTCAGTGGGAGGAATGGTGCCCCATTACTGGTGCCAGTGGGAGGAATGGTGCCCCATTGCTGGTGCCAGTGGGAGGAATGGTGCCCCATTACTGGTGTCAGTGGGAGGAATGGTGCCCCATTACTGGTGCCAGTGGGAGGAATGGTGCCCCATTGCTGGTGTCAGTGGGAGGATGGGTGCCCCATTGCTGGTATCAGTGGGAGGAATGGTGCCCCATTGCTGGTGTCAGTGGGAGGAATTATGCCCCAATGTTGGTGTCAGTGGGAAGAATAGTTTCCCAAGGCCAAGGGCCAGATATAGGTAGGCAAAGGAACGTACCCACCCACCCCTGGGACGCAGTTTGGAGACCTCTGACCTAGATGTTTAATAAACTGTAATCAGAAATACAAAGAGTTTTCTTGTCTCATTATAAGTAAAATTCCGGAGCCTGAAGGGAAATTTGGACAATGTCCTCCACTTACGTGCTTCATGTAATTGGTAGTTATTTCCTGCCCAGGCATGGCTTATTTATCTTGTCCCAATGGCATGTCATCAGAGAGGAGTGTGAGGGGGGAGGACAATATTGGAAAAATGAAATGATAAATGACATGATTCATATCACTTTAATACTAAGAAACCGCTGTGACTCTAGATGACAGCCTCAAATATTGTCAGACATTTTTATAAAAGGGACATTATAATGGATTTCGAAACTTTAGAAACGATTTTTTAAATAAACTTCCGTCATTTACTATTTTATACCTGTATATAACAAATAAACTCTCCTAGACTTTGGTGCTGAGGGACTAGACCTGGGCAGAACGGAAACATTTGTTTTGGAAAGATTCATTATGTTACTAATTTCATTTTTGTTGACTCGTTTCGGAATTCATTTAGTTTAGTTTTGTTTCATTTCATTCTGTTTTGTTTATTAATTTTCTAACGAATTCGACCCTTTTCGGAACGATTTGAATTCGGATCGGTTGAAAAATTATTGACCAACTCGAATTCTGTGTAAAGAATAGCCGCCGATGACTCATCAGCTGTCAGCGGGCTTCCCCACTGACAGCTGAATGTAAACAAAAAAAGAATGCCGCCAATTATTAATTCAGAAAAAAACTGTGTGGGGTCCCCCCCCCAATCCATATCAGGTCCTTGTGAACCCCACACCAAAATCAACCGCTTGCCGACCACCGCCTGTACATATACATCGGCAGAATGGCACAGCTGCGCAAAGCAACGTACCTGTACGTTGCTTTGAATTTGCCGCCATGCAGGCGTGCGCGTGCCCCTGCTGCGGGCTCCGTGACCGTGCACGCAGGACCCGCGGACTCGATGTCTGCCAGTGTCCCGCAATCGTGTCACAGAGCTGCAGAACAGGGAGATGCCTATGTAAACAAGGCATCTCCCTGTTCTGCCTAGTGACAGGACAGAGAGCTACTGCTCCCTGTCATCGGGAGCAGTGATCAGTGTCGTGTCACAGGTAGCCCAGCCCCCCCACACAGTTAGAATCACTCCCTAGGACACACTTAACCCCTTCATCGCCCCCAAGTGTTTAACCCCTCCCCTGCCAGTGTCATTTACACAGTAATCAGTGCATTTTTATAGCACTGATCGCTGTATAAATGACAATGGTCCCAAAATAGTGTCAAATCTGTCCGATGTGTCCGCCATAATGTCGCAGTCACGATAAAAATCGCAGATCGCCACCATTACTAATGAAAAAAAAATAATAATAAAAATGCCATAAAACTATCCCCTATTTTGTAGACGCTATAACTTGTGCACAAACCAATCAATAAACGCTTATTGCGATTTTTTTACCAAAAATATGTAGAAGAATACGTATCAGTCTACACTGAGAAATATTTTTTTTTTAGATATTTTTGGGGATATTTATTATAGCAAAAAGTAAAAAAATTTTGCTTTTTTTTCAAAATTGTCGCTCTTTTTTTGTTTATAGCACAAAAAATAAAAACCGCAGAGGTGATCAAATACCACCAAAGGAAAGCTCTATTTGTGGGAAAAAAGGGACATAAATTTTGTTTGGGTGCAACGTCGCACGACCGCGCAATTGTCAGATAAAGCGACCCAGTGCCGTATCGCAAAAAGTGCACTGGTCAGGAAGGGGGTAAATTCTTCCGGGGCTGAAGTGGTTAAATAAAAACAGTGTGGGGTCCCCCCAAGATCCATATCAGACCCTTAGGCCCCTTTCACACTGGGGCGGTGACGGTATAGCGGCGCGATTTTCAGCGCCCTATACCGTCGTGTTTACCACGATATGCGGCCGCTAGCGGTGCGGTTTTAACCCCCGCTAGCGACCGAAAAAGGGTTAATACTGCCCGCAAACCGCGGCTCTAGCCGCGGTTTGCGGGCGGTATTACCGCGGTGTACCATTGATTTCAATGGCAAGGAGCGGTAAAGCAGCCGTATACACACCGCTCCTTCACTGCTCCAAAGATGCGGCTTGCAGGAGATTTTTTTGTCTCCTGCCAGTGCACTGCCTCAGTGTGAAAGCCCCTCGGGCTTTCACATTGAGAATCCTGGGGCAGGAGTATTTCAGGCATTATTTATGCGCTATTTTTAGCACAAAAACGCCTGAAATACGCCTCAGTGTGAAAGGGGCCTTATCAGAGTATGCAGCCCCTCAGTCCTTTAATAAAAAATAATGTCCACCGGTGTAGGTCCATCATGAATCTTTCCTCACACAGAATTCAAATCGGCCAATCATTTTTTGACCGATTCGAATTCGAATTGGTCAGAAAAATTGAAATTCATTAGAAAATGAATATAAGAAATGAAATTAAACTAACTTCAACTAGATTCGCTACTATTTCATTCGGAGATTCTGATACATCCGATTAAATAACCAAAAATCAGTCCTGAATTTATATTCGGACCGAAATTAATTGCACGTCTCTATTAGGGACTTTAGGTTTAACATCACCTGCCGGGGCTGAGAGGTCTTCCTTTCTTTCACCTGGCCAACCCCTGGTGAGATGAGCACTGATGGGCAGTGCACTAATAGGCACTAATGGCCACTCGTAGGTGGCACACTGACACCCACTAATAGGCGGTACTGTTGGGCACTGATAGGCAGCACTGATAGGTGACACTGATCAGGAGGCACTGATAGGCGGGCACTGATGGGCACTAAAAGGCAGCACTGAAAGGTGACACTCATCAGGAGGCACTAATGGGCAGCACTGATGGTCACTGATTAGCAGCACTGATGGACACTCATAGGCGGCACTGATGGCCACTGATAGGCAGCACTGATGGGCGCTGATAGGCACTGGTAGGTGGCACTGATGGGCACTGATAGGTGACACTGATGAGAAGGCACTAATGGGCAGCACTGATGGGCACTCATAGGCGTACAAGAAAAAGGGAAGGTTTTAAGAAAATCCTTCCGGGAGAAATTCTTCAAGAAGGAACTAGTGAAAATGTTATATTTATTAAACAAACCGCAATACATTAGTACAATTAGAATTTAGAAAACAAACACTATTACATAACCCTTCACCTTAATATTAAAATCAGACTAGTCTTAAAACCTAAGAACATGGGTGGCCA
Source organism: Rana muscosa (assembly GCA_029206835.1). Lineage (NCBI taxonomy): Eukaryota > Metazoa > Chordata > Amphibia > Anura > Ranidae > Rana > Rana muscosa. The sequence continues at coordinate 178,106,959 of JARGYO010005626.1, read as the reverse complement.
CCCGACCAGCCATACACACCACAATCAATCTGTTATCCAATCATCCACCCAGTATTTCTAGATCAGTCCAGATTTTTGGATGCCTGGAAAGAATCCTCCTTCAAGTATAACAGGCTGTCTAGCATGGGAATGAAAATAATTTTGAAGGGAAAATTGATTGTTTTTTTAAAAGTCAGGAACAAATGGAAAGTAAGTAGTAGATTTAAGCTGAACTTTACTGTGACCCGCGTTGTTTAATGTCTATTTTCTCTGGGTTATTTCACACATTTGTTTGCCAATATGGCTATACAGGAGATCCGGTGTTTATGATCATTAATTTGCTGACAGTACATGTAAGAAAGCAACTGATTTGGATTGATCTCACCGTTTTGAAGTGTTCCACGAGTGGGTATTTCCACACTCGTATCGCCTCCGTCTTTCGGGTACTCTCCTAGATGGAAACAGCGATATTCACTTGGTCTCTTTACAAAGTTGTGAGTATGTTGATCTCAGTTTTAGATCATATATAGCGGGAAATATATGTTCAGCATCGGCCCATCTGTCATTTTTCTGTCTGTTTGTAGTTGAAGGCAACCCTGAAAACAGGTGTACAGCGATCAATGATTTTTAGTTTAATCTTTTTTCCTTCATCATTCCTTCGGGATGGACAGAGATGAAATGGATATTTTTGGAAAGATCAGGTGGTTGGCTCCATGGGTCGCACACCCATATTCAGGATACTGCTGGTGTACAGGCAGGCTGCTTACATGTTTAGTTTTTTTTAATCAAACCTTCATCGGAGCATCCCGAAGGAATGATGAAGGAAAAAAGATTAAACTAAAAATCATTGATCGCTGTACACCTGTTTTCAGGGTTGCCTTCAACTACAAACAGACAGAAAAATGACAGATGGGCCGATGCTGAACATATATTTCCCGCTATATATGATCTAAAACTGGGATCAACATACTCACAACTTTGTAAAGAGACCAAGTGAATATCGCTGTTTCCATCTAGGAGAGTACCCGAAAGACGGAGGCGATACGAGTGTGGAAATACCCACTCGTGGAACACTTCAAAAACGGTCAGATCAATCCAAATCAGTTACTTTCTTACATGTACTGTCAGCAAATTAATGATCATAAACACCGGATCTCCTGTATAGCCATATTGGCAAACAAATGTGTGAAATAACCCAGAGAAAATAGACATTAAACAACGCGGGTCACAGTAAAGTTCAGCTTAAATCTACTACTTACTTTCCATTTTTTCCTGACTTTTAAAAAAACAATCAATTTTCCCTTCAAAATTATTTTCATTCCCATGCTAGACAGCCTGTTATACTTGAAGGAGGATTCTTTCCAGGCATCCAAAAATCTGGACTGATCTAGAAATACTGGGTGGATGATTGGATAACAGATTGATTGTGGTGTGTATGGCTGGTCGGGTGGCCACCCATGTTCTTAGGTTTTAAGACTAGTCTGATTTTAATATTAAGGTGAAGGGTTATGTAATAGTGTTTGTTTTCTAAATTCTAATTGTAATAATATACAATTTTCACTAGTTCCTTCTTGAAGAATTTCTCCCAGAAGGATTTTCTTAAAACCTTCCCTTTTTCTTGTATGCTTAAAGTGGGAGTAAACCCTCCTATCATTTTCAGCCAAGGAAGCTGCCATCTTGGCCTCTGTTTAATCTTCAACTGCCATGATGCTGCACATGTGATCAGTTATGACACCAGCCATTGGATGGTTTGACAGTTTGGTTGAGAGCACAACCAATGTGACAGTTAGCATTGCCGGCATGCCGGGAATGTAACTGCTTTTTGAAACTATTAAATCGATGGGTTTACTTTAGCTTTAAAATAATTCAGAGGAACTAAACGAAAAGTTACCCCAATTAAGTTTACATAATTATATACATCGGTGTATATCCGAGAATGGGGATATGATTACCAATATAAGAGATTGATTTCTCTTTATAAACTAACTTTCCCGAGTGAATATAGGGGATGAGCCTTTTTTTTGTTTACCTAATTTTTGCTTTTTTTGGGCACTCATAGGCGGCACTGATGGCCACTGATAGGCTTTGGTAGGAGACACTGATGGGCACTGATAGGCAGCACTCATAGGCGGCACTGATGGCCACTCATGGGCGGCACTGATAGCCACTGATAGGCACTGGTAGGCAGCACTGGTAGGCAGCACTGATAGGCAGCACTGATAGGTGACACTGATGAGGAGGCATTGATGGACAGCACTGGTGGGCACCGATTGGCAGCACTGGTGGGCATGGGCGTCCGCTCCATGGGGCAAGGGAGGGCTTCGCCCCCCCCTGGCTCGAATCAAGAGACACCACATTTAGCTGTGGCCGCCTCCCGCACATTGGTGGGTCAGGGCCGCCTGCGCCGCGCCGCTGCCGATTGTCAATGTGACACTGTCCGTCATGTCAGTGTCATGTCACTCTGCTCATTTGTTTTCGCTCCGCTCCGCTCCCGCCCCTGTTTGCCGCCAGCCAATAGTTGATCGCTCCCCCTACAGCCCCGCCCGCCGCCCGTCCTGGCGGCGTGACGACACTCACGCTGGAAGGGGATTACAATGGGACTGATGGGAGGAGCGTCGAGCTGTCCCTGCTGCACCAAGAGGAGCCAGCACGCTGCTGTTTAGGCAAGTTTAACAACACACTGACACTGTGAAACAGATGTGTCAGTGCACTGGTCATGGTAACTCATGTATTAATGTCCTGCACTGTGCAGGACATTAATACATGAGTTACTATGACCAGTGCAGGACACTTACCCCCCCCTTCCCCCCCGCCGCCATGCTGCATATTAAAAAAATCACAGTCAGACAGTCATCACAGTTAATAATCTTCAGACTGCAGTAGTCTGAAGACTGTGATTTTTTTAATATGTAGCATGGCGGCGGGGGGAGGGGGGTAAATGTCCTGCACTGGTCATGGTAACTCATGTATTAATGTCCTGCACAGCCATATGCCAGCATGATGCCATACGGAATGCAGTCTGAAGATTATTAACTGTGATGACTGTCTGACTGTGATTTTTTCAATATGCAGCATGGCGGCGGGGGGAAGGGGGGTAAATGTCCTGCACTGGTCGTGGTAACTCATGTATTAATGTCCTGCAATGGTCATGCAGGGTGCTGTGTAATGTAAAGGGGTCCAGTGGTGCAGGGTGCTGTGTAATGTAAAGGGGTCCAGTAATGCAGTGTGCTGTGTAATGTAAAGGAGTCCAGAGGTGCAGGGTGCTGTGTAATGTAAAGGGGTCCAGTGATGCAGGGTGCTATGTAATGTAAAGGGGTCCAGTAATGCAGTGTGCTCAGTGGCGTCACTAGGGTTGGTGTCACCTGGTGCGGTATAACATGGTGTCACCCCCCCCCCCCAATAATTTTTTTCACCCTAATAACACTGCATATATTGGCAACAGTAGTGCCGTTAATAACTATCAATCAACTAGCAAATTTGAATAACAAAATCATATGAAAATAATAGAAATCAAAGCTTAAACTGTTAAAGAACTGTATTTATTTTAACTTTAAACTTTACTGAATTAATAAATAAATAACACAAAAACAGGAACAAATATGAAAGCATTTAGTTAACATCTAAATCAAAACTTTGCTTTTCTAGCCTTGACAGCTGCAAAATTGTGAACAACATCATCAAAATCAATACATTTCGCTAGTTCACTTTCAACTGATAATATTGCAAGATCAGAAAGCCTCGCCTGTCCCATCGTTGAACGCAAATAGTTTTTTATCAGCTTCAACTTTGAAAAGCTCCTCTCCCATGAAGCCACAGACACACAGATTGTCAGAAATATTTTTAGACATAGTGAAAGGGTTGGAAGAGATTCAATGAAGTCCCATTCTGCTATGAAGGTCAAAACTTGTAAAGCCGACCAATCTTTGACTTCTTCTAGGTTGATCTTGGCTGCTTTGAGATGTCTCCTCAGTCTGGGTATTTCCATTAACAGCTCACTCTCAGATATTTCGTCATAAAAAGTGGTCAGTTTTGGAATGGACACCTTTAATGTTTCTTCAGTTTCATATATGAGACTCTGCTTGAACAGCCTCAAACATGGCTGCAACTTCCATGATGGCTCTTAATCTGATCTGGAGTTCAGAATGGAAGCGATCAATGCACTCAAGCATTGCCCTCTTGTTCTCGTCTTGTAGACTTATGCCTCCAGCATCACGTGCCTGTTCCCCTGCCATCCTCTTCTTAAACCTGGCTCTTCTCTCTACGGCAATTCCATATTCTTTAGATTTTAAATGTGCCTGCTTAATTGCATGTTCCACTAGGTGACTGCGCTCTTCAAACAGAAAAAGCGCCGCCGACGCACCAACTGCCCCAGTGTAAAAGGGGCTTAACCGAGGGCTCCAACACGATGAGTGACTTCATCGCAGCTCTGCCCCCACACTTTTCATTATCTGCTGTCCCCAGGGACAGATCCAATCCAGAGATCCCACTGTATGGTGATCTCTGGATCGGATCTGTCCCTGGGGACAGCAGATAATGGCATCATTGGCATGATTTGGATTTTGGAACTGACCTGCTGAAACGGTGTGTTGTTTACTGGACCGGATCTGATGGCTGCAGAGAAGATGAGAAGATGCTGTAATCTGCTGACAACAAGGCGTGTTGCTTGCTTGGACCGTTTCTGATGGCCGCAGAGAAGACGAGAAGATGCTGTAATCTGCTGACAACAAGGCGTGTTGCTTGCTTGGACCGGATCTGATGGCCGCAGAGAAGACGAGAAGATGCTGTGACCTGCTGACAACAAGGCGTGTTGCTTGCTTGGACCGGATCTGATGGCCACAGAGAAGACGAGAAGATGCTGTGACCTGCTGACAACAAGGCGTGTTGCTTGCTTGGACTGGATCTGATGGCCGCAGAGAAGACGAGAAGATGCTGTGACCTGCTGACAACAAGGCGTGTTGCTTGCTTGGACCGGATCTGATGGCCACAGAGAAGACGAGAAGATGCTGCTGTGACCTTCTGCTTGCTGGATGGATCTGATGTGGGTGTGGGTCACTGTCTGCCTACACCTGTGCTGTGGTCTGTGGACACCCCCCACCCCCTTATCAGGCCAGATTAGGGCGGCTCCGCTCAGCTATCATACCTGGTGACACAGAGCACCCCCCCCCATGAGACCAGCTTGCTCAGGGTGGGTAGGTGTGTCACTCAGCTACTGTGCCTATATCTAATATAATATATCTGTGGCCAGCAGCATTCCCCCCCCCCCCCCTCATCATCATCATCATCAGACCAGCTCAGGCTGGGGGTGTCTCAGTCAGCTAATATAAATTATATTGTGAGTGTTGGCTGTCTGATAATGGGGGGGGGGCTGCTGGACACAGATATATTATATTACATATAATAGGCACAGTAGCACAGGAGTTAGCTGGTCTGGTGGGGGGAGGGGCGGCTGGACCAGCTATATTACATAGTATATATATATATATATATATATATATATATAAAATCTATAGCTGTGTCTAGCAGCAGACCACCTTGCATCCCCCCCCCCCTTCCTTATCATATCATATACAGGCCGTCAGGGGCAGGGCGCCAGACACTGAAACTGAGTCCTCCCACTGTCCCACACTAGCTCTCTTACAAAGGCAACCCCCCCCCATACACACACCTCATCTTGTGCTCCGGCGGGCCGACGGTGGAGAACCCCCCCCCCCCACCTGTTCTTATTCTGTGCGCCGCGCCGCCGCCAGCTGGAGTCTCAGACAGTCTGTACTCCTGGAGAGTGGAGAGGAGGAGGGCTGGGCACTGTGGGCAGCGACCGTCACACACAGCAGCCGCGCCGCCCGGGCGGAGAAAGTTGTGTGTGTGCTGCAGTGACGTGTCGTCACATCATCACAGTGCAGTGTGATGATGTGACAGGCTGAGTCGCTCGCTGGCTCTGTAGGGTAGGGAGGAGGATTGGAATTTAGGAATAGGAAGAATAAGGAGCCGGAGGACACACACCAGGCGCGGCCGCGGCGCTGGAGGTGTTGTTCCAGGCTTCCAGCCCAGCGGGGTGAAATTAATCAATGAATGGGTCAGCTGTAAAAAAAAAAAATAAAAAAAAAAAAAAAAAAAAAAAAGGGAGGGTGTCACCCCTCTAGCGGGTGTCACCCGGGGGCGGACCGCACCCCCCGCACCCCCCTAGCAACGCCTCTGAGTGTGCTGTGTAATGTAAAGGAGTCCAGAGGTGCAGGGTGCTGTGTAATGTAAAGGGGTCCAGTGATGCAGGGTGTTGTGTAATGTAAAGGGGTCCAGAGGTGCAGTTGTGGAGAGGGGGTACACAGTAGGGACAAAGAGATATTGAAAGATGCAGGGGGCACAGTGGGGTGTTTTTACATTTTAACTGGGGGGGGTCGCTTTTAAGCCCCGCTAGCGGTCGATGAAAGGGTAAAATGTGACTGTGTATCGCCGCTGCCGAAGCGCCCCCCCCCCCCTGAAAAAATGTCAGTGGACGCCCATGCTGGTGGGCACTGTTGGGACTGCACTCATAATCAGGACACTGATAATCAGTGTAGATGTCCCTTTAACACAAGCAGGTTATCGGCTCTCTTCTCCCCTCCTCATGCTGTCAGCGTGAGGAAAGGAAAGCCGATAACCGGCTAGTGTTTACATTGTGATCAGCTGTCATTAGACACAGCTGATTATGGGGTAAAGGGCTGCTGTGATTGCCCCCTTACCCCAATCAGCTAAGTCCGAAGCGGATCTGCGGGCAGCGTGATCTTGGGAGGACGTCCATAGACGCTCTTCTGGCAGAGTAAGCCGGCTCTATATCCGTCTTTCGGGGAGGGGTTAAATCTTTGAATTAACCCTTGTAATGCAGACTCAGCCTCACGGCAAGGGAGATTTTTCAAGTTTCCTGGAGTTGCATTTTAAGATCTCATTGCACGTCAATAACCTAAAACTCTGGTTCTGCAAAGAGTTAAAAAAAACTGTCATGACCAACAGAATGTGATGAACATAAAGGAGCTTGCAAACTATTTCCCGAACTGTAAATAGGATGGACGCTTCTTGTAGAATCCACTCCCCTTGTGTTGTGCTGTACACAGCAGTCTGGACAATGAGAGCTCCACTGATAGTAAAGCTGTCCACTTCCTGCACACAGATCTGCTTCTCTTTTTATTCATAAGGTGGAAACTCCCTTTTATTTTATAGTGTAATTCTCCATGTGCCAGGTATATAAACAGACAAAGGCGTCCAAACGTAGAAAGACACTGAGGGACATGGTATTTATAAAGAGACAACCATTTTATCGAGCGCTCGCCACATTTCTGGTGCCAGGCATTCATGAGATGATTGGCTGCATTTATAAGGAACGAAAATTCGCTGGGCAGATTTGGCTTGCTGAGTGTCTTCCTGTAGAGTGTTGGAAGGATGAGCGCACCACAAGGATTAGGTAAGTCCAGTAAACGGAAAAACTAGAAAGCCATTGCGTTGCGGGGCTGACAATTCTCCTTCATCAGGGTTTGTGTACTGGCAATGGAATCAGATCTGTACTGGACTGCAACTGTGTGAGAAAATGGATAGTGGAAATGTCTGGTGACAGGGGGACTGTCTCTTTCTTTGTCATTTGCCAAACACGTTACAACTGTTGGTTTTGGCTGCCTTTAGATAACCACTAGAAGATAATCACAGCTCTAGGTTGGTTTCCACATGTATCACCTTCAATGCACGCTAGCAGGTGCTTGTTCACCACAGGCTTGACAGTAGAAGAGAAGAATCTGGTCGGCCGCACATCCAATAAAATCACCTCTTTTTAGACATACAGTACCTTGAAAAAGTATTCATACCCTTTGAAAATTTCCACATTTTGTCATGTTACAGTCTATAGGGGAGGGCCAAGAGGAACAAAAGGTAACAGCTATGGGGGACGATCAGATGGAGAAAATGAAAATACAGTTGTTAGGTGTGGGTAGGATAGGCTTCTCTGAAGAGGAGGGTTTTCAGGGATCGTCTAAAAGCTAATAGAGTAGGAGATAATCGGACAGATTGGGGTAAGGAGTTCCATAGCATTGGAGAGGCTCTGGGAAAGTCCTGGAGGCGATCATGGGAGGAGGTGATGAGGGAGTTAGAGAGCAGGAGATCTTGAGAAGAACGAAGAGAACAATTAGGTTGGTATTTTGAGACTAGGTCAGTGATGTAGCTGGGGGTTGAGTTGTGGATGGCTTTGTAGGTAGTTGTTAGTATTTTTAACCATTTAAGGACCAGCGCACGACTATATACGTCCTCTTTTTGAAGAGGGATATCTCTGTAACGGTATCCATCTCTTCAGGCGCCGGTCCTGTAAATGATAATGGTGGTCTCTGCGGCAGATTCGCCGCGAGATCACCGTTATCCGTGGCGGGAGAGGGCCCCCCCTCCCGCCTCTTTCCCGCCGCCGTCGGTAGCGGCGGAGGCGATCGAGTCCTCTTCCTAGCTGGGTATGGAGACGAGTGAGGGGAAGATGGCCCCCATCCGTCTCCATACCATAACAGGGCAGAAGCGAAGTTAAAACGTCAACTCCGCCCATACGTCTTAAAGGGACATTTTTTTGTTGTCATTTTTTCAAATTACAATTTTTTTTATTTTATTGCATTTTAGTCTAAATATGAGATGTGAGGTCTTTTTGACTCCAGATCTCATATTTAAGAGGACCTGTCATGCTTTTTTCTTTTACAAGGGATGTTTACATTCCTTGTAATAGGAATAAATGTGACCCATTTTTTTTAAAACAGTGTAAAAATAAATAAAATCAAGTAAAATAAATAAGATTTTATTTATTTTTTTAAAGCGCCCCGTCCCGACGGGCTTGCGCGCAGAAGCAAACGCATACGTGAGTAGCGCCCGCATATGAAAACGGTGTTCAAACCACACATGTGAAGTATCGCCGCAATCGTTAGAGCGAGAGAAATAATTCTAGCTCTAGACCTCCTTTGTAACTCAAAAGATGCAACCTGTAGAATTTTTTAAATGTCGCCAATGGAAATTTTTAAGGGTAAAAGTTTGACGCCATTCCACGAGCGGGCGCAATTTTGAAACGTGACATGTTGGGTATCAATTTACTCAGTGTAACATTTTCTTTCACAATATTAAAAAAAATTGGGCTAACTTTACTGTTGTCTTATTTTTTAATTAAAAAAAGTGAATTTTTTCCAAAAATACGCAAATACGGTGTGACAAAAAGTATTTCAATGACCGCCATTTTATTCTCTAGGCTGTTAGAAAAAAAACAATATATAATGTTTGGGGGTTCTAAGTAATTTTCTAGCAAAAAAGCGTGTTTTTAACGTGTAAACACTGAGTCTGAAAAACAGGCAAGGTCCTTAAGTGGTTAATTTATTTTGGTGGGTGAGCAGAAGCCAATGGAGAAATTGACAGAGAGGAGTAGCGGAGACAGAGCGATTGGTAAGGTGGATGAGTCTGGCAGCAGCATTCATGATGGACTGAAGGGGGGATAGAGTATGCAGAGGTAAGCCAATGAGGGGGGAGTTGCAGTAATCGAGGCGAGAGATAACTAGGGAGTGAAATAAGAGCTTTGTTATGTCATTGGTTAGAAAGGGACGTATTTTGGAGATGTTGCGGAGGTTGAGGGGGCAAGATTTGGACAGGGATTGGACGTGGGGCTTAAAGGAGAGTTCAGAATTCAGGATTGCGCCTAGGACCTTGGCATGTAGGGATAGGCTTATAGTCGTGCCATCGATTTTGACAGAAAGATCATGGGGAAGAGGTGTGAGGGGGAGGAAAAATGATAAGTTCGGTTTTAGATAGATTAAGTTTGAGGAAGTGGTGTGACATCCAGACTGATATATCGGATAGTAAATTAGTTATACGAGAGGAGACTGAAGGAGTGAGCTGAGGGGCAGAGAAATAGATTTAAGTGTCACCAGCTTATAGATGGCATTGGAAGCCATGGGAGGCTATCATCTGACCCAGGGAGGAGGTGTAGATTGAAACGAGGTCCAAGAACAGAACCTTGGGGGACCCCAACAGAGAAAGGAAGAGGAGAGGAAGAAGTAGAATTGTAAGCAACACTAAAGGTGCGGTTGGATAAGTAGGTAGAGAACCAGCGAAGAGTACAGTCACGGAGACCAAAGGCGTGGAGTTTTTTGAGGAGGAGGGGGTGGTCAACCGTATAAAAGGCAGCAGAGAGGTCCAGGAGTAGGAGTACAGAATAGTGTCCCTTCGTTTTGGCTGTTAGTAGATCGTTTGTTAGTTTTAGGAGAGCCGTTTCTGTGGAGTGTTGAGGACGAAATCCAGACTGAAGAGGATCAAGAAGGCTATTATCAGCAAGGTGGTCGCTCAGTTGGTTGTAAACTAGACGTTCAACGAGTTTGGATAAAAAGGGGAGCTGTCAGGAACCTGGTAGAAGGCCGAGATGCTAGGAGGGCTCCCCTTGCGGCCGAGCGCAGCACACTACTGAAGGTGACACAGCAGGTGTGGTGCCCACAGAAGCACGGGTGCCTGGTAGCTGGAACTGGAGACAGGCGTGCTTGGATGGTCCAGGAAGCAGGGACCAGTGGATAGACTAGATAGCGGAGTCAGGGGCCAGGCCAGGGGTCAACACAGGAAGTCAGTCTAGGATCACAGTCAAGTGTGCCGCCTTCTAGTTGTTCCGCTCCATTCCGCACTCCACTCACCTTCCTACTGCTCCAAGCTGCACACGAGATGTGACGTCTGCAGCAGACACTTCCAAAATATATACACATGTAGCACACGGACCCTTTTCTCCCGCTTACCTCCACCTTGCAGGGATAAAGGCACACCGTGCCACATGCCCAGATCCTCCTGGTTTAGAAGGTTGAGCGGTGTTCTTTAATTTTGGGTCCTGCAGCGAGTTACCTCCATCTATTGGTTCTCGTCCCTAGAGTATAGGGGAAAGTCTATGTTCCTTCCCCAAAGAAAGTCAATGTCCACACAACTTCAACTCCAACAAAGAGTTTATTTTCCTTTGCCTCAGTTAAAGGGGAAATTAAAAGGAGAAAGAAGCTAGTGAAGTTAGGAGGTAGATTCAGGCACATACCACTTGGCTTACTTGTCGCCACTCGATCCCGAGTGGGTTTAGCTCACCCTGATTGATCCCTCTCACAGTTCTAGCAGCCGGAGTGGAGCTTGAACAATACTGTAACTTTGTCCCCCCCCCCACTGGGACGGGTTCAGGAGATCCTCTAATAGAGCAGAATCCTGTTATTCCTGAATCCAGAACTTTACTTGAACCTCTCTAAAAACTTAAAGAACCGATGATGCCAATGGGCACTTTACAGGATTATCTTGCGGAGCAAGGAATCCTTCCCTCTGACAGGTCACCAGGCCTCTCCTGAGACAGCGACCTACTATCACTCATCTCTTCCGTGGGACCGATCCTCCCCTGGCTTCCTCTCAGTCAGAGCGGGTTACCCTCACCTGGGTACCCTGGGACTCCAGTGTTCTAATTGTAGGCCCAGTTGAAGGTACTGGGCCTACCTGGAACATTATAGCCTCGGGCTAAAGGTGCCCGAGACTCCTCGACCAGATCACGCACCCCCATGGGGCACACTCCCTTGCCCTCCTCCAGGGGCATGCACACATCCTCATGGCGTCTGCCCTTTATGTATCCCCTCCCGGCATGCACAGCAGGCAAAACCCCACCCCCGCACAGTGGCTGAGAGAGGACACCCAATCACGCCACTGTGTCACCTGAGGTTCGACCCTGGGCCTGGGCAACAGTGCCACCCACAGGCCAAAGGGGAACCGTACACCAGACAACACTTACAGCAGAGCAGAGTCCAGTATAACAAATTAGAGAACCTGAGCCAACTATGGCTCATACTACCCCTAAATTTAGTATGTAGCGGGGTCTCCTTTAAGGCCCCGGGACTACGTTACCCAGAACCGCGTTCGGCACCCAGAGTGCAGTTGGCCACCGCACAGACTCATTGGAGGGGTTATTTAAGAAGGAGGCGAGGCGGAGCTCGGCCTCTTTGGACACCGCGCTGCAAGCAACAGCTTCTTCCCGTGCGGATCTGCTGCAGTGCAAGGCCTGAAGCCTGGGGCCTTGCGCTACTTCCGAAGAGCCTTCCACCCCACTGCGGAGCCTGGGTGGCAGCTGACTTTGTCGAGTGAGGACATCAGTACGATCGGGGACCCGATCGTGGCGGACGCTGTTCGCGGATGCACAGCAGGTGGATGTCCCGGACTGGGATCGCGTCCGGAGTGGTGAGCGGGCACTTGCCCAAAACCAATAGACTGTACTGAAGTTCAGGCCTATAGGCTGCGTTGGCCCACCGTTTGTGTGTTGGTTGTTCTACTGGGGACCGGTAGCAGGACAGAGTTGAAGTGTCCCCCCATTATAGTGTTCCAAGTGACTATCACCTGTGTGGATTACAAATACTACTCATCAAGTGCACCACCAAAAATTTGCATGCGAAGAAGTCCTCAGGGGAAGGACTGAGATTTCTTAAATGTCAGGCCTGACTAGGGAGGAGTGATAGAGGATTGTTTAATGCGCCATAGGGCGCGTACACCATAATAGCTGTGCGCGGTGGGTTACCGCGTGGGGCCATTGTTGTGTACTACACTTATTGCTGCAGGGCTCTGTGAGCAAGTTGTATGTGTTCTGTTCTGCTTATGCCCATTTCATGAAAGTAAAATTGTTCTATTTAACCTTTCACATCAGTGTGTTGTCTTACTGGCAGGAGGTTACCCCTTGCAATACTACTGTTTATGACAAGAGTTAACCCTAGACTAACTGTGCCAGAGTGGGTCGAGTAAGATTGCCGGGGGTTGGCGGTGCTGTACACAGGGCCCGAAATCAAACCAGCGGCTCTCTTAACTGGGGGTAGCGCTACATGTGGGGGCTCTCGAGTCTGGGATCCTGTTGCAGCAAGTAACGCGCAAAAAAAGTACCAGCATGGACCCACTAGAAGTAGAACAGTGGTGTAAGATGGTTGGCACAGATCCAGCCGGGGTAGTAGTCATAGAACTCCCAGGGATCTGGCAAGAAGAAGCGGTGAAGCAGCTAGTGATGTCACTGTCCCCGTATCAGAAGGCATGGGTGGTGGATGTCAGGACGAATTCCTCACTGACACACGCACTAATAGAGTGGAAGGATGGAGTCCCAGAGCATTTCAAGAATCCAAGTGTAGAAGCCATAGATGATCAGACTTATAGCCTAATACACGCGCTGCCGCCCAAACCAGGAGGACGGCTTCAGACACCGAAACTATCTCCACCACCCACCCTAAAAGAGAGTCCCGGGTCGCCGCAGGCCACCCTCAGCGCAGAGCTGTGTGCGGTCCTAGGGGAGATTGTAGCCCAGTGTAAGAAAGATCCTACAGATAACCAAATGTCAGGATACAGAAAACTCAGAATATTCTCAGGAAGGAAACCTGTACCTTCGGGTGAAGAGGGGTTTGAGGAGTGGTTAGACGGTGCCACTCAGGCCCTAGAAGAATGGGAAGTCCCTGATCATAGGAAAAAGCAGAGAATTGCTGAAAGCCTGAAGGGGCCTGCGCTAGAGGCTATACGCAACCTCAAGATGAGTAAGACAGACTGAGATGCACAGAATTATCTGGACATTCTGCAGAATGTGTTCGGTGGAACAGAGAAAATCACTGAGCTCACTTACCAGTTGGAGCACTGCTATCAAAAGACAGGAGAGAAACTGTCAGAGTTCATGAGGCGCCTGGATAAGATCCTGCACAAAATGATCTTGAAGAAGGGGATCGATCCGCGGAAAGTGGATGAGGCCCGTGTTCAGCAGGTGATGAGAGGATCTCAGCCCCTGGACCCCATCGCATTGGCGCTACGCACAAGGCAGGACGGGAAGAGCCTGGAGTACCGTGACTTGATTCGAGTAGTCAGAGAGGAAGAAGCTATGCTGGAGGAGAAGAAAAGGAACCAACCTGTTGAGTCGGTGAATCCTCCTCCAGTGATGGTCAGGATGGCCATGACCCTGGAAAGAGACTCAGAGGTGGATACCTTGAAGTCACAGATGTCCCAAGTATTGGGGATGCTGACCTCCTTGATGGAAAAGAAGTCAAGGGAACCAGAGAGGGAAAGTCAGAGGAAGGAGCTGTTTCCAAATACCTCAGCGCCCGCATCCCTGGAAGATTGGGGGGATGTGATTTGTTTCAATTGTGGAGGAGCTGGCCATTTCGCAAAAATGTGTGCCAGTCCAAAGAAAAAAAGATGAATAACTGCAAGCCGCCGGAAAACTTCAGAGGGCCCCGGTGAAGGAGTCAACCGGGTGCCCATCATCTCCAGTGAGCTCCAAACTGAATGAGAAGCACATAAAAAGAGTGGACAAGACCCCTCAGAAGAAACATAAGGTTCCTCAGAGGGAACGCACCCCAAAGAAAGAGAGTAATGTCCCACAGCGGGTAGTTACACCCATCAAAAGGGGGGAGATCAATGCATACCAGGCCCAAGAGAGACTTAAGTCCAAAGAGAAGTGGATGAAAGTAAGTCAGAGAGGAAAATGCAAAGATCAAAGGAAAGAGACCCCTTCGAAGCGATATCCAGAGAAGCTGGTGGGTCCCTCCCCGATAGTACCTGTTCAAGTGGAGGGAGTCTACACAAGAGCCATATTGGATACTGGGGCGCAAGTGACCCTGTTGTACCGGGACTTTTATGACAAGCATCTAAGTCACCTACCCATCCAGAAGATTGAAGAGTTGGAGATATGAGGAATTGGGACAGAGAGTTTCCCTTATGATGGCTATTTGCCTATAAAACTGACTTTCTACCCGTCTATAGCCGGGAAGGCTGAAGTGTTCGACACCTTAGCTGTGGTGTGCCCCCGACCGCCTGGAGCTAACAAGAGTTCCCTAATAATAGGGACCAACACAGATCTGGTCCGAAGACTTCTGGCCCCTCTGACAAGAAGGAAAGACCCCACAGTCACTGAGATCCACCCAATGTTGAAGACAGCCTACCAACGGCTGATCTTGGAACAGAAGGCCCCGGAAGAGGGGGTAGGTAAGGTCTGGAGGCTGGGATGGAGGGGGATAGTGCTGCAGCCCGGTGGAGTGGCCTGCTTGAAAGCCACAGTGGAACTCACTTAGGAGCAGCCTGGCCCTTTTGTCATGTTGGAACCCGACCCAAGGGAAGAACATTCGGGCTTAGAGGTAGTCCCAGAGGTGGTCCCGGTGAGGGCCCTGAAGAAGGCTCGCTGCAAAGTGCCTGTGAGCGTCAGAAATACCACGGATGGTCCCATGGAAATCCCAGCCAGACTGCTGTTGGGCCGGGTGAGCCCAGCTACCCCAGTTGCTTCATCAGATGTGGAGAAGACAGATGGAGATAGTACTGTGTGGGAGAAACTTTCCATGGAGAACCGAAACCTGCCCAGGGCTTGGAAAGAGAGAGCCAAGGCCCAGTTGACCAGATGGGAAAGGATCTTTTCCCAAGATGAATTCGATGTGGGATGTGCTAGGAGTGCCACCCATCGAATCCGCCTCCAGGAAGACAAGCCCTTCAGGGAAAGGGTTAGGCGGGTTCCGTTGGCAGACCTCGAAGACTTGAGGGAGCAGCTCGCCGAGCTCAAGCGAACAGGGGTGATTCGAGAATCTAGAAGTCCCTATGCCTCCCCCATAGTAGTGGTCCGGAAGAAGATAGGGTCATTGAGGCTGTGCATAGACTATAGGACCCTCAACAGGAGAACCATACCGGATCAGTATATCACTCCAAGGATAGAGGATGCTCTACAGAGTTTGTCTGGAGCCAAGTGGTTCAGTGTTATGGACCTCAAGAGCGGGTACTATCAGATCCCGATGCATCCAGAAGACAAAGAGAAGACTGCTTTCATAACCCCGGTGGGGTTCTTCGAATTTGATCGGATACCTCAAGGTCTGTCTGGAGCTCCAGCCACCTTCCAACGTCTCATGGAGAAGACTGTGGGAGATATGAACCTCATCGAAGGCCTAGTTTACTTAGATGACATCATTGTCTTCGGGAGGACCTTGGAAGAACATGAAGAGAGGCTGGAGAAAGTTTTGAAGAGACTGAGTGAGGAAGGACTCAAGCTCTCACCTGAAAAATGCCAATTCTATCAGTCATCAGTCAACTATCTGAGACACATAGTGTCTGAAGATGGGGTGGCCACGGCCCCCGAAAAATTGGAGGCAGTTATCTCCTGGCCGAGGCCCACCACTGTGACAGAACTCAGATCCTTTCTGGGGTTCTGTTCCTATTATAGGAGGTTCGTGGAGGGGTTTGCTCGGATAGCCCGGCCTCTGAATGAGCTGCTCAAGATGGAGGGAGAAGAGGATGACTCGGGCCCTAGGAAGCCAAAGGAGTCAGTCAAGGACCAGTGGAATGAGAAGTGTGAGGATGCCTTCCAGATGTTGAAAAATAATTTAACCACTGCCCCTGTTCTAGCCTATGCAGACCCAAAGAAGCCTTATGAACTCCACGTAGATGCCAGCCATGATGGTCTGGGAGGAGCGCTCTACCAGGAGCATGAAGGGCAACTGAGGCCCATTGCATACGTGAGCAGAAGCCTGACCCCCTCCAAAAAGAACTATCCTACTCATAAGTTGGAGTTCCTGGCCCTCAAGTGGGCTGTAGTTGACAAACTCTGAGATTATCTGTATGGAGCAGACTTCACTGTGAAAACAGACAACAACCCCCTCACCTATCTTTTCACCACAGCAAAGCTGGATGCCACCGGACATAGGTGGCTGACGGCGCTGTCTGCCTTCAATTTCAGCCTGAAGTACAGGCCTGGGGCTGGAAATCGAGATGCGGACGCCTTGTCTAGAAGATCTCATGTCCCCACCTGCAGTACAGAAGACTGGACCCAAGTGGCACCCGACGGGGTGCGGGCCCTCTGTCAAGGGGCTGAACTCCAAGCCAGTGGAGGCTCAAGAGCAGAAGAGATAGGGGTTACCGTAGTAGGAGTTCCCAAGCAATACTGTGGGGTAACCCAACTGGGGGAAGATAACTTGCCAAGACTGTCCAAAAAGGAGTTGAGATCTGACCAATTGGAAGACCCTATGGGGAGATTGGTTCTGGAGGCCCTGGAGAATCAGGATCCGAACAGACTCCTGCGTCACCCCTCAAAGGAAGCTCGCCTGTTGAAGAAGGAGTGGGACAGGTTGCAGGTGCGTCAGGGAGTGGTCTACCGAAGGGGCCCCTCTGATGACCTGGAAGACAAATGGCAGTTGTTCCTGCCCGAGAAACACTGAGAGACTGTCATGGTTGCTCTGCATGACAACCATGGCCACCTAGGGGCGGAAAGGACTTTCCAACTCGTTAGGGACCGTTTCTATTGGCCTTGCATGAGGGCTGAAGTTGAGGAATACTGCCATTCATGTGCACGATGCGTCCAGAGAAAGACTCTACCCCATCAAGCTGCCCCAATGGGCCATCTGCAGAGTCAAAGCCCGCTTGATCTGGTATGCATTGATTTTCTCTGCCTCGAACCCGACCTGAGTGGACTAGGAAATGTTCTGGTAGTAACCGACCATTTCAACCGGTATGCCCAGGCTTTCCCAACCAAAGACCAAAAGGCCTCCACTGTGGCCAAAGTGCTTATGGAAAAATACTTCATACACTATGGGCTACCATAACGGCTTCACTCAGACCAGGGAAGGGATTTTGAAAGTCGGCTGTCCTGGAAGCTCCTGGATTCCTTGGGGATTAAGAAGACAAGGGCAACCCCCTACCATCCACAAGGTGATGCTCATCCGAACCCTGCTCAACATGCTGGGGACCTTAAGCGGCGAAAAGAAGCAACATTGGAGCAACCACATAGCGGCAGTTGTGCATGCATACAACAGCACCACCAGTGACGCTACAGGATACTCACCCTATAGACTTATGTTCGGGAGAGAAGCAAGACTACCAGTAGATCTGGCCTTTGGCACTTCCATAGACCATTGTTCTGCTGCTTCCCACAAGGGATATGTCGATAGACTTAGACGGAATTTGAAAGTGGCCTATGAGCAGGCCCAGGCGGCTTCGGAGCAAAGGGGGGCTCGCAACAAGAAAAATTTTGATTTAAAAGTTAGGATCCAAGACCTACAACCTGGAGACAGAGTGTTGCTGCGGAACTTGGGGATCCCTGGAAAGCATAAGCTTGCAGACAGATGGAGACCTGAACCTTATGTTGTTTGCAAAAGACTGCCGGGCCTACCCGTTTACAGACTTAAACCAGAAGGGAAGGTGGGACCCTTGAAGATCTGGCATCGGAACCACCTACTCCCACTAGCTGAGGCAGTTCGGATACCCCCTGTGACGGATTCTCCTGAGCCCACTTTCACCCTGGATACTCCCAGACCGAACACTCGGTCCCAGACCCCTCGGATCGGGGATACAGAGAACTCGGAGATAAGTGAAGATGAGGGAGAAAAACTTGGTTGGCTTTGGCCTTCCCAGGCCCCAGAAACTTCTGCTATAGATCTCCCACCTGAAGAAGACACCAAAGACCAGACACTGAATGCAGAAGCTACTGAGTTCATCCCGTCCAGCCCTTGGTCAGATGCTTGGGAGAGTGCCTGTGACTTACTCCCAGAGGAAGATCCAAGGGAATCCATGTATCTCCCTGCTCCGGAGTCCAGTGCTCCCGAACCAGAGGAAATTCCTAAGTCGGTTCCAAAAGAGGAGCCTGGTTCAACAGAAAGTCCAAGAGGACAGAGGAAACGAAGGGCCATAAAGCCTCCCAGGAGATTAACCTACCCACAGATGGGGAGGAGTGCGGAAGACACTGTAGTTACTGCCAGAAGGAGTATGGAAGATCCTGATCCTCCCACTGTTCATTTGGTGGGAGGCAACCCCAACTCACTCTCTGGCACAGTTAGGCAGGACACTAATGATAGTGTGACCTGTGGGCATGGAAGTTTACTACCTCGTTTTTGGTGGGAATTTCCTCTGCCAACATCATACGAAACCTTGATTGATGTTGTACGTTCTGTAATTTAAGTTTATGTTATCTTTGGGGACCAAAGAGTTTAAGTGGGGGGAGTGTGTAGCGGGGTCTCCTTTAAGGCCCCGGGACTACGTTATCCATAACCCCGTTCGGCACCCAGAGTGCAGTTGGCCACCGCACAGACTCATGGGAGGGGTTATTTAAGAAGGAGGCGAGGCGGAGCTCGGCCTCTTTGGACACCACGCTGCAAGCAACAGCTTCTTCCCGTGCGGATCTGCTGCAGTGCCAGGCCTGAAGCCTGGGGCCTTGCGCTACTTCCGAAGAGCCTTCCACCCCACTCTGGAGCCTGGGTGGCACCTGACTTTGTCGAGTGAGGACATCAGTACGATCGGGGACCCGATCGTGGCGGACGCTGTTGGCGGATGCACAGCAGGTGGATGTCCCGGACTGGGATCGCGTCCGGAGTGGTGAGCGGGCACTTGCCCAAAACCAATAGACTGTACTGAAGTTCAGGCCTATAGGCTGCGTTGGCCCACCGTTTGTGTGTTGGTTGTTCTACTGGGGACCAGTAGCAGGACAGAGTTGAAGTGTCCCCCCATTATAGTGTTCCAAGTGACTATCACCTGTGTGGATTACAAATACTACTCATCAAGTGCACCACCGAAAGTTTGCATGCAAAGAAGTCCCCAGGGGAAGGACTGAGATTTCTTAAATGTCAGGCCTGACTAGGGAGGAGTGATAGAGGATTGTTTAATGTGCCATAGGGTGCGTACACCATAATAGCTGTGCGCGGTGGGTTACCGCGTGTGGCCATTGTTGTGTACTACACTTATTGCTGCAGGGCTCTGTGAGCAAGTTGTATGTGTTCTGTTCTGCTTATGCCCATTTCATGAAAGTAAAATTGTTCTATTTTACCTTTCACATCAGTGTGTTGTCTTACTGGCAGGAGGTTACCCCTTGCAATATTACTGTTTATGACAAGAGTTAACCCTAGACTAACTGTGCCAGAGTGGGTAGAGTAAGATTGCCGGGGGTTGGCGGTGCTGTACACAGGACCCAAAATCAAACCAGCGGCTCTCTTAACTGGGGGTAGCGCTACAAGTACATAGCGACCCCCATATTGAAGTACCCGCTACACACATAAACTGGAAGTTACTGCTGATGACATCTTTCTTGTTCGTTTGTTGGTTTCCCAGTGCATCCTGGGATATATCATATCTGTAATACCTCCAAAATAAAGTGCAGCTAATGCTGAATAAATGCCCCTCAAAATCTTCAGGTGCTGTTAGCGAGCGTTGTCATAGATTTCTATGGAGGCTTTGGAGACACTTTGAAGCACCAAGAAAACAACATGAGGTATCATTTTGGAAGCAAAGCAAGCATAGCGGCTAAACAGGAATGTAAGTTTACCATTTTTTATTTAGTGACAGACGCCTTGATTTCCATTCAGAGTGCTTTAAAAAAGCGTGTCCAATGCCACATTTTGAAGCAAGTGTAAACAAGCCCTAAGGCCCCTTTCACACTGGGGCGGTTTGCAGGCGCTATTTTGCTAAAAATAGCGCCTGCAAACCGAGCCAAAACAGCGGCTCAGAGGGCTTTCACACTGGAGCGGTGCGCTAACAGGACTTAAAAAAAAGTCCTGCTAGCCGCATCTTCGGAGTGGTGAGAGGAGCGGTGTGTTTACCGCTCCTACACCGCTCCTTCCCATTGAAATGAATGGGATACCGTGGTAATACCGCTCGCAAACCGCGGCTGTAGCCGCGGTTTGCGGGTGGTATTAACCCTTTTTCGGCCACTAGCGGGGGTTAAAACCGCACCGCTAGCGGCTGAATACCTCTGCAATCCCGACGGTATAGCGCCACTGCCCCAGTGTGAAACCGGCCTAAGTGTTCTTTCGGTGTCACCAACCACTCCGCCGTATGTAGGGGAGGAGTGTGGAGGGTATTACAGTTGCTTCGCCTGCCACCAGATGCAGAGTGTCACTTGCCACCTTTGCCTGCTGCCAGATGCAGCGTGTCACTTGTCCCAGTAGCCTGCCGCCAGATGCAGCGTGTCACTTGCCACTTTCACCTGCTGCCAGATGCAGCATGTCACTTGTCACAGTCGCCTGCCACCAGATGCAGTGTGTCACTTGACAGTTGCCACCCTCGCCTGCTGCAGCGTGTCACTTGCCACCTTTGCCTGCTGCCAGATGCAGCATGTCACTTGCCACCAGATGCAGTATGTCACTTGCCACCTTCACCTGCTGACAGATGCAGCGTGTCACTTGACAGTTGCCACCCTAACCTGCTGCCAGATGCAGCGTGTCACTTGCCACAGTCGCCTGCCACCAGATGCAGCGTGTCACTTGCCACCATCACCTGCTGACAGATGCAGCGTGTCACTTGACAGTTGCCACCCTAACCTGCTGTCAGATGCAACGTGTCACTTGTCACAGTCGCCTGCCACCAGATGTAGTGTGTCACTTCATAGTTGCCACCCTCGCCTCCTGCAGCGTGTCACTTGCCACCTTTGCCTGCCACCAGATGCAGCATGTCACTTGCCACCTTCTCCTGCTGCTAGATGCAGCGTGTCACTTGCCACCTTCACCTGCTGACAGATGCAGCGTGTCACTTGACCGTTGCCACCCTCGCCTGCTGCCAGATGCAGAGTGTCACTTGCCACCTATATCCTGGCTCTCTCTCCCTCCCCTTCAGCTGGGCATGCCGGGGGCTGCAGTTTCCCTCTTAGGATTGCTGGGGCTTGCCAGTCCTCAGGACTACACGTCCCATGATCCTCTTTTGTGCTCCTTTTTTCTTTTTCCTGCTCAGTAGGAAGGAGAGGGCATCGCTCCCCACTCCCAAGTACAAGAGGATGAGGAAGAGAGAGAGGGGGAAAGAAGAGCCCACACCTGCTCTCTCCACACAGACGCAGCCACTCCCCCAGCTGCTGACTGAAGGAAGGAGGGGGAATGGGTAGAAAACAGAGAGCCCTCTCTTTACAGCGGCGGCTCGAGCCGGGGGGGCAGCACAGTTTCTCCTCATCGAACTCGCTCGCGGCTGCTATAATTTGCCGGCGGGGAGCGCACATGGGAGGGGGATCCACATGGGAGGGGGATCCGCAGCACCTGAGCTTCGGCGCCCCCCTCTGCCTTAGCTCGTGGCACCTGGGCACGGGGCACCCAGTGCACCCGCCCAGGATCAGCCCTGGTGCCCGGTATTGAAGCGGTTAAACTAAGCTCAATTTCTATACAATGTGCCAGAATTTGGAAACCAGCTAAACTGCACTGTAAATTTTATTTAAAAAAAGTGAATCAACCAGTTGTGGCTGGTGCTCCATTTGTCGAGGGGGCGGGGGCGGCAGATGGACCTGACCACGGCCCCCCCCCCCGCGCACTGCGCACCGTACCCCCACCCCCCCATCGCCAGCTCACTTACCCTGTGCTGACAGGTGGCGATGGCGGTGGTCGCAGCTTGTATCCTCTGTGTCCCGGCTCCATACATCTCCTCCCTCCTCCTCCTCAGGGGCCAATAGGATGGCCTGTTCTTTCGGTCAATCGGGAAACGAGTCTCAGGACCCGCCTCCTGATTGGCAGGGAGCATATTCAGTGTAAAAATAGCTTATATTCATTCACTATTGTCACTAGTGATGAGCCGAACACCCCCGGGTTCGGTTCGCACCAGAACCCGCGAACGGACCGAAAGTTCGAACGAACATTAGAACCCTATTAAATACAATGGATGCGAACGTTCGAATTCTAAAGTGCTAATTATAACAACTATTATGCATGTTATTGTCATAAATAGGGTTTGGGAACCCGGGTTCTGCACCAGGGGACATGTATCAATGCAAAAAGAAGTTTTAAAAACGGTCGTTTTTCGGGAGCAGTCATTTTAATGATGCATAAAGTGAAAAAAAAAAAGTCAAATATTCCTTTAAATATCGTACCTGGGGGGTGTCTAAAGTATGCCTGTGAAGTGCCACGTGTTTCCCGTGTTTAGAACTGTCCCTGCACAAAATGACACTTCTAAAGGAAAAAAAAGCCATTTAAAACTGCTTGCGGCTTTAATGTAATGTCTGGTCCCGGTAATATGGATGAAATTCTTTAAGAAAAATGGCATAGCTACCCCATGACCCCCCCCCCTACCCCAGCCCATTACCAGCCCCTTTGGGTCTTGTATGGATATTAAGGGGAACCCCGCACATAAAATAAAAAAGGCCCTATATACTCTGAACAGCCGTATACAGGCGGTGCATACAAGACAGGGACTGTAGGTTTGTTCTTATGTAGAATCTGTTTGTAATTTTGAACAGGTACATTGTTGAAGTGTAGCTCCAGCCCAAAAATCTATTTTTAAACTTTTTGGGAAACATAGGTAATGGTTATCACCCCTGTAACATTTGTTTTGCTGTCTGTGCCCCTGTTCAGAACATTTCACCTCACTTTCCGTCCCAATGACAACTGTTTTTGAAATGTGGTGTTTTTCTTGAAACAAGGATTGCTGATAAAGCATCAGTACAGATGAGACCCCTTTCTCCCATATTTATTCTTACAGGAGAGAATTTTCCTTTCTAGGGGTAGATTTCCTCTCACTTCCTGTTGTCTTCTTTCGTTTGCAAGTAGGAGTCGTTTGTAAGTTGGATGTTTGAAAGTAGGGACCTGCCGTATATACTCTGCAGAAATAGGCCCCTTAGTTGTTGGTGTTGGCACAACACTGTAAGCACTCAGTTACTCTTGGTTGGTGCTGGAACGCCCTGCTGTCAACTATTATATCAGGAATTTTAATTACATATAATTGTTGAACAGTGGTAGTAAAAATTGGGGCTTTGATGGTGGTGCTGGTGCCACAACACTGTAAGCCCTGACAGTTACTCTTGGTGGGTGCAGCAATGGGCCCTGCTGTGAATTATTAGATCAAGAATTGTAATTACATGCCCCTTTTGAACAGGGGCTGAAAAATTGGGCCTTTCGTGGTGGTGGTGGTGGTGGCGTTGCCACAAGACTGTAAGCCCTCAGAGTTACTCTTGGTGGGTGCAGCAATGGACCCTGCTGTGAATTATTAGATCAAGAATTGTAATTGCATGCCCCTGTTGAACAGGGGCTGAAAAATTGGGCCTTAGGCACTGGTGGCACAACACTACAACCCCTCACAGATACTGTACTTGGAGCACAGCAATGAGCCCTGTTGCAAAGTATTGCTTCAAAAATTGTAATGACACGCCCCTGTTAAACAGGGGCTGAAAAATTGGGCCTTAGGCACTGGTGCCACAACACTCCAACCCCTCACAGATACTGTACTTGGAGCACAGCAATGAGCCCTATGGCAAATTATTGCTAAAAAAATTGTAATTACACGCCCCTGTAAAACAGGGGCTGAAAAATTGGGCCTTAGCCACTGGTGGCGGCACCCATAAACAAAAATGATCTTCCAAGCTATCATCATCAATCGTATCATTGAGGACTCGGAGGAGGAGGATAGCCAGTCAACATAACAGCACAGGCACTCAGCATCAGCATCAGTCTTGAAGGGATGTGACATGTTAAAATCAATTAGTCTGTTATATCAGCATCAGGTGTGTGGTAGCTGGTGGTGATCCAAGACTGGTTCATCTTGATGAAAGTCAGTCGATCAACCGAGTCGGTGGACAGGCGCACCCTGTGATCCGTGACAAATCCTCCAGCAGCACTGAATGTGCGTTCCGAAAGAACGCTGGATGCAGGACAGGCCAGTAGCTCAATTGCATACTGTGCAAGCTCTGGCCAGTGATCCATCCTCAAGACCCAGTAAGCCAGAGGATTTTCGGTGGGGAAGGTGTCCAAGTCTGACCTTGCCCCTAGATATTCCTGCACCATGTTTATCAGACGCTGGCGATGGTTGCTGGAACCGATCATACTTTGGGGCTGCGGACTAAAGAATTGTCTGAACGCATCGGTCAGACGGCCACCTTCCCCACCGCTCCTTCTTTGACTGGCCGAAGCCTCAGCAACTCGTTGTCCAGGACCAGGAGTTTGTAACCTCCCAGTCTCTGGGAATGCGTTGCACAGACCTTTCTGCAAGGCCTCCCGGAGTTGTCTCATCCTCTGCTCCCTCTGCGACGGTAACATAAGGTCCGCAACCTTACCCTTGTACCGTGGATCAAGGAGAGTGGCCAGCCAGTAATGGTCCCTCTCCTTGATCCGAAGAATACGAGGATCCTTCCGCAGACTTTGCAGGATCAGGGAGGCCATGCAGCGTAGGTTTGCTGAGGCATTCGCTCCGGAGTCCTCTGGGTCACTAAGGACGACATGATCCGCAGCCACCTCCTCCCAGCCACGTACAAGTCCACTGGTTTCTTGGGACTGTAAATCATCCCTAAAAGACTGCTGCTGATGATGCTGAGTGCCAGCCTCCACCTCCATGCTGACACAATCCTCCTCCTCCTCCTCCTCCTCTTCCTGTGCGATGGGTGGGACAGAAGGAACACTGTCTGGGTAAAGGGGGCCTTGAGAGGCAAGGAAGTCCTCCTCTTCCTGCCTCTGTTCTGCCTCAAGTGCCCTGTCCATTATTCCACGCAGCGTGTGCTCCAACAGGTGGATAAGAGGTACAGTGTCACTGATGCATGCACTGTCACTGCTCACCATCCTCGTGGCCTCCTCAAATGGTGCCAGGACAGTGCATGCATCCCTGATCATGCCCCACTGGCGTGGAGAAAAAAAACCAAGCTCCCCTGACCCTGTCCTGGTGCCGTAGTCGCACAGGTACTCATTGATGGCCCTCTGCTGCGTGTGCAGCCGCTGCAGCATGGCCAACGTTGAGTTCCACCTGGTGGGCATGTCACATATAAGGCGGTTCTTGGGCAGGTTCAACTCCTTTTGCAGCTCAGCCAGGCGAGCACTGGCATTATAAGATCTGCGGAAATGCACACAGACTTTCCTGGCCTGCCTCAGGACATCCTGTAAGCCCGGGTACCTGCCCAAGAACCGCTGCACCACCAGGTTAAGGACGTGAGCCACACAGGGCACATGGGTCAGTTGTCCCTGTCGGAGGGCGGAGAGGAGGTTGGTGCCATTGTCGCAAACCACCATTCCTGGCTTAAGCTGGCGTGGCGTCAACCACCTCTCGGCCTGGCCCTGCAGAGCAGACAGGACCTCTGCCCCAGTGTGGCTTCTGTCCCCCAAACACACCAGCGCAAGCACGGCATGGCATCTTTTTGCCTGCGTACTTGCGTAGCCCCGTGAACGGCTACGGAGCACCGCTGGTTCATAGGACAAACCACAGGAAGAGGCCATGGAGGAAGAAGAAGAGGAGGGGGTGGAGGAGAGAGGTGTGTCACAACCAGTAGTAGCATTTTGGAGGCGTGGCGGTGGGACAACCTCCAACACTACTGCACCTTGTCCTGCATCCTTCCCAGCTGCCAAAAGAGTGACCCAATGGGCCGTGAAAGAAAGGTAACGTCCCTGTCCATGCCTGCTGGACCATGAGTCAGCGGTAATATGCACCTTACCGCTGACCGCCCTGTCCAGCGAGGCCAAGACATTGCCTTCCACATGCCGGTAGAGAGCCGGAATAGCCTTCCGTGAGAAAAAGTGGCGTTTGGGAACCTGCCACTGAGGAACCGCACATTGCACAAACTCACGGAAGGGGGCCGAGTCTACCAACTGAAAAGGCAGCAGTTGAAGCGCTAGCAATTTAGCCAAGCTAGCATTCAACCGCTGGGCATGTGGATGGCTGGGAGTGAACTTCTTTCGACGGTCCAGCAGCTGGGGCAGGGAAATTTGCCTGCTAGAATCGGACGTCGGTGTACTGCTAGCAGAGTGGCCGCAAGTACTTGGCTGTGACACACCTAATTCTACACCTTCATTCCTCTCAGTGCATGTTTCAGAGAGGACTGAAGTTATAGTGGGGTTGGAGATCCCAGCTGATGCGGTGCAAGGAGAGGTCCGCTTTGTTCTTTGGTGTGGGTCTTTGAGGTAGGCTTGCCAACGAGCTGCATGGCAGGTCAACATATGTCTGGTCAGGCATGTGGTACCCAAGCGGCTGATGTTTTGGCCACGCGATATACGCTTGAGACATATGTTGCAAACAGCAGCTGTGCGATCTGATGCACTAGCCTCAAAAAAGGCCCACACCAAAGAACTTTTTGAATGACGGGCAGAGGCAGCGCCCTGCACAGGCGGAGCTCTGCGGTGTGATTCCGTCGGTGTACTGCCCTTACGCTGGCCACCAAAGGGCATCCTGCCTCGTTGGAGATGTGCCTCCTCCTCATCCTCCTCCTCCTCCTCTCTCCTATTAGGCACCCACGTGGAGTCAGTGACCTCATCATCACCTCCCTCCTCATCACTGGAGCCAATCTGGCAGTATGCTGCAGCTGCTGGAACATGACTGCCAGATTGGTGTCCTTCTTGAGCATCCCCTCTGTCTGCTCTCACGCTACTGCCTTCCTCTAGCTGGGTTTCATCATCAGACCCTTCGAAACGCTGGGCATCCTCCTGGAGCATGTACCCAACACTGTGCTCAAACAGTTCGGGGGACTCCTCAGGAGGAGGACATGGTGGGTCTAGGGAAGGAGTGACTGATGATGAGTCTGACATTGATACCAGGGAAGAGGACGCTTTGGCAGCTGCTTTTCCAGTACCCTGAGCCTGGGTGAGAGAGGATGAGGAGGAGGAGGAGGGCTTGGTCATCCACTCTACCAAGTCTTCGGCATGATGTGGCTCAACATGTCCAGCTGCCGAAAAGAAGGACAAGCGTGTCCCATGGCCATGTGCTGATGACAATGCACCGCGTCCACGACCAGCACTGTTGCCCCCAGACACAGAGCCTGCTTGCCCTCTTTTATTGCCTCCTGACTGTCTGCCTCTCCTTGTTTGCCTTCCAGACATTCTAATAGATGGCCTGCAGGGAGATGGGAAAAAAGCAATAAGGGCTACCTTCAGGTGTCCTTCTCTGTCCCTTGAAACAAGGACTTTGACAGTGAAAGAAACTGACACACTCTCCCTACCTACAGTTTTCTGTCCCTAGAAAAAATGTTTTTTTTAAGCACAATTTAGCACAAGGAGAATTCACTCACTGTCCTTCCAGGTCCCTGGAAACAAGGACTTTGACAGTGAAAGAAACTGACACACTCTCCCTACCTACAGTTTTCTGTCCCTAGAAAAAATGTTTTTTTTAAGCACAATTTAGCACAAGGAGAATTCACTCACTGTCCTTCCAGGTCCCTGGAAACAAGGACTTTGACAGTGAAAGAAACTGACACACTCTCCCTACCTACAGTTTTCTGTCCCTAGAAAAAATGTTTTTTTTAAGCACAATATAGCACAAGGAGAATTCACTCACTGTCCTTCCAGGTCCCTGGAAACAAGGACTTTGACAGTGAAAGAAACTGACACACTCTCCCTACCTACAGTTTTCTGTCCCTAGAAAAAATGTTTTTTTTAAGCACAATTTAGCACAAGGAGAATTCACTCACTGTCCTTCCAGGTCCCTGGAAACAAGGACTTTGACAGTGAAAGAAACTGACACACTCTCCCTACCTACAGTTTTCTGTCCCTAGAAAAAATGTTTTTTTTAAGCACAATATAGCACAAGGAGAATTCACTCACTGTCCTTCCAGGTCCCTGGAAACAAGGACTTTGACAGTGAAAGAAACTGACACACTCTCCCTACCTACAGTTTTCTGTCCCTAGAAAAAATGTTTTTTTTTAAGCACAATTTAGCACAAGGAGAATTCACTCACTGTCCTTCCAGGTCCCTGGAAACAAGGACTTTGACAGTGAAAGAAACTGACACACTCTCCCTACCTACAGTTTTCTGTCCCTAGAAAAAATGTTTTTTTTAAGCACAATTTAGCACAAGGAGAATTCACTCACTGTCCTTCCAGGTCCCTGGAAACAAGGACTTTGACAGTGAAAGAAACTGACACACTCTCCCTACCTACAGTTTTCTGTCCCTAGAAAAAATGTTTTTTTAAAGCACAATTTAGCACAAGGAGAATTCACTCACTGTCCTTCCAGGTCCCTGGAAACAAGGACTTTGACAGTGAAAGAAACTGACACACTCTCCCTACCTACAGTTTTCTGTCCCTAGAAAAAATGTTTTTTTTAAGCACAATTTAGCACAAGGAGAATTCACTCACTGTCCTTCCAGGTCCCTGGAAACAAGGACTTTGACAGTGAAAGAAACTGACACACTCTCCCTACCTACAGTTTTCTGTCCCTAGAAAAAATGTTTTTTTTAAGCACAATTTAGCACAAGGAGAATTCACTCACTGTCCTTCCAGGTCCCTGGAAACAAGGACTTTGACAGTGAAAGAAACTGACACACTCTCCCTACCTACAGTTTTCTGTCCCTAGAAAAAATGTTTTTTTTAAGCACAATTTAGCACAAGGAGAATTACCTCACTGTCCTTCCAGGTCCCTGGAAACAAGGACTTTGACAGTGAAAGAAACTGACACTCTCCCTACCTACAGTTTTCTGTCCCTAGAAAAAATGTTTTTTTTAAGCACAATTTAGCACAAGGAGAATTCACTCACTGTCCTTCCAGGTCCCTGGAAACAAGGACTTTGACAGTGAAAGAAACTGACACACTCTCCCTACCTACAGTTTTCTGTCCCTAGTGTGACAGCAGGAAGGTAAAGTCACCTGGTTGCATCCAGGGGGGTAGATATATTTCGCCCAGATTCAGGCTTTACGCTGACTTATACAACTAGGTGGAGAGTTGTATAGGCCCAGCTAAGGCTAGTGGGCTCATGGATGACTCATACCTCTAGGGAGAGTGTGGGGCGTCGTGCAGACAGAGATGAGGAGACCAGCTGAACCTTGTCAGCTCATTTAGGCCTCTATAAGAACTCCCAGCTTCATTAGATGTTAGCTCATGCCTGGAACCAGACCTGTGTGGACTGTCTAGGGAGAGTGAACCCCTGTGCGGTGAGGCAAAGCCTGTGTGGCTATTTGTTTGGACTTTTACTAAACCAGGGACTTAGGGACTAGGACAGCACTAGGCTGATCCCAGTTGTTAGTTAGGAAACCTGTATGTTTAGTCAGAGGTCAACTTGACCAGGATTTATTTTGGTTATGTTTCTTTTGCTTTGCTGTGTTTTGTCACTGTAAATAGAAAATAAACCGCACCTTTTTGATTTTGAAAACCACAACCTCCGTTTGCTGGGCCTGTTTTGTGTGGGGAGCCCATCCCGGGGGTCACACACACCCGCTGCCGAGCTAACCCCCTCACAGTTGGTGGAGAACCAGTGGCAGTTTTTTTTTAAGCCAGCATGGAGGAGATACTGAAGCAGCTGGCTCTAGCAAATGCCAATCAACAGCAGACAAATGCAGGTTTGCAAAAGAGCCTTGCAGCTCAACAACAGAGCCTTGCAGCCCAGCAGCAGACAAACGCAACTTTGCAACAGAGTCTGGAGGCTCAGCAACGAGCCCAGCAGCAATCTGAGGCCCGCTTCATAGACCTGTTGCAGAAGCAAGAGCAGAGACTACAACAACAGATGGAAGCAGTAATGCAGCAACGTCCACAGACCAGTGAGGAAAGCCGTCCCACTAATACCGCGTCCTTTGGGGTGAGTCGTTTATTGACAAAAATGACTGGAGAGGATGATCCAGAGGTATTTTTGACCACATTTGAAAGGACCGCTGAAAGAGAAAAGTGGCCTGAGGAGCAGTGGGCTGGACTGGTGGCTCCTCTGTTAACTGGTGAATCGCAGAAAGCTTACTATGACCTAGAGCCTAACCAAGCAAAAGACTATGTGATGCTAAAAGCTGAAATATTGGCAAGGCTGGGTGTCACCCAGGCTGTCCGGGCTCAGCGTGTGCATAACTGGACTTTCCAGCTTGGAAAACCCCCCAGGTCTCAAATGTATGATCTCATTCACCTGAGCAGAAAGTGGCTACAGCCAGAGACTTTGTCCGCACCAAAGATTGTGGAACGTGTTGTAATGGATCGGTTTTTGAGAGCTCTTCCTACTGCCATCCAAAAGTGGGTAAGCCATGGAGACCCAGAGACGGCCGATGGTCTTGTGGATAGTGTGGAGAAATACTTGGCTACAGAGAACCTGACGGCCTCTTCCAGAGACACTCGGACTTTCCACCCTAAGACCAGACCATCCCCAGGGGCGGATAAGAGGATTCCAAGGGGTGAGGGTGGAGAGAGTGAGAGGGTGGGAGCTCTACCCCAAGTTTGGCGAGAACAGCCTGGGAAATCAGCGGCTCAAGAGGCGGCAAGAAGGATCGTTTGCTACCGCTGCCGGCAAGCGGGACATATTGCAGCCAATTGCCCGGTTGTGGAGGAACCCATGCAGTGTGACTTTCTGACGGGCAGACGTCAGTCGCTGTGTGCGACAGTCGCATGCACTGCCATTCGAGGAACTGAGAAACATTTATGCAAAATGTGTGTTAATGGTAGAAATGTTGTGGTATTGCTGGATTCAGGTAGCCTTGTGACCCTGATAAAGGCTGAGTTAGTTAAAACAGAGGTCTCTGGGAATAGCAAGGTAGCTGTTATTTGTGTGCATGGGGACACCCGAGAGTATCCAGTGACTACAGTGTGTTTCGAGACCCCCAAAGGTACCCTCTCTCATCCAGTGGGCTTAGTATCTCAGTTACCGCATGACGCCATTGTGGGAAGGGATTTTCCGAAGTTCTGGGAACTGTGGGATGATCCTGAGCCCCTCACTGGTGCCCCTATGTACCAGGAATGTGATAGCCAGAACTCCCCTGAGAGTGGTGAGGACTCTCCGGAATTTCCCTTATCAGTATTGGCAGGGGAGACTCAAGAAACTGGAGAGGAGCCCACCTCCTCAGACGAAAACCTACCGTCTGTGGAGTTTTCTGATCTTGAGGTTCACAGGGAAAACTTTGCCACAGAACAGTTGAAAGACCCCGCCCTAATAAAGGCACGGGAAAACGTAGTGAAAATAGATGGCGAGTTAGTGAACCCAGATAATACCTGCACTTACCCATACTTCAGCGTAGAGAAGGACCTACTGTATCGGGTGGCAAAAAGGGCAGAAGAAACCGTTGAGCAGCTTGTGGTGCCCAAACCTTACAGGAAGTTGGTGTTGGAGTTGGCCCATGGGCACATTCTTGGAGGTCATCTGGGGACAGAGAAAACCCGAGAGAGGGTATTACAGAGATTCTATTGGCCGGGGGTGATGAAGGACGTAGAAAATTATTGTTCCTCCTGCCCTGTGTGTCAGAGGTTGGCCCCGATGCCACATTTCCGTAGCCCGCTGGTCCCTCTACCCATCATTGAGGTCCCGTTTGAGAGGATCGCCATGGATTTGGTAGGTCCTATAATCAAGTCCGCTAGGGGGCACCAGTACATATTAGTTATAATGGACTATGCCACCCGTTATCCAGAAGCGATCCCTCTCCGAAATACCTCGGCCAAAACCATAGCCAAAGAGCTATCTCTTGTTTTTAGCCGGGTGGGTATTTGTAAAGAACTGCTTACGGACCAAGGTACACCCTTTATGTCCCGGGTTATGAAAGAGCTGTGTAAATTGTTCAAAGTGACGCAATTGCGTACGTCTGTGTATCACCCCCAAACCGATGGGCTGGTTGAAAGATTCAACAAAACCCTAAAACAAATGTTGAAGAAAGTGGTGGATAGAGATGGAAAGGATTGGGACTGTTTACTTCCTTATTTGATGTTTGCTATTAGGGAGGTGCCCCAATCCTCTACGGGATTCTCCCCCTTTGAGTTACTGTATGGGAGACACCCAAGAGGGCTGTTGGATATTGCCAAGGAAACTTGGGAAAGTGAGAGTTCTCCCCACAGGAGTGTGATTGAGCATGTCGCCCTGATGCAAGATCGAATTGCACAGGTAATGCCCATCGTGAAGGAACATTTGGCCCAAGCGCAGTTGGCACAGCAGAGAGTGTACAACCGTGGAGCCAAGACCCGTACCTTTTCCCCGGGGGATAGGATATTGGTACTTGTCCCTACGGTTGAAAGTAAATTCCTTGCCAAATGGCAAGGCCCCTACGAGATAATGGAAAAAGTGAGCGAAGTGAATTACAAGGTCAGACAACCAGGAAGGCGAAAGCCCGAACAGATCTATCACGTTAATCTGTTGAAAGCCTGGAGGGATAGAGAGTCCCTAGTCGCAGACACTTGGTCACCAGCTCAAACTGGTTGCGTGATTCCTGAGGTTGGAATAGCAGCCACCTTGTCACAACCCCAACAACAGGAGGTTAAGGAGTTTGTGCTTCGCAACAAGGAGGTATTCTCTGAGCTGCCGGGACAAACATCTGGGGTAGAGCATGACATCATTACCCCGCCCGATGAAAGGGTGAAGTTAAAACCCTATCGGATCCCAGAGGCTCGACGGGAGGCAATACGGGAGGAAGTACAGAAAATGCTGAACTTAGGGGTGATAGAGGAGTCCCAAAGTGATTGGTCTAGTCCCATCGTGTTGGTGCCTAAACCGGATGGGAGCTGGCGATTTTGTAACGATTTTCGTCAGTTGAACAAAGTTACAAAATTTGACACCTACCCCATGCCACGTATAGATGAGTTGATCGACCGGCTGGGAACAGCCCGATACATGACGACTCTTGACCTCACAAAAGGGTATTGGCAAATCCCCCTGGCCAAGTCGGCCAAAGAGAAAACCGCATTTGTAACCCCAGACGGGGCGTTCCAATATAAAAGAATGCCGTTCGGGTTACAGAATGCGCCGGCCACATTCCAGCGGAAAATGGACCAGATGCTGAGGCCCCATCGGAAGTATGCTGCGGCTTACCTGGATGACGTAATTGTCCATAGCACAGATTGGGCCTCACATCTGCCAAAAGTGCAAGCAGTCCTGGACTCTGTTCGGGAAGCGGGGTTTACGGCTAACCCCAAGAAGTGTACCATTGGGCAGGAGGAGGCCAAATATCTTGGGTACACCATTGGGAGGGGAATAATAAAACCCCAACTCAACAAAGTCGAGGCCATCCAGAGTTGGCCACGTCCCAACAGCAAGAAGCAGGTACGAGCCTTTCTGGGAATCGCTGGGTATTATCGGCGATTCATCCCCCACTTTGCTTCTAAGGCTGTGCCCCTAACCAACC
This sequence comes from Rana muscosa, assembly GCA_029206835.1. Taxonomy (NCBI): domain Eukaryota; kingdom Metazoa; phylum Chordata; class Amphibia; order Anura; family Ranidae; genus Rana; species Rana muscosa. The sequence continues at coordinate 178,073,095 of JARGYO010005626.1, read as the reverse complement.
TGACGAAGGGGAAAGGGTCGGTCATGATTAAATGGACCCCCGAGGCTGAGGCAGCATTCCAATTCTTGAAACAAGCCTTATGTAGCCAGCCAGTGTTGTACTCACCCGACTTCTCTAAAGACTTTGTCGTACAAAGTGATGCGTCAGATGTGGGGTTAGGAGCAGTATTGTCCCAGGTCTGGAACGGGGAAGAGCACCCAGTCATTTACCTCAGCAGGAAATTGAAGTCCCATGAGGTAAATTACGCCACCGTTGAAAAGGAGTGTTTAGCGGTGAAGTGGGCTCTAGATTCCCTTCGGTACTACCTGCTAGGTAGGCACTTTGACATGGTTACGGATCACGCTCCGTTAAAGTGGATGGCTCAAAACAAGGAAACAAATAGAAGAGTGAATAGGTGGTTCCTGGCCCTCCAGGAATTCAACTTCACAGTAAAGCATCGCCCTGGCGTTCAAATGGGGAATGTGGATGCTTTGTCTCGAGTACATGAATGCCTGATTGCTGGTGTTCCAACCCCGAGGTTAAAACAAGAGGGGGGGGTATGTGACAGCAGGAAGGTAAAGTCACCTGGTTGCATCCAGGGGGGTAGATATATTTTGCCCAGATTCAGGCTTTACGCTGACTTATACAACTAGGTGGAGAGTTGTATAGGCCCAGCTAAGGCTAGTGGGCTCATGGATGACTCATACCTCTAGGGAGAGTGTGGGGCGTCGTGCAGACAGAGATGAGGAGACCAGCTGAACCTTGTCAGCTCATTTAGGCCTCTATAAGAACTCCCAGCTTCATTAGATGTTAGCTCATGCCTGGAACCAGACCTGTGTGGACTGTCTAGGGAGAGTGAACCCCTGTGCGGTGAGGCAAAGCCTGTGTGGCTATTTGTTTGGACTTTTACTAAACCAGGGACTTAGGGACTAGGACAGCACTAGGCTGATCCCAGTTGTTAGTTAGGAAACCTGTATGTTTAGTCAGAGGTCAACTTGACCAGGATTTATTTTGGTTATGTTTCTTTTGCTTTGCTGTGTTTTGTCACTGTAAATAGAAAATAAACCGCACCTTTTTGATTTTGAAAACCACAACCTCCGTTTGCTGGGCCTGTTTTGTGTGGGGAGCCCATCCCGGGGGTCACACACACCCGCTGCCGAGCTAACCCCCTCACACTAGAAAAAATGTTTTTTTTAAGCACAATTTAGCACAAGGAGAATTCACTCACTGTCCTTCCAGGTCCCTGGAAACAAGGACTTTGACAGTGAAAGAAACTGACACACTCTCCCTACCTACAGTTTTCTGTCCCTAGAAAAAATGTTTTTTTTAAGCACAATTTAGCACAAGGAGAATTCACTCACTGTCCTTCCAGGTCCCTGGAAACAAGGACTTTGACAGTGAAAGAAACTGACACACTCTCCCTACCTACAGTTTTCTGTCCCTAGAAAAAATGTTTTTTTTAAGCACAATTTAGCACAAGGAGAATTCACTCACTGTCCTTCCAGGTCCCTGGAAACAAGGACTTTGACAGTGAAAGAAACTGACACACTCTCCCTACCTACAGTTTTCTGTCCCTAGAAAAAATGTTTTTTTTAAGCACAATTTAGCACAAGGAGAATTCACTCACTGTCCTTCCAGGTCCCTGGAAACAAGGACTTTGACAGTGAAAGAAACTGACACACTCTCCCTACCTACAGTTTTCTGTCCCTAGAAAAAATGTTTTTTTTAAGCACAATATAGCACAAGGAGAATTCACTCACTGTCCTTCCAGGTCCCTGGAAACAAGGACTTTGACAGTGAAAGAAACTGACACACTCTCCCTACCTACAGTTTTCTGTCCCTAGAAAAAATGTTTTTTTTAAGCACAATTTAGCACAAGGAGAATTCACTCACTGTCCTTCCAGGTCCCTGGAAACAAGGACTTTGACAGTGAAAGAAACTGACACACTCTCCCTACCTACAGTTTTCTGTCCCTAGAAAAAATGTTTTTTTTAAGCACAATTTAGCACAAGGAGAATTCACTCACTGTCCTTCCAGGTCCCTGGAAACAAGGACTTTGACAGTGAAAGAAACTGACACACTCTCCCTACCTACAGTTTTCTGTCCCTAGAAAAAATGTTTTTTTTAAGCACAATTTAGCACAAGGAGAATTCACTCACTGTCCTTCCAGGTCCCTGGAAACAAGGACTTTGACAGTGAAAGAAACTGACACACTCTCCCTACCTACAGTTTTCTGTCCCTAGAAAAAATGTTTTTTTTAAGCACAATTTAGCACAAGGAGAATTCACTCACTGTCCTTCCAGGTCCCTGGAAACAAGGACTTTGACAGTGAAAGAAACTGACACACTCTCCCTACCTACAGTTTTCTGTCCCTAGAAAAAATGTTTTTTTTAAGCACAATTTAGCACAAGGAGAATTCACTCACTGTCCTTCCAGGTCCCTGGAAACAAGGACTTTGACAGTGAAAGAAACTGACACACTCTCCCTACCTACAGTTTTCTGTCCCTAGAAAAAATGTTTTTTTTAAGCACAATTTAGCACAAGGAGAATTCACTCACTGTCCTTCCAGGTCCCTGGAAACAAGGACTTTGACAGTGAAAGAAACTGACACACTCTCCCTACCTACAGTTTTCTGTCCCTAGAAAAAATGTTTTTTTTAAGCACAATTTAGCACAAGGAGAATTCACTCACTGTCCTTCCAGGTCCCTGGAAACAAGGACTTTGACAGTGAAAGAAACTGACACACTCTCCCTACCTACAGTTTTCTGTCCCTAGAAAAAATGTTTTTTTTAAGCACAATTTAGCACAAGGAGAATTCACTCACTGTCCTTCCAGGTCCCTGGAAACAAGGACTTTGACAGTGAAAGAAACTGACACACTCTCCCTACCTACAGTTTTCTGTCCCTAGAAAAAATGTTTTTTTTAAGCACAATTTAGCACAAGGAGAATTCACTCACTGTCCTTCCAGGTCCCTGGAAACAAGGACTTTGACAGTGAAAGAAACTGACACACTCTCCCTACCTACAGTTTTCTGTCCCTAGAAAAAATGTTTTTTTTAAGCACAATATAGCACAAGGAGAATTCACTCACTGTCCTTCCAGGTCCCTGGAAACAAGGACTTTGACAGTGAAAGAAACTGACACACTCTCCCTACCTACAGTTTTCTGTCCCTAGAAAAAATGTTTTTTTTAAGCACAATTTAGCACAAGGAGAATTCACTCACTGTCCTTCCAGGTCCCTGGAAACAAGGACTTTGACAGTGAAAGAAACTGACACACTCTCCCTACCTACAGTTTTCTGTCCCTAGAAAAATGTTTTTTTTAAGCACAATTCAGCACAAGGAGAATTCACTCACTGTCCTTCCAGGTCCCTGGAAACAAGGACTTTGACAGTGAAAGAAACTGACACACTCTCCCTACCTACAGTTTTCTGTCCCTAGAAAAAATGTTTTTTTTAAGCACAATTTAGCACAAGGAGAATTCACTCACTGTCCTTCCAGGTCCCTGGAAACAAGGACTTTGACAGTGAAAGAAACTGACACACTCTCCCTACCTACAGTTTTCTGTCCCTAGAAAAAATGTTTTTTTTAAGCACAATTTAGCACAAGGAGAATTCACTCACTGTCCTTCCAGGTCCCTGGAAACAAGGACTTTGACAGTGAAAGAAACTGACACACTCTCCCTACCTACAGTTTTCTGTCCCTAGAAAAAATGTTTTTTTTAAGCACAATTTAGCACAAGGAGAATTCACTCACTGTCCTTCCAGGTCCCTGGAAACAAGGACTTTGACAGTGAAAGAAACTGACACACTCTCCCTACCTACAGTTTTCTGTCCCTAGAAAAAATGTTTTTTTTAAGCACAATTTAGCACAAGGAGAATTCACTCACTGTCCTTCCAGGTCCCTGGAAACAAGGACTTTGACAGTGAAAGAAACTGACACACTCTCCCTACCTACAGTTTTCTGTCCCTAGAAAAAATGTTTTTTTTAAGCACAATATAGCACAAGCACAAAACACACTGACACTCTCCCTACCTATCCTTCTCTTTCCCTAAACTAAAGGAATCCAGGTTAAGCAAGAAAGAAATAAAAGTCACTGTCCCTGCCTATGCTGCTCTATCCCTGCTCCGGAACACACTACACTAGGCCGCCGTGCTGGCGGCCTTTTATAGTGTGGGGCGTGTACTAAACACCCTCAGCAATAATTGGCCACAGGCATCCTGCCTGTGGCCAATCATTGCTCTCCTCGCTGACGGCGCTGTGATTGGCCAAGCATGCGGGGTCACAGTGCATGCTTGGCCAATCACAGCGCCTGGATGACACTGCGATGGCGTAGTGCATTGTGGGCCGTTCGCGTCACTCGAATTTGGCGCGAACGGCCCAAATCGTTCGATCTTCGTCGAACGATCGAACAGCCGATGTTCGAGTCGAACGTATGTTCGACTCGAACACGAAGCTCATCCCTAATTGTCACACAACTGGGTGGGCTCGGACACACCGGACCCCTGCTGTGTGACGGATCCGTCTTAGGTGTTAACCCAGCATGAGCGTCTTCTCCTGTAGAATTTGCCCTCTTATGTTGGGTATTTTCTTTATTGTCTGTTTCAAGTAGTCATACAAAACGATCACATTGTAAATCTACCATAGAAAGCTGCTGCTCTGGGAATCTATATTGATAGAAACCAGACAATAGGTTTTTTTTTTTTTACATTCAGTGCAGGCAAAACTCACTACAGTCATAATGAGAAGTATAAGAACAAAAAAAAAAAGCAAAAAGAAAACAAAGATAGGGTAAGGTCATTGCAAATGAGACTATTATCTACTACTACAATGTATTGTCAGTAAGAATATATTTTGATTTATTGTAAAATTTTCTGACGCCCCTTTCACATTTTCCATGCTTGCTCTATTATTGTATTTTGGCTGCTGTGTTTGATCTACCGGTATATAGGTTTGTGCAGGCTCCCTCTAGTGGCCGACATCTGTATGCCAGGATAGCGGATTGGAAATGCTGGGAGCAAATGATTAATATTCTTTTATTAGTATTTGTCTTCTTATTATAATAAAGGATTTATATAGGGGCCCACAGTTTGTGAAACATTTTACAAAATAAAAGGAGACAGAACAGTTAGGCTGCTTTCACACTGATCTGTTCTTGTTCAGTTAAAAAAAAGAAGAAGAAAAGCAGAAGAAAAATGCACGGAAAATGCATCCTTTATGGGTGCTCAACCTGTGGCCCTCCAGCTGTTGCGAAACTACAAGTCCCATGAGTCATTGCAAGCCGCTGACCATTACAAGCATGACTCCCAAAGACACAGGCATGATGGGACTTGTAGTTCCGCAACAGCTGGAGGGCCACAGGCTGAGCACCCATGCGTTTAAATCCTATGGAACGCTTCACACTGGTCCATTGTGTTTTAGTTGTGTTTTTAATAAACCTCCTTGCTGCATTTTTTGGTGAATGTTTGGTCAGGTAACAAAAAAACGCACCAAAAACTTGGAAATACCAAATACATGGAAATGAATGAAAAAACGCAGCCAAAATGCAACTCACCTGTTGGGAAGTGTTTTATCCAGTCCAGAGATATGGGGGGGGGGGGGGGAAACATAGCGCAAATGCATGGAAAAACGCAACGCACGCGGTAAAAATGTAGCAAAAATACATATGCATTTTTAATGTGTTTCTGATACAGAGCAGCATGGAAGTAGCCGAAGGGCTAGTTCACACCACATGCATTCCAGTGCTTTTTTTTCTGCATCCAAAATGCATAGAAAAAGTAGGTTACATGGTTTTTAATGGCATAGTTCACAGCAATGCTTGCAGTTCCAGTGCGTTCCAGTTCCAGAAAAAAAAAAGTAGAACATGCTGCATTTTTCCTGCACAGAACTGTACTGAAACGCGGTAAAACGTATTAAAAAACGCACGAAAATGCACCTACATGCATCAGAAATATGCCGGACCCCAGTACAGTAAAAAAAAAAAAAAGGAAGAAAAGAAAGGGAAAAAAAAGGATCTGGAATGCATCCCTAAACGCATCAAAAACGCACTGGAACGCTCCAAAAACGCGTGTGCAGAAATGTATCTGGAACAGATCTGGAGGTTGATCTTTTGTGGTGTGAATTGGCCCTTAATTGCGTTTGTACAAATCCTGTTTGCTGCATTTTTGGTGCATGTTTTGACAGGTAAAAAAACACACCTATCCATGGAAATGAATGGAAAATGCATCAAAAACGCAACTGGGAAGTGCTTTGTAGAGTTCAGAGATATGGGGGAGAATGCAACGCAAATGCCTTAAAAACGCATTAAAAACGAAACTGGGAAGTGCTTTGTAGAGTTCAGAGATATGGGGGGGGGGGGAACGCAATGCAAATGCCTTAAAAACGCATTAAAAACGCAACTGGGAAGTGCTTTGTCCAGTCCAGAGATATGGGGGGGGGGGGGATGCAACGCAAATGCCTAAAAAACGCAGCAAAAATGCAACTGGGAAGTGCTTTGTCCAGTCCAGAGATATGGGGGGGGGGGGGGGGAATGCAACACAAATGCATAAAAAACGCAGCAAAAACGCAACTGGGAAGTGCATTGTCCAGTCCAGAGATATGGGGGAAAATGCAACGCAAATGCATAAAAAACGCAGCAAAAACGCAACTGGGAAGTGCATTGTCCAGTCCAGAGATATGGGGGAAAATGCAACGCAAATGCATAAAAAACGCAGCAAAAACGCAACTGGGAAGTGCTTTGTCCAGTCCAGAGATATGTGGGTGGGGGGGGGAATGCAACGCAAATGCATAAAAAATGCAGCAAAAACGCAACTGGGAAGTGCTTTGTCCAGTCCAGAGATATGGGGGGGAGGGAATGCAACACAAATGCCTAAAAAACGCAGCAAAAACGCAACTGGGAAGTGCTTTGTCCAGTCCAGAGATATGGAGGGGGGGGGAATGCAATGCAAACGCATAAAAAATGCATCAAAAGTGCAGCTGGGAAGTGCTTTGTCCAGTCCAGAGATATGGGGGAAATCGCAATGTAAATGCATAAAAAAATTAAAAATCCAGTGTATATCCCATAGTTTGTAGATGCTATAACTTCCACATAAATAAATCAATATACAGTATATACACTTATTGGGATTTTTTTTTTCCACCAAAGGCATGTAGCAGAATACATTTTGCCCTAAATTTATGAAGATTAGATTTGATTTATTTTTTATTTTTAATTGGCTATATTTTATAGCAGAACGTAGAAAGTATCATTTTTTTTCCCCCAAAATTTTCTGCCTTTTTTTATTTACATAACAAAAAATCTAAAACCCGGGACAAGGGGTGGGCTATTCATTAGTTTGACTTTCTCTTTTAAAACCAGCAGTTCTTTTTTCTTATATCCCTTTTCAACGAACCTGTTGATTATTGCATTTGATTGTTCTTCATAATCCTTTTGATTGCTACAATTTCTATATAAACGCATGAGTTGGCCTTTCGGTATATTCCCAATCCACTGTGGGTGGTGACAACTTTTGGTGGGAATATATCCATTTCTGTCCGTGGTCTTGAAGAAAGTTCTGGTGCTTAACCCATTGTTCTTATATACCTGCAGGTCCTAGATGGGGCCCGTCCGCCGTGCCGGAGGGGACCACGGAAGCTGATGCCCGCACCTCGCCACCTAGATGGAGCTGCTGCCCACACCTTGCTATCTAGATGGGGTCTGCCGTGCTGGAGGAGACACCGGAGCTGCTGCCCACACCTTGCCACCTAGATGGGGCCTGCCGTGCTGTAGGTGACACAGGAGCCGCTGCCCGCACCTTGCCACCTAGATGGGGCTGCTGCCTGCACCTCGCCACCTAGATGGAGCTGCTGCCCACACCTTGCCATCTAGATGGGGGCTGCTGTGCTGGAGGAGACACCGGAGCTGCTGCCCGCATCTTGCCACCTAGATGGGGCCCGTCTGCCGTGCTGGAGGAGACACCGGAGCTGCTGCCCACACCCCGCCACCTAGATGGGGCCCGCTCGCCGTGCTGGAAAGGGACACAGGAGCCGCTGCCCGCACCTCGCCACCTAGATGGGGCCCACCTGCTGGAGCGGACAACGGAGCCGCTGCCCGCACCTCGCCACCCAGATGGGGTCCGCTTGCTGTGCTGGAGGGGACACAGGAGCCACTGCCCGCACCTCGCCACCTAGATGGGGCCCACTCGCCGTGCTGGAGGGGACTCCGGAGCTGCTGCCTGCACCCCGCCACCTAGATGGAGCTGCTGCCAACACCTTGCCATCTAGATGGGGGCTGCTGTGCTGGAGGAGACACCGGAGCTGCTGCCCGCACCTTGCCACCTAGATGGGGCCCGTTCGCCGTGCTGGAGGAGACACCGGAGCTGCTGCCCACACCCCGCCACCTAGATGGGGCCCGCTCGCCATGCTGGAAAGGGACACAGGAGCCGCTGCCCGCACCTCGGCACCTAGATGGGGCCCACCTGCTGGAGTGGACACCGGAACCGCTGCCCGCACCTCGCCACCTAGATGGGGTCCGCTTGCTGTGCTGGAGGGGACACAGGAGCCACTGCGCACACCTCGCCACCTAGATGGGGCCCACTCGCCATGCTGGAGGGGACTCCGGAGCTGCTGCCTGCACCCTGCCACCTAGATGGGGCTGCTGCACGCAGCTTGCCATCTAGATGGGGCCCGACCGCCGTGCTGTAGGGGCACTGGATGATCTTGTCCCAGCACTGCCCAGTGGTGATCAAATGACACCAATATAAAGCTCAATTTGTGGGGAAAAAATGATACAAAGTTGGTTGAACCGCGCAATTACCAGTTAAAGTAGTATAGTGCTGAATAGCAAAAAATTATCTGGTCATGAAGGGGGTAAAACTTTCCGGAGCTGAAGTGGTTAAAGCAGAACTTCACCCAAACAAAAAAAAACAAGATATAAACAAATGGCCACTTGACCTCCGGAAGATTTACCCCCCTTCATGACCAGGCCACTTTTATAACCCATCAAAGGGTTAACTGTGTGCCTAGGTTGTGCTTACTCACTGTGGGAAAGGTGCTTTGACTAGGGAAAGGCAGTGATTCGTGTCCTTGCTTTGCAGAGACACAGGATCCATGTCTTTCCTATGAACAGGATGGCGGTTTGCCCGTGTCCTGTGTAATCGGCGGGTGCCAGCGGACATCGAGCCCGCGGTCCCCGCCGCTGGGCTTTGGCTGTGTATAATCACAGCAGGAGTGGGCTGCCAGCGGCGTGTGCGTGTGCTCCAGACACCCAAAAGTGTCAGATCACGTACTGGGTACGTGATCTGGCGCAGAGCAGCCCCCCTGACGCAGCATATCGTTAAGTGGTTTGAAAAAAAAAATTACACGAAACAGCTTCTGTTGTAATATTGGCTTTCCATCCAGAGACTTTGCTCGCAGTACCTTTTTTCTGCCATCAGATGTCCTCAGTCTGATATCTAGCATCATTCAACTGATTTCCTGGCTGGACCCACCCACCCCAGCCTGTGATAGGACAGGAGAAGCATTTCCTATGTCACTCTGCTCTCCCCTCCAATCAGCATGCCATTTGTGGTAAGAGAATCCATTTTGGCATAATCATCCCTAGGCAAGACGTGACTTAAATCTCTTTACAGTGAACTTGTCCTTTGAAAGTGTATGTGTAAAGCAAGGGTTTCACTTACTTTGTCCTACCCCCTAGCAGCAGCACATGCTCACCCTCTGTTTGCTATCCAGCTGTTTTATTCAGACCCTGGGAGCGAAATAAAATACACTGTACTGCCATTTATGTGATTCAATATCTGGTGCAAATTTTTTTGGGGGGGGGGGGCTGTCACACGCCCATTGCACGCCAGCCCCGCACTTACCCCATTCAGGTCACGGCTTCCCCCCCGGTATCTCCTCCCGAGTCCCAGGGGTCACTTCTCCTCCAATCGGGTCTTAGGACTCCCGGCCAATCGGGTCTTAGGACTTCCGGACAATCGGGTCTCAGTACCCGCTTACTGATTGGCCGGGAGGAGAAGCAGGAAGACATTAGCTAATATTATTTTGCTAATGTCACACAAGTGGGTGGGCTTGGGGCACAGTGCTCTGCGCCCCGAGCCCTCCCTTTTTGAAGCCAATTAGAGCCTCAGGCTCTAATCATGTGCTTAAAAAAAAACATTGCCGTGACCTCATTGTCGTGCGATTTCCAGTGCGACTTTAATGTGACATTAGAGTCCATGGAACTAAAGTCGCATCAAAGTAGTGCAAGGGACGTTGTTCCAGATCAGGGACAGTCCCTCCAGATCACGGACATTTGGGAGGTATGTTGTTGATAAAGCTAGAGAAAAAAAAGAAAAACATAAAGCTAATAAAAGAATGATTGTGTATCAATTATTGGGTTTTCTATCTACACTTTAAAACTTACATTACTCCTCCCTTGGTTCCCCTCCCTCCTCCTCCTCATTAACCAATGACATTTTTCCATCAAATCTTTCCATTTTCATTACATACTTCATTTTAGTCCCACTGTGGTGTCATCACTGGGTCTTTGTGCTTCTCTCTGCATTGCAGGCAGATAATGGCTGGTGGGAGAGGCTGGCAGGGTGCTGTACATAGCTTCCTGCCTCAGTACTCCTATCAAGAGCCCCCATGTAAACAGTAGGTCAGCACTTGGGAGGAGTTATGCAAAAAGCAAAATGCCTTGCTAGGGGGATGTAAGTCTGGAGGAGTGGGCGTTCCTAGTCGGGCTGTATTTGCATGTGTACCGCCCACATGTGACTGAAATCCAATGAATGAAAGGGGTGGCCAGGGATAGTAAGGCTGGGGAGCAGGGCCAGGACAAGGGGTGGGCAGGAGGGATTGATGCCCTGGGCACTATGGTATCATGTGAGATGTGGGGGGTGCGGGAGATTGGGGGGCATTAGGGGGAATTGTTCTAGGAGGAGAATTTTTTTTTTGGGGGGGGGGGGCTAGGAAAGGTGATTTGGGAAACGAAAGGGACAAGAAGAAAAAGAAAAGATAAGTACGTAAGTCACACAAGCATATGTAAACGGTATTCGCACCACACATGTGAGGTATCGCCGCAATCATTAGAGCGAGAGCAATAATTCTAGCACTAGACCTCCTCTGTAACTCTAAAAAGGTAACCTGTAAAAATATTTAAAGTGTCGCCCATGGAGATTTTTAAGTACCGTAGTTTGTCACCATTCCATGAGCGTGCGCAATTTTAAAGCGTGACATGTTAGGTATCTATTTACTCGGTGTAACATCATCTTTTACATGTTACAAAAAAATCAAGGAATATAACGTGTTTTGTTGTTTTTTAATTCATTAAAGTGTATTTTTCCCAAAAGAATTGCGTTTGCAAAACTGCTGTGCGAATACCATGTGACAAAGAAAATTGGAGCGATCGCCATTTTATTCCCTAGGGTCCAGTGGCGGCTGGTGCTCAAAATTTTTTGCGGGCGCAAACAAACCATGAAAAAAAAAAACATCAATTGCAGCCACTGTGCCCATCAAATGCAGCCACTATGCCCATCGAAAGCATCACTGTGCCCATCAAATGCAGCCACTGTGCCCATCAAACGCAGCCACTGTGCCATCAATTGCCACCACTGTGCCATCAAATGCAGCCACTGTGCCCATCAAACGCAGCCACTGTACCCATAAATTGCTGCCACTGTGCCCATCAAATGCAGCTACTGTACCCATCAATTGCTGCCAGTGTGCCCATAAATTGCTGACACTGTGCCCATAAATTGCTGCCAGTGTGCCCATCAATTGCCGCCACTGTGCCCATCAATTGCTGCCAGTGTACCCATCAATTGCTGCCAGTGTACCCATCAATTGCTGCCAGTGTGTGTGCCCATCAATTGCCGCCACTGTGCCCATCAATTGCTGCCAGTGTACCCATCAATTGCCGCTACTGTGCGCATCAATTGCAGCCAGTGTGCTCATCAATTGCCACTACTGTGCTCATCAATTGCTGCCAGTATACCCATCAATTGCTGACACTGTGCGAATCAATTGCTGCCAGTGTTCTCATCAATTCCCGCTACTGTGTCCATCAAATGCTGCCAGTGTGCATCCCCCGCCCGCCCGACACTTACCTGTCTCGGTGGGGCAGCGGGTGACGGCGGCGAGCGGTGTCCTCCACGCTCCTTAATGTCTTCTCCCGTCCTCTCTTCCCATCCTCTGCTATGATTGGATGCCTAATAGGCGTCCAATCACAGCGCCTGTCGTTTCAGCCAATCAGGTGACAGGTAACAGACCCGAGCACCTGATTGGCTGAGAGGCGGTTCAGTGTTAGGAAAGCGAATATTCATTCGCTTTCCTAACACAACGCTGAGTGAACTGCGAGCGCCCAGCATGGCGCCCGCTGTTCACCTTTTTGGACACCTATTAGAGCCTATGGCTCTAATCAGGTGCTTGCAAAAATACCCCGCCGCTGTAATTCAGGTGCCCGGCGCCCGAAAAGGGGCCGGGCACCTGAATAGGGGGTGGCAACGATTACCATAGAATCTAGGTCATCAATAGAATCAAGGCATGAATCTATCTATGGTGATAGACAGGTGGCAGGAGAGAGGGGGCAGCGCCCGTGCACCCTTTATGGACCCTGCTAGGATCTCTGCTACAAAATGTATAATGTATGGGGGTTAGAAGTAATTGTCTAGCAAAAAATACTGATTTAAACTTGAAAACAAAAAGTGCCTGAAAAAGTCAGGTCTTAAGTGGATGCCAGTAAAATAATAACAATGTAACAATTTGTAAACATTGACAACTTATTAAGAAACATTGTAGTGGATGTTATCTTTGACTGTTAAAGTAAACACAGCCTTAAAGTGACCCCTACCCAACTTTAAACTTTTATAGGAGCCCCCCTATGGCTATGATTGTCTTTTTTAAAGGGAAAAATAATGAGAGCGCAGCTGATGTCTCCTGCAGTCTGGCGCATGCCCCCTGTCGACCCACCGGCTATAATTGGTTCCTCATCTCCCTGTTAATGTACCAACTATAACCTAAGGGGCCCCGGGGCCCACGTCAGCTGCCCTTTAGTTTCTATGGAAACTCAGCTGTAGCCTGACTTGTGAATCTGAGGTCCGATTCTGTTTACTGGAGAAAGGAGAAGGAGGCCTGAGGTCAGGGGGTGACTTTTATTTGTATGCCAACCTTGTAACTTCTGCCTGAGAGAAGAAACCACAACATGTGTTTTTTATTATTGGCCAAAAGAAAGAATACTTCATTTGTTTTAAATGTATCCAACGCCAAAAACCTTTTTTTTTTTGGGGGGGGGGGGGGATTCGGATAGCCAATGGTTAGAACCTTTGTTGGGTTTTTATTTTTGCCTCATTGGGGAGATTTCCCTTTGCTTTCTGTTCTGATGACACAACAGGAAGCGAGAGGAAATCTCTCCGAAGTGACAGTTGTCCACATTTCCCATCTTGCTGTGGTGGCAACTGTAACTTTTTGGATTTCCAATCACTTTCTATTTATTCTGGGGTCATGGTCATAGAGTGGCACAGTAGGGGCACAGCAAGGCAACCTTTTCCCACACAATTCAATCTTTATTGCCTTTTGTACCTGGAGCCTGTGTTATCTACTAATGTTTTAGCCAATCCCAGCCAACTGTCATTCCCTTGTCCAATGAGAGTGCCTCGATGGGTGGTAAGGGCTCTCACACTGGACAGTGGAATGGCTTTTATTGTTAATAGTTGCAGAGGAATTTGGGGAGCTCTTAAGGCAAATTGGGGGGGGGGGTCTCCAACCTGCTGGGGAAAAAAGTAAGGGTCTCCACCCTGCCCGAGGTAAAAGTAGGGACCTCCACACTTTTTGGGACATTGTGGGGGGGTCTCCACTCTGCCTGGGATAGAAGCGGACAGCTCTACCCTCCTTGGGATAGAAGCAGGGGGTTTCCAGTCTGCCTGGGGAATAAGGGGGGGTCTGGCATACTTTGGACAGAAGCACCCCCACCCTGGGCAGAAGCAAAACTAGGGACCTGGTATCCTCCAACCTAGACAGAAGCAAAACCAAGGATCTGGTATCCTCCAACCTAGACAGAAGCAAAAACTAGGGATCTGGTATCCTCCAACCTAGACAGAAGCAAAACTAGGGATCTGGTATCCTCCAACCTAGACAGAAGCAAAACTAGGGATCTGGTATCCTCCAACCTAGACAGAAGCAAAACTAGGGACCTGGTATCCTCCAACCTAGACGAAGCAAAACTAGGGATCTGGTATCCTCCAACCTAGACAGAAGCAAAACCAAGGATCTGGTATCCTCCAACCTAGACAGAAGCAAAACCAAGGATCTGGTATCCTCCAACCTAGACAGAAGCAAAACCAGGGATCTGGTATCCTCCAACCTAGACAGAAGCAAAACCAAGGATCTGGTATCCTCCAACCTAGACAGAAGCAAAACCAGGATCTGGTATCCTCCAACCTAGACAGAAGCAAAACTAGGGATCTGGTATCCTCCAACCTAGACAGAAGCAAAACTAGGGATCTGGTATCCTCCAACCTAGACAGAAGCAAAACTAGGGATCTGGTATCCTCCAACCTAGACAGAAGCAAAACTAGGGATCTGGTATCCTCCAACCTAGACAGAAGCAAAACCAAGGATCTGGTATCCTCCAACCTAGACAGAAGCAAAACCAGGGATCTGGTATCCTCCAACCTAGACAGAAGCAAAACCAGGGATCTGGTATCCTCCAACCTAGACAGGAGCAAAACCAGGGATCTGGGAGTCTCCAACCTAGACAGAAGCAAAACCAGGGATCTGGTATCCTCCAACCTAGACAGAAGCAAAACCAGGGATCTGGGAGTCTCCAACCTAGACAGAAGCAAAACAGGGATCTGGGAGTCTCCAGCCTAGACAGAAGCAAAACCAGGGATCTGGGAGTCTCCAACCTAGACAGAAGCAAAACCAGGGATCTGGTATCCTCCAACCTAGACAGAAGCAAAAACCAGGGATCTGGTATCCTCCAACCTAGACAGAAGCAAAACCAGGGATCTGGGAGTCTCCAACCTAGACAGGAGCAAAACCAGGGATCTGGGAGTCTCCAACCTAGACAGAAGCAAAACCAGGGATCTGGGGGTCTCCAGCCTAGACAGAAGCAAAACTAGGGATCTGGGAGTCTCCCACCTAGACAGGAGCAAAACTAGGGATCTGGTATCCTCCAACCTAGACAGAAGTAAAACCAGGGATCTGGTATCCTCCAACCTAGACAGAAGCAAAACCAGGAATCTGGTATCCTCCAACCTAGACAGAAGCAAAACCAGGGATCTGGTATCCTCCAACCTAGGCAGAAATAAAGCTAAGGATCTGGAGGTCTCCAACCTAGGCAGAAATAAAGCTTATGCCGCGTACACACGATCGGAAATTCCGACAAGAAAAGTCCGATGTGAGCTTTTGGTCGGAAATTCCGACCGTGTGTAGGCTCCAATGGACTTTTCCTGTCGGAATTTCCGCCAGCAAAAATTTGAGAGCTGGTTCTCAAATTTTCAGACGGAAAAAATTCCAATCGTAAATTCCTATTGCCTTTAGCAATTTCGACGCGCAAAATTCCGACGCATGCTTGGAAACAATTTGACGCATGCTCAGAAGCATTAAACTTCATTTTCTCGGCTTGTCGTAGTGTTGTACGTAACCGCGTTCTTGGCAGTAGAAAGTTCAGAGAACTTTTGTGAGACCGTGTGTATACAAGCCAAGCTTGAGCAGTATTCCGTCGGAAAAACCATCCAAGGTTTTTCCGATGGAAAATCCGATTGTGTGTACGCGGCATTAGAATCTGGGGGTCTCCAACCTAGGCAGAAGTAAAGCTCAGAATTTGGGGGTCTTCAACCATGGCAGAAATAAAGCTAAGGATCTGGGGGTCACCAACCTGGGCAAAAGCAAAGCTCTGGATCTGGGGAATCTCTAGCTTGAGTAGACGTAAAGCTCTGGGCTGGGGTTCTCCAGCCAGCGAAGAGGTCAAGCTAAGATCTGGGGGTCTCCAACTTGGACAGGAATAAGGAAAGAAAGAAAGGTTTCTACCCTGCCTGGGGTCAGAGGTAGGGATAAAAACCCTGCCCAGGGTCAGATATGAGGGTCTCCACCCTGCCTAGAGTTAGATGCTGGAGTCTCCCACTGCCCAGTGTTGGATATGTGGGACACCCCATGCCTAAGTACAGATGTGGGGACCTCCATCCTGCCCAGCGTTGAAATTGGGGATCTTGCCCGGGAACAGGTGTGGGGTCTTCCCTCTGCTCGGGGTTAGATATGGAGGTCTTACCCCTGATTAAGATATCCATAGATCATATACAGTATATTGGCAAAGAATATTGTTGCCCCCCCATTTCAGGGTCAGACATGAGGGTTTTCCCCCGTTTGGGGTATGATGTGAGGTTCTCCCCTCAGCCTGGGGTCTAATGTGGGGTTCTTCCCCTTCCTCAGGGTCAGATATGGGGGTTGGATGTGGGCCCCCCTGGTAGAGTCAGATGTGAGGTTCTATCCCCCTGGCTGGGTTAGATGTTAAATTCTCGCCCTGGTTGGGTCAGATGTGGGGTTCTCCTCCTTGGGCGGGTCAGATGTGTGGTTCTTTCCCCTGGATGGGTCAGATGTGAGGCCCCCCCCCAGCTGGATCAGAAGTGAGGTCGTCATCCCCCTGGCTGGGTCAGATGTGAGGTTCTCCCCCCTGGACAGTTCAGATGTGTGATTCTCCCCCCTGGACGGGTCAGATGTGAGGTTCTCCCCCCTGGAAGGGTCAGATGTGTGGTTCTCCCCCCCTGGACGGGTCAGATGTGTGGTTCTCCCCCCTGGACGGTTCAGATGTGTGGTTCTCCCCCCTGGACGGTTCAGATGTGTGGTTCTCCCCCCTGGACGGTTCAGATGTGTGGTTCTCCCCCCTGGACGGTTCAGGTGTGAGGTTCTCCCCCCTGGACGGTTCAGATGTGAGGTTCTCCCCCCTGGGCAGTTCAGATGTGTGGTTCTCCCCCCTAGACGGGTCAGATGTGTGGTTCTCCTCCCTGGATGGGTCAAATGTGAGGTTCTCCCCCCTGGACGGGTGAGATGTGTGGTTCTCCCCCCTGGACGGGTCAGATGTGTGGTTCTCCTCCCTGGACGGGTCAGATGTGAGGTTCTCCCCCCTGGATGGGTCAGATGTGTGGTTCTCCCCCCTGGACGGTTCAGATGTGTGGTTCTCCCCCCTGGACGGTTCAGATGTGTGGTTCTCCCCCCTGGACGGTTCAGATGTGTGGTTCTCCCCCCTGGACGGTTCAGATGTAAGGTTCTCCCCCCTGGGCAGTTCAGATGTGTGGTTCTCCCCCCTGGATGGGTCAGATGTGTGGTTCTCCCCCCTGGATGGGTCAAATGTGAGGTTCTCCCCCCTGGACGGGTGAGATGTGTGGTTCTCCCCCCTGGACGGGTGAGATGTGTGGTTCTCCTCCCTGGATGGGTCAGATGTGAGGTTCTCCCCCCTGGACGGGTCAGATGTGTGGTTCTCCCCCCTGGATGGGTCAGATGTGAGGTTCTCCCCCCTGGACGGGTCAGATGTGTGGTTCTCCCCCCTGGATGGGTCAGATGTGAGGTTCTCCCCCCTGGACGGGTCAGATGTGTGGTTCTCCCCCCTGGACGGTTCAGATGTGAGGTTCTCCCCCCTGGATGGGTCAGATGTGTGGTTCTCCCCCCTGGGCAGTTCAGATGTGTGGTTCTCCCCCCTGGATGGGTCAGATGTGTGGTTCTCCCCCCTGGATGGGTCAAATGTGAGGTTCTCCCCCCTGGACAGGTCAGATGTGTGGTTCTCCCCCCTGGACGGGTCAGATGTGAGGTTCTCCCCCCTGGACGGGTCAGATGTGTGGTTCTCCCCCCTGGACGGGTCAGATGTGTGGTTCTCCCCCCTGTACAGGTCAGATGTGAGGTTCTCCCCCCTGGACGGGTCAGATGTGTGGTTCTCCCCCCTGGACAGGTCAGATGTGAGGTTCTCCCCCCTGGACGGGTCAGATGTGTGGTTCTCCCCCCTGGACGGGTCAGATGTGTGGTTCTCCCCCCTGGACGGGTCAGATGTGTGGTTCTCCCCCCTGGACGGGTCAGATGTGTGGTTCTCCCCCCTGGACGGGTCAGATGTGTGGTTCTCCCCCCTGGACGGGTCAAATGTGTGGTTCTCCCCCCCCTGGACGGGTCAGATGTGAGGTTCTCCCCCCTGGACGGGTCAGATGTGAGGTTCTCCCCCCTGGACGGGTCAGATGTGTGGTTCTCCCCCCTGGACGGGTCAGATGTGAGGTTCTCCCCCCTGGACGGGTCAGATGTGTGGTTCTCCCCCCTGGAGGTTCAGATGTGTGGTTCTCCCCCCTGGATGGGTCAGATGTGAGGTTCTCCCCCCTAGACTGGTCAGATGTGAGGTCCCCCCCCAAGCTGGGTCAGAAGTGAGGTCGTCATCCCCCTAGCTGGGTCAGATGTGAGGTTTCTCCCCCCTGGACGGGTCAGATGTGAGGTGACGTCTCCCCCCCCCCCCCTAGCTGGGTCAGATGTGTGGTTTTCCCCCCTAGGTGAGGTATGGGGGTCTCCTCCTTCATGGTTGGGTCAGATTTGTGGGGGGGGGCTCCTCCTTCATGGTCGGGTCAGATATTGGGGTCTCCACCATGATCGGTTGTCGGGTCTCACCCATGCCAGGGTCGGGTCTCCCCCATGTCCACTCTCCTCCCTGGATGGGTCAGATGTGAGGTTCTCCCCCCTGGACGGGTCAGATGTGTGGTTCTCCCCCCTGGATGGGTCAGATGTGAGGTTCTCCCCCCTGGACGGGTCAGATGTGTGGTTCTCCCCCCTGGATGGGTCAGATGTGAGGTTCTCCCCCCTGGACGGGTCAGATGTGTGGTTCTCCCCCCTGGACGGTTCAGATGTGAGGTTCTCCCCCCTGGATGGGTCAGATGTGTGGTTCTCCCCCCTGGGCAGTTCAGATGTGTGGTTCTCCCCCCTGGATGGGTCAGATGTGTGGTTCTCCCCCCTGGATGGGTCAAATGTGAGGTTCTCCCCCCTGGACAGGTCAGATGTGTGGTTCTCCCCCCTGGACGGGTCAGATGTGAGGTTCTCCCCCCTGGACGGGTCAGATGTGTGGTTCTCCCCCCTGGACGGGTCAGATGTGTGGTTCTCCCCCCCTGTACAGGTCAGATGTGAGGTTCTCCCCCCTGGACGGGTCAGATGTGTGGTTCTCCCCCCTGGACAGGTCAGATGTGAGGTTCTCCCCCCTGGACGGGTCAGATGTGTGGTTCTCCCCCCTGGATGGGTCAGATGTGTGGTTCTCCCCCCTGGACGGGTCAGATGTGTGGTTCTCCCTCCTGGACGGGTCAGATGTGTGGTTCTCCCCCCTGGACGGGTCAGATGTGTGGTTCTCCCCCCTGGACGGGTCAGATGTGTGGTTCTCCCCCCTGGACGGGTCAAATGTGTGGTTCTCCCCCCCTGGACGGGTCAGATGTGAGGTTCTCCCCCCTGGACGGGTCAGATGTGAGGTTCTCCCCCCTGGACGGGTCAGATGTGAGGTTCTCCCCCCTGGACGGGTCAGATGTGAGGTTCTCCCCCCTGGACGGGTCAGATGTGTGGTTCTCCCCCCTGGAGGTTCAGATGTGTGGTTCTCCCCCCTGGATGGGTCAGATGTGAGGTTCTCCCCCCTAGACTGGTCTGATGTGAGGACCCCCCCCCCCAAGCTGGGTCAGAAGTGAGGTCGTCATCCCCCTAGCTGGGTCAGATGTGAGGTTTCTCCCCCCTGGACGGGTCAGATGTGAGGTGACGTCTCCCCCCCCCCCCCTAGCTGGGTCAGATGTGTGGTTTTCCCCCCTAGGTGAGGTATGGGGGTCTCCTCCTTCATGGTTGGGTCAGATTTGTGGGGGGGGGGGGGGGCTCCTCCTTCATGGTCGGGTCAGATATTGGGGTCTCCACCATGATCGGTTGTCGGGTCTCACCCATGCCAGGGTCGGGTCTCCCCCATGTCCACCCCCCGCCCCCACATACACAGGACTCCTCCAGTCGGTTCCTCCGGTGGTTAGGCGGAGTCTCGGCTCTGTGTTTAGCTCTCTCCGGTCCACGTGGCTCCGCCAGCCGCTATATACAGTCTCCGGCGGAGGGAGCGGAGGATCGGGGAGAGAGGCGGTGGATTGGAGCGGAGTCCAGGATTCTCTCCGGTAAGTTCTGTCCTCCGAGCCGAGAGATGAGAGCCGAGAGACAAACAAAGAGAACCGAGTCACCGGGAGGAGGGGACCGGGCACCGTGCAGGGAGGGAGACTCACCACCGGATCCAGGGACAGACCGGGGACACCGGGCAATATGGAGAGAAGGCGGGTCTGTATACCGCGGACCGGGCACTATGAGATAATAGAGGAATACCATGACTGGTATAGACCGGGCACTATAAGATAATATTGGAATACCATGACTGGTATAGACCGGGCACTATGAGATAATATGGGAATACCATGACTGGTATAGACCGGGCACTATGAGATAATAGGGGAATACCATGACTGGTATAGACTTCGCACTATGAGATAATGGGGGAATACAATGACTTGTATAGACCGGGCACTACGAGATAATAGGGGAATACCATGACTGGTATAGACCGGGCACTATGAGATAATAGGGGAATACAATGACTTGTATAGGCCGGGCACTATGAGATAATAGGGGAATACCATGACTGGTATAGACCGGGCACTATGAGATAATGGGGGAATACAATGACTTGTATAGACCGGGCACTATGAGATAATAGGGGAATACCATGACTGGTATAGACCGGGCACTATGAGATAATAGGGGAATACAATGACTTGTATAGACCGGGCACTATGAGATAATAGGGGAATACCATGACTGGTATAGACCGGGCACTATGAGATAATAGGGGAATACCATGACTGGTATAGACTTCGCACTATGAGATAATGGGGGAATACCATGACTGGTATAGACCGGGCACTATGAGATAATGGGGGAATACAATGACTTGTATAGACCGGGCACTATGAGATAATAGGGGAATACCATGACTGGTATAGACCGGGCACTATGAGATAATGGGGGAATACCATGACTTGTATAGACCGGGCACTATGAGATAATAGG
This sequence comes from Rana muscosa, assembly GCA_029206835.1. Classification (NCBI taxonomy): domain Eukaryota; kingdom Metazoa; phylum Chordata; class Amphibia; order Anura; family Ranidae; genus Rana; species Rana muscosa. The sequence goes on along the minus strand of JARGYO010005626.1, from coordinate 178,052,073 downwards.
GGAATACCATGACTGGTATAGACCGGGCACTATGAGATAATAGGGGAATACCATGACTTGTATAGACCGGGCACTATGAGATAATAGGGGAATACCATGACTGGTATAGACCGGGCACTATGAGATAATGGGGGAATACCATGACTGGTATAGACCGGGCACTATAAGATAATATGGGAATACCATGACTGGTATAGACCGGGCACTATGAGATAATAGGGGAATACCATGACTGGTATAGACTTCGCACTATGAGATAATGGGGGAATACCATGACTGGTATAGACCGGGCACTATGAGATAATGGGGGAATACAATGACTTGTATAGACCGGGCACTATGAGATAATAGGGGAATACCATGACTGGTATAGACCGGGCACTATGAGATAATGGGGGAATACCATGACTTGTATAGACCGGGCACTATGAGATAATAGGGGAATACCATGACTGGTATAGACCGGGCACTATGAGATAATAGGGGAATACCATGACTTGTATAGGCCAGGCACTATGAGATAATAGGGAAATACCATGACTGGTATAGACCGGGCACTATGAGATAATAGGGGAATACCATGACTGGTATAGACCGGGCACTATGAGATAATGGGGGAATACAATGACTTGTATAGACCGGGCACTATGAGATAATAGGGGAATACCATGACTGGTATAGACCGGGCACTATGAGATAATAGGGGAATACCATGACTTGTATAGGCCGGGCACTATGAGATAATAGGGGAATACCATGACTGGTATAGACCGGGCACTATGAGATAATGGGGGAATACAATGACTTGTATAGACCGGGCACTATGAGATAATAGGGGAATACCATGACTGGTATAGACCGGGCACTATGAGATAATAGGGGAATACAATGACTTGTATAGACCGGGCACTATGAGATAATAGGGGAATACCATGACTGGTATAGACCGGGCACTATGAGATAATAGGGGAATACCATGACTGGTATAGACTTCGCACTATGAGATAATGGGGGAATACCATGACTGGTATAGACCGGGCACTATGAGATAATGGGGGAATACAATGACTTGTATAGACCGGGCACTATGAGATAATAGGGGAATACCATGACTGGTATAGACCGGGCACTATGAGATAATGGGGGAATACAATGACTTGTATAGACCGGGCACTATGAGATAATAGGGGAATACCATGACTGGTATAGACCGGGCCCTATGAGATAATGGGGGAATACAATGACTTGTATAGACCAGGCACTATGAGATAATAGGGGAATACCATGATTGGTATAGACCGGGCACTATGAGATAATAGGGGAATACAATGACTTGTATAGGCCGGGCACTATGAGATAATAGGGGAATACCATGACTGGTATAGACTTCGCACTATGAGATAATGGGGGAATACCATGACTGGTATAGACCGGGCACTATGAGATAATGGGGGAATACAATGACTTGTATAGACCGGGCACTATGAGATAATAGGGGAATACCATGACTGGTATAGACCGGGCCCTATGAGATAATGGGGGAATACAATGACTTGTATAGACCAGGCACTATGAGATAATAGGGGAATACCATGATTGGTATAGACCGGGCACTATGAGATAATAGGGGAATACAATGACTTGTATAGGCCGGGCACTATGAGATAATAGGGGAATACCATGACTGGTATAGACCGGGCACTATGAGATAATGGGGGAATACAATGACTTGTATAGACCGGGCACTATGAGATAATAGGGGAATACCATGACTGGTATAGACCGGGCACTATGAGATAATAGGGGAATACAATGACTTGTATAGACCGGGCACTATGAGATAATAGGGGAATACCATGACTGGTATAGACCGGGCACTATGAGATAATAGGGGAATACCATGACTGGTATAGACTTCGCACTATGAGATAATTGGGGAATACCATGACTGGTATAGACCAGGCACTATGAGATAATGGGGGAATACAATGACTTGTATAGACCGGGCACTATGAGATAATAGGGGAATACCATGACTGGTATAGACCGGGCACTATGAGATAATGGGGGAATACAATGACTTGTATAGACCGGGCACTATGAGATAATAGGGGAATACCATGACTGGTATAGACCGGGCACTATGAGATAATAGGGGAATACCATGACTGGTATAGACCGGGCACTATGAGATAATAGGGGAATACCATGACTTGTTTAGACCGGGCACTATGAGATAATAGGGGAATACCATGACTGGTATAGACCGGGCACTATGAGATAATGGGGGAATACAATGACTTGTATAGACCGGGCACTATGAGATAATAGGGGAATACCATGACTGGTATAGACCGGGCACTATGAGATAATAGGGGAATACAATGACTTGTATAGACCGGGCACTATGAGATAATAGGGGAATACCATGACTGGTATAGACCGGGCACTATGAGATAATAGGGGAATACCATGACTGGTATAGTCTTCGCACTATGAGATAATGGGGGAATACCATGACTGGTATAGACCGGGCACTATGAGATAATGGGGGAATACAATGACTTGTATAGACCGGGCACTATGAGATAATAGGGGAATACCATGACTGGTATAGACCGGGCACTATGAGATAATGGGGGAATACAATGACTTGTATAGACCGGGCACTATGAGATAATAGGGGAATACCATGACTGGTATAGACCGGGCACTATGAGATAATAGGGGAATACCATGACTTGTTTAGACCGGGCACTATGAGATAATAGGGGAATACCATGACTGGTATAGACCGGGCACTATGAGATAATGGGGGAATACAATGACTTGTATAGACCGGGCACTATGAGATAATAGGGGAATACCATGACTGGTATAGACCGGGCACTATGAGATAATAGGGGAATACAATGACTTGTATAGACCGGGCACTATGAGATAATAGGGGAATACCATGACTGGTATAGACCGGGCACTATGAGATAATAGGGGAATACCATGACTTGTATAGACCGGGCACTATGAGATAATGGGGGGAATACCATGACTGGTATAGACCGGGCACTATGAGATAATAGGGGAATACAATGACTTGTATAGACCGGGCACTATGAGATAATAGGGGAATACCATGACTGGTATAGACCGGGCACTATGAGATAATAGGGGAATACCATGACTTGTATAGACCGGGCACTATGAGATAATGGGGGGAATACCATGACTCGTATAGACCGGGCACTACGAGATAATGGGGGAATACCATGACTGGTATAGACCGGGCACTATGAGATAATAGGTGAGTGTAGAGTGTACAGAGCTCATAGATGAGAGTGTAGGGTGTGCAGGGCTCATAGATGAGAGTGTAGGGTGTGCGGAGCTCATAGATGAGAGTGTAGGGTGTACAGAGCTCATAGATGAGAGTGTAGGGTGTACAGGGCTCATAGATGAGAGTGTAGAGTGTGCAGAGCTCATAGATGAGAGTGTAGGGTGGACAGAGCTCATAGATGAGAGTGTAGGGTGTGCGGAGCTCATAGATGAGAGTGAAAAATGCTCCCCTCAAAGTGCAATGTACTAGCTTTGTGGCATGTGGGTTGTATATATATATAAAGTGGGGCAAAAAAGTATTTAGTCAGCCACCAATTGTGCAAGTTCTCCCACTTAAAAAGATGAGAGAGGCCTGTAATTGTCATCATATGAGAGACAAAATGTGGAAACAAATCCAGCAATCACATTGTCTGATTTGGAAAGAATGTATTTGCAAATTATGGTGGAAAATAAGTATTTGGTCACCTACAAACCAGCAAGATTTCTGTCTCTCACAGACCTGTATCTTCTTCTTTAAGAGGCTCCTCTGTCCTCCACTCATTACCTGTATTAATGGCACCTGTTGAACTTGTTATCAGTATAAAATAAACCTGTCCACAACCTCAAACAGTCACACTCCAAACTCCACTATGGTGAAGACCAAAGAGCTGTCGAAGGACACCAGAAACAAAATTGTAGTCCTGCACCAGGCTGGGAAGACTGAATCTGCAATAGGCAAGCAGCTTGGTGTGAAGAAATCAACTATGGGAGCAATAATTAGAAAATGGAAGACATACAAGACCACTGATAATCTCCCTCGATCTGGGGCTCCACGCAAGATCTCACCCCATGGGGTCAAAATGATCACAAGAACGGTGAGCAAAAATCCCAGAACCACATGGGGGGACCTAGTGAATGACCTGCAGAGAGCTGGGACCAACGTAACAAAGGCTACCATCAGTAACACACTACGCCGCCAGGGACTCAGATCCTGCAGTGCCAGACGTGTCCCCCTGCTTAAGCCAGTACATGTCCGGGCCCGTCTGAGGTTTGCTAGAGAGCATTTGGATGATCCAAAAGAGGATTGGAAGAATGTCATATGGTCAGATGAAACCAAAGTAGAACTTTTTGGTAGAAACACAACTCGTCGTGTTTGGAGGAGAGAGAATGCTGAGTTGCAATCAAAGAACACCATACCTACTGTGAAGCATGGGGGTGGTAACATCATGCTTTGGGGCTGTTTCTCTTCAAAGGGAACAGGACGACTGATCCGTGTAGATGAAAGAATGAATGGGGCCATGTATCGTGAGATTTTGAGTGCAAACCTCCTCCCATCAGCAAGGGCATTGAAGATGAAACGTGGCTGGGTCTTTCAGCATGACAATGATCCCAAACACACCGCCCGGGCAACGAAGGAGTGGCTTAGTGAGGAGGATTTCAGGGTCCTGGAGTGGCCTAGCCAGTCTCCAGATCTCAACCCCATAGAAAACCTTTGGAGGGAGTTGAAAGTCTGTGTTGCCCAGCGACAGCCCCAAAACATCACTGCTCTAGAGGAGATCTGCATGGAGGAATGGGCCAACATACCAGCAACAGTGTGTGACAACCTTGTGAAGACTTACAGAAAACGTTTGACTTCTGTCATTGCCAACAAAGGATATATAACAAAGTATTGAGGTGAACTTTTGATATTGACCAAATACTTATTTTCCACCATAATTTGCAAAAAAAAATCTTTCAAATCAGACAATGTGATTTTCTGGATTTGTTTCCACATTTTGTCTCTCATAGTTGAGGTTTACCTATGATGACAATTACAGGAATCTCTCATCTTTTTAAGTGGGAGAACTTGCACAATTGGTGGCTGACTAAATACTTTTTTGCCCCACTGTATATGGGGGCGCTAAAAAGTATTGAAATATGTACTATGGATTAGATAGTGTGAACATAAAGTGCAAAATAAGTGCTTGCAGTATGTAATAAACAATGATAAAGTGCATACAACAACTATGAACTAAGCAGGATGCAAGTAGTTCTAATACCTGCACCCTGAAATCTCTGCAACAACTAATTAAAGTGATATTACAGTTAATAGTCAACTATAATAAAGTGCATAATAAACTTTTAGGGCCAGTTCACACCAGACGCAGTTCCGTTCAGTTCTGTTTGCTTTTTTCTGCACTAAAAATGCATGTACAGTGTTTTCCATTTATTCCAATGGCTCTAGTTGGCTCTAGTTCACACCATGCAGTCAGTTTCTGCATCGGAAACTGACTGCATGGTGTGAACTAGAGCCAACAAGAGCCATTGGAATACATGGAAAACACTGTGCATGCATTTTTAGTGCAGAAAAAGTGTGCACAAAACTGTACGGAATTGGGTCTGGTGTGGACTGGCCCTTAAAGTGAGTTAAGTGCATAAAAGGTAAACAGCAGTCAGAGTGGGTAGTAAATCAAGAAATGTCCATAAAACAGTGGGTGTTCGGAGCATTGCCCATGTTTATTCCAGTGGCATAAGTACAGCATTCAAATCATTCAAGCTTCACCTGACCTGGCTTTTTCAAAGGGGTTATGCGCAGGGATCTCAAACTGGCGGCCCTCCAGCTGTTGCGAAACTACAAGTCCCATCATGCCTCTGCCTTTGGGAGTCATGCTTGTAACTGTCAGCCTTGCAATGCCTCATGGGACTTGTAGTTTCGCAACAGCTGGAGGGCCACCAGTTTGAGACCCCTGAGTTATGGTGATCTGGTAAGTGAGCTACTTACCTTATCCACCGGGTGTCAGTTGTGTCTTCATAAGATTGTTTCTACGGTGATGGTGTAAAGACCTGGAACACCCACTGTTTTATGGTCATTTCTTGATTTACTACCCACTCTGACTGCTGTTTACCTTTTATGCTCTTAACTCACTTTAAAAGTTTATTATGAACCCATTAACTGTAAAAGCACTTTATTTAGTTGTTGCAGAGATTTCAGGGTGCAGGTATTAGAACTACTTGCATCCTGCTTAGTTCATAGTTGTTGTATGCACTTTATCATTGTTTATTATGTACTGCAAGCACTTATGTTGCACTTTATGTTCACACTATCTAATCCATAGTACATATTTCAATACATTTTAGCGCCCCCATATATGTGTATATATATATATATATATATATATATATATATATATATATTGTGAGGGGGTTAGCTCGGCAGCGGGTGTGTGTGACCCCCGGGATGGGCTCCCCACACAAAAACAGGCCCAGCAGACGGAGGTTGTGGTTTTCAAAATCAAAAAGGTGCCGTTTATTTTCTATTTACAGTGACAAAAACACAGCAAAGCAAAAGAAACAAACAAAATAAATCCTGGTCAACTTGACCTCTGACTAAACATACAGGTTTCCTAACTAACAACTGGGATCAGCCTAGTGCTGTCCTAGTCCCTGGTTTTAAATGTCCAAGCAAAATATAGCCACACAGGCTTTCTCTCACCGCACAGGGGTTCACTCTCCCTAGACAGTCCACACAGGTCTGCTTCCAGGCATGAGCTAACATCTAATGAATCTGGGAGTTTTTATAGAGGCCTTAAACGAACTGACAGGCTTCAGCTGGCCTCATCAACTCCCTGCCTGCACGACGCCCAGCCCTCTCCCTAGAGGTATGAGTCATCAATGAGCCCACTAGTCTCAGCTGGGCTTATACAACTCTCCACCTAGCTGTATAAATCGGCGTAAAGCCTGAATCTGGGCGAAATATATCTACCCCCCTGGATGCAACCAGGTGACTTTACCTTCCTGCTGTCACATACCCCCCCCCTCTTGTTTTAACCTCGGGGTTGGAACACCAGCAATCAGGCATTCATGTACTCGAGACAAAGCATCCACATTCCCCATTTGAACGCCAGGGCGATGCTTTACTGTGAAGTTGAATTCCTGGAGGGCCAGGAACCACCTATTCACTCTTCTATTTGTTTCCTTGTTTTGAGCCATCCACTTTAACGGAGCGTGATCCGTAACCATGTCAAAGTGCCTACCTAGCAGGTAGTACCGAAGGGAATCTAGAGCCCACTTCACCGCTAAACACTCCTTTTCAACGGTGGCGTAATTTACCTCATGGGACTTCAACTTCCTGCTGAGGTAAATGACTGGGTGCTCTTCCCCGTTCCAGACCTGGGACAATACTGCTCCTAACCCCACATCTGACGCATCACTTTGTACGACAAAGTCTTTAGAGAAGTCGGGTGAGTACAACACTGGCTGGCTACATAAGGCTTGTTTCAAGAATTGGAATGCTGCCTCAGCCTCGGGGGTCCATTTAATCATGACCGACCCTTTCCCCTTCGTCAGGTTGGTTAGGGGCACAGCCTTAGAAGCAAAGTGGGGAATGAATCGCCGATAATACCCAGCGATTCCCAGAAAGGCTCGTACCTGCTTCTTGCTGTTGGGACGTGGCCAACTCTGGATGGCCTCGACTTTGTTGAGTTGGGGTTTTATTACTCCCCTCCCAATGGTGTACCCAAGATATTTGGCCTCCTCCTGCCCAATGGTACACTTCTTGGGGTTAGCCGTAAACCCTGCTTCCCGAACAGAGTCCAGGACTGCTTGCACTTTTGGCAGATGTGAGGCCCAATCTGTGCTATGGACAATTACGTCATCCAGGTAAGCCGCAGCATACTTCCGATGGGGCCTCAGCATCTGGTCCATTTTCCGCTGGAATGTGGCCGGCGCATTCTGTAACCCGAACGGCATTCTTTTATATTGGAACGCCCCGTCTGGGGTTACAAATGCGGTTTTCTCTTTGGCTGACTTGGCCAGGGGGATTTGCCAATACCCTTTTGTGAGGTCAAGAGTCGTCATGTATCGGGCTGTTCCCAGCCAGTCGATCAACTCATCTATACGTGGCATGGGGTAGGTGTCAAATTTTGTAACTTTGTTCAACTGACGAAAATCGTTACAAAATCGCCAGCTCCCATCCGGTTTAGGCACCAACACAATGGGACTAGACCAATCACTTTGGGACTCCTCTATCACCCCTAAGTTCAGCATTTTCTGTACTTCCTCCCGTATTGCCTCCCGTCGGGCCTCTGGGATCCGATAGGGTTTTAACTTCACCCTTTCACCGGGCGGGGTAATAATGTCATGCTCTACCCCAGATGTTTGTCCCGGCAGCTCAGAGAATACCTCCTTGTTGCGAAGCACAAACTCCTTAACCTCCTGTTGTTGGGGTTGTGACAAGGTGGCTGCGATTCCAACCTCAGGAATCACGCAACCAGTTTGAGCTGGTGACCAAGTGTCTGCGACTAGGGACTCTCTATCCCTCCAGGCTTTCAACAGATTAACGTGATAGATCTGTTCGGGCTTTCGCCTTCCTGGTTGTCTGACCTTGTAATTCACTTCGCTCACTTTTTCCATTATCTCGTAGGGGCCTTGCCATTTGGCAAGGAATTTACTTTCAACCGTAGGGACAAGTACCAATATCCTATCCCCCGGGGAAAAGGTACGGGTCTTGGCTCCACGGTTGTACACTCTCTGCTGTGCCAACTGCGCTTGGGCCAAATGTTCCTTCACGATGGGCATTACCTGTGCAATTCGATCTTGCATCAGGGCGACATGCTCAATCACACTCCTGTGGGGAGAACTCTCACTTTCCCAAGTTTCCTTGGCAATATCCAACAGCCCTCTTGGGTGTCTCCCATACAGTAACTCAAAGGGGGAGAATCCCGTAGAGGATTGGGGCACCTCCCTAATAGCAAACATCAAATAAGGAAGTAGACAGTCCCAATCCTTTCCATCCCTATCCACCACTTTCTTCAACATTTGTTTTAGGGTTTTGTTGAATCTTTCAACCAGCCCATCGGTTTGGGGGTGATACACAGATGTACGTAATTGCGTCACTTTGAACAATTTACACAGCTCCTTCATAACCCGGGACATAAAGGGTGTACCTTGGTCCGTAAGCAGTTCTTTACAAATACCCACCCGGCTAAAAACAAGAGATAGCTCTTTGGCTATGGTTTTGGCCGAGGTATTTCTGAGAGGGATCGCTTCTGGATAACGGGTGGCATAGTCCATTATAACCAATATGTACTGGTGCCCCCTAGCGGACTTGATTATAGGACCTACCAAATCCATTGCGATTCTCTCAAACGGGACCTCAATGATGGGTAGAGGGACCAGCGGGCTACGGAAGTGTGGCATCGGGGCCGACCTCTGACACACAGGGCAGGAGGAACAATAATTTTCTATGTCCTTCATCACCCCAGGCCAATAGAATCTCTGTAATACCCTCTCTCGGGTTTTCTCTGTCCCCAGATGACCTCCAAGAATGTGCCCATGGGCCAACTCCAACACCAACTTCCTGTAAGGTTTGGGCACCACAAGCTGCTCAACGGTTTCTTCTGCCCTTTTTGCCACCCGATACAGTAGGTCCTTCTCTACGCTGAAGTATGGGTAAGTGCAGGTATTATCTGGGTTCACTAACTCGCCATCTATTTTCACTACGTTTTCCCGTGCCTTTATTAGGGCGGGGTCTTTCAACTGTTCTGTGGCAAAGTTTTCCCTGTGAACCTCAAGATCAGAAAACTCCACAGACGGTAGGTTTTCGTCTGAGGAGGTGGGCTCCTCTCCAGTTTCTTGAGTCTCCCCTGCCAATACTGACAAGGGAAATTCGGGAGAGTCCTCACCACTCTCAGAGGAGTTCTGGCTATCATATTCCTGGTACATAGGGGCACCAGTGGGGGGCTCAGGATCATCCCACAGTTCCCAGAACTTCGGAAAATCCCTTCCCACAATGGCGTCATGCGGTAACTGAGACACTAAGCCCACTGGATGAGAAAGGGTACCTTTGGGGGTCTCGAAACACACTGTAGTCACTGGATACTCTCGGGTGTCCCCATGCACACAAATAACAGCTACCTTGCTATTCCCAGAGACCTCTGTTTTAACTAATTCAGCCTTTATCAGGGTCACAAGGCTACCTGAATCCAGCAATACCACAACATTTCTACCATTAATACACATTTTGCATAAATGTTTCTCAGTTCCCCGAATGGCAGTGCATGCGACTGTCGCACACAGCGACTGACGTCTGCCCGTCAGAAAGTCACACTGCATGGGTTCCTCCAAAACCGGGCAATTTGCTGCAATATGTCCCGCTTGCCGGCAGCGGTAGCAAATGATCCTTCTTGCCGCCTCTTGAGCCGCTGATTTCCCAGGCTGTTCTCGCCAAACTTGGGGTAGAGCTCCCACCCTCTCACTCTCTCCACCCTTACCCCTTGGAATCATCTTATCCGCCCCTGGGGATGGTCTGGTCTTAGGGTGGAAAGTCCGAGTGTCTCTGGAAGAGGCCGTCAGGTTCTCTGTAGCCAAGTATTTCTCCACACGATCCACAAGACCATCGGCCGTCTCTGGGTCTCCATGGCTTACCCACTTTTGGATGGCAGTAGGAAGAGCTCTCAAAAACCGATCCATTACAACACGTTCCACAATCTTTGGTGCGGACAAAGTCTCTGGCTGTAGCCACTTTCTGCTCAGGTGAATGAGATCATACATTTGAGACCTGGGGGGTTTTCCAAGCTGGAAAGTCCAGTTATGCACACGCTGAGCCCGGACAGCCAGGGTGACACCCAGCCTTGCCAATATTTCAGCTTTTAGCATCACATAGTCTTTTGCTTGGTCAGGCTCTAGGTCATAGTAAGCTTTCTGCGATTCACCCGTTAACAGAGGAGCCACCAGTCCAGCCCACTGCTCCTCAGGCCACTTTTCTCTTTCAGCAGTCCTTTCAAACGTGGTCAAAAATACCTCTGGATCATCCTCTCCAGTCATTTTTGTCAATAAACGACTCACCCCAAAGGACGCGGTATTAGTGGGACGGCTTTCCTCACTGGTCTGCGGACGTTGCTGCATTACTGCTTCCATTTGTTGTAGTCTCTGCTCTTGCTTCTGTAATAGGTCTATGAAGCGGGCCTCAGATCGTTGCTGGGCTTGTTGCTGAGCTTCCAGACTCTGTTGGTGAGCTTGCTGCTGGGCTGCAAGGCTCTGTTGATGAGCTTGCTGCTGGGCTGCGAAGTTCTGTTGTTGAGCTGCAAGGCTCTTTTGCAAACCTGCATTTGTCTGCTGTTGATTGGCATTTGCTAGAGCCAGCTGTTTCAGTATCTCCTCCATGCTGGCTTAAAAAAAAACTGCCACTGGTTCTCCACCAACTGTGAGGGGGTTAGCTCGGCAGCGGGTGTGTGTGACCCCCGGGATGGGCTCCCCACACAAAAACAGGCCCAGCAGACGGAGGTTGTGGTTTTCAAAATCAAAAAGGTGCCGTTTATTTTCTATTTACAGTGACAAAAACACAGCAAAGCAAAAGAAACAAACAAAATAAATCCTGGTCAACTTGACCTCTGACTAAACATACAGGTTTCCTAACTAACAACTGGGATCAGCCTAGTGCTGTCCTAGTCCCTGGTTTTAAATGTCCAAGCAAAATATAGCCACACAGGCTTTCTCTCACCGCACAGGGGTTCACTCTCCCTAGACAGTCCACACAGGTCTGCTTCCAGGCATGAGCTAACATCTAATGAATCTGGGAGTTTTTATAGAGGCCTTAAACGAACTGACAGGCTTCAGCTGGCCTCATCAACTCCCTGCCTGCACGACGCCCAGCCCTCTCCCTAGAGGTATGAGTCATCAATGAGCCCACTAGTCTCAGCTGGGCTTATACAACTCTCCACCTAGCTGTATAAATCGGCGTAAAGCCTGAATCTGGGCGAAATATATCTACCCCCCTGGATGCAACCAGGTGACTTTACCTTCCTGCTGTCACAATATATACAACCCTCCATAGATGAGAGTGTAGGGTGTACAGAGCTCATAGATGAGAGTGTAGGGTGTACAGGGCTCATAGATGAGAGTGTAGGGTGTACAGAGCTCATAGATGAGAGTGTAGGGTGTACAGGGCTCATAGATGAGAGTGTGGGGTGTACAGAGCTCATAGATGAGAGTGTGGGGTCTACAGAGCTCATAGATGAGAGTGTAGGGTGTACAGATCTCATAGATGAGAGTGTGGGGTGTACAGATCTCATAGATGAGAGTGTAGGGTGTACAGGGCTCATAGATGAGAGTGTGGGGTGTACAGAGCTCATAGATGAGAGTGTGGGGTCTACAGAGCTCATAGATGAGAGTGTAGGGTGTACAGATCTCATAGATGAGAGTGTGGGGTGTACAGATCTCATAGATGAGAGTGTAGGGTGTACAGGGCTCATAGATGAGAGTGTGGGGTGTACAGAGCTCATAGATGAGAGTGTGGGGTCTACAGAGCTCATAGATGAGAGTGTAGGGTGTACAGATCTCATAGATGAGAGTGTAGGGTGTACAGAGCTCATAGATGAGAGTGTAGGGTGTACAGGGCTCATAGATGAGAGTGTAGGGTGTACAGATCTCATAGATGAGAGTGTAGGGTGTACAGATCTCATAGATGAGAGTGTGGGGTGTACAGATCTCATAGATGAGAGTGTAGGGTGTACAGAGCTCATAGATGAGAGTGTAGGGTGTACAGATCTCATAGATGAGAGTGTAGGGTGTACAGAGCTCATAGATGAGAGTGTAGGGTGTACAGGGCTCATAGATGAGAGTGTAGGGTGTACAGATCTCATAGATGAGAGTGTAGGGTGTACAGATCTCATAGATGAGAGTGTGGGGTGTACAGATCTCATAGATGAGAGTGTAGGGTGTACAGAGCTCATAGATGAGAGTGTAGGGTGTACAGGGCTCATAGATGAGAGTGTAGGGTGTACAGATCTCATAGATGAGAGTGTGGGGTGTACAGATCTCATAGATGAGAGTGTGGGGTGTACAGATCTCATAGATGAGAGTGTAGGGTGTTTAGATCTCATAGATGAGAGTGCGGGATGTACAGATCTCATAGATGAGAGTGCAGGGTGTACAGATCTCATAGATGAGAGTGTAGGGTGTACAGATCTCATAGATGAGAGTGTAGGGTGTACAGAGCTCATAGATGAGAGTGTAGGGTGTACAGATCTCATAGATGAGAGTGTAGGGTGTACAGAGCTCATAGATGAGGGTGTAGGGTGTACAGATCTCATAGATGAGAGTGTAGGGTGTACAGATCTCATAGATGAGAGTGTAGGGTGTACAGAGCTCATAGATGAGAGTGTAGGGTGTACAGATCTCATAGATGAGAGTGTAGGGTGTACAGAGCTCATAGATGAGGGTGTAGGGTGTACAGAGCTCATAGATGAGAGTGTAGAGTGTACAGATCTCATAGATGAGGGTGTAGAGTGTACAGATCTCATAGATGAGAGTGTAGGGTGTACAGAGCTCATAGATGAGAGTGTAGGGTGTACAGATCTCATAGATGAGGGTGTAGAGTGTACAGAGCTCATAGATGAGAGTGTAGGGTGTACAGGACTCATAGATTAGGGTGTACATAGATGAGTGTGTAGGGTGTACAGGACTCATAGATTAGGGTGTACATAGATTAGGGTGTACATAGATTAGGGTGTACATAGTTGGGAGTGTAGGGTGTACAGGGCTCATAGATGAGAGTGTAGGGTGTACAGGACTCATAGATTAGGGTGTACATAGATGAGTGTGTAGGGTGTACAGGACTCATAGATTAGGGTGTACATAGATTAGGGTGTACATAGATTAGGGTGTACATAGTTGGGAGTGTAGGGTGTACAGGGCTCATAGATGAGAGTGTAGAGTGTACAGAGCTCATAGATGAGAGTGTAGGGTGTACAGGACTCATAGATTAGGGTGTACATAGATGAGTGTGTAGGGTGTACAGGACTCATAGATTAGGGTGTACATAGATTAGGGTGTACATAGATTAGGGTGTACATAGTTGGGAGTGTAGGGTGTACAGGGCTCATAGATGAGAGTGTAGGGTGTACAGGACTCATAGATTAGGGTGTACATAGATGAGTGTGTAGGGTGTACAGGACTCATAGATTAGGGTGTACATAGATTAGGGTGTACATAGATTAGGGTGTACATAGTTGGGAGTGTAGGGTGTACAGGGCTCATAGATGAGAGTGTAGGGGTGTACAGGACTCATAGATTAGGGTGTACATAGATGGGAGTGTAGGGGCAGGATAGTCTATGGGCGTAGTCTGGGATAGGAGGCTTGGCTCATAGTATGCATTGCATAGATCAGCAGGCTGGGCACAGCCGGGATCATCATAGTCTCCGAGTTTCTGCTGCCAGGGACGGATTGTCAGTGTGGATTTTTTCGGACAGCCCTAGTTGGACTTGTTGACAGCTTGGCACCGTAGACGTGCCTGGCACGCTGCCCAGGGGGGACAGGACTGGTACCTTCTGAATGATCCCATCACTACACACAGTGCCCCCCTGATCCCTGGTAACTCCGTGCGCTGCACATTAGCGGGCACAGCCGGGGACGCCTTGGTGAAGACGTGAGATTCTCCGACACGACCCGGCTGAACGGTGAGCCTAGAACTTTGTTTCTGCTGAGTAGTTGGCATGTGGGCACGTAAACACAGGCGGCTACGCTGGGTGCCGCTCTGACTGCCTGGCATAGCACCGCCACCCTCCTCCTGGCATTGTGTTCAGGGTGTTATATAGCCGACAATCAGATCAGACGGTGACGTACAGAAGAGTAACAATGTAACGGGCTTTGTAGGCACTGCCAGTCCTATATGATTAGAGGAGTATTAGAAGAGTATTAGCGGAGTATTAGAGGAGATCTCAGCACCGGCGCCCCCCTCCTCTCCTCCCGGATAAAACTCTGCAGGCTGCAAGAATGAATGTTTATTTCCTTTACTATATCACCAACATATGCTGTAGTGTGGTATGGAGTACGTAGAGATCTTTGTTATTGTGGCCACAAGAGCTTACAATCTAACTTCGTTCTCTGTTACATATTTCTCAGTCCATGCACCCCTCCTTACAGATTAACTCAGAAAGTGTGTTTATTTTCTTTACTATATCGCTGACATATGCTGTAGTGTGGTATGGAGTAGGTAGAGTTCTTTGTTTCTGGGGCCACAAGAGCTTACAATCTAACGTCGGTCTCTGTTGTATATACAGTGCCTTGAAAAAGTATTCATACCCCTTGAAATGTTCCACATTTTGTCATATTTCATCCAAAAACGTAAATGTATTTTATTGGGATTTTATGTGATAGACCAACACAAAGTGGCACATAATTGTGAAGTGGAAGGAAAATTATAAATGGTTTTCAACATTTTTTACAAATAAATATGTAAAAAGCGTGGGGTACATTTGTATAGCGCCCCCCGGAGTCAATACTTTGTAGAACCCCCTTTCGCTGCAATTACATCTGCAAGACTTTTTGGGGATGTCTCTACCAGCTTTGCACATCTAGAGAGGGACATTTTTGCCCATTCTTCTTTGCAAAATAGCCCGAGCTCTGTCAGATTGGATGGAGAGCGTCTGTGAACAGCGATTTTCAAGTCTTGCCGCAGATTCTCAATTGGATTTAGGTCTGGACTTTGACTGGGCCATTCTAACACATGAATATGCTTTGATCTAAACCATTCCATTGTAGCTCTGGCTGTATGTTTAGGGTCGTTGTCCTGCTGGAAGGTGAACCTCCGCCTCAGTCTCAAGTCTTTTGCAGACTCTAACAGGTTTTCTTCTAAGATTGTCCTGTATTTGGCTTCATCCATCATCCCATCAACTCTGACCAGCTTCCCTGTCTCTGCTGAAGAAAAGCATCCCCACAACATGATGCTGCCACCACCATGTTTCACAGTGGGGATGGTGTGTTGAGGGTGATGTGCAGTGTTGGTTTTCCGCCACACATAGCGTTTTGCTTTTAGGCCAAAAAGTTCAAATTTGGTCTCATCTGACCAGAGCACCTTCTTCCACATGTTTGCTGTGTCCCCCACATGGCTTCTCGCAAACTGTAAACTTCCTATGGCTTTCTTCTTGTCACTTTTCCATAAAGGGCAGATTTGTGGAGAGCACCACTAATAGTTGTCCTGTGGACAGATTCTCCCACCTGAGCTGTGGATCTCTGCAGCTCCTCCAGAGTTACCATGGGCCTCTTGGCTGCTTCTCTGATTAATGCTCTCCTTGCCCGGCCTGGCAGTTTAGGTGGACGGCCATGTCTTTGTAGGTTTGCAGTTGTGCCATACTCTTTCCATTTTCGGATGATGGATTGAACAGAGCTCTGTGAGATGTTCAAAGCTTGGGATATTTTTTTATAACCTAACTCTGCTTTAAACTTCTCCACAACTTTATCACTGACCTGTCTGGTGTGTTCCTTGGCCTTCATGATGCTGTTTGTTCACTAAGGATCTCTAACAAACCTCTGAGGGCTTCACAGAACAGCTGGATTTATACCGAGATTAAATTACACACAGGTGGACTCTATTTACTAATTAGGTGACTTCTGAAGGCAATTGGTTCCACTAGATTTTAGTTAAGGGTATCAGAGTAAAGGGGGCTGAATACAAATGCACGCCACACTTTTCACATATTTATTTGTAAAAAAAAAAACATTTATCATTTTCCTTCCATTTCGCAATTATGTGCCACTTTGTGTTGGTCTATCACATAAAATCCCAATAAAATACATTTAAGTTTTTGGTTGTAACATGACAAAATGTGGAAAATTTCCAGGGGTATGAATACTTTTTCAAGGCACTGTATCTGAGTACAGGCACCCCTTCTCCCAGATTAACCCAGAAAGTGTGATTATTTTCTTTACTATATCGCCGATATATTGTGCTGTGTTATGGAGTACAGAAACGACTTTTCTTCCTGTCACCACAAGAGCTTACAATCTAATGTCAGTCTCTTCTACAATCTAACGTCAGGCTCCCCTTCTCCCCAAAGGCTGCATGCAAGATTGTTTATTTCCTTTACTATATCGCTGACATATTGTGTTGTGTGTTATGGAGTAAGTAGCATTCTTTGTTACTGTGGCCACAAGAGCTTACAATCTAACGTCGGTCTCCGTTGCTTATGTCTCAGTACTGGCACCCTCCCCAGAATAACCCAGAAAGCGTGTTTATTTCCTTTACTATATCACTGACATAGGCTGTAGTGTGGTATGGAGTATGTAGAGTTCTTTGTTACTGTGGCCACAAGAGCTTACAATCTAACGTTGTTCTCTGTCACATATATCTCAGTATAGGCTCCCCTCCCAGATTAACCTCCAGAGACAGCAAGAAAGGGTGTTTTTTTTTTTTTCTTTTTCCCTTTACTATATCTCTGACATATTGTGTAGCGTGTTATTTAGTATGTAGAGTTCTTTGTTACTGTGGCCACAAGAGCTTACAATCTAACGTCGGTCTCCATTGCATATATCTCAGTACAGGCACCCTTCCTATATTAACCCAGAAAGTGTGTTTATTTCCTTTACTCTATCACTGATATATTGTGCTGTGTTATGGAGTACAGAAACGACTTTTCTTCCCGTGGCCACAAGAGCTTACAATCTAATGTCAGTCTCTTCTACAATCTAACGTTATGGCTCCCAGATTAACTCCCCAAAGGCTGCATGAAAGATTGTTTATTTCCTTTGCTATATCGCTGATATATATTGTGTTATGGAGTACAGAAGTTACTTTTCTTCCTGTGACCACAAGAGCTTACAATCTAACGTCAGTCCCAGTTGTATGTATCTCAGTGCTTGCATCCCTCCTCCCTGATTAACCTCCACAGGCTGCAAGAAAGCTTGTTTATTTCTTTTACTACAGCACTGACCTATTGTGTAGCATGTTATAGAGTAGATAGGAGTGTTTTCTTCCTGTGGGCACGCGAGCTTACAATCTACTGTCCGCATCTGTTGCACGTATCCGAAACTTGCTCCCTCTCTCCCATCCTTCCAGATTAACCTCCGCAGGCTGCAAGAAAAATTGCTTATTTCCTTTCCTTTATCACTGACATAGTGTGTAGCGTCTTATAGCGTACTTAGAGTTCTTTCCTTCCTGTAGCCACAGGAGCTTGCAATCTAATGTCAGTCTCCGTTGCATGCAGCTCAGTACTGGCTCCGCTCCTTCCCAGATTAACCTCTAAAAGCTGCAGGAAAGTTTATGTATTTCCTTTGCTGTAGCTCTGACATAGTGTGTAGCGTGTTATAGAGCAGCGTTTCTCAACTCCGGTCCTCAAGGCGCCCCAACAGGTCATGTTTTCAGGATTTCTCTCAGATGAAACGGCTGTGGTAATTACTAAGGCAGTGAAACTGATCAAATCACCTGTGCAAAATAATGGAAAACCTGAAAACATGACCTGTTGGGGTGCCTTAAGGACTGGAGTTGAGAAACACTGTTATAGAGTACTTAGAGTTCTTTCCTTCCTGTAGCCACAGGAGCTTGCAATCTAATGTCAGTCTCCGTTGCATGCAGCTCAGTACTGGCTCCGCTCCTTCCCAGATTAACCTCTAAAAGCTGCAGGAAAGTTTATGTATTTCATTTGCTGTAGCTCTGACATAGTGTGTAGCGTGTTATAGAGTACCTAGGGGTGTTTCCTTGCTGTGGGCACAGGAGCTTACAATCTATCATCTCCATTGCATTTATCCGAAGCTTGCCCACCCTCCCCTCCTCCCAGATTAATCTCTGAAGGCTGCAAGAAAGCTTGTTTATTTCCTTTATTATATCACCGACATATTGGGTAGTGTGTTATGGAGGATGTTGGCTTCTTTTGTTCCTGTCACCACATGAGCTTGCAATCTAACATTGATCTCCGTTGTGTGTATCTCAATACAGGCACCGCTCTCCCAGATTAACCCAGAAAGTGTGTTTATTTCCTTTTACTATATCATTGACATATTGTGCTGTGTTATGGAGTACAGAAACTACTTTTCTTCCCGTGGCCACAAGAGTTTACAATCTAATGTCAGTCTCTTCTACAATCTAACGTCAAGGTTCCCCTTCTCCCAGATTAACCCCCAAAGGCTGCAAGAAAGTTTGTTCATTTTCTTTCCTATAGCACTAATATGTTGTGTAGCGTGTTATAGAGTACGGTGGAGAGTTTTCTTCCTGTGGACACATGGGCTTACAATCTAATAGTCCGTCTTCAAGGCATGATCCCAGTACCAGCACCCCCCTCCTCCCAGATTACCCCCTGGAGGCTGCAAGAAATTGTATAGTAAAACCTTGGTTTGAGAGTAACTTAGTTTGAGAGCGTTTTGCAAGACAAGCAACATTTTTGAATAACTTTTGACTTGATATACAAGCGATGTCTTGATATACAAGTAGTGTCATGTCACAACTGAGTATAAAAGAGAAGAGAGGCGCCCCTAAGTGTAGCAATATGGTTACATTTAATAAAGGTACAACATCTAGCAACATATTGCTACACTTAAGCCCCGTACAGACTTTTTGACAACAAACTTCAAAATGAGCAAGTTTTCAAAAAAATCCGACCGTGTGTACGCTCCATCGGACAAACTTTTTCGGTTTTCATCGGACAAATGTTCAGTCTGCAAACGGACAAACTTTTCGCCAACAAACGTCCAATGGAGCAAAGTCCGACCGTGTGTACAGAAATCCATCGGACTTTTGTCCGATGGACAAATAAGCATGCCCAGAACTAATGGTAAAATCAACCAACAATAGCAGAAGTTGACCAAAGGGTGGCGGTAAAGAGCAGAAAAGAGCAGAAAAACCACGTGATGTTGGGAAAGTTTTGGGAAAGTTTGCAGAAAAGTCCTGCCGTGTGTATGCTATGGGTGTTCCCGGCCAACTCCCTTCAGACAAAAATCCACAGAAAAGTTTGTTTGAAGTCCGACCGTGTGTACGGGGCTTAAGGCCCCTTTCACACGGGACGGATCAGTAATGATCCGCCCCGTGAACCTCCGCTTTCTCAGCGGGTATCACTCCGTTGATCCCCGCTGAGCCAACGGATAACAGGGCGGTACCCGCACACTGTGCAAGGACCACCCTGTCAGATCTCTGCTCTCCCCTATCGGGGATCGGCAGGGCCGCCATCAGGAATTTTGGGGCCCCTTACACAGCTTCAGGCATGGCCCCCCCCCTGGAGCAGAGGAGAACCGGGGGGGGGTGCTGCCGCCACAAATTGAGAAGCGAGGGGGGGTGCCACGAATTGTTGAGGTCGGGGGGCTTTGGGTGCTGACGATCACAAAAAAAAAAAGAACAAAAAAAAAAAAAGGGGGGTTGCCATCCGGGGCCCTGGGGACCTCCGGGCCTCTGGGCCCCTTACAAAAAAATAATAAAAATAAAAAATAAAAAAAATTATAATAATTTTTATTAAAAAAAAGGGAGGTTGCCATCCGGGGCTCTGTGGACCTCCGGGCCTCTGGGCCACTTACAAAAAATAAAAATAAAAAAAATAACATAAATAAAAAAATAAAATAAAAAATAAAAATAAAAATTATAAAAATAAAATAAAAAAAGGGGGGTTGACATTCGGGGCCCTGGGGAACTCCGGGCCCCTGGGGACCTCTGGGCCCCTTACAAAAACAAAAAAGAAGAAATATTTTTTTTTTTTAATTTATAAAAAAAAAAAAAAAAAGGGGGGGGCATCCGGGCCCCTGGGGACCTCCGGGCCCCTTACAGGTGTACTGCCTGTACCCCCTGATGGCGGCCCTGGGGATCAGATGAACACGGACCATGTTCATCAGATCCGCTCCGCAGACGTATAGAAAAATAGGAATTTTTCTATCCAGAAAGACGGAGCATTGCGGACACGGAGGAGATCGGGTGTCAGCGGATATTTCATCCGCTGACATCCGCGATCTCATAGGGACCAATGTATGTCCCTTTTTCATCCGTAAACGGATGGATTTAAAAGTGGATGGATGAAAGGGGCCTTAGTGTAGCAATATGGTTACATTTAATGAAGGTACAACATTTAGCAACATATTGCTACACTTAAGCCCCGTACACACGGTTGGACTTTTTGACAACACACTTCAAAATTAGCAAGTTTTCAAAAAAATCCTACCGTGTGTACGCTCCATCGGACAAACTTTTTCGGTTTTCATCGGACAAAAGTTCGCTCTGCAAAGGGACAAACTTTTCGGCAACAAAAGTCCTACAGCGCAAAGTCCGACCGTGTGTACAGAAATCCATTGGACTTTTGTCCGAAGTACAAACACGCATGCCCAGAACCAACGTTAAAATCAACTAATAATAGCAAGAGCAGAAAAACCATGTGATGTTGGGAAAGTTTGCCGAAAAGTCCTGCCATGTGTATGCTATGGATGTGCCCGACCAACTCCCTTCGGACAAAAATCCACGGAAAAGTTTGTTTGAAGTCCGATCGTGTGTACGAGGCTTAGGAGGCGCCTCTCTTCTCTTTTATACTCTGGAGCTCCTGCTGGATTTTGCTTCTAATCCTCTTGTGGAGGCTTCCATTTGTGGATGGACATTTTATGGTTACACAACCTATTGCATTGCTATAATCTTTTTATATGGACTATAAACTGAAGGACTTATCTATAAATGGTTGTGGAACGAATCATCTGAGTTTTCATTATTTCTTATGGGGAAATTCGCTTTGATATACAAGTGCTTTGGATTACAAGCATGTTTCTGGAACTAATTATGCTCGCAATCCAAGGTTTTACTGTATTACCTTTTCTATAGCATTGACCTATTGTGTAGCGTGTTGTGAATAGTGTTGCAACATCATCCCTTTAATCCAGGACCCACATTAATTACAATTCCGTGTCTGATTAAGGTGGTAATTAAACTAATTTTGTGCCTTATCTGCAATAAATCAGCCTCAGAACCTGTATAATTAATATGTGTCCTGGATTAAAGGGATGATGTGGCAACCCTAGTTGTGAAATATGTTCTGTTCTTCATCTTGCCACAAGAGCTTACAATCTGTGGGCTAGGGTTGCCACCTTTTCTTCAAGCCAAACCCGAACACTTCAGCAATTTTTTTTTTCATCGTATGCATAGATTAAACAACATTTCTAATCATATGAAATTAATCACAAGAATCCCCTTTTACATCAGAGTCCACAGAGTTCCCCTTTTACTGTAAGGGTGGACTCTGATGTAAGGGAGAACTCTGGGGACTCTAACATAAGGGATGCTCTGGTGTACAGAGAGAACTCTGATGTAAGGGGGGGCACTGTGGTCTCTGGTGTAAAGGGGAACTCTGATGTAATGAGTGCTCTGAGAACCCTGATTTACCTTGGCGTACTTAGAGAAGGGGGGAGACTTAGTCCAGTCTGAATAATGTGTCCGGGTCTCAGACAGTCTGAAAACCGGACGCATGATTCCAAACCCAAACTGTCCGGGTGAATCCCGAACAGGTGGCAACCCTACTGTGGGCACATGAGCTTACAATCTAATGTTCGTCTCTGTTGTGTGTATTCAGAAGTTGTTTGCCTCTCCCCCACTTTCCAGACTAATCTCCAGAGGCTGCATGAAAGCTTATTTATATGTGTATTTCCTTCCCATAGCACTAATCTGTTGTGTAGCGTGTTATAGAGTTGGACACAGGAGCTTACAATCTAATGTCCGTCTTCATGGCATGATCCCAGTACCAGCACCCCCTCCTCCCAGATTACCCCCTGGAGGCTGCAAGAAACGTTATTTCCTTTTCTATAGTATTGACCTATTGTGTAGCGTGTTGTGAAATACGTTCTGTTCTTCATCCGGCCACAAGAGCTTACAATCTAACGTCGGTCTCCATTGCATTTATCTCAATACTGGCACCCCTCCTCCCAGATTACCCCCCAAAGGCTGCAAGAAAGCTTGTTTATTTATTTTACTACAGCACTGACATATTGTGTAGCATGTTATAGAATAGATAGGAGTGTTTTCTTCCCGTGGGCACGTGAGCTTACAATCTACTGTCCGCATCTGTTGCAGGTAACTAAAACTTGCTCCCTCTCTCCCATCCTTCCAGATATCCTTTTGTATTGTATTGACCTATTTTGTAGCGTTTTGTGAAATACGTTCTTCATTTTGCCACAAGAGCTTACAATCTAACGTCGGTCTCCATTGCATTTATGTCAATACTGGCACCCCTTCTCCCAGATTACCCCCCAAAGGCTGCATGAAAGCGTGTTTACATGTGTACTTCCTTCTCATAGCACTAATATGTTTTGTAGCGTGTTATAGAGTACGGAGGAGCGTTTTCTTCCTGTGGACACGTGAGCTTACAATCTAATGTCCATCTTCATGGCATGATCCCAGTACCAGCACCACCTCCTCCCAGATTACCCCCTGGAGACTGCAAGAAACGTTATTTCCTTTTCTATAGTATTGACCTATTCATTTATTGTGTAGCGTGTTGTGAAATACGTTCTGTTCTTCATCCGGCCACAAGAGCTTACAATCTAACGTCGGTCTCCATTGCATTTATCTCAATACTGGCACCCCTCCTCCCAGATTACCCCCCAAAGGCTGCAAGAAAACTTGTTTATTTCCTTTTACTACAGCACTGACATATTGTGTAGCGTGTTATAAAGAACGGAGGAGTGTTTGGGCACATGAGCTTACAATATAATGTCCGTCTCTGTTGTGTGTATTTAGAAGTTGTTCACCTCTCCCCCACTTTCCAGACTAAGCTCTAGAGCAGTGGTTCTTAACTTTTGTCCTCGGGACCACTAACAGGCCATATTTTAAGTATTACCTTGTTGAGATGCAGACTAGAATACTGCAATCGCTGAGCAGCAAATGATATCACCTGTGATGTATTTCGGTTATCCTGCAAACCTGGCCTGTTAGTAGGTCCTGAGTAGGTCCTCTAGAGCAGTGGTCATCAACCTTGTCCTCAGGATCCACTAACAGGCCAGGTTTGCAAGATAACTGAAATCCATCACAGGTGATATCATTTGCTGCTCAGTGATTGCAGTATTCTAGTCTGCATCTCCCAAGGTAATACATAAAACCTGGCCTGTTAGTATTGATGACCATTGCTCTAGAGGTTTCAGAAAAGCTTGTTTATATGTGTATTTCCTTTACTATATAGCACTGACATGTGCTGTAGCATGTGCCTGTATATCCTTTGTGGGAGTGTTTCCTTCCTGTAGCCATGTGAGCTTACAATCTAATGACTGCGTCTGCTGCATGTATCCGAAACTTGCTCCCTCTTCTGATTAACGTCTGAAGGCTCTGAAGCTCCGCAGGCTGCAAGAAATGGTGTTTATTTATTTTACTACATATTGTGTAGCGTGGAATAGAGTACAAAGGATTGCTTCCATCCTGTGGGCACAGGAGCTTACAATCTAATGTCTGTTTTCATGGCATGTTCTCAGTACCAGCACCCCTCTCCCCTCCTCCCAGATTACCTTCTGGAGGCTGCAGGAAAGTGTGTTTCTTTTCTTTTCTATTGTATTGACATGTTGTGTAAAGCATGCTGTGAGTACTTTCTTTCATGTTGCCACAGGAGCTTACAATCTATTGTCAGCCTACGTTGCATGTAGGTTGGTACTGGCACCCGTTTTCCAAGATTACCCCCAAAGGCTACAAGAAAGCGTGTTTTAATTTTTTTTTTTTTATTATGGCACTGATGTATTGTGTAGTGTGTTATAGAGAACAGAGGAGTGTTTCCTTCCTGTGGCCACAAGAGCTTACAATCTAATGTCTGTCTCTGTTGCATGTATCTGAAACTTGCCCCCTTCCCTCTCCTTTCAGATTAAACTCTGAATCTCCGCAGACTGCAAGAAAGGGTGTGTGTTTTTTTTTTTTTATTGTACTATATCACTGACATATATTGTGTAGCGGGTTATGAAATACATAAAGTACTTTTCTTCCTGTTGCCAGAAGAGCTTACAATCTAATGTCGGTCTCTGTTGCATATGTCTCAGTACTGTCATTCCTCCTCCCAGATTAACCTCAGAAGGCTGCGAGAGTTTTTATTTCAGTTAGCACTGATATATTGTGTAGCGTGGTATAGCGCAGTGTTTCTCAACTCCAGTCCTCAAGGAGCCCCAACAGGTCCTGTTTTCAGGATTTCCCTCAGATGAAACAGCTGTGGGAATTACTAAAGCAGTTAAACTGATCAAATAACCTGTGCAAAACAATGGAGAGCCTGAAAACATGACCTGTTGGGGCGCCTTGAGGACTGGAGTTGAGAAACACTGGTATAGCGTATGAAGGAGTGTTTCCTTCTTGTAGCCACGTGAGCTTACAATCTAATTTCCATCTCTGTTGCATTGTATCTCAGTGTCGGCATCTCTCTCTCCTCCCTCCGGAGGCTGCAAGAAAGTGTTTATTTTCTTTACTGAATCACCGACATATTGTGTGATGGAGTCCATAGCATTGTTTTCATTCCCGTGGCCACGTGAGCTTACAATCTAATGACTGTCTCTGCTGCATGTATCCGAAACTTGCTCCCTCTTCTGATTAACGTCTGAAACTCCGCAGGCTGCAAGAAATGGTGTTTATTTCTTTTACTACATATTGTGTAGCGTGGTATAGAGTACAAAGGATTGCTTCCATCCTGTGGGCACAGGAGCTTACAATCTAATGTCTGTTTTCATGGCATGTTCTCAGTACCAGCACCCCTCTCCCCTCCTCCCAGATTACCTTCTGGAGGCTGCAGGAAAGTGTGTTTCTTTTCTTTTCTATTGTTACATGTTGTGTAAAGCATGCTGTGAGTACTTTTCTTTCATGTTGCCACGGGAGCTTACAATCTATTGTCAGTCTACGTTGCACGTAGGTTGGTACTGGCACCCGTTTTCCAAGATCACCCCCCCAAAGGCTACAAGAAAGCGTGTGTAATTTTTTTTTTTTTTTTTTTTAATTATAGCACTGATGTATTGTTTTATAGAGAACAGAGGAGTGTTTCCTTCCTGTGGCCACAAGAGTTTACAATCTAATGTCTGTCTCTGTTGCATGTATCTGAAACTTGCCCCCTTCCCCCTCCTTTCAGATTAACCTCTGAACCTCCGCAGGCTGCAAGAAAGGGTGTTTTTTTTTTTTTTTATATTGTACTATATCACTGACATATTGTGTAGCGTGGTATAGAGTACAAAGGATTGCTTCCATCCTGTGGGCACATGAGCTTACAATCTAATGTCGGTCTTCATTTCATGTCCTCAGTACAAGCACCCCTCTCCCCTCCTCCCAGATTAACTACTGGAGGCTGCAGGAAAGTGCGTTTCGTTTCTATTGTGTAGCGTGTTGTGAAATGCATGGAGTTTTTTTTTTTTTTTTACTTCATGTTGCCACAAGAGCTTACAATCTAAAGTCAGTCCCCGTTGCATGTACCTTGGTACTGTCACCTCTTCTCCCAGATTAACCCCCAACCCGCAAGAAAGCTTGTTTATTTTTTTACTATAGCACGGATCTATTTTGTAGCATGGTATAGAGTTTGTAGGAGTGTTTCCTTCCTGTGGCCACAGGAGCTTTCAATCTATAATGTCTGTCTCTGTTGGATCTATCCGGAACGTGCTTCCCCCAGATTAACCTCTGTCTGAACCTCCTCTGGCTCAAAGAAAGGGTCTTTATTTCCTTTACTATATCATTGTGCAGCGTGCTATGAAATATGTAGTGTCCTATTCTACATGTTGCCACAAGAGCTTACACTCTAATGTCTGTCGCTGTTGGATCTATCCGAAACATGCTTCCCCAGATTAACCTTTTTTTTTAAGGCTCTGAACCTCCGCAGGCTTCAAGAACGGATCCTTTTCCTTTACTATATCATTATGTAGCATGCTATGAAATGCGTTGTTCTTTTCTACATGTTGCCATAAGAGCTTACACTCTAATGTCAGTCTCTGTGGCACTAATTTTGGTACTGGCACCTCTTCTTCCCAGATTAACCTCAGAAGGCTGCGAGAAAAGTGTGTATAGTAGAGCACTGATGTAGTGTGTTATAGAGTACCGAGGAGTGTTTCCGTCTTGTAGCCACGTGAGCTTACAATCTAATGTCCATCTTCATTGCATGTATCTCAGTATCGGCATCTTTTTCTCCTCCTCCCTCTGGAGGCTGCAAGAAAGGGTGTTTGTTTATTTCCTTTACTATATCACTGACATATTGTGTAGCGTGGTATGAAATACATAAAGTACTTTTCTTCCTGTTGCCAGAAGAGCTTACAATCTAATGTCGGTCTCTGTTGCATATGTCTCAGTACTGGCACCCTTCCTCCCAGATTAACCTCAGAAGGCTGCGAGAATTTTTATTTCCCTTAGCACTGATATATTGTGTAGTGTGTTAGAGTATGAAGGAGTGTTTCCTCCTTGTAGCCACGTGAGCTTACAATCTAATGTCCATGTCAATCTACGTTGCATGTATCTCAGTACTGGCACCCCTCTCCTTTCCTCCTGAGGCTGCAAGAAAGCGTGTTTAGTTCCTTCAGCATAGCACTGATATATTGTGTTTTGGTGAATGTAGGATTATTTTTTCTTGTGGCCACAGGAGCTTACAATCTAATGCCGGTGCCTGATGCATGTATCTCAGTACTGGCACCTCTCTACTCTTCTTCCAGATTGGCTGCAAGGAAGCATGTTTATTTCCTTTCCTCTAGTATTGACATGTTGTGTGGTGTAATATGGAGTATGA
Organism: Rana muscosa; assembly: GCA_029206835.1. NCBI lineage: Eukaryota > Metazoa > Chordata > Amphibia > Anura > Ranidae > Rana > Rana muscosa. Next base: position 178,024,347 of record JARGYO010005626.1, on the reverse strand, counting down.
AGACCTCTTGTGGCCACATGAGCTTACAATCTAATGTCTGCCCCTATCAGGGGCGGATCCAGAGTCTTTTCTCGGGAGGGGCACTGCCAAAAAAAACCTTTTTTTTTTTTTTGTGGGAAATTTATCGGGGAAATGGCTGGTGTCGGCGCTTCAATCATCCCGGCACCATAGTTGTTATGGTGTCCAGGATGATTGAAGCGCATTATTTCTATTATTACATTGTAATATAAAATTAAATAGTTCAATGCAGAATCAGTGGGAGCCCCAAGTGTGTCACTTGCCTGCCACCAGATGCAGATTGTCATTTGCCACGTTACCTGACACAATTTGCAGATTGCCACTTGCCACGTCGCCTGCCACACCTTGCGGATTGTCACTAACTTGCCTGCTAAGGTGTAGTTTTTGTTGTCTCTTGCTGTGTCCCAGAGTCAGGCAGCAGAGAGATAATGTAATCTCTCTGCTGCCTGCACAGTGACTGCGGAAGTCACTGCAGGAATGCAGGGCAGGCACGGGCGGTGAGAGATGATCTCATCTCTCTGCTCCCCCGCTCCTGGCTAGCTGATTGGCCAGCTGCCACACTGAGCCTGCTCTCTCACTCTCACCTGCGCTGCCAACACACTGAGCAGCACGGTCTCCCCACGAACCGCGCCGCCCGCCCATAAACCGCGCCGCAAGCGGAGCCGCACGCTTTCTTACCCGTCTGTGGAGCCGCACGCTATCGCACCTGCCCGCAGAGCGGCCCGACGTGACTCGCTGACGTCACTCGTTACTAGATGCCAAGCATTCCAGGCGTTAGCAACGAGTGCAGGGAAGAGGCTCCACCCACCTCCTCCTCCGCTCCTGGTATTGTGTCAGTGCGCCGCGTAACTACATTAGACGAGTCTCTCTCTCGGCGCCGCTGATCGGCTGATGTGAGAAACTGAGAGAGAGATTCAGAGAGGCAGTGGCAAAACAAGTACTGTATAAGCCGACCCGAATATAAGCCGAGGCACCTAAATTTTACCCCAAAAAACTGGGAAAACTTTGACTCGAGTATAAGCCTAGGGTGTCCATCTGCATGCCTCACTGTGCCCATGACTAGACTGATGTTTAACATGGGAGTCTATGGAAGGAGTGCCCGGCTTTGAAAAATCAGTTCTCCCCGGCCGTAGGTCTCTCAAACACTGCACACTTGTAGAGGAGACATGGGGCTACATGTGTGCCAAGTTTGGGGTCCAGGGGACCTACGACCGGCCGGTACCGGGTCCGCAAAGTCACCGGAGAAATTACCGTTTAACATTGGCGTCTATGGAAGGGGTGCACGGCTTTAAAAAATCAGTTCTCCCCGGCCGTAGGTCCCCCAGACACCAAACTTTGCTCACGTGTGCCACGTTTGGGGTCCAGGGGACCTACGGCCGGCCGGTACCGGGTCCCCAAAGTCTAGGAGATCAGGCGCAAAAAAACAAAACAAAAAAAACAAAACAGAGCAAGCAAGTGAGTGTGACAGATGGTCCCGGGGGGGGCAATTGCCCTGTTGCCCCCCCCCCCGGATCCGCCCCTGGCCCCTATTGCATGCATGTCAGAAATGGCACCCCCCCCCCCCCCACAGATTATCCTCTAGAGGCTGCAAGAAAACTTTATTTATTTTACTATATCACTGACATATATATAATTTTTTTTTTCTTGTTTCTTCCTGTGGGCACAAGAGCTTACAATCTAATGTTGGTCTCTGTTGTATGTGTCTCCAGTACAGGCACCGCTTCTCCCAGATTAACCCCTAAAGGCTGCAAGGAAGTGTGTTTATTTCCTTTCCTCTAGTATTGACATGCTGTGCGGTGTGTTATGAAGGATTTTTATGCTTCTTGTGGCCACAGGAGCTTACACTCTAATGTCTGTCCCCTCTTATGGATCTCATTACTGGTTCCCCTCTCCTCTTATCTCCTCCCTGAAGCTGCAGGAAAGCTTTATTCTTCTTTTAGCATAGCACTGTGTGGTGTGTTGTGGAGTATTATTTTCCTCCTGTGGCCACGTGAGCTGACAATCTAATGCCCGTTTCATGCACACACAGCAGGATCTTCCATTGGAGACTCATAGGGAGTTTTCTCATGGGGTTAACTTGGCTATTTAGTAACAGTGGTGTAGCCTTGTAAGGTCAGCGCCCCGAGGGACATTGAACTATTGTTGTTCCGGCCGTGTCACCGGGGCTCGAGGGATGTTGTGTAATGTGAACTCCATAGACAAAGAGCGAAATCTGCCCATACACGCGTAAAGAGCGATAAAACGTTTTGATCCATATTTTTGGTGAAATCCTAAACCAGTCGAAGATGATTTTGGTGAACTGCAGCTTTCTGGGGGGGAGAAGGAGGAATCGGATCACATTTACTAAAATTGAATTGCCTTAAGCCCCATACACACGGTCTGATTTTTTTATTTATTTATTTTTTTGCCAAGAAACTTCAAAATGACCAAGTTTTCCAAAAAATCCGACCGTGTGTACGCTCCATCGGACAAACTTTTTCGGTTTTCATCAGACAAAAGTTCGCTCTGCAAACGGACAAACTTTTCGGCAACAAAAGTCCTACGGTGCAAAGTCCGACCGTGTGTACAGAAATCCATCGGACTTTAGTCCGAAGTACAAATACGCATGCCCAGATCCAATGTTAAAATCAACCAACAATAGCAGAAGTTGACCAAAGGGTGGCGGAAAAGAGCAGAAAAACCACGTGATGTTGGAAAAGTTTTGGGAAAGTTTGCAGAAAAGTCCTGCCGTGTGTATGCTATGGGTGTTCCCGGCCAAGTCTCTAGTCCGACCGTGTGTACGAGGCTTAAGTTTGTCCTGTTTTCGATGTCAACAAAATTATTCAAGCCATCAATTTTTTTGTCGATCGAACTCGTGGATGGTAGATTGCATAATCTTTGGCGATTAGTCGCAACTGTATATGCGTGTGGATGGCACATGGTTGAAATTTGCTGAAAGTTGTATATGGCCAGCTTGATCTGTTGCTGCCCACATAACAGGTATGCGTCACCTGGCCGCGGTCAGCACAGAGACCGTGCTGTCAAAGACTGCTCTCGGCCCCCACTAGCGATCGGTAGCCAGCAGTACCAGTTCCCGTTCATGTGACCACTGGGACAGCCAATCACAGTGGTTGCATCACCACCGATCCTTCCTGTCCCACAGGCATTGAGAAGCCTTTAAGGCTAGGTTCTGGCCTGTGCGTGTCGGGAATGTGGGCACAATGGCAAGCTTTCCCAACACCCAGAGAAACGCTCTGCATGTTAGCAGACACGGAACTGTGCCATTAATTGTTAATTGAGAGAATGGTAACACAGCACTATGCGGTTCCTTGTGGAGCGTTTTTGGAAAGGGGTCAGGGAATTATTTTTTACATTTCTTTGGCCGCTGTGTTGAAGCTGATGACCCCTGAGGGATGTGACGTACATATCTCGGGAGGCTTCAGGAGCAGAGGAGACATTCTTGCCTAGGCAAGCATGGGGGCCAGGGGGTGCGTAGAAGCGCTCCACCATCTCCCACTCTGGGAAGACATCTATCTCTAATGGTTCCTCTGACGTGCCACCATGTCACCCTCATAGGTGTGCGCAGCCTATTGCATTAGGGTGTGCACCCCAAATCTCAAACACTACCTACGGAACGCTTACTATCTTCATTCAGAAAGGGAAGGGGCCAATAAATAACATATTTACTGGCCCCTTCCCCCGTTCATACTAAAACATCTCTGCAACAACAGCCAGCGGAATAGGAGGAAAGCCGGCAGTGGTGGGGGGGGGGTAAAGGGAGGTGCTAGGGCAGTAGGCAGAATCTATGCTGCACAGGGTGATTAGGGTGTGCCTGGGCACACCTGGTACACCCTGTGCGCACGCCTATGGTCACCCTCCTTTTGCCAATGTGATGAAGCCGGTGACCCCTGGGAGATGTGATGGGCATATCTCAGGAAACTTCAGGAGCAGAGGAGACTTCATTCTTGCCTAGGCAAGCATGGTGGCCAGGGGGTGGAAAGAAGCGCATCCCCATCTTCCTTTCTGCAAAGCCATCTGTCTCCAGTAGTTCCCCTTATGCTGTGCCACCATGTCACCCTCCTCCAGGCGCTGTGTTGAAGCTGATGACCTCTGGGGGGTGTGACGTGCATATCTCAGGAGGCTTCAGGAGCAGAGGAGACATCATTCTTGCCTAGGCAAGCATGTTAGCCAGGGGTGGGAAGGATTGTGCCGCCATCTTCCTTTCTTGGAAGATGTCTGCCTCTAATGGTTCCCCTCATGACATGCTGCCATGTCCCCCCTCCTCCGGGCGCTGTGTTGAAACTGATGACCTCTGGGGATTGTGACGTGCATATCTCAGGTGGCTTCAGGAGAAAAGGAGACGTCATTCTTTCCTAGGCAGGCATGATGGCCGGGGGTGGGAAGAAGCACACCAACATCTTTTAAAATTGGAAGCCTTCTGTCTCCAGTGGTTCCCCTGATGACATGCCGGCATGTCACCCTACTCAAGCCACTGTGTTGACGCTGATGACCCCTGGGAGATGTGACATGCATATCTCAGGGGGCTTCAGGAGAAGAGACATCATTCTTGCCTAGCCAAGCATGGCGGCTAAGGGGGTGAGAAGGAGCGCGCTGCCATCCTCCTTTCTGGGAATCCACAGGTGGTTCCCCTGATGAAGAACCACCATGTCACCCTCTTCTGGCCGCTGTGTTGAAGCTGATGACCTCTGGGAGATGTGACGGACATATCTCAGGAGGTTTCAGGAGAAGAGGAGACATCATTCTTGCCTAGGCAAGCATGGTAGCCGGGGTTGGGAAGAAGCACACCAACATCTTTTAAAATGAGAAGCCATCTGTCTCCAGTGGTTCCCCTGATGACATGCCATCATGTCACCCTACTTCAGCCACTGTGTTGAAACGGATGACCCCTGGGAGATGTGACGTGCACATCTCAGGAGGCTTCAGTAGAAGAGGAGATATCATTCTTGCTTAAGCTCTTGCCTAGGCAAGCATGGCGGCTAGGGGGTGGGGAAGGAGTGCGCTGCCATCCTCCTTTCTGGGAATCCACAGACGGCTCCAGTGGTTCCCCTGATGAAGTGCCACTGTGTTGAAACTGATGACCCCTGGGAGATGTGACATGCATATCTCAGGAGGCTTCAGGAGCAGAGGCGACATCATTCTTGCTTATGTGAGCATGGTGGCCGGGGGGGCTACAGTAAATATACAGTATATGATTTCAGATCAGGAAGGGGTTTTGTAGTGCTTAAAAGTGTTGAGTCTGAACGTATAGTTGGGTATACAACCGGTTAATCCATCACTGTGTTTTTGGAATGCAATGTTTTCGGAGAAAATCCACACAGGCACATAGAGAATATACAGACTTCATTCCTTGGTGAGAAGTTAACCCAGACCCCAGCGCTGCAAGCCAAGAATGTTAAACCCAATGAGTCACCCTGCCTATGCTGTAATGTATCACAGCGGGGTCTGTGCCCCCACCCCGGGAGAATTTGGTGTTACATTTTTTTTTTTTTCCATTACAGAAGTGATGTCACTTTTAGAAGTTTAAAGAAGAAGCAACAATGAAAGTTTTGGTAGGAAGTCCAGTCTTTGGTGGTGGGTGTAGCACAGGATGCAGTCTTTTCCTGGGGGGATGGAGGTCTAGGGGTGGGGGTGGGGAATGTGTGTAGGGGGGGGGTCTGCTTGGTGGGTTCATTAGCTGCCAGTGTAATGTGATGCTGGACGCAGGGAAGCCCATCCGTCTCTCATGTCATTGGCCTCTTGTTTCTGGGGAAGTTTGACTTCATAAGAATTTTTACAAAACTTTTTTTTGTTCCCGAAAGTTAGCCAAAAAGTTTATTCTTAAAGGGAAACTACGTCTTTTAAAACTTTTTAGGTTCCGTTCACGCTTGTGCTAACCCTAGGGACATGGTGGGGGTTATTTACGAAAGGCAAATCCACTTTGCACTACAAGTGCAAAGTGCACTTGGAAGTGCAATCGCTGTAGACCTGAGGGGGACATGCAAGGGAAAAAAAAAAAAATGCACCGCATTCCTGTGCAGATCACATGCAATGTCTGTGCAGTGCGATTTCAGCCATACATTTAGTATGGCTGAAATCGCATCTGCACCAAAATGGAGCAGGACCCTATTTTTTTATTTTTATTTTTTTCTCCCCCCGCACCTGAATCGCATTGCATGGGTGTTCACTAGGGTTGCCACTTTTTTTTCTTCAAGCCAAACCTGAACACTTTAGCTGTGCACAGCAATTTTGTTTTTTATTTTTTTATTTTTAGTATACGCTATAGCAGGGGTAGGCAACCTGGGGCCCTCCAGCTGTTGTGGAACTAAATTTCCCATGAGGCATTGCAAGGGTGGCAGTTACAATTACTCCCAGAGGCATGATGGGACATGTAGTTCTGCAGCAGCTGGCGGGCCCCAGGTTGCCTACCCCTGCACTAAAGGACAGTGATGGGGAACCTTGGCACCCGATGTTTTGGAACTATGTTTCCCATGGTGCTCATGCACTCTGCAGTGTAGTTGGGCATCATGGGAAATGTAGTTCCAAAACATCGGGGTTGCCAAGGTTCACCATCACTGCTATAGGAAAACGGACCTTGGACATCATTGGGCACTCCAAAGAGAATAGTTATGCAGCGCGCATAGTGCCCCCTTCCCCCTCCTATCGGGCCCTGTTCCAAGCCACATTCCGGTCTGAATAACGTGTCCGGGTTTCAGGCGGACTAAAACCGGGTCACATGATTCAAAACCCGGACTGTCCGAGTGAATCCCGGACAGGTGGCAACCCTAATGTTTACACCCATGCAATGTGATTCTGGCAATCGCACTGCATTTTGCAATCTGTTTTGTGGGGTGTCTATAGATAACATTGACACCCGCAGAAGATCACATGGACGCCGTGCGATTGCAATGCGGTGCAGAAAACGCACAGAATTGCCTGCGTTTCCCGCATTACAAAAGACTAGGTTTCCACCTTTTTTTTTTTTTTGATGCGACTTGAAGCAATGCCTGTGTATGTTTGAGGTCTATGGACCTGAAGTCGCATCAAAGTGGAACCAATGTAGTGCAGGGACTACTTTGCAGTCGCACAAATATGAATGGTACTCATTGGAAATCATAGGGGTACGACTTGTCATGTGACTTTGCAGTCCCAAGTCGCATGACAAGTTGCACTAGTGGAAATTGGGCCAAAGTGTGAACCAGAACTAAGGCCCCTTTCACACTACTGCAAATGTCAAAGTCGCACGAATTTGCCGTGATTTTACTACGATTTCAGGGCATGCCTGTGTAACTCACATTACAGTCGGACCTAAGTAGTGCAGGGACTACTTTGAAGTCGCACAGATATGAATGGTACCCATTGGAAAGCATGTTGTACGACTTGTCATGCGACTTTGCAGTCCCAAGTCGCAGGACAAGTCACACAAGTGTGAAAGGGGCCTCAGTGTTGCCCCTCAAAAGTTGCATAAAAGTCATACCTGAACGTTATACTATGCAACAGTTGTCCATTATCACTGGTCAAAGCCAAAGTCGTATTCCAAGTTGCACCAATCCAAAGTTGGCGCAGTTGTGCTTCCTGCAAATATCTCTGAAGGCCGTTAGTCACAGAGTTTTATTTTGGCTTAAACCACGTAGGCAGCCCCAGTCAGGCCCCCGTACCGTACGAGCCGACATCTGGTTCTATTTAGGTGAAGGTTGAAGCGTCACGCACAGATGACACAATCCGGGAACTGAATACAATTTTTCTGTACGTGCTGCGATTTGCGGTTTAGAGAAATTCCATTGCGATGACGGGCTGTGATTGTCTGAGGGGGATGTTCATGTCGGTCGGGGAAGACTTTGTATGGCGATTCACTCCATGTTAGCCGTTTGTAAAAACGCTGAGGGCCAGTTCACACCACATGCAGTCCAGTGCGTTTTTGGTGCAGGAAAAAAAAAAAAAAAAAACACATGGAAAGTAGGTTATATGGTTCCCAATGGCATAGTTCACACCACTGCTTGCAGTTCCAGGAAAAAAAAGTAGAACATGCTGCATTTTAACTGGACTGTACTGGAACGCACTGGAACACGCATGCCCTTAAGGTTAAGAAAAAAAAAAGAGGGGGGGGGGGGGGGGAGAAATGCACTGGACTTCATAAAAAAAAGCACCAAAAAACGCATCAAAAGCATGCATGCAGAAAAGCATCTGGAACGCACCCGCACCGCGTTTCTCTTGTGTGAACTGACCCTAAGGCCCCTTTCACACTGAGGCGCTATTGCGCTGCAAAGCGCCCTGAAAAAGCCGCTACTTTGTATCCAATGTGAAAGCCCGAGGGCTTTCACACTGGAGCGGTGCGCTTGCAGGAGGGTAAAAAAAACTCCTGCAAGCCGCATCTTTCAGGCGCGATAGGAGCGGTAAAAATATCGCTCCTATAGCACCCCTGCCCATTGAACCCCTGCCCATTGAAATCAATGGGGTAGTGCCTCCAAAACGCTGCAAAGAGGCGTTATTGCGGGCGTTTTTAACCCTTTTTTGGCCGCTAGCGCCCGCAAATCGCGCCAAAAGCGATGGTATAGCGGCGCTAAAAATGGCTCCGCTATACTGCCAGCGCATTCAGCGCTTCAGTGTGAAAGTAGCCTTAGTGCCAGTTCACACCACATGCAGTCCAGTGCATTTTTTTCCTGCATCAAAAACGCATGGAAAGTAGGCTATATGGTTTCCAAAAAGTAGAACATTTTTCCTGCACTGGACTGTACTGGAACGCTGTAAAATGCATAAAAAATGCACCGGAACACACCTAAGTGCACAAAAAACTCACTGGAACATACATGTCCCTATTTAAGCTTAAGAAAAAAGAGGGGGGAGGGGGAAAAAAGCACTGGACTGCACCAAAAACGCATCAAAGCACTGGAACGCATCAAAAACGCACATGCAGAAAAGCACCTGGAACGCATCTCTATAGTGTGAACTGGCCCTAAGACCCCTGTAAAGCGCCTGAAAACTGCCTCGAATTCTCTGCAATGAGTGCTTTCACACTGGGGCGGTGCGCTTGCGGGACGTTAGAAAAAGTCCTGCATGCAGCATCTTTGGGGTGGTTTGCGAGCGGCGTATACAGTGCTCCCAAACTGCCCCTGCCCATTGGAATGCATGGGCAGCGTTTCTGAAGAGAGATACCATTTTACCTTCCATTGGTATCTTTACCTTGTATATATGAAATTGAAAATATGTTGAAATATTTTCTTTTGATATTTGAGATGTTAAATATATCTCTTTAGAGCAAACCAACCCCCTGAAGAAGACCACATGGGTCGAAACATGTCGGATCATCACAACAGACATGTGATGCTGTATTGTTGTATTTGTCTGTATCGTGGAATGTACCAGAATTTTAAAAAAAAACGTTGGATAATCCTGGAGGTTCTTTTAAAAAAAAAAAAAAAATCTGGTCAGGAGATCCCATTTAACCTTCCAGTGGTAACTATATATATAGAAAACTATATTTTTAGATAGATTTTTACTCCAAAAGCATTTATAAAATTCAATTAATTTTATAAAAAATAAAAAAATCGCTTTTAAAAATAAACCTGATTTATTTTTTTATTTTTTGTTTACAAAAAAAAATCATTTGATTTATATCCATCCTGCTAGTCACCGTATTTCTCTGGAGGTAGTGGAGTCTCCAAGTGACAGTGATCATTAGCATTTCAAAGGTTCCGTTCCTCATAGCTTGGAGGGACATTTTCCAAGGAGGAAGATGTAGATCCAGAGGAAGGAGTAACACTTGTCTGTGAAATCCTGGAGAGTCACTTCAGCGAGAACCCCCCCCCCCCTGGGGGCTCGTCCGGGATGGCTGGCAGGAAACTCGTAAAGTGGCTTTTGTGTAGAAGGTATGCAGCCTCCGCCGGCCTCTAATTTTCACAGGTGGAGGCTGCTTTTATGATTAACAATGGCAGCACTGTCGTTATAATAAGGGACTCCAGATGTTGGGATGAGTTCTCGTCGGAGAACTCCCAATGTTCCCAGACGACAGCTGGACTTGTCAGCCGGTGTGGGAAGAAGCTTTTGCTGCGGTAAGCGTGGAGCGTTTGGACGCCGCGCACCGATCCGGGATAAACCACCTCTCCTACACACACAGGTGCAGAACATTAGGGCCACATTTACACCTGAGTGTAGCAGGATTGCGTGTTCCCGTTCTCATTTTTTTTTTTGTGCATCTTTCACCTACGCGTTGCGCCCTGTTGTGCACTGCTCCATTTGTTTGAATGGAGCAGTGCACATTAGTTGTGGTCATGTAATCTGCTCCTTCCAAACAAATAGAAATGAGGTGGGAAAAGAGAGGTTCAGGAGTTCACTGAGGACATTACAAGGGGTAAGAAACTTTCATGGAAAGTAGATGACGGGGCTATTAAGAAGTGGATTTGTATGGATTATTTTTGGAGAATAAGGAGACCGTTTAGTGTCACTGTAATAAAATACGGTACGGCATTATACAAGCGGCATCACATGGCAGGGATTTTTCAATAAATAAACACTTCACAAGTCAATAGAATGGAGGGGGAATTTAATTATCAACGATGTTGATAGAACATAATCGACAACAGCAGGGTGTGGAGTCTTTTTATTGGGCTCTCGGCTTTTATGGCATCACCTGGTGATATAGAACACCTGTCCACCGAAGACGGCGAGGAGAGTCCGGATATAAATACCAACCATCAGATTATACCGGAAAAGAGGGAGCATGGATCGTTTATATATATATATATAGAGACAGAAATAGATGTATAGAGGGAAGTTGTCTGTCTGAGCTATGTGTCTTCTTAAGCTGGCCATACGATAGTAGAGTGTTTGATTTCTCTGGTGTAAGGGGGAAACTGATGGAGATCCTGATGTAAAGGGGGACTCTGATTTTAAGGGGCAGGGGTGCTCTGACATAAGGGGGACTCTGATCGGGATCCTGATGCAAGGGGGGCTCTGATGGAGACCCTGATGTAAGAGGGACTCTAATAGGGATGCTGATGTAATGAGGGCTCTGATATAAGGGGGAATTCTGATGTAAGCGGGACTCTGATGCAGGGGGGGGGGGCTCTGATGGGATTTCTGATGTAAGGGGGGACTCTGGTGGGGATCCTGATGTGATGGAGACTCTGATGGGGATTCAGGTGTAAGGGGGACTCTAATATAAGGGGGAACTCTAATGGGCATTCTGATGTAGGGGGGCACTGCTATAAGAGGGGAAACTCTGATACAAAGGGAGACTCTGATTGGGATCCTAATGTTAGAAGGGGAGAGGGCTGTGATATAAGGGGGAACTCTGATGAAGATCTTAATGTAAGGGGGACTCTGATGTTAATGGGGACTCTGATTGGGATCCTGATGTGGGGGGGGGGGGGTTGATACAAGGAGAGACTCTGATGGTGATCATGATGTGGTGGTGGGGGGGGGGGACTCTGATGGGGATGCTGATGTAAGGGGGGTTTGATATAAGAGGGGGCTCTGATGTAAGGGGAGACTCTGATGGAGATCCTGATGTAAGGGAGACTGTGATGGGGATCCTGATGTAAGGGGGAGGAAGACTCTGATGGGGACTCTAATGGGGATCCTGATCTAAGGGGGACTCTGATGTAAGGAGTACTCTGATGGGGATCCTGATGTAAGGGGAGCTTTGATACAAGGAGAGACTCTGATGGTGATCATGATGTGGTTGGGGGGGGGGGCTGCTGGGGGACTCTGATGGGGATGCTGATGTAAGGGGGGTTTGATATGAGGGGGCTCTGATGCTAGAGAGGAATCTAATGAAGATCCTGATGTAAAGGGGACTCTGATGGGCACTCTAATGGGGATCCTGATATAAGGGGGGACACTGATGTAAGGGGGGCTCTGATGGGGATCCTGATGTATGGGGGGCTCTGATGGGGATCCTGATATAAGGGGGTCTCTGATGTAAGGGGGGCTCTGATGGGGATCCTGATGTATGGGGGTCTCTGATGTAAGGGGGGCTCTAATAGGGATCCTGATGTATGGGGTCTCTGATGTAAGGGGGCTCCGATAGGGATCCTGATGTATGGGGTCTCTGATGTAAGGGGGGCTCTGATGGGGATCCTGATGTATGGGGTGCTCTGATGTAAGGGGGGCTCTGATGGGGATCCTGATGTATGGGGTCTCTGATGTAAGGGTCCTGCTCCTCTGAATGAATGTTCTTCACTGATAACTGTGGTGGAAAACAAACATTGATTTGACCTCACTAATGACTAGAAAATCAAACAGACTTTCTTAAAATGAAGGTCTTCTAGAGGAATTCCCCCCCCCCCCCCCCCCCAGTGTATGGCCAGCTTAGGTCGGCGGACCTTCAATATCCAGAACAAGGGCTGTATGTAGTGAAGGAGGAATTGGCTTGGATTTGGCATTCAAGGGTCTTACCTTCGTTGGGTATGACGGGGGGGGGGGGTGACACACGAAGAGCGCACCTCTGGAACATCAAAGCGTGTTTGTAGAAGAGACGCAGAGAGGAAGCCGAGTGTTTGAAGAAGCCGACTGACCCCATTGAAGCTGGGAACGGATCCCCCTTCATCTCCGTCTTCCTAGAAGTCTGAGCGTCTCCGTTTATTGCAGCGCCTGGGGCCAGCGGCGTGCGGATGTTGGCGGCTGCTGTCAGGGGGATCTCAGGATGTGAAGAGAAATGCGTTAGTTTGAATCCTTCTTTTCCATTCCGCACATTAATATCACAGCCTAAAGAGAATCGCCGTTCTTCGTGACGTGTAGAATGGCGCCGAGCGAAAGGGTCAGCGCAGAGATAGGTTATCTCAGTGTTTGGTAGATGACAGGGAGTGCAAAGAAACTTGAAATGCTATTAGCCTGGCTGTCATGCTGAGCCAGTGAATTCAAGCAGAGCTGTGCTTTATCTACAGATAGCAAACCACCAGATTGTATCATGTCTGCAGTCTCTGACCATCTCAGATATCATGTCCGCAGTCTCTGACCATCTCTTGTATCATGTCCGCAGTCTTTGACCATCTCTTGTATCATGTCCGCAGTCTTTGACCATCTCTTGTATCATGTCTGCAGTCTCTGACCATCTCTTGTATCATGTCTGCAGTCTCTGACCATCTCTTGTATCATGTCTGCAGTCTCTGACCATCTCTTGTATCATGTCTGCAGTCTCTGACCATCTCTTGTATCATGTCTGCAGTCTCTGACCATCTCTTGTATCATGTCTGCAGTCTCTGACCATTTCCTGTATCATGTACACAGCCTCTGACCATCCTTTTTTTTTTATTTTATTTTTTTTTTCTATTTTTTTTTCACCGTTGACTCTAAACTGATGACCTGTAGAAGCTTTTACAGTAAATCATCACTATGGAAAATAAAGGGTGTCAAAAATGTGTCATCGTTTCAGGGGTGCACATGATTCTAAGCCTTGACACGTTGGATATCTATTTGCTCAGTGCAACCTACATCTTTTGTATTTTACTTAAAAATTGGGTAACATATTGCGTTTGTGTGCCTTTTTAAAAATAACTTTATTGTATTTTTTGCTAAAATTCTGCATTTAGTAAACTGTCAGAGCTAATATCGTGTGAGGGGAAAAAAATAAAAATAGAACTACCACTATTTTATTCTCTAGGGCCTCTGCTTTCAGAAAATATCTAATGTTTGGGGGTTTTTACATAAGCTTCCAATGTAAGTTCATTTTACAGATTTTCCTGTACTCTTTAACCACTTGCCGACCACGCTTTTTCTGGCACTTTTTGTTTACAAGTTTCAATCAGTATTTTTTGCTAGAAAGACTTCTAACCCCCAAACATTATGCTTTTTTTTTTTTTTTTTCTTTTGGCGATCGTTGCATATTTTTATTTCACACGGTATTTGCGCAGCGGCTTTGCAAACGCAAATTTTGGGGGGGAAAAAATACACTTTAATGAATGATAAAAAAAAGAAACCCAATAGTTACCCCAATTTTTTTGTGTAATGTGAAAGATGTTATGCCGAGTAAAAAGATACCCAACGTGTCACGCTTTACAACTGCGCACACTTGAGGAATGGCAACAGACTACGGTACTTTAAAAAATCTCTCTAGCCTTTACAGGTTTCCGGTTTAGAGTTAGAGGAGGTCTGGTGCTAGAATTATTGCTCTCGCTCTAACGTTCGGCGATACCTCACATGTGCGGTTCGAATACCGTTTACATATGCGGGCGCAGCTTACGTACGCGCTCGCTTCTGCGCGCAAGCACGGAGGGATGGAGGCGCTTTAATTTTTTTTTTTTTTTTTTTTTTTTCACTGTCCCTTGTATTTTTTATTTTTAATCGCTTTTATTTCTATTATAAAGAATGTAAACATCCCTTGTAATAGAAATAAGGATGACAGGTCCTCTTTATGGAGAGATCGGGGGTCAAAAAGAACACAAATCTCTTCTTTACCTTTTTTAAAAGCAAAAGAGAAAAGATCTTTCACTTTTAAGAAACATTTTTTTTTCTTCCAGCCTGGAGCAGAAGTGACGGCATGACATCGCTCTGGTCCTCCAAGGCCTTAGACCCCTTTCACACTGAGGCGCTATAGCGCAAAAAATAGCGCCTGCAAAGCGCCCTAAAAAGGTGCGCTGGCAGGACGTCAGAAAAAGTCCTGCCAGCAGCTTCTTTGCAGCGCATTAGGAGCGGTGAATACAACACTCCTAAAGCACCCCTAAATCAATGGGCAGTCCCGCTGAACCACCGGCAAAGCGCCGCTGTAGCGGCGCTTTGTTGGCGGTTTTAACCCTTTTTTCGACCGCTAGCGGGGATTAAAATCACCCCGCTAGCGGCCGAATAGCGCAGCAAAAACGGTAAAGCGCCGCTGAAAATAGCGGCGTTTTACCGCCAACGCCTGGGCGGCTCAGTGTTAAAGGGGTCTAAAGCTGGCCATACACCATACAATTTTCTTATTCAATTTTCTTTAGATTCACCTTCCATTATGTAGTGCAAGGGCCTACCTGATTGCATACAAATTGAAAGTGTTTCGGTTTGACTTCCTATTATATGGTTTTGGTAAATCTAAAGGAAAGTTGTACAAGAAAATCGTATAGTGTATGGCCAGCCTTGGAGTCGATCCGAGTGTTAACCCTTTAATCGCCTATGGGAGCAGCTGGCCGCACCGCCGGATCGTTTTTCGGGCGAACTGGCGGAAACGGTAAGCCCAGGAAACACTGGTGAGCTACAGGAGGTGGGGGGACGGACATCCTCTCTTTTTAAGTTGAAGACGGGGTCTCTAATTCTCATCCTTTCTTTCTAAGTCGGAGACAGGGTCTCTCATTTTCATCCTTTCTAAGTTGGAGACAGGAAGAAAGGATGAAAATTAGAGAGACCCGTCTCCAACCTAGAAAGAAAGGATGAAAATTGGAGACCCTAAGTTGGAGACAGGGTCTCTTCTTCTCCTTCTCCTTCTCCTCCTCCTTCTCCTCCTCCTCCTCCTTCTTCTTCTCCTTCTCCTTCTCCTTCTCCTTCTTCTTCTTCTCCTTCTCCTTCTCCTTCTCCTTCTCCTTCTCCTTCTCCTTCTCCTTCTCCTTCTCCTTCTCCTTCTCCTTCTCCTTCTCCTTCTCCTTCTCCTTCTTCTCCTTCTCCTTCTCCTTCTCCTTCTCCTTCTCCTTCTCCTTCTCCTTCTCCTTCTCCTTCTCCTTCTCCTTCTCCTTCTCCTTCTCCTTCTCCTTCTCCTTCTCCTTCTCCTTCTCCTTCTCCTTCTCCTTCTCCTTCTCCTTCTCCTTCTCCTTCTCCTCATCCTTTCTTTCTAAGTTGGAGACCGGGTCTCTCTAATTTTCATCTTCTCAAAGCTCTATTAGATAAACCCGCGTGACATTTGTGTTTAGCGGCTCAGCATTTACAAGGATTGTCTGACAGCCGTATGAAACAATCGAAGCAAATCGAGCCGAGACATTTGTTTTATCAGAGAGCTGACAGCCAGTCATACGGCATCCTATCAGCATTCGGCAGAAATGCCTCATCACCCTGTCTCCTGGAGTTCTCCTAGATAAGAGTTCCTGCTTTGTCTCCAGTTATTGCCGTGAATTCAGCAATCATGTCACAATTCTTTGTCTTGTATATACAAATATGTCCATTTATATAATGTGCCCTCCAGCCTTATCTTCAGTCTCGCACAGTTGTAGCGGCTCCTCCTCTGGACCATAATGGCTTCCACTGATTTCACTGCATACTGTGAGCTTCTCACAATGTGCATTAGAAGCTGCAGAGGATCAGATAGAGCCCGCTTCATTCCCCCCCCCCAGCCTGACTGTCCCTGGCCCTCCCCTTCATTCATTGGATTTCAGTTATGGAGACTCGGCATCGTGTGTGGGGGTTACCTATGAAAAGACAGTCTGTCTAGGAACGCCTGCTCCTCCAGACAGACAGCCACCTATTAAGACATTTTGGTATTTAGTTGAGCCTGAGGGTCAAAGAAGCTTGACCTTGCTATTAGGGCCGAAACAACTAATCGATTATGAAATTAATTGATTACCATTTTCATAATCGATTAATCGGACAGTAACGTAATGGGGTTAAAAAAATAAAACTAAAGTTAGCCCTTTATAGTACAAAAAAAGCAAATCGCTACTGTAAATATTACTTTCACTGTCCTACAGTAAAAAATTAACCCTTTACAGCGATTATTTGCTCTTTTTGTACTAATTTTAGTTTTTTTTTTTTACCCCCATTATGTTACTAAACATCTCACACCCGGGTCACACCTCAGTTTTTTTTTTTGGTGCTTTTTGCAGAAACACACTACAATTCATTTACATGGTTTCCTATGGGACACGTTCTCATCCATGATTTTTTCAGCTGCTGCGTATTTGGAAAGGGCAAGGACTTTTTTTTTTTTTTTTAAACGCAAAACGGTGCTACTTTGATTTTTGGTTCAATATACTTCAATAGAGAAGCTGCAGAAAAGCATGTTTGTTTTTTAATCTGCCCAACAACAAATTGTCCCCAAAAAATATAAAAAAGCAAATCGCAGCTTAATTACCTTCCTCCTTCTTCTTCCTTTGTTTTGATTAATCGGTAAAAAAAAAAAAAAAAAATCGGCCAACTAATCGATTATGAAAATAATCGTTAGTTGCAGCCCTACTTGCTATACCCCAGTGGCGGTGCGTCCATAAGTGGTGCATGGGCGCTGCCCCCTCTCTCCTGCACCGTTCTATCACCATAGATAGATGCATGAATCTATCTATCTATGGTCGCCCCTATTCAGGTGCCCGGCCCCTTTTCGGGCACCTGAATTACAGCGGCGGGGGTGTTTTTTGGAAGCACCTGATTAGAGCCATAGGCTCAAATGGGTGCCCCAAAAAGGTGAACAGCGGGTGCCATGCTGGGCGTTCACTGTTCACTCAGCTGTGTGTTAGCAAAGCAAAGGAATTTGCTTTGCTAACCCTGAACCGCCTCTCAGCCAATCAGGTTGCGGGGTCTGTTACCTGTCACCTGATTGGCTGAAACATCAGGCGCTGTGATTGGACGCCTGAGAGAGGACAGAAGAAGACATGGAGGACGTGCAAGACACCACCGCTGACCCGCTCCGAGACAGGCAAGTCCCGGGCAGCAGTTGATGGGGCACAGTGGCTGCGGTTGATGGGCACAGTGGTTGCAATTGATGGGCACAGTGGCTGCAATTGATGTTTGTTTGTGTCCCCCATAAATTTTGAGCACCAGCCACCATTGCTATAGCCTCTAAATGGCACCATAAAAAAATATGGGCAGTTTGCTTCCTGTCTTTGTTTTTTGTGTGTGACTGGAGTGCCCCTTAAAACCAAATATCCTCTTTCAGAAGATAATGTTTTTGCGAGAACACGCAACAGTAAATTTGTTCAGCTAGGGACTGTGACAGCTAAAAATATTGGTTGGTCTTGCGCGTTGAACATTTTGGCTAGGTTCAGATAATACTGTTATGACCAAAGTACAGGTTACTATCAGCTTAGCTTGTCGGACATCAAATATTTGACTTCTTTTTTGAAAGGTCTCATCTCCTTGACCTATGGAGCAAGTGAACTCTATTTCGTATTGTGAGGCACTGGTGGGCACGATTGTGGATGGTTTATATGTGTCATCTAGGCTTCTCCCATACACATGATCAGGGGCTCCAGGGTTAATGACTGATATGGGGAAAAAACAAAATTTTCATTTTCTCAGAATCTTAATACTTTTTGTCTACAAAGCTTACTGAGCCAGGAAGCTTTGTGAAGCTTTGGGTGAAATAATGGTCCTGGAGCTTTGTGGAGCTTTGGTTGGGATAAAGACTCTCGAGCTTTGTAAAACTTTGGGTCGGATAAAGGTCCTGGAGCTTTGTAGAGTTTTGGGAGAGATAAAGGTCCTGGAGTTTTGTAGAGCTTTGGGTAGAGTAAAGTCCTTTTGAGCTTTGTAGACCTTTTGGGTGGGATAAAGACAATGGAGTTTTGTAGAGCTTTGGGTGGGACAAAGGTCCTGGAGCTTTGTAGAGCTTTGGATGGAATAAAGGCCCTTGCGCTTTGTAGTACCTTTTAGCTCGAATAGAGGCCCTGGAGCTTTTTTGAGCTGCGGGTAGGATAGACGTCCTCGTGCTTTGTAGAGTTGTGGGTTGGATAAAGGTCCTGGAGCTTTGGGTGAAGTAAAGGCCTTTGCGCTTTGTAGAAAATTGGGTGGGATAAAGAACATGGAGCTTGGTAGAAATTTGGGTGGGATAAAGGTCCTGTAGTTTTGTAGAGCCTTGGGTGGGATAAAGGCCCTTGGACTTTGGGTGGGATAAAGGCCCTTGGACTTTGGGTGGGATAAAGGCCATGGAGCCTTGTAGTGCTATGGTAGGAATACAGGGCCTCAAGCTTTGTAGAACTTTGGGTGGGATAAAGGTCCTAGAGCTTTGTAGTACTTTTTTGGTGGAATAAAGGCCCTCGAGCTTTGTCGTGTGTTTTTTTTTTTTTTGGGTGGGATAAAGGTCCTCAAGTTTTGCAGAGCTTTGGGTGGGGTAATGGTCCTGGAGCTTTGTAGAACTTTGGGAGGCATAAAGATTTTGGAGCTTTCTAGAGCCGACTTAAAGCGGAGCTCCCCTGGAAAAAAAATTATTAAAAGCCAGCAGCTACAAATACTGCAGCTGATGACTTTTAATATTAGGACACTTACCTGTCCTGGAGTCCAGTGACGTCGGCAGCAGAAGACGAGCAATCGCTCGTCACTCTGCTGCCCCCCCGCCATCCTCGGTGAGGGAACCAGGAAGTGAAGCCTTGCGGCTTCACTGTCCGTTTCCCCACGGCGCGAGTCGCGCTGCGCCGTTCTCACTGGTCCCTGTTGCGCTCTGGGAGCCGAGTGTCTCCCAGAACACAACGGGTATTCTGCGGGAAGTGACGTACTACCCACAGAGAGGACTCCTAGAAGTGGGTGAAAATACCTGTCTTAGACAGGTATCTGCACCCCCCCTCCACCATGAAAGGTGCCAAATATGACACCGGAGGGGGAGAGGGTTCCGATGAGCGGAAGTTACACTTCAGGGTGGAGCTCTGCTTTAAATTGGGGAAACCAGAAAAGAAAGCTGGAATATATACCTAGAAGGTGCTCTGAGACCTTTTTTATGGCAGGTGAATTTTTCACAAGGGGTGAACAATGTGTGGACTGGAATTCACAATCAATGAATTCCTATTGAGGCACATTATGTGTAAATTAATGCCGCGTACACACGATCGGAAAATCCGACAAGAAAAACTTGGATTTTTTTCCGACGAAATGTTGGCTCAAACTTGTGTTGCATAGACACGGTCACACAAAATTCCGACCGTCAAGAACGCGGTGACGTACAACACTACAACGAGCCGAGAAAAATGAGGTTCAATGATTCAGAGCATGCGTGGGGTGTTTTTTTTTTGTTTGTTTTTTGTTTTTGTCGGAAAAATTGAGAACCAGCTCTCAAATTTTTGTTGTCGGAAATTCCGACAAAAAAAGTCAAATGGAGCCCACACACAGTCGGAATTTCAGACCAAAAGCTCACATCTGACTTTTCTTGTATGAAATTCTGCCCGTGAATACTTTCAACATATGAACTGAGACAAGTTTTTTTTTTTTTTTTTTGCAGATGATTGTCTAATACTGAAACACATATTGTACAGCATGTTCTAAGGCAGGGGTCCTTAGACTTTGGGAACAAGAGGCCAGTTTACTGTCCTTCAGACTTAAGGGGAGCTAGACTGTGGCCAATGAGAGTAAAAAAAAAAGAACCCAAGGTCTGTAGAAAAAATGCCACATTGTTGGTGTCCGTGGGAAGAATAGTGCCCCATTGTTTGTCAGTGGGAGGAAGGGTGCCCTATCGTTGTCGTTGGGAAGAATTGTGCCCCATTGTTGGTGTCATTGAGAGGAATTGTGCCTCATCATTGGTGTCGGGGTTAGGGGGGTTATGCCCCATTGTTGGTATCAGTGGATGAAATGGTGCCCCGAGGGCCGGATAAAAGCAAACAAAGGGCTACAGTCTGGGGACCACTGTTTTAGGGGGATATATTTACCTATGTATTTGCATGAGGACCACCCAGTGCCAGAAGACATCTGAGAAAAGGTACATATTGGGGGCTTCTTCACAGATCTACTCTCTGTACGGTGTGTTGCGGTGCCATTCAGTGTGAATGTGAAGAGTGCAATGCACAATCTACACACCACCACCAAAAAATTCTGTTTTTGTGGAATACACCATAAGTCTATGCACATGTTTACGCTAATGCACGAAAGCATCAGCAAAATACGCGAGTACGGCTGGGTGCAGCCATTCAATTCTATGGCCACCTACAGGCGCTACCTACAGCTCCTGTGTAAAAATGCCAGGATTTTGAGCTAGAGCATATCTTAAGCCTAAAACCGCCCATGTCCAAGAGGCCTGAGAGCTCATTTGCATCAGCAGAGTTGAGTAGTGTTGTCCAATGCAAGAACGGGGCCAATTGGCCATTCCCAGTGCGTTCGGCGTGCTGAAAAAAAAAACTTCATTGCATTTTTTATGCAGCACAGCTGACGCGTTGTTATGCATCGGCAACACGCTTCGACCAATGGGAAACTAAAAGTTTCAAAAATAAATAAAAATAAAATCTGAGTACTGCAGTACATTGCGGCACACATTCACACCAGCGCACGCACGTTATGCGCTGTGTGCTATGAATGAGCCCCTATTAAAAGATTATGTGGGGAATTGCATTTCACTATATAAAAAAAAAAATACAAATTTTCTCTGCATTTACATAGGAAGTACAGGCAGGTTTTTACAGGCGCTGGCAATTTTCCCATAATAGTATTTTACAACTTTTGCAAAGGCACGAAAGGAGCTGGCAAGCGTGATAAGGGGTTTTATTGTATATTTTGCGAGCAGGAAATGACCTGAGGGTAATAGTAGAGGTGGAGGGTTATTGGTGATATTATTTGCTGTTTTATCCAGAATTGATAAGACCGTAGCAGAGTTCACAAAAAAACAGAACGCGTCCTAATTTTTCTTTTTCCGATTTTTATTTTTATTTTTCCACCCCAATGTAGAATATTTATAAAGAATAAACAATCGTCTCGCGCCAGGAGTTGCTCTTTACTGCCATCTTTGGGCTGATGGAGAAATGGCAACGTCATGTCCTTAGTTTTTGTTCTTTTGTTTCAGGCTTTAAAAAAATGTGGATTTCGGTAGTCGTACGATAATTTCTTGTCGTTTATAAGGCCTCATCAACACGGCCGTAATGATGAATTCAAAATCTTGCCATAAAAAGTGTATCTGAACCAGCTTATGTCCTTATGAGTTGAGATGCGTGCATTCTGCGTCACCGTCACAGATAACACCCTAATCTCATTTGTGTGCTGCCTCCATCGCATGTCAATGGCGAGGTGTAAACATAATTTTTTTTTTTTTTGTAATCAGCGGACATCACTTAGAGCCCATTCACACAGGGGCAACACGACTTCCAGCGCGATTTTATGAGGCAACTCAGACACGACCTGAGTATGAATCACAGCACGACCTGGAGCTATTTACAAGGCAACTCCAAGTTGCCTGCAGGACAAGAGACATTCCAGTGGCCAATCAAACAAGAATCAGCTCTGTGGGAGGGAGGGGGGAGGGAGAGGTTTGCAGGAGAAATGTATGTTATCTTCCTGGAGAGTCGCTCCTATTAAGACAGGGAGAGGTGACTCCCATTGAAATGAATGGTTACAGGTCGCCTAGGAGTCGGATTGAAGTAGTACAGGGACCTTTTTTGAAGTCGGAGCGACTGCAGTAGTGTGCATAAGGACGGCTCCATTAACTTACATTGATTTCTTCAGCCAGCGCGACCTGAGGCGACTAGGGGCGACCTGGGGCGATTTGGAGTCGGATCCAAAGACGCCCCTGTGTGAATGGGCTCTAAGTGATGTCCGCTGATTACAAAAAAAAAAAAAAATTATGTTTACACCTCAAGGCTGAGGTCATTCTGCACCTGCGATGCTGCTGCATTTATGACTTATTCAAGGGGGATGTAAATATTAATGGTGTGTAATCAGCGGCGGCGGCACAGGCGCATGTCAACTTTGCTGATTCTATAGGCTGAAGTAATTTTTTCTGCTCAGCTGCATGTATGATTCATTCAAAGAGAGATGTAAACATTAATAGTGTGTAATCAGCGGCGGCACAGGCACATGACAACCTTGCCGATTTCTATAGGCTGAAGTCATTCTTCCTGTGCTGCTGCATGTATGACTCATTCAAGGGGAGATGTAAACATTAATAGTATGTGATCAGCGGCGGCGGCGGCACAGGCACATGACAACCTTGCCGATTTTCTATAGGCTGAAGTCATTCTTCCTGTGCTGCTGCATGTATGACTCATTCAAGGGGAGATGTAAACATTAATAGTATGTGATCAGCGGCGGCGGCACAGGCACATGTCAACTTTGCCGATTTTCTATAGGCTGAAGTCATTCTTCCTGTGCTGCTGCATGTATGACTCATTCAAGGGGAGATGTAAACATTAATAGTATGTGATCAGCGGCGGCGGCGGCACAGGCGCATGTCAACTTTGCTGATTCTATAGGCTGAAGTAATTCTTCCCGTGCTGCTGCATGTATGACTCATTCAAGGGGAGATGTAAACATTGTGTGTAATCAGCAGCGGCACCGGCACATGACAACCTTGCCGATTGTATGGGCTGAAGTCATTCTTCCTGCGCTGCTGCATGTATGACTCATTCAAGGGGAGATGTAAACAATAGTGTGTAATCAGCGGCGGGACAGGCACATGACAACCTTGATGATTTTATAGGCTGAAGTAATTCTTGCGCTACTGCATGTATGACTCATTCAAGGGCGATGTAAATATTAATAGTGTCGGCGGCGGCACAGGCGCACGACAACATTTTGTCAATTCTATAGGCTGAAGTAATTCTTCCTGCGCTGCTGCATGTGTCTTATTTAAGGAGAGCTGTAAACATTAATCGTGTGTATTCAACAGCGGCGGCACAGGCGCATGACAACCTTGCTGATTCTGTAGGCTGAAGTTATGCCTAGTACACACGACCGGTTTTTCCGTCGGATAAAAAAACGACGGTTTTCCCGACAGAATTCCTCTCAGGCTGCCTTGCATACACACGCTCAGACAAAAGTCCGCCCGTCCAAAGCGCGGTGACATACAACCCGTACGACGGCACTATAAAGGGGAAGTTCCATTTGAATGGCGCCACCCTTTGGGCTGCATTTTGCTGATCCTCGTGTTAGTAAAAGTTTGGTGAGAGACGATTCACGCTTTTCAGCCTCGTGGTTTTCAGTCCGTTACAGCGTGACGAATGTGCTATCTCCATTACGAACGCTAGTTTTACCAGAACGAACGCTCTCGTCTCATACTTGATTCTGAGCATGCGCGGTTTTCTGCCTGTCAGAAAACCATACAGACGAACGGATTTCACATTCGGATTTTTAGCCTGACCTACCTGGTTCCTACACTGACCACTACACTGACCTACCTGATTCCTGCACTACTCACCTCACCTCCTACATGAACAGTGTAGATCGGTTGATTTTGCTCACCTCTCCATTGCCTCCATGATAATCCATCGGAGCAGGGCTCCTCAGCACCATGTACTGTTCCTGACACTCAGCCGCTCCTCAGTATCCCCTGCCAAGAGATTCTCCAATAGCCGCTGTACGCTCTGTACCGCCCCGTTCTCACACACACACATGGGCCGCCCGCACCAGAGGGATCATGGGGGACAGGCTGGACCACAAGAGTCCCTAGGTTTGGGGAGGGGAGGCAACACAGCACACTTGGGGGGCACAGTAATGATTTTGCGCCCGGGGTGAGAGTATCAGATGCCCCCCATGCCACTGCAATCCGGGGACAAATCTGGGGACAAGACTGGCTCCGGGGACAGTGTCCTCAATCCGGGGACTGTCCCCAGAAACCAGGGATGTCTGGTCACCCTAGTTTACATGTCGGCCCGGAATTCCCTAGGCGTAGAGTCTGTTTTCACTGTACGGATGTAAACAATCATACATGCAATCAAATTCGGACTGTGAATGCAAACACTACAAGCCATCATAGAGCAATGAGCGATGAGTTTACATCTCTCCTAAACCACAACTGCATGGCATTCAGATTACTACTTTGTTGCATCTCAGTGCTGCTGATCTCCTCCAGCCTCCTTCTGCACTTCCTACCTACATGCATCAGCTGCACAGCATTGCTCTGGGCAGACTGACAGAGGGATGAGCTCATCAGACATCTGCTTCTCATTTCACTGTCCAGTCACAGGCCAGAGGAGGGACAAGACCTGCAAATGCTGCTTAACTGCAGCAGAGAAAAACCAGGTCTCCTCCTCTGCCAGACAGGGCTGTGCTGTGTGGCAGAGTTGTGTAAATGTCAGGATTGGATATACAGAAATACAAATCCTTTGGTAGGTAAAAGTGCTCCGTAAATTATCTGTAGTGCCTGGAGTTCAGCTTTCAATTACGGAATGGCTTGTGCAGTAATTATGTGTTCTATCAATTATGAATGTAAGTGGAACTTTTCTTTAATCCAACTAACAATGTGGTTCCCAGCCCCCACACGTGTATGGGAGGCAGCACACATGAAGACGCTCTGCACACATGGCTCTGCAGATGGCGAGGATCTTATGGGCTGTGATATGAAACGCGTTACATAAATAATTACAAAAATATTTAGTGAGAATTAAATGGACGAGAGTGTGTAATTCACAGCATTGTAACTGACTCGAATATTGATTTATTTTTCACACTGCTGAATGGTTATGGAACTTATTCTACCCCTATACAGTACTTACTCTACAAGTCAATGGGAATGCAAAAGCAGCAAGTCAATTGCACCTTCACACCTCGGATCACCCCAATTCCTGCACCTTCACACCTCGGATCACCCCAATTCCTGCACCTTCACACCTCGGATCACCCCAATTCCTGCACCTTCACACCTCGGATCACCCCAATTCCTGCACCTTCTCGCCTCGGATCACCCCAATTCCTGCACCTTCTCGCCTCGGATCACCCCAATTCCTGCACCTTCTCGCCTCGGATCACCCCAATTCCTGCACCTTCTCGCCTCGGATCACCCCAATTCCTGCACCTTCTCGCCTCGGATCACCCCGATTCCTGCACCTTCTCGCCTCGGATCACCCCGATTCCTGCACCTTCCCGCCTGGGATCACCCCGATTCCTGCACCTTCCCGCCTCGGACCACCCCGATTCCTGCACCTTCCCGCCTCGGACCACCCCGATTCCTGCACCTTCTCGCCTCGGACCACCCCGATTCCTGCACCTTCTCGCCTCGGACCACCCCGATTCCTGCACCCTCACACCTTAGATCATTCCCAAAGCCTGTACTGTCACCCCTCAGATCAGTTCCAATTCCTGCATCTTTACCCCTCAGATCAGCCCCAATTCATGCACCATCAGAAACACATACCTGCTGTAGTTGGTGGTGGAGGAAGGGGGTGGTGGACTCCTTCGACTTCATGTACACTGGGAGCTTTTGGCGTGGTGTTTTTTTTTTTTTTTTTTTTTTTTTGCCAAAGCCCCTAAACTCAACTCCATGAAATATGTGTCAATGTACACAAATGCCGCGTACACACGGTCAGAATTTCCGACAAAAGTTCAATGTGAGCTTTTGGTCAGAAATTCTGACCGTGTGTAGGCCCCATCGGATTTTTTCTGTCGCATTCCGACAACAAAAATTTTGAGAGCTGGTTCTCAATTTTCCCGACAAGAAAAGTTGGCACAAAAAACACGCATGCTCAGAATCAAGCCGAACTGCCTATTGAACTTCATTGATCTCGGGTCGTCGTACGTCACCGCGTTCTTGACGGTCGGAATTTTGTGTGACCGTGTGTAAGCAACACAAGTTTGAGCCAACATTCCGTCTGAAAAAAATCCAAGTTTTTCTTGTCGGGTTTTCCGATCGTTTGTACGCGGCATTGGACTTTTGGTGGAGTTTAAGAGCTGCCTGCTTTCAGGATAGGAACACAGAAGAATCCCGTTCAGGATAGTAACGTTTTGACCTGGGGAAAATGCGAAATGGTGGAAAAAAATGTGGTTTGCGTTTTCCGGCGGTCAGGTTAGGCTAGTGTACATGTAGCCTAAAAAGTCTGCAGCAGAGGAGGGTTGGCACATGATAGTCGGTGACCTTGGGCGAGCTTCTCTGATATATCATGGAGGTGGATGGGCTGCAGACACAGAGGTGCAGGCCAGGCTTTGTAATTGCCTTGATGGTGTACAGCCCCTGCGTCCGTGTGAGTAACTCCATGCACTGTACTTGTCACTATTACAAGTCTGAATACATTGCTGAGTTGATATGATCAGCAGTGGCGGCTGGTGCTCAATATCCACATCATCACCCCCCCCCCCCCACACACACACACACACGGGAGACGGACGTGAAGGTAACGAGTCCTAAGACTCCCTGGCCGATCGGGTCTCAGGACCCGCTTCCTGATTGGCCAGGAGGAGAATTAGGAAGACAATAGTGAATATTAATTCGCTATTGTCACACAAGTGGGCGGGCTCACCCTTTTTTTTAAAGCCAATTACAGCCAATGCGTCCGGCGCCCTGCATGTAGATTAGGGGCCGGGCGCATGGATTAGGGGGGCTGCGCCCCATATGGACGGGCCGTCACTGATGATCAGGCAAGAGCTAGCATTTCCTAAGTCTCTTCTCCCCAACTGATCAGACCGTACACTGACACCAGAATGGTATCATCTCTGAGCCAGTCCAGGAAGTACATATTAAACCTGGATGAGGCCTGAACAAAAATGGCGCTGTCCTTTTAGATAAGCAGATGAAGAGGTTATCATGGGGAGTCCTGTGATCTCTGTGAGGTAATGGGTACCTGAAGGGATTACACTGACACATCACTTGGCATGAATTCACAATAACCAATAGGGAGGATATGTTTCTCGTTCAGTCTGTAGGAATGTTCTGTAAGGCCGTGTCCATGTGCAGTACAGATCTGACCTGCGGCGAGTTATAACGAAACCATCTGCCAGTAGAGTGGTGATAACTTTTTATGGTGGATATAGATGAGAAATTGCGTACTACATAACGCGCGCTCCCAGCTTTCCCGAACAACGTGTAAAATGAGATGACTGCATTTACTTTCCAGGACACACACAACTAATAGTATCTTCGTATATCATAACCAGCCCTATAACATCAACTCCATCCAATTTCAGAAGATGGGAACCTTATCTGTATCGCCTGATGCACCACCCTCTCCAGAAGTGTACACGGTGGCGGGACTACCAGGGTCACAAAGCTCGCACTTGCGACTGGGCCCTGGCATTCCGCCACTGGTGTGGGTGGTTGGCTCTGTGGACCGTAAGGATCAGTTCACACTACTGGGATCCCAAAGGGTGCTATGCATGAATCTATCCTCTACCACATAGGGGGGGGGAATGGAGAGAGGGGGCGGCGCCCGGGCACCCCTAATAGACGGGCCGCCACTGGGAGCAGGTACCTGTTTTTGACAGGTACCCGTCTCTTCCGGGAGACCTCACTGCGGTGAGATCCCACGAAGATCAGCCCCCCCTCCTGCTTCCCCCACCACCGGGCTATTCAGGGAGCGCAGTGCGCTTCACGCATGTGCAGTAGGGAGAACGGGTTTACTGACAGTTTCCCTTACAACGAATGGCGGCGGCAGCACCCGAGAGCCGATTGGGGTGCCGAAATCGTGAGATCCCTGGACAGGGAAGTGTCCTAATATTAAAAGTCAGCAGCTACAATATTTGTAAACAAACTTTGGTGGGGGGCGGAACTTCTCTTTAACTGCTTGTGGACCAGCCGCTTTAGTTATACTGCGGCAGGTTGGCTTCGCTGGGCGATCCGTCGTAGCTGTACGTTGGTCGCTTTAAGCGGGCTAGCAGGTGCGTGCGCCCGCTGCATCGCTGGAGTGCCGATGCTCGTGACCGCCGGCCACGAGCAATCTCCGGGCACGAGAGGCAGAACAGGGGCGTGTGTGTGTGTGTGTGTGTGTGTGTGTGTGTGTGTGTGTAAAACACACATGTCCCTATTATGTGAGCTGAGGAAATGCAGATGGTGAGTTCCTAATGGCTAGGAACCACGATCTATCATTTTCCTCTAGGTCAGTCTTATCCCCCTTTAAGTTAGAACACACACCAGGGAACAC
The DNA here is from genome assembly GCA_029206835.1 of Rana muscosa. Lineage (NCBI taxonomy): Eukaryota > Metazoa > Chordata > Amphibia > Anura > Ranidae > Rana > Rana muscosa. The sequence goes on along the minus strand of JARGYO010005626.1, from coordinate 177,995,779 downwards.
AGTTAACCCCTTGATCGCCCCCTAGTGTTAAACCCCTTTCCTGCCAGTGACATTTTCACAGTAATCAGTGCATTTTTATAGCATTGATCGCTGTATAAATGCCAATGGTCCCAAAAATGTGTCCGATGTGTCCGCCATAATGTTGCAGTCCCGATTAAAAATCGCAGATCGCCGCCATTATTGGTAAAAAAAATAATAATAAAAATGCTATAAATCTATCCCCTATTAACTTTTGCGCAAACCAATCAATATACGCTTATTGCAATTTTTATTACCAAAAAATATGTAGAAGAATACGTATCACCCTAAACTGAGAAAAAATTCACTTTTTTTAAATTTTTTTAATTTTTTTTTAATTGAGGATATTTATTACAGCAAAAAGTACAAAATATTGTATTTATTTTTTTCAAAAATTTGTCGCTTTTTTTTGTTTATAGCGCAAAAAATAAAAATTGCAGAGATGATCAAATACCACCAAAAGAAATCTCTATTTGTGGGATAAAAAGGACATCAATTTTGTTTGGGAGCCACGTCACGCGACCGCGCAATTGTCAGTTAAAGCGATGCAGTGCCGAATCGCAAAAAAATGGCCCGGTCTTTGGGCAGCCAAATCTTCCGGGGCTGAAGTGGTTAATATCCCTACAATGTACATACAGTAGATCACTCAGAAGAGAATGTTTTTTTTTTTTTTTTGTTTTTTCTCTCAGCAAAAGTGGAGAACATAAAAGCTCCGGGGGGATTGCTCCACGGGGTGTCAGGTGGAAGTTTAGATTGATTGCTGATATAAAGGTCTCATGCTGAATTTGATTTGGTGATGGTAGTACATGGTGTTCGGCGGCCGTACAGCGATGTGTGTATACAGAAGACATGTCAGGATGGGGTTGGGGGATGTGAAGTGTCAGTACGGGGGGCTGTGCACAGCGCCCACGTGATTTCCTTTGCTGGTTCTATTTTAAGTTTCAATCATTTGACATCTGACATGTATGTGAAAGGCACTTCAGCACCAATCAGCAGGGCCAGGGACAGGAGCAGCCCTGAGAATACAGCCGCCATACAGGCTGCAATAATTGGGTTTGTTCAGAAAGTTGTTTTTCTCATCAGGTTGTTCGTTATTTTTAGCTCTTATAAAGCGAGTCGGAGGTCTTCTCTCTCTGACTGTGAATTAAAGTAAACCGTGTCGCTGGATGAATCACCATGTATCTTCAACAACTGACATTTTATTTTAACTTAGAAAATACTGTTTTCACTTTTTTTTTTTTTTTTTCTGATCATTTCGGTGCTGCTGATCTCCTCCCAGCTTCTTTCAGCCACTTCCCGTCTACATGCACTCCAGCCTGAGTGGCACATCGTTGCTTGAACCCAGCTTCCTGACAATGGGGGTCCATGTCTGCACACAGTGTGTGTGTGTGTTGGTACGGCAGCTTGTGACATGGTGACAACGCTGGAGAACAATTAGCAGACAGTTGTCACTCCCATACCCGGAAGCGCCTTGACCATTTGTCTACCGGGGCATTTTTACTTTTTTTTTTTTGCACACGTTAAAATTATTATTATTTTTATTATTATTATACAGGATTTATATAGCGCCAACAGTTTGCGCAGTGCTTTGCAACATGAGGGCAGATATTACAATTGCAAGACAATTCAATACAGGAGGAATAAGAAGGCCCGGCTCGTTAGAGCTTATTACAGTCTAGAAGGGAGGGTTAAGTGAAACAAAAGGTAAGAAATTAATGTGACCCCCCCCCCCACAAAAAAAAAAAAAAAAAGTATTTTCTAAAAGCAGAGATCCTGAAGAATAAAACGGCGGTAGCTGCAATTTTTTATGTTGCACTATATTAGCACAGCCAATATTTGCAGTGTGTGTGTGTGTGTGTGTGTGTGTGTGTGTGTGTGTGTGTTAATACCAATTCCTATATCCCTGTATATTGCGTTTTTCTAAGATGCCCATCAGAGTTTTTTTTTTTTTTTAAACAATCGACACTTCTCACTGACACCACCGAGTGTGGAAGGGAGTCCAACATCCTTGCCTTTTTTTCGCTTTGCATACTAGCCCATTATGTGCCACTTGCCTGCAAAGGGGAGCCCGCAATGTCTTCATCCATCTTCGCCCCTCTTCCGGGGCTGGGGATCTCCGACTCTGTGACTGGCCGGAGTTGCGTGACGTCACTCCCGTGTTTGCACGCGGGAGCCATCAGCTACGGCACTTAATAGTGAAGAAACGGCACGGAGGGCCGTTTCTTCACAGCGCAAATGCGCCGATGACATCATCGGCACACTACAAGGTAAATATCTCCTACACGGTGCACGTTTAGGAGATATTTGCAGTACCTATAAGTAAGTCTTATTATAGGCTCACCTATAGGTACAACCCTTGCATTGGGGGTTTACAACCACTTCTAAGGTTATTTTCAAATGCATATTTTCAGAAAAAAATACATTTACAATGAATTTTAGTGCAAACAAACAATATTATGGTAAAATAAAAAGGTTTTGGGTTGCGTTGAGTAAATAGATACCAAACATGTCAAGCCTTAAGATTGTCTATGGAATAAAAAAAAAGTATGGTACCCCAAATTCTCTATAGGCAATACTTTAATATTCTTTATAGACTACCAAGTCCCCTATGTGATAGCATGGGCAAGTGACAGGTCCTCTTTATGGAGACATTAAGGGTCTATTAGATGCCTAATGTCTCCCCTGTCCACTAGTGCAGCTGCTCTGCCTTTCAGAGCAGCTCCTTTCTCCCACCGATCTCCATTGTAAGGAAGTTGGAACTTTCTTCCCACTGATCCCCAATGTAAGGCGAATTCTTCCCACTGATCACCAATGTAAGGAACTTTCTTCCCACTGATCACCAATGTAAGGAGAATTCTTCCCACTGATCCCCAATGTAAGGAGAATTCTTCCCACTGATCCCCAATGTAAGGCGAATTCTTCCCACTGATCCCCAATGTAAGGAGAATTCTTCCCACTGATCCCCAATGTAAGGAGCATTCTTCCCACTGATCACCAATGTAAGGAACATTCTTCCCACTGATCCCCAATGTAAGGAGCATTCTTCCCACTGATCACCAATGTAAGGAGCATTCTTCCCACTGATCACCAATGTAAGGAGCATTCTTCCCACTGATCACCAATGTAAGGAGCATTCTTCCCACTGACCACCAATGTAAGGAACATTCTTCCCACTGATCCCCAATGTAAGGAGCATTCTTCCCACTGATCACCAATGTAAGGAGCTTTCTTCCCACTGGTCTCCAATGTAAGGAGCTTTCTTCCCACTGGTCTCCAATGTAAGGAGCATTCTTCCCACTGACCACCAATGTAAGGAGCATTCTTCCCACTGATCACCAATGTAAGGAACATTCTTCCCACTGATCCCCAATGTAATGAGAATTCTTCCCACTGATCACCAATGTAAGGAGAATTCTTCCCACTGATCACCAATGTAAGGAACATTCTTCCCACTGATCCCCAATGTAAGGAGAATTCTTCCCACTGATCCCCAATGTAAGGAGAATTCTTCCCACTGATCCCCAATGTAAGGAGAATTCTTCCCACTGATCCCCAATGTAAGGAGCATTCTTCCCACTGATCACCAATGTAAGGAACATTCTTCCCACTGATCCCCAATGTAAGGAGCATTCTTCCCACTGATCACCAATGTAAGGAGCATTCTTCCCACTGATCACCAATGTAAGGAACATTCTTCCCACTGATCTCCAATGTAAGGAACATTCTTCCCACTGATCCCCAATGTAATGAGAATTCTTCCCACTGATCACCAATGTAAGGAACATTCTTCCCACTGATCTCCAATGTAAGTAGCATTCTTCCCACTGATCACCAATGTAAGGAACATTCTTCCCACTGATCTCCAATGTAAGTAGCATTCTTCCCACTGATCACCAATGTAAGGAACATTCTTCCCACTGATCCCCAATGTAATGAGAATTCTTCCCACTGATCCCCAATGTAATGAGAATTCTTCCCACTGATCACCAATGTAAGGAGAATTCTTCCCACTGATCACCAATGTAAGGAACATTCTTCCCACTGATCCCCAATGTAATGAGAATTCTTCCCACTGATCCCCAATGTAAGGAGCATTCTTCCCACTGATCACCAATGTAAGGAGAATTCTTCCCACTGATCACCAATGTAAGGAACATTCTTCCCACTGATCCCCAATGTAAGGAGCATTCTTCCCACTGATCCCCAATGTAAGGAGCATTCTTCCCACTGATCACCAATGTAAGGAACATTCTTCCCACTGATCCCCAATGTAAGGAGCATTCTTCCCACTGATCCCCAATGTAAGGAGCATTCTTCCCACTGATCACCAATGTAAGGAACATTCTTCCCACTGATCACCAATGTAAGGAACATTCTTCCCACTGATCTCCAATGTAAGGAGCATTCTTCCCACTGATCACCAATGTAAGGAACATTCTTCCCACTGATCACCAATGTAAGGAACATTCTTCTCACTGATCCCCCCCTGTGAATTGGTTTTATCAGGGGTACCTTGAGAATTTTTTTTTTTTTAAGAGTTAAGCCCCGTACACACGTTTCAAAAATCGTACAAAAAATGCCGCATTCGAATCGATCGTGCGATAATCTGATCGTTAGTACAGAGCTTTCGAGAGCCGATCAGGACAGTTCATCCGATATTATTCTATCGGACATGCATGGATTTTCTTTTTCGTATGATGCCAGATCGTACGATTTTCGTTTAATCAGTACGGCTGTCGTTTGAAAATGCAATACAAATGCATTACAACACATGACATCTCTTCCGAATTTTTATTCTGTCGTACAGGAATTTTCGTGACTTTAGTAAACTCATGAGATTCGACTTGAGATTAGCATGCAAAAAAAAAACAGACGATCATTCGTCCGATAATCGGATCGTGTTTATGGGGCATTATTCTCTAAGGGTAAAAAGGGTTGAGAAAGCCTGGTCTAAACGCACCTTGATATGAGTAATGTCCCGTCCTCTGGATCACCAAGTGTTCACGCCTTCCATGAACTCATTTTTAATATGGTTGGGTTTGATGGACATTTTTGTGTTTTTTGTTTTTTTGTTTTTTTTTTTGTTTTTGTTTTTTCAAGCTATGTAACTGTTGTGTAAGGGGAGTCCTCAAGAAGCACGGGAACACGAAGGCTGAGACTAAAAATACTAAAAATACAGCTGTCTGCGGGAAGACGTGACAGCCGGCAGTGTGAGTAGAAGGAGATCATCGCAGTGTCACTTTTCACTCTGCCCTCTTATGCCCTGTACACACGATCGCATTTCCGAAGAAATAAAATCCGATGGAATTTTCCGTCGGCATTCCGATGAAGCTGACTTCCATCAGTCTTGCCTACACACTGTCAGACTAAATTCCGACCGTCCAAAACACGGTGACGTAAAACACTACGACGAGCCGAGAAAAATTAAGTTCTTTTTTTTTAATAAAATTTTATTTTATTTAACACATAATTATTGACATACATAACATCATACATTAACATAACATTAATTTTGATCTAGTATCCCCCATCCCAAAAAAAAAAATCCAAAATGTTTCCCCCTCCCTCCCCCCCTTAAATTAAACCAACCCACCCACCATTGATAAACCTTCATGCCCCCCCCAAAAAAAAAGGGGGGGGGAAGAAGGAGGGACCAGTAAACCTTACAATGTTCACTAAACCATCTTCCCCCTTCTATTGCACATGATATAAACCATATCTATTCCATCACCCTCTCACCCATATGTAATTAAGGGGCTATACATCCTACCCCACCAAGTATCCCTAATAAATTATTAGTGAGAGAAAAAAGAAGGGGGTAAATTTACCCTTTTGAGGCTTCTAGAGCCATCTTGCCCCTTCTATTACTCATAATACAAACCTTATTTATTCCCACCACCCCACACCCAAAAAAAAAAAAAAAGGGATGAGGGAAGGGGGTAAGAAAAAAAAAAAGGGGAATCCTCTCCTCCCCAGGGGTCTCAACACAGCTCAGTCAGGAGAAGCATAGAGGGTATTCCTTTCTATTCATCCTTCATTCCTTTCTAAAAAAAATAAAAAAAATGAAGTTCAATGCTTCCGAGCATGCGTCGACTTGAATCTGAGCATGCATGGATTTTTCTCCGATGGACTTCCACACAGACGATCGGAATTTCCCATCGGATTTTTTTTCATCGGAAAAATTTAAAACCTGTTCTATTTTTTTTTTCTCCGATGGGGGAAAAAAAGTCCAATGGGGCCCACACACGATTGGAATTTCTGATGAAACAAGTCCATCGGATTTTGTTCCATCGGAAATCCGATCGTGTGTACAAGGCATAAGTCATCTCTATAATATAGAGATTACTGTATGCCCCCCACATGTTTTCTGCCACACCAATTTGGTTATCCATATCGCCTACATCTCTTCGGTTTTTGTTTTCTCCCAATTTGCGCTGGCCTTTAAAAAAAAAATACATTTACATCCAGTGCACACAATGCCTAACTGCTGTTATACTATAGTGGTCATAAATCAGACAGGAACATAATGAGCTTTTTGGAGTCACTCTGTCCTCTCCAACATCATTAGAGTTGTCTATTCTCACCATGAAGAACAACGATCTTGAGTCTTCGTTGAAATGCCGCCATTGTTACCATGTGGCAGTGAATTGCATGTATTGTGTGTCCCCCCCCCCCCCCCCCCCCAAGACCTCTTGAAAGAGCATTTACTATTGCCTCGTGCACACGACCGGTTTTCCTGTCGGGGAAAACTGCCATGAGAGCTTTTGGCCGGGAATCCCGGCCGTGTGTATGCTCCATCGCAGTTTTTCCGTCAGGAAAACTGCCGGAAAAAAAAGAGAACCGACTCTTTTTTCCCGGCGATCCTTTTCCCCCACCGGGATTACCGGCGATCCTTTTCCCGGCAGTTTTCTTATGTGAAAAACTGCGATTGAGCTTGCACATGGCCAGGATTCCCGACCAAAGCTCCATCGCAGTTTTCCTGTCGGGAAAAGCCCTCATGTGTAGGGGGAAAAACTTACCAAGCAGGTTCTCGGTTATTCCCCTTGGGATTCCCGGCGGACTTTTTACCGCCGGGAATCCCGCACGTGTGTACTAGGCATATGGTGGAGTTTAGTAGATATTCTGTGCTAAATGATGGCACCCAATCAGTTATTTTAAGGACAAGTTCAGGACTTTTTTTAAGGCACGCCAGCCCTCCACGTTGGCCAAGTGGCGACTGGCGCTCCAAAATGTTTGGGGGGGCGCAAACAAACTGAAAAATTCTGAAAAAAAAACACCCATCAAACGCAGCCTCACTGTGCCCATCAAACGTTGCCACTGTGCCCCAAATGTTGCCACTGTGCCACAAGTGCTGCCACTGTGCCCCCCCGTCTGCCCAGTACTTGCCTTGTCTCGGGTGGGCAGCGAGTGACTGCGGCAGGTGGCGAGCAGTGTCCGGTGTCCTCCATTTCTTCCCCGACCCCGATGTCTTCTCCCGTCCGCTCCTCCTCTCGTCCTCTGCTATGATTGGACGCCTTGTAGGCGTCTAATCACAGCGCCTGTCATTTCAACCAATCGGGTGACAGGTAACACAGACCCGGCGTACCTGATTGGCTGAAAGGGGGTTCAATGTTCCGGATTCCTTAGCTTCGCTAACATACAGCTGAGTGGGAAGTGAATGCAGAGCGTTGCGCCCCCTTCTCAAATTTTTGGACGCCTATTAGAGTCTATCGTTCTAATCGGGTGCTTCCAAAAAACACCCCCACCGCTGTAATTCAGGTGCCCGAAAAAGGGCCGGACACCTGAATAGGGGGTGTCAGCATCGACCATAGATGGATAGATAGATTCATGCATTGCATGAATCTATCTATGGGGATTAGAGCGGTGCAGGAGAGAGGGGGGCGGCGCTCCTGTGCCCTTTATGGACGCACCACCACTGCGTTGGCCCCTTCTACCATAAGCTGAAACATAATCTTCTACCCCCCAAGTTGATTACTTGCTTCTTATGGTGGTGGCCTCCTTCCAGAGCCAGGCTACCTGTGTACTAATAGCCCATAAATGTAAACTGGGCCTACCTATATGTCCGATTCAAATAAGTGCATGGGCTAGGGCAGCCTGGAACTGGATTTTTTTTCCCACCTGGGATATAGACAATATGGAAGGCCATGAAAGTCTTAGGAGGTAAGTAAACGCGTGTAGGTTTGGCGTATGTTTGTTTGATTTTTTCTTTTTGGTGAGCTTAGGTATAGAAAAAGTAATGAGCATCGGACCAAGGAGCCAAAAGTAAAAAAAAAAAAAAACTTTTAATACTGGTGTTATTTTATACAAGACATATAAAACATCCAACGCGATTGGTGGACTCAAAGATCTCCCCTTTCTACATTTCTCAAATATTGTATGTAGTTAGGAGGCATCAATAAAGGCTCCAGAAATAATTATTTGAAGAAAGTTGGGGAAAGTCTGCTGGAACGATATAGCAACATGAGCCACCGATACGGGTTGACTCTTTAAAGTCTTCTTGTATGAAAGAACACCCATATTAACTCTTAGACTCCTATGCTGCGTACACACGATCGGACATTCCGACAACTAAACCGTGGAATTTTTCCGACGGATGTTGGCTCGAACGTGTCTTGCCTACACACGGTCACACAAATGTTGTCGGAAATTCCAATCGCCAAGAACGCGGTGACTTACAACACTACAACGAGCCGAGAAAAATTTTAGTTCAATGATTCCGAGCATGCGTAGGATTTTTGTGCGTCGGAATTAGCTACACATGATCGGAATTTCCGAGCAAAACTTTTGTTGTCGGAAAAATTGAGAACCAGCTCTCAATCATTTGTTGTCGTAAATTCCGACAGCAAATGTCCGATGGGGCCTACACACGGTCGGAATATCCGACCAAAAGCTCACATCGAACATTTTGTTGTCGGAAATTCCGATTGTGTGTGTGCGCGGCATTAGGGCTCATTTACGCTTGCTTCAACTTTAACACACAACAAAGCACCAACCGCTTCAACATGCCTTTTTGATGTGTTTTTGATGCTTCTGCAATGCTTTTTCAGAGCTTTAATAAATCTTGGCAAATGCCCTGTTTGTGTTTGATTTTATATTTGTTTTAAAGGGGCCCAGTAGAACCCCAGCTCAGTAGTACCCCCACTCAGCAGATCCCCCGCTCATTAGTAGTCTTGTTCAGCATTAAAGGGAGAGGAAATCACACCTCATTAGGGGATATGATAGTTATTGGGCCGGTTTTTGGACCTGCCCACTGTCTAACCCAGGGGTCTCCAAACTTTCTAAGCAAAGGGCCAGTTTACTGTCCTTCAGGCTTTAGGGGGGGCCGAACTGTGGCCAGTAGAAGTACAAAATGCCCTGACATCAGTGCTCCATCATTGGTTTTAATGGGAGAAATAGTGCCCAATTGTTGGTATCAGTGGGAGAAGAGTGCCCCGTTGATGGTATCAGTGGGAGAAGAGTGCCCCGTTGATGGTATCAGTGGGAGAAGAGTGCCCCGTTGATGGTATCAGTGGGAGAAGAGTGCCCCGTTGATGGTATCAGTGGGAGAAGAGTGCCCCGTTGATGGTATCAGTGGGAGAAGAGTGCCCCGTTGATGGTATCAGTGGGAGAAGAGTGCCCCGTTGATGGTATCAGTGGGAGAAGAGTGCCCCGTTGATGGTATCAGTGGGAGAAGAGTGCCCCGTTGATGGTATCAGTGGGAGAAGAGTGCCCCGTTGATGGTATCAGTGGGAGAAGAGTGCCCCGTTGATGGTATCAGTGGGAGAAGAGTTCCCCGTTGATGGTGTTGGTTGGTGAAATAGTGCCCTGAGGGCCAGTTAAAGACCAGCAAAAAGCCACATCCGACCCCCGGGCTGCAGTTGGGAAGACCACTGGTCTAACCGCATCGACTAGTATTTGCCTAAATCACACCTCATTAGGGGATATGATGGTTATTGGGCAGGGTTTTGGACCTGCCCACTGTCTAACCCAGGGGTCTCCAAACTTTCTAAGCAAAGGGCCAGTTTACTGTCCTTTAGGCTTTAGGGGGGCCGAACTGTGGCCAGTAGAAGTACAAAATGCCCTGACATCAGTGCCCCATCATTGGTTTTAATGGGTGAAATAGTGCCCCGTTGATGGCATCAATGGCAGAAGAGTGCCCCGTTGATGGCATCAATGGCAGAAGAGTGCCCCTTTTGATGGTGAAATAGTGCCCTGAGGGCCAGTTCAAGACAATTAAAAAGCCACATCCGGCCCCCGGGCCGCAGTTGGGAGACCACTGGTCTAACCCCATCGACTAGTATTTGCCTAAATCACACCTCATTAGGGGATATGATAGTTATTGGGCAGGTTTTTGGACCTGTCCACTGTCAAACCCCGTCGACTAGTACTGGCCTATCACCAGGATGGACTAGCTCACTGGCCAATATAAATGCAGGGGGGACAGGAAAGCTTGGACTCTTCCAGAAAATGGTGAAGGTTTCCCATACCCAGCATTTGGTCGGGGGAATAAGAGCTGATGGAATTTTTTTTTTTTTTTTTTGTGATGGAGCTAAAAACAGTGACGGCTCCCTGAATTTTTTCAGTGTATCTCTTCCTGGCTGTGACAAAAAAGGATAATGAGAAATATAATTTTTTTCTTTTTGTCACATCATCCATAAATCTGTACAACTTGAACTTTCGGCCTCTTGAATTTAAATTTTCATTTAAATTATGCCGGGACAGAGAACTTCTCCAAATTTTACTTCATTAAATTCTCTGTGCAAATGATAAATTGGATAATAATTAAAAGCAGCGAAAATCGGTAAGCTTAGATTAAGCCTAAAGAACGCACTAGCTCATTTGCGGGGGATTAGGAAAGGAAAAAGTCGCGCTATAATTGGCCGTTCAATCTCTTAAGCTCTCCTCCATATTATCACAGGAAAAATGAAGGTTGTTCTACGCAAGAAGTAAATCTGCTCTGTTTAATCCTTCCCAATAATTTTCTACAAAGTCACATACATGCCGCACCATTTTTTTTTTTTTTTTTTCTTTAATTTGAAGAAAATGCATGGCTTGAATGGAGATGCGGAAAATACTTTAGCGCTGAACTGGAAGCTCAGCTGAGAAATAAAAGGAATGGTTACAATAAATAAAGAGAGATTTAAGAAACCAGTCAGATTTGTACCAATCTGATTCTCTATACTTTGTTATAATTATGCAGTCGAACCTCTCAGGGATGGATGTGTGCGCTGTTATAAGCTTGTATTCTCTCCCTGTCACAAATGTCATGCTAGAAGGGCCCCCATGGAGGCTCCCTTATCTCCTGCTGATAACTGACACTATTTTTTGACAGTGGAGAGGAATACACTATATTGCCAAAAGTATTGGGACACGTGTCTGTACACTCAATGAACTTTAATGGCATCCCAGTCTTAGTCCGTAAGGTTCAATATTGAGTTGGCCCCGCCCTTTGCAGCTATAACAGCTTCAACTCTTCTGGAAAGACTGTCCACAAGGTTTAGGAATGTGTCTATGGGAATGTTTGACCATTCTTCCAGAGGCGCATTTGTGAGGTCAGGCACTGATGTTGGACGAGAAGGCCTGGCTCACAGTCTCCGCTCTAATTCATCCCAAAGGTGTTCTATCGGGTTCAGGTCAGGACTCTGTGCAGGCCAGTCAAGTTCCTCCACCCCAAACTCGCTCATCCATATCTTTATGGACCTTGCTTTGTGCACTGGTGTGCAGTCATGTTGGAACAGGAAGGAGCCATCCCCAAACTGTTCCCACAAAGTTGGGAGCATGAAATTGTCCAAAATGTCTTGGTATGCTGAAGCCTTAAGAGTTCCCTTCACTGGAACTAAGGGGCCAAGCCCAACCCCTGAAAAACAACCATTATTGGTGTCGGTGGGAAGAATAGATCCCCAACTTTGGTGTCGGTGGGAGAACCCACCGTCTGTGCCCCCTCATTAGGGAGATTCCCCCTCCCTATTTGTCCTGTTTACCATTATCATTGAAAGTAAATCCCAAATTTTGGGTTGTCCCCAGAAAAGTAATAGAAGGGAAGTCTTCCAACGTGCGTAATTTCCAGTTTTGCATTGGCTCCTGGGAGATCTTGGTCAGCTTGGCATGGCACTGGTCCCATAAAATGTAACATTGGCATCTATGGAAAATCTTGGTCAGCTTGGCATGGCATGGCTCCCGTAACAATTAACATTGACGTCTATGGAAAATCTTGGTCAGCTTAGCATGGCTGTGCCATGTCAAGCTGACCAAGATTGCACTGCATTGCACATGCACAAGATCAGCAGGTGCATGCTGGGTAGTCGGCATGCACGGAATCCAGGAAGAAGGGCACTGAGGCTTCAGATGCCCACACTGGAGATGGCCGTGCTGTGCAGGAACTTCACAAAGTAAGAAAACGATGCTGCGCAGATAGAAAACTGGACATAGTTTACAGCATACCTTTTTTACATTGCACGAGGCATGAGTCTTCTAGGGGTATTTTTATCTTAAAAATTCATATTTCGGACGAAACTTTGCTTTAACTACTCCTTTTTTTTTTTTTTTTTGTTTTGTTTTTTTGTATAATTCTCTTTTTTAGGGGGTATGTCCTATGCAGGGTGTATTTAAATAAATGATTTTTTTTCTTTTTTTTTAAAGTTGGGAGGTATGCTTTACACCTGATGATGCCATAACTGGGTCTCTGCGCTTCTCAATGCTATGCAGGCAGATCAAGGCTGGTGGGAGGGGCCAGCAGAGTGCTGTACATAGCATCCTGAAAAACATCCAGTACCTCTCTCCTGAGCCCTGACTCTTGGCAGTAGTTATGCAAATATCCAAATGCCTCGATTGGAGATTGTCAGTTTGGAGGAGTGGGTGTTTCAAAGCCCACACGTGATGCTAAACCTCAACAATGGAAAGATCTGAATTCCAATGAAAGAAAGGAGGTAAGAGCGCAATGATGCTGGATGTCCTCCAGCCTGGGGCAGTCTCTATCTGACTTGCTGCAGCTTCTAATGCACAGTGTGAGAAGCTCACAGTGTGCGGTGAAATCAGAGGAAGTACTTTCAGTCCAGGAGAGGAGCCGCTACAACGGTGCAAGGCTGGAGGTCAGATTTAATGACAGATCCACACTAAAATAAACATTGGTGTCTCCCGCCTCTCTGTATACAGCCAACAATGGAAAGGTTTCCTGCGCTCGGCTGGGAGTCGTCGCATCACACAGGCGGGCTGGGAAGTTGTGGAATTTGGTTTATTCAGAAAGCAGTCGGCGACACGGTGTGACTTTTCATCTCGTGGTGAGACTTCATTCCAAACTCTGTGACTCTCCTACTAATTAATAATCAGCCTCGTTAGGTGGGGTAGAGGGGGGGCGGGGATCACCAGTGATGGGAGTAATACCCGGAGCTCTGTAACGGATATCTCATAGTCCATCGCAGGCCAAGGCTCAGTCCACCCATATGTGAGATCTCAGCTCTAGGTGGAACCTGGCGGTATGATTCGGCCTCTGGGTTCCTCGTTTTCCTGGATAATGGGACATTGAAGGATCTCCCTTCTCCTGTCCACCTGGGAGGCTCTGGTGTTCCCTTCCACCTGGGGAGGTTCTGGTGTTCCCTTCCACCTGGGAGGTTCTGGTGTTCCCTTCCACCTGGGAGGTTCCGGTGTTCCCTTCCACCGGGGAGGTTCCGGTGTTCCCTTCCACCTGGGGAGGTTCCGGTGTTCCCTTCCACCTGGGAGGTTCTGGTGTTCCCTTCCACCTGGGAGGTTCTGGTGTTCCCTTCCACCTGGGAGGTTCTGGTGTTCCCTTCCACCTGGGAGGTTCTGGTGTTCCCTTCCACCTGGGAGGTTCTGGTGTTCCCTTCCACCTGGGGAGGTTCTGGTGTTCCCTTCCACCTGGGGAGGTTCCGGTGTTCCCTTCCACCTGGGAGGTTCCGGTGTTCCCTTCCACCTGGGGAGGTTCCGGTGTTCCCTTCCACCTGGGGAGGTTCCGGTGTTCCCTTCCACCTGGGGAGGTTCCGGTGTTCCCTTCCACCTGTGTAGGTTCCGGTGTTCCCTTCCACCGGGGAGGTTCCGGTGTTCCCTTCCACCGGGGAGGTTCCGGTGTTCCCTTCCACCTGGGGAGGTTCTGGTGTTCCCTTCCACCTGGGAGGTTCTGGTGTTCCCTTCCACCTGGGAGGTTCTGGTGTTCCCTTCCACCTGGGAGGTTCTGGTGTTCCCTTCCACCTGGGAGGTTCTGGTGTTCCCTTCCACCTGGGAGGTTCTGGTGTTCCCTTCCACCTGGGAGGTTCTGGTGTTCCCTTCCACCGGGGAGGTTCCGGTGTTCCCTTCCACCTGGGGAGGTTCCGGTGTTCCCTTCCACCTGGGGAGGTTCCGGTGTTGCCGCTCCACCTGGGAGGCTCCGGTGTTGCCGCTCCACCTGGGAGGCTCTGGTGTTGCCGCTCCACCTGGGAGGCTCTGGTGTTGCCGCTCCACCTGGGAGGCTCTGGTGTTGCCGCTCCACCTGGGGGGCTCTGCTGTTGCCGCTCCACCTGGGAGGTTCCGGTGTTGCCGCTCCACCTGGGAGGTTCCGGTGTTGCCGCTCCACCTGGGAGGTTCCGGTGTTGCCGCTCCACCTGGGAGGTTCCGGTGTTGCCGCTCCACCTGGGAGGTTCCGGTGTTGCCGCTCCACCCGGGAGGTTCCGGTGTTGCCGCTCCACCTCTGTGTGTTCCCAGCTCCTCCTGGTACATTCTCTATAACCAGGGGGGTCACATCCAGACCACTGCAAGAGTTTACCCAGACCACAGCTTTTCTCATGGATGAAGGGTCTTCTGCTAGGGTTGCCCCCTTATCCCTTTAGACCCCTTTCACACTGGAGTGTATTGCAGGCGTTTATAGCATTAAAAATAGCGCCTGCAATCCGCCCTTAAACAGCTGTTACATTCACTCCCGAGGGCTTTCACACTGGAGCGTTGCAATAGCCGGACGGTAAAAAAAAGTCCTGCTAGCCGCATCTTTGGAGTGGTGTGTTTACCCCTCCTCCACCGCTGCTGCCTATTGAAATCAATGGGACAGAGCGGCTATACAGCCCGCAATTGTGGGCGGTTTTAACCCTTTTCTCTGCCGCTACCGGGTGTTAAAAGTGCTCCGCTAGCGGCCGAATAGTGCCGCAAATCTGCCTATAGCGGCGGCGGTAAAAATAGCGGAGTTTTACCGCCGACGCTATGGACGGCTGAGTGTAAAAGGGCTCTTAAACCCCAACACATATGAATTACACAAGTTTTGAAGTCACAGAACCTGTGTAATTCATATGTGTTCAGGTTTAAAGGGATGAGACGGCAACCCTACTTCTGATGGGAAAGGGGAACTCTGATTTAAAGGTAGGGGGACTCTAATGTGAAATGGGGCTTTAATATGAAAGGGGTACTCCCTGATGTAAAAGAGGGGCTCTGTTGTAAAAAGGGGGGCTCTAATGTGAAAGGAGGACTCTGGTAAAAGGGGCGTTCTGATGTGAAGATGGGGCTCTTATGTTAAAGACATGGGGGAGGACTCTCAAGTGAAGGGGGCTTCTGATGTGAAAAGAAGACTTTGGTGTTAAAGGGCGGGAGGAGTCGCAAGTGATGGGGGGGCTTCTGATGTGAAAAGGGATATTGTGATTTAAAAAAGGGGGGGGGGACTCTGATGTGAAGGACTTTTAGTGTGAAAAGGAGACTCCGATGTGAAAGGGCGGGGGAGTCGCAAGTGATGGGGGGGGCTTCTGATGTGAAAAGGGATATTGTGATATGGAAGGGGGGGGGCTCTGATGTGAAGGGGGCTTCTGCTGTGAAACAGGACTCTAATGTGATTTGTGGGTTGTGCTTCGGATGTGAAACAGGACTTTGATTGTGGGGGGGGGGGGGGGTCTGGTGTTAAAGGAAGGCTCTGATAAAAAGGGGGGGCTCTGATGTGCAGGTGAGGCCCAGATTTAAAAGGGAGAACTGTCAAGTGAAGGAGGCTTCTGATGTGATAGGGGTACTGTGATGTGAAGAGGGGGACTCTGATATGTAAAGGGGAATCTGATGTAAAAAAGGGACTGGGGGGGGGGGGGTCGACTCTGATGTGAAAGAAGATGGTGGGACTCTAATGTGAAGGGGGGGGGGCTATAATGTGAACTATTTTGTAAAATATACAATGTGACCCTCATACAGAAAAGACGGAGGCCCCCGGCTCTATAATATAATAGATAGAATTAGGGATCTGGGTTGTATTGCAAATGTGCTGAGATGGTGTGTTGGGGTCGTATTCAGGATGAATGACACTTCACATAACAGACATTGCCCTGCATTGCAGTAATGCATGCACTATTGCAGCACAAGAGAGAGAGTGCAGACCATAGAAACGCAGTATTCTGTTTTCTGCACAGTACTATACTAAAAGGTGGCAATAAGCATCCAAAACTCCTTATTCCTATTACAAGGGATGTTTACATACATCTAAACATGTAACCTGTAATCATTTTTAAAGTGTCGCCTATAGCGATTCTTAAGTCCTGTAGTTTGGCGCCATTCCACGAGTGTGCGCAATTTTAAAGCGTGACATGTTTGGTATCCATTTACTCGGCATAACATCATCTTTCATATTGTACAAAAAATGGGACAAGGGCCTCTTCCCGACAACCCTGGCCGGTGGTTGTCGGGGTCTGCGGGTGTGGGGCTTAGGGGGAGGGGGATCTCCCATATGTGAATGGGTATTGGGTACATTGTACCCCTATCCATTCACCAAAAAGTAAAAACCGTTTTTGACAATGCCTTTTTATTAAAAAATAAGTGTCCCGCGATGTGCATTTATCTTCAATCACGCCGCCCGACGGACCCGAATTTTTTTTTTTAAGCTCCGCCTCCATAAGAGGCCTCCCGGCGACTGCTGTCTTTTGGCTTTGACAGATGTTATATAAGCAGGGGCGGGGTCACCCGTGACTTCATTGAGTGACTCTGCCCCCTTATGCCGTCATGTGACGTCAGAGGGGACAGGGACATCCAGTTACATCAGCGGATGGCCCCGCCCTTGCGTATATAAGGGCTGTCAAAGCGAAAAGACAACAGGTTTTTTTATTCTTTTTTTTTTTTTTTTTTTCCCTTTTTTCTTTTTTCAATAATGGAATTGTCAAAAACTGTCTCTTGTGGTTTTTACTTTTTGACGCTTTTTTTTTTTGTGAATGGGTAGGGGTACAATGTACCTGATACCCATTCACATAGGAGGGGGGGCGGGATCTAGGGGCCCCTTGTTAAAGGGGGGCTTCCATATTCCCATAAGCCCCCCCGCCCGCAGACCCCGTCAACCACAGCCCAGAGTTGTCGGGAAGAGGCCCTTGTCATCAACATAGGGACAAGGTGCTTTGGGGGGCCTGGTTCGGCTCGCTCGTCCCCCCAATCATGACCTCCAGGCTGCATGCTCGGATAAGGGTCTGGTATGGATTTTGGGGGGGACCCCACGTAAAAAAAAATTTAATTTGGGGCGTGGAGTTCCCCTTAAAACAGATACCAGACCCGAAGGGCCTGGTATGGACTGGGGGGGGGGGGCCCACGTCCCTTTTTTTTTTTTTTCTTAGATTTTTTTTATCTATTGCCGGGAGTCGGCAATACATTACAGCCGCACGCAAGTTTAAATGACATTTTTTCCTTTAGAAATGTCCTTTTGCTGCGGCACTGTTCTACATATCGCACATTTGTGCTACTTTACAGGCAGACTAAGGGTATCCCCCCCAGGCACGATATTTAAAGGAATATTTAATTTTTATTGTTTCACTTTAAGCATCATTACAAACACTGCTCCTGGAAAAAACTTGTTTCTAAAACTTTATTTTTTGCATTGATACATGTGCCCCGGTGCAGGACCCGGCTCCCCATATACTTTTTGTCAATAACTTGCTTATAAGCCTTTAAAATAAGGACTTTTGATTTTTCATGTTCGTGTCCCATAGACTTTTTAATGGGGTTCGCATGTCCGCTAGAACTTTTTGCCTGTTCGGGGTGTTCTGGTGCGAACCAAACCGGAGGGGTGTTCGGCCCATCCCTACTGAGAACTAAGCGTTTAAATACCGCTGATCGCTCGGTTCTCAGAGCTCCCTGAGCAGAGAGCTGGTGGCTATCAGTCAGCGGCTCTCTGCTCTGCCCTCCCCTCTGTGTTCATTTATACCTGCCTATCTCCAATCTGATCTGGAAGGGGATCTGTCCTTCTCTGTCTAGGCAGATCAGATTGGAGGGAAGTCGAGTGTAAACGGACAGCGGAGTCCGTTTTACTCCCGGTCTCGGTGTCCGATCTGCAGAAACTGAGCAAACGAGGACCTGTCATCCGCCCGGCCCTGCTCTGCCATGATCAGCAGCAGATCAGCTCACGGGTCCCCCTGCTGATCTCAACAGAATCCGCCCCCTGGGGGAAAGGGGCCTTTTAGCCCTGGTTTACACTGGTGCGGTTTTGAAATCGCACTACTTCAGCGCAGTTTCAAAGCCACAGATCGGTGCGATTTGCACCTCCTGATTTCATTACGGCTACATTTAACAGAAGTCTAAGCGAGTTTTAATAAAATCGGGGGGGGGGAGGGAAAGGAGTGCGGAACCTTTGTCATAATCGCTGCATCATGAGTTGCGGCAATATGAACAGTTCCTTGTGGGCAATGACCGCACCGGTGTAAACGAGGGCTTAAAGATTATGATCTGTTTTTGTTTTTAGAAGTTTTGTTACATTGTATATTATTTAGTTGGTTATTGTTGCATTTCTATTTGGTAGCTGTCATCTATTCCGCTGCCCGGGGCAGATTGTGCTGTGATGCTGTCAGAGTTGGAAGAACAATGTATGTAATTCTAAAGGATACTCGAGTATAAGCCGACCCGAATATAAGCCGAGGCACCTAATTTTACCACAAAAAACTGGGAAAACTTATTGACTCGAGCAGGGCCGCTCATAGGGCAGTACAGCCAGCCCTGTTGTACCGGGCCCGGCGCCCATTAACTCACAGGGGGGCCCGGGCAGCTTTGCAGTTAATTTCTGCATATTAAAAACTAGAGCTTTCTAAACCTCACCCCCGCTACTACTTGCTTAGAGAAGTGGGGGGGGGGGGTGCAATTACATTTTCCTGGGCCCCATCTGGTCTACAGAGGGGCCCCAGGAGGTGAGCGCAGCGGTTGGACTATTTCTCCTTTTTCGGGCGCATGTACATAAAGCTGCTCAGCATATTGCTCTGCTAGTTAATTAGACCCGGCTGCCACTGCCCACTGCCTTCCCTGGCTTCGCTTAGCTCCGCCTCCTGTGCCAACTGCTGAGAATGAGGTGAGGCGACACGCGGCTCGCTGGGTGAGAGGGAGCAAGAACCTGCAGGACAGCGTGGCTGCACCTGCCCTGCACACAGTGAGTGGAGAACAGCAGATAGAATCCTCACTGTCTCACTTAGGCTTACACACAGCATAGGAGGTCATGATTATCAGCATTATGATAATCACGCAGGCAGCACAGTCGGCATGTGTTCTCTCATGGATCTGTCACACTGGGGGTTATTTACGAAAGACAAATCCCCTTTGCACTACAAGTGCAAACTACAGGTACAAAGTGCACTTGAAATTGCACTAAAAGTGCACTTGGAAGTTCAGTCGCTGTAGATCTGAGGGGGACATGCAAGGAAAATAAACAGAATTTTAGCTTGCACATGATTGTATAATAAAATCAGCAGAGCTTCCCCTCATTTCAGATCTACCCCTGAGATTTGTAGCGACTGCACTTCCAAGTGCACTTTCAGTGCAATTTCAAGTGCACTTTGTACTTGTAGTGCAAAGTGGATTTGCCTTTCATAAATAACCCCCAGTGTGTCGTATTGCTGTTTGGTGCTGACTTTGTTATGGCTGTACTGGGTTAAAGTTTGTAACACACAGTACAGCCATAAGTTTACAAAGTCAGCACCCAAAAGCCATGTGACACTGTGACAAATCCATGACAGAGCACATGCTAAATGTGCTGCCTGCGTAATTTTCATAATGCTGATAATCATAAGACGTAGTGAGATGCTACTTTACACTTGCGTTAAGGGGGCAATAAACATGTGCCTTCAACCCACCCAACTTTAACAACTTCCTGTCCAGCAACCTACTGGTACATTGCTGGATTGGCAACTTCCTGTCCAGCAACCTACTGGTACATTGCTGGATTGGCAACTTCCTGTCCAGCAACCTACTGGTACATTGCTGGATTGGAAGGGTGATATCTTGGTCATCGCTGCAGCAATGATCAAGATATAATATTTTTTAGCCCCATTGAGTCTGCACAAAGTAAAAGTAATCCTAGTGGCCAAGAAGCCCCTGGATTTCTTTTAAAGGCAGTGGAAGGGGGTTCCAACAGTGTCCCGCCATCACCTTTTTATTGGGCTTTCCCGTGCAATCAAGGGTCCCATGTGAGCAGCAACATCTAGTTACTGGGGCACAGTTAGAGGAACTGATTTTGTTCCTCCTACTGTATGACGTCAGAAACCAGAAGCGACTAGGATTTCATCACTTCTGGTTTTGGTCTTATGTAAGCAAGCCATTACCGGCTTGAACAAGGACCTGATCAAATCGATCTTGGTTTGATCAGCTGCTTTGGAGGCCAGAGGAGAGATTTGGGGTCTAATAGGCCCAAGATCTCTCCATAAAGAGGACCTGTCACTGCCCCATGCTATCGGAAGGGATGTTGTTCATCCCTTCTGATAGCAATAAAAGAGATACAAAAGAAATGAAAGATGCAGTGTAATTTTTTTATTTTATTTTTTGTAATAAAATGTAAAACATTTTTAAACTGCCTCTGTCCCCCTGTACTCATGCACAATCATGAACGTGCGCGCCTATGTAAATGGTGACAAATCTGCAGAGGTCAGGGGAGGAGCCTGGGGTGAGGGCGGGGTTAAAGGGGCCCCGTCGGGTAGGCTGTATGTGGCCCCATGATTTCTAACAGCGGCCCTGGACTCGAGTATAAGCCTAGGGTGGCCATCTGCATGCCTCACTTTGCCTCACTGTGTCCATGCCTCATTGTGCCTCACTGTGTCCATGCCTCATTGTGCCTCACTGTGTCCATGCCTCATTGTGCCTCACTGTGCCCATGCCTCATTGTGCCTCACTGTGCCCATGCCTCATTGTGCCTCACTGTGCCCATGCCTCATTGTGCCTCACTGTGCCCATGCCTCATTGTGCCTCACTGTGCCCATGCCTCCATGTGCCCAATCTCCCTACCTGATCTCCGGCGCTGTGTGACTAGACTGATGTTTAACATGGGAGACTATGGAAGGGGTGCCCGGCTTTAAAAAATCGGCGCTTCCCGGGCCGTAGGTTCACTGGACAAAAAACTTTGCACACTTGTATATGAAGAGTGGGGCTACATGTGTGCCAAGTTTGGGGTCCAGAGGACCTAGGGCCGGCTGATACTGGGTCCCCAAAATCACAAGCGAAATTACCGTTTAACGTGGGAGTCTATGGAAGGGGTGCCCAGCTTTGAAAAATCGGTGTTCCCCGGCCGTAGGTCCCCCGGACAAGAAACTTTGCACACTTGTAGAGGAAGAGTGGGTCTACATGTGTGCCAAGATTGGGGTCCAGGGGACTTACAGCTGGCCGGGATCAGGCGCACAGAGTTGAAGATGGCCACAGACTTGAGTATAAGCCGAGGGGGGCATTTTGAGCACAAAAAAATGTGCTGAAAAACTCGGCTTATACTTGAGTATATACGGTAATTGGTGAAAGGAAAGGATGTGCTTTCTATATACTGGTTGCTGGGATCCATTTGTAGTTGTTAGGAGAAGAGGTTTATCTTGATGGATTGCACCTGTTTCTGTCACATTTAACTTGACGTTGTGGTCCTTCTAATCCAAACCATCATGTGATTTGTCATCTTGGGAGTTACAAGTAAAGAGCATTTATGGAACAAATTTGGATTACATTTCCTCTTATTTCTCTTTATGAGATAATGGACATCTGTTTACTGAAGTTTGCTAACAAGTGTAACCCACCCATGAATGAATAAAAAAATAAGTAATAATAATTTAAAAATTGTGTATGTATGTATGTGTGTATATACATGTAGCGGATATATACTTTTAAATTCTGGTGAAGACACCAGTGATGCATAGTTCCCTGCGGCCCAGCAGGTGGCGCTGTCACTTTGGGTCGGGGGTTGAACCATCGCTGCAGTGCCGTACCCTTTGTGGCCTCTCGCAGCGGTTGTTGGGCGGGGAACCCGCTGTGCATCCTGGGAGAGGGTATAAAGGGGGTGGACATCTTCACCACGAGGTTCGAGTCCCAGGCACCTTCAGCCTGAGGGCTGCTGTTCGCAGTCTGTGTCCAGGCGGCCTAGGCCTGGACACCGGGAGTTCGTGTTCCATCCCAGACACCTTCAGTCTGGGGTGAGGTACTCGGCCGGAGGCCTGGGGCCCAGTACCTTCCGCTGGGTCCCGCGAGGGAAGGATTGTCCTAGGGGGCCCCGGGAGTGGGGCACCTGAATCCAGAGGCGTAAGGGACCGGAGGAGAGACTCACCCGAAGACCTGGTGCAGCAGATTGCCAGTGCCGGGTGAACCTCTGGAGACCGCCCGGAGGGATATCTTTCCCAAACGGGGGCCAAGTTCAGAGAGGAAGGTGGTTCATGTTCTATGACCGGTGGCAGCAGTCCAATTAGTCAACTCAGGTCAGTGGCAGAGGCCTGCTATTAGGCCTGTGGCAGGGGCCTTAACTGTTCATCCGGTCGGTGGCAGCGACCAATCTCACAGTCGGTGGCAGAGACCGTGCGTCAGGCCTATTCGCTAGCAAAGGAATAGGAGAGTTCAGTTGTGCCTGGGCCTACTCGTATCCACACCCCTGTTTGTTCATTACTGAAAGTTCAACTGATTATGTTCACCCTGAAAGTAGAGCAATAAAGGAGTGTTGGACTTTCGATTGGTGTGGGGCTCTATGTTATTGGCAGACACATCTCCACGGGACAACTTGCCCTCACTCGTCTCCATACCCAGCACGAGAAGGACCCGATCGCCTCCGCCGCTACCGACGGCTCCGGTAAGAGGCGGAAGGGGGGGGGCCCTCTCCCGTCGCCGATAACGGTGATCTTGCAGCAAATCCGCCACAGAGACCCATTATCGGAAACTGGACCGCCGGCTGAAGACAAGGATACCTGGGTTATGGCAGCTAGCTGCTGCCATAACAGAGATATCCATCTTCTAAGTGCAGACGTATATAGTCGTGCGGCGGTCCGCAAGTGTTTAATACACAAGAAATGCTACATTTAAAAAAAGACTAGACTCTGGGGTAAGCAAATATCTAAATCTATTCATCATGTGTATTCTTCTTGAATCTTGGTGGGCTTTGTGTATTTTCTTCCAGATCTGTGCAGTAATCCAGTGTGAGACTTTTCATTCCTGTAGTAAAGACCGCTCACTGCTGCTCTCTCTCCAGGGTGCAGGAGACTGGTCTTGTCTCCACCCCCTCCTGTAGTTTTCTGCATGCAGCCTGTAGTGGGTGGAGCCAACGGCGTGCCTCCCACAGCTCTGCTCTCTCTCCTTGTGCAGGGTGACTGGTCTTGTCTCCGCCCCTGCCTGTATTGGGTGGAGCCTACATGGTGCCTCCCACAGCTCTGCTCTCTCTCCTTGTGCAGGGTGATTGGTCTTGTCTCCGCCCCTGCCTGTATTGGGTGGAGGCTTCATAGCGCCTCCCACAGCTCTGCTCTCTCTGCTTGTGCAGGGTGATTGGTCTTGTCTCCGCCCCCTCCTGTAGTTCTCAGCAGGCAGCCAGTAGTGAGAGGAGCCTTCTTGGCCCCTCCCACAGCTCTGCTCTCTGCACAGATCTTGAACAGCGCAGTGATGTCACTGCTACTTTTACAAGGTAATATCTAGATTTCCAAAGACATTTGGTGCACACAAAGTAGATTTATATTCTTTGTGGCGAATGAGGAATAGATTTAAATTCACTTTTTTGTCGCCCAGAGTTCAGCTTTAAAGGGGTTGTAAACCCAGGAGGTTTTTCACCTTTAATGCATTCTATGTACCCAAAAGGAACTTCTGCTCATGTGTCTCCTCCCCCCATCCAGTGCCACATGTGGCACCTTTCAGGGGGAGCAGATACCTGTATCCTGTCCCTACTTCCGGGAGTCATTGACATCGCCGCTTGGCTCCCTCCTCCTTCCTCCAGCGCCGGGCCAGTAGGAGAGCGCAGCAGGTGCTTCATAATGCTTCATCAGCTGCAGTGCCGACATCGCTGGACTCCAGGACAGGTAAGTGTTCTAATATTAAAAGTCAGCAGCTGCAGTATTTGTAGCTGCTGGCTTTTAATTTTTGCAGCGGTGGGAGCAGCACAGTGGTGTAGTGGTTAGCACTTTCACCTAGCAGCAAAAGGGTCGCTGGTTCGAATCCCGACCACGACACCATCTGCCTGGAGTTTGCATGTTCTCCCTGTGTCTGTGCGGGTTTTCTCCGGGTACTCCGGTTTCCTCCCACACTCCAAAGACATGCTGGTAGGTTAATTGGATCTTGTCCAAATTGGCCCTAGTATGTGTATGTGTGTACGACTGTGTCCCAAGCGTGACGAGATCCTACGGGGTAAAATGACCGCACCAGCCAAGCAGACCCAGGCTGCAAAAAGCACCTTGAGGCGATTCAGTTCGCATGTGTAGCGCTATACAAGTCATTCATTCACCTCTGCTTTAGCCCAGGTTCACACTGGGCTGCGGGAGTGAAGCTGTGCGAGTTCAGCTGAACTCGCACGATTTCACTCCCGCCTGTCAGTCCCGATTTCAGCCGCGATTACAAAGACATCTGTGCAGGTTTCTGCACAGATGTCAATGTAAATCGCGGCCCAAAATCGCAAAAAGTAGTACAGAAACTACTTTTTGAAATCGGTGCAACGCCGCAGATGCGGCGTCGCACTGATGAGGACGGTGCCATTGCCGGCAAATATCGCCGTTTTGACATGCGATTTGACATGCCAAGTCGCATGTCAAAACGCACCAGTGTGAACCAGGGCTTAAGGTGAAAAACCTTCTGTGCTGCAGCACCCCCCCCACCTCCCCTTTTACTTACCTTAACTCGATCTTTCCAGCGACGGGGACAAGCCCTGCCGATGTCTCGGGTCCTCATTGGGTAGATTGATAGCAGCAGCAGCTATTGGCTCCCGCTGATTTCAATCCAATCCAGTGACACAGGAGTCGGGGGGTGGTGCTGAGTCCTGCTGTCTGTGTCAATGGACGCAGCAGCAGGACTCGGGAGCGCGTCTGCACGGGGGGTGCCCCCTTCGGAATGCAGGTCTCAGAGAGGGCACTCGATGTGGGGAAAAGCCAGGAGTGCCGCTGGGGGACCCCAGAAGAGGAGGATCGGGGCCACTCTGTTCAAAACAGAGGAGGCAATTATAACATGTTTGTTATTTAAAAAAAAAAAAAAATGAACCTTTACAGCCCCTTTAACAATGGTGGTGTTCTGTGACTATGTGATTTTCTATAGGCGGTGGGTTATCCTCTTGTTGTGTGGACACACTAGTGACGTGTGTGTGTGTGTGTGTGTGTGTGTGTGTGTGTGTGTGTGTGTGTGTATATGTATAATTAATATATATATATATATATATATATAATATAAATCACCTTGGCTTTCCTGCCTAATTAAGCCAGCAATCTGTTAGCACATGGGAGATAATTATTCCATTAATGTATTCTATTATTACCCTCCAGGGCTCGGTAGACTGCGCCATTATTATACTGGAAAGCAGATGGCAGGATACCCGTCTCTGATCACTGAAAGAGCCGCATTGTTTGTGGATTGTAGCCTGTCCTGTGCCAGGGCCGTTCCCCCCCGATGGCCCATCCAACCACCTTTCCTACAATGGAACCATACTGTGGGAAAATATAAAAATTAATAACCAGGTCCTCCGCCGGGCTGGACGCGGTACAAGAACCGCCAAATAATATTCTCCTAGAGCCTGGGACAAAGTTTATAAAAGGTTTTCAGAATCATATTCAAGCAAATATTGTCTAAATCTATTCATCATGTGTATTCCTCCTGAATCTTGGTGGGCTTTGTGTATTTCTTCCAGATCTGTGCAGTAATCCAGTGTGAGACTTTTCCTTCCTGTAATAAAGACCACTCGCTGCTGTTCTCTCTCCTTGTGCAGGGAGACTGGTCTTGTCTCCGCCCCCTCCTGTTGTTCTCTGCAGACAGCCTATAGTGGGTGGAGCCTACATGGCCCCTCCCACAGCTCTGCTCTCTCCCCTTGTGCAGGGAGACTGGTCTTGTCTCCGCCCCCTCCTGTTCTGTGCAGGCAGCCTATAGTGGGTGGAGCCTACTAGGGCTGGGGAAAAAATTGATTTGAATCGAGTTGAGAGGTCAAATCGATTTGGATTTTCAGCAAATCGATTTTTTTTTTTCACCAGGACCGGCACTGACACCGCGCCGGACCTGAGGAGCTGCGGGCAGGAGTTTTTAGGTGAGGCCGGACGCCGCGGACTAGGCTGAAGCCACGGCCCCGCCTAAACTCCTGCCCGCAGCTCCTCAGGACCGGCGCGGTGTCCATCAGAAAAAAAAAAACTTGATTCGAATTGTGAATCGAGTGTTTGTTTTTTTTTTTTTTAAATCGCAGTTTTTTTGGGGGGAGAAAATCTCCCAGCTCTAGAGCCTACATGGCCCTTCCCACAGCTCTGCTCTCTCCCCTTGTGCAGGGTGACTGGTCTTGTCTCCACCCCTTCATGTAGTTCTCTGCAGGCAGCCTATAGTGGGTGGAGCCTACAGGGTCCCTCCCACAGCTCTGCTCTCTCTCCTTGTGCAGGTGGACTGGTCTTGTCTCCACCCCTTCCTGTAGTTCTCTGTAGGCAGCCTATAGTGGGTGGAGCCTACAGGGTCCCTCCCACAGCTCTGCTCTCTCTCCTTGTGCAGGTGGACTGGTCTTGTCTCCACCCCTTCCTGTAGTTTTCTGTAGGCAGCCTATAGTGGGTGGAGCCTACAGGGTCCCTCCCACAGCTCTGCTCTCTCTCCTTGTGCAGGGTGAGTGGTCTTGTCACCGCCCCCTCCTGTAGTTTTCTGCAGCCAGCTCGTAGTGGGTGGAGCCTACAGGTCTCTTCCCACAACTCTTTCCTTGTGTAGGGTGACTGGTATTGTCTCCGCCCCCTCCTGTAGTTTTCTGTAGTGGGTGGAGCCTGCTAGGTCTCTCCTTTGTACAGCCCAGTGATGAGGCAATAACTAAGTTTGCAAAGGCATTTGGTGCACACAGTCGAATTATATTTGTGGCTACTGAGAATTATATTTCAATGAAAGTTTGGTGCACAAAAAAATGGACTTG
The DNA here is from genome assembly GCA_029206835.1 of Rana muscosa. Taxonomy (NCBI): domain Eukaryota; kingdom Metazoa; phylum Chordata; class Amphibia; order Anura; family Ranidae; genus Rana; species Rana muscosa. The sequence continues at coordinate 177,968,535 of JARGYO010005626.1, read as the reverse complement.
CAGTACAAAGTAAAACCTCAGTTTATAAAAATAAATACAATTAACCAAAAAATATAATAGTTTTTATTTTATTATTTCTTTCAGAAACTGGAATGAGTGAAGGGAATATCATCACATTGTGAACCTGGTAAGAGACATTCAGACTTTCTGCTTCTGTGTATTTCCTGTTTTTGTAGCAGTTGCTCAGTTTCAGTGGCTTTGTCTGATCACGCGCACAGGTGCTCAGTGTTTCTGTATGTTAGTGTTTTTTTTTTTTTATAAAGGTTGGTCAGAATTAACGTGCCACCTGCTACCCTCCTTCTCCACTCTTTGGCTCGTTCACTGGAGAGGAAGGAGCTCGTGGTCTCCTCCATGCCCGTACCCCCAGGGTTGCAGAGGTTAGGCTAGGGTGACCAGACATCCCTGGTTTCAGGGGACAGTCCCCGGATTGAGGACACTGTCCCCGGACCAAGTCTGTCCCCGGTTTTGTCCCCGGATTGGATTTGAACAAGAGCTGGGGCAATTTCAAAGACAGTCAGTGCAGAAAAAAAAAAATTCTGAATTACACACCCCCACCCCTACTAGCTTAGGGGGGTGTATTTTTTTTTTCCATTATCTGTGCCCCTTACTGATGATCATGTGCTGTTTTGGACGGAGGGAATATTTCTTCAGTTTCGGGTGCCCATTCAGCTCCGCCCGCATGTTCTTCTGCCTTGGCTCAAGTCCCGGACAGCCGACTGCCTGCTTATCTCTTTGCCTTCCCTGGCGGAGTGATCTTCCTCCGCTCCCCACCCAGTAGAAGCCGGGGCTCAGAGAGTAAGACTTGACAGGCTGTGAGGCAGGCGGCGGCGACTGGCAGAGATTTGCTGATTGCCGCCATTACTAGTAAAAGAAAAATATGTCCCTGGATTTCATTTTTAAAATCTGGTCACCTTAGGTTAGGCACACTTAGTTTCCTTACGGGTCTTTGCAGCGATCCCCTCAGTGTTGGTCTCTGTCCCTAGTGTGTAAGGACAAAAGTCTCTATGCCCCAAGTAACTCCAAGGTCCACACCAGTCTATCACTCCAACGTAGAGTTTTATTTTTCTTATGCATGAAAGGAGAAAGGTGTTAGGAAGACAGATGGAATTCAGGCACTCCTGGCTTTGTCGCCACTTGATCCCAAGTGGGTACAGCTCACCCAGATAGTCACCCAATGGTGCTAACAGCCGGAGTGTAGCTCGAACAGTCAATTTAGTTCCCTAATCGATGCGTCTAGGAGATCCTCTGCCACAGGATCTATGGTACCCCAAACCTCCTGATGGTCCAGATGTTAGGCCCCTGGTTTCCGGATGTATGACATCCCTCTGGAGAGTTACTGGGCCCCGTCCTTCACTGTGATTTCCTCACCAGTCCTTCGGAACGGTCCTCCCCCAGCCTCCTCTTCCAGAAACGGGTCCCCTCGCAAGGCGGCACCCTGGGATTCTTCCTCCCGAAGTGGGCTCCAGCTAAAGGTGCTGGGCCCAGGGCACACGTGGCCCGATGGCCTGGAGGGCCATGCATTCGAAACTGGACTCCACACAACACCTTCCCCCTGGTACAGGTGCCCGGGGTGGCAACTCGACTCCCTCTAAACGACTCCTCCCCACAACTCCCCAACCTCTATGGCGTCTGCCCATTTTGTACCCCATCCCGGCATGCACAGCAGGTCCACCACACCCACTGTACGGCTGCCAAGTGGAGACACCATATCGCTGCCCCATCACCTGTAGTTCAACCCCGAGTATAGATGACAGCGCCACCCATACTTCTTAGGGGAACTGCACACCAGGTGAAATAGCAACAAGACAGAGTCCAGCAATTGGAAAGATTTGAGTCAACTACCACTCAAATCACCCCTAAATTTGGTATAGCAGTCCCTAAATTTGGAACCCCCGCTACACAATGTACACATTTGAAATTTAAAGATGAACTCCGGGGTCGCACTGCAGTCTTGCACAGTTGTACCGGCTCCTCTCCTGTACTGAGATTGCCTCCTCTGATCTCATTGCACACTGTGAGCTTGTCATAGTGTGCATTAGAAGCTGCTACAAGTCAGAGTTTACAGAGAAAGAACCTTGATCCCCTGGGTGCAAGACTCCTAATGGAGACTGGGTTACTTGTGGTCCACCTGGCCAAAATCAGGCAGACCCATTCTTCAGGGGATCTGCCAAAGCAAGGTCCACCCAAGTACTAGCTGGGGTTCCCCCAAAAGAAGACCCCATGCGAGGTGGGAAAACCTGACCATAAGGTCACACGCTCTCCTCCATAAGACTGTCAGGACAAGTCCAACCTACACCTTACTAATCAGAAGTGAGTAAAGTGCTACATGCTGTACAATAAATAGGTGCAAAAGTACAAAACGTTGGCGGGCCCATTGGCCAGTATAAAAAAAATTCTCGGGTCCCAGCCACCAAGACCTGGCCCAGAAGGCCGGTATTAAAAAAAGAGCCTGCAAGTGTTCTGTGACCAAGGTGCCATACTGAACACGCTGAGAGTTGCCCTAAAGTGAATTTTTCTGGCACTCCTGGACTGCCTCTCCAGGGGGTACAAGCACCGCAGGCTTTTATCAGTCCAACCCTGGCCGGGCGGATGCAGCCCCGTTCCTTGGGAAGAGTCCTACCTACAACCCAGGAAAGCCTGGCCAGAATCAGCCCGGAAGGAAATGAATCCCTCCCACCATACCCACCTTGTTACATCGGCAATTACTAACCAGCGCCCCCAACTGGGAAGGGGAACCAGCGTTCTGTTCCCGGAAACTGATAAACAGATGGTACACTTGGTCTTAGCAAAGGTCTCTGATATGATAGGGAAACCTCTGATGTGGGGAGAGGGCTCTGATGTGTTGGCAGCAGGACCACCCACGTGGTGAAGGAACTTTGATGTGAAGGGGGAGAGGGGCTCTGATTTGATGGGGAGATTTCTGATGTAAAGGGGAACCTCTAATGTAATGGAAGGTCTCTGATGTGAAGGGGGGGGGGCATCTGATATGATGGGAAGACCTCTTATGTGATCGCAGGACCACTGACATAAAAGTAGGTCTCTGGTATGAAAGGGAGACTCTGATGTGATGGGAGGACCACTGATAAAATGGGAATCTGTCGTGATTAGGGGGGGGGGGAGACATCAAATGTGTTGGGGGTACCTTTTAATGTGTTGAGGGGACCTCTGATGTGATGGGAGGACCTCCTGTGACTGTGGGGACGTCTAATATGATGGGAGGACCTCTGATGTGATGGGGGGGGGGACCTCTGATTTGACTGCAGGTCTGTGATGTGAAGGGGGGGGGGCATCTGATGTGATGGCAGCAGGACCACTGACATGAGGGTTTTTTGAAGTGAAGGGGTGACTTTGATTTGATGGGGAGGCTTCCGATGTGAAGGGGAACCTCTAATGTGGTGGGGGGGGGGGCTCTGATGTGATGAGGACCTTTGATGTGGTGGGGGGGCTCTGGTGTGTTGGGAGGACCTCTGTGATGGGGGGGACATCTAATATGATGGGAGGACCTCTGATGTGATGGAAGGACTGCTGATTTGATGGCAGGTCTGTGATGTGAAGGGGGGGGGGGGGGCATCTGATGTGATGGCAGCAGGACCACTGACATAATGAGGGAACTTTTATGACAAGGGGGAGCTTTGATTTGATGGGGAGACTTATGATTTGAAGGGGAACCTCTAATGTGATGGGGGGGACCTCTGATAAAAGGGGACTTTGATGTGATGGGGGGGACCTCTGATGAAAGGGGACTTTGATGTGATGGGGGGGACCTCTGATGAAAGGGGACTTTGATGTGATGGGGGGGACCTCTGATGAAAGGGGACTTTGATGTGATGGGGAGACCTCTGATGAAAGGGGACTTTGATGTGATGGGGGGACATCTGATGAAAGGGGACTTTGATGTGATGGGGGGGACCTCTGATAATAAATTCCATCAAGGCGGTTGTTTGCATCATTCCAGGTTCAGGTCTCCCAATAATAAGTAAAATTTAGGTTTGTAGACAGGAGGTCTGGAGATTTTGCATACTTTTACAGGGTGCCAAAAAAAGTTGAGAAATGCTGATAGGGGGCGAAAGATTTGGGGGTAAATTTTGACATATAATTTACTTGTAAACGCAGCAATCTTCCTCTCAGCACGACCATATAAAGTTCATTTTTATTGGTATCATAAAAACGCCCCTTTTATTCCCAACATCATTAGGAGAATTCAGAAGTGAATGGAAAGCCCCCATCCATCTGCTCCAGCAAGTCGTTGAAAATTCCATAACATTGATTTGTAACAAGCATTGGCAGATGTGTTTAGTCATTTCAGAACTAGACTAACAGGCCCCCTACACTCCTGCCAAAGGCAAGCAATTACTTTTCTAAAGAAAAAGTCTCCCCTGCAGGAACGCTGAGCGCATACGCAACGCCGGGCCTGCCAGCATCAGGACTTTTCACCCCCAGGAGATGCGGCTAAATGGTATTAATTTTATTGAGTTTTTTTTTTTTTTTTTTTAAAGGACCACGACATTCAAAGCTGAATATTACCTAGGTAAAAGAATGGTTATAGCTAAACCCTGAGCTGACATAAAAAATAAATAGTGTCTCTAGCCCTAAAAACAAAAATATAATATATTGCAGCTTACCGGTCCTTAGATGTGATGGCTACATTTGTTTTCTCTTTTCACAATTTTTTTAGGTTTTTCAATTGGTATACCTTTGTGGCCAGGGAAGGGCTGGTGGCCTTAGGCCTGGGGGGGGCAAGTCCAGTCAAGTGGCCCATTGAACCGCCGAATCAGCTAACCATCCATGGTCCACCTGGTTTTTCAATGCAGCCTCACCAGTGCCCATCAGTGCAGCCAACTCCAGTGCCCATCAATGCAGCCTGATCACTGGGGCAGGTTACATGGGGTGTATGGGGGGAGATGAGGGGTCAGCTAGGGGTGTCAGGGTCCCTCACCTCAGCGCTCTCAGTTCAGCAGGTCTTTGCACGCCATGGCCTCCTGGGGGGGGGGGGGGGTAATGCTCCTTGTCCTGGGGTCAAGTTTCAGCCAGCGGCCAGCCCTGCGTCCCGATTCCCTGGCACGCCCTGCCTCTGCCTGCTTCCAAGAATTCGGTCTCCGGGAGTTGTAGTTTCCTCTGCGCTGCTCTGTTTTCCAACCACCGGGAGCTTGAGCATGGACTACAACTCCCGGAATACAACAGCTAGTGGTCAGCCGCCGTGGCCGTGCCCCCTGCCCCACTTCCTATACCAGAATAACAAAGAAAATGGTAGTGGGCAGCGGCTGTCAGCCATTTTGTACATAAGTTAAGGCGGCCTGGGAGGCAATTGCCACCTGGCCCAGCCCTCCCCTGTTTGTGGCTACGGCAGTAGGCAAGGCAGAGTGCGGAGGTCGGCAGTAGGCAAGGCAGAGTGCGGAGGTCGGCAGTAGGCAAGGCAGAGTGCGGAGGTCGGCAGTAGGCAAGGCAGAGTGCGGAGGTCGGCAGTAGGCAAGGCAGAGTGCGGAGGTCGGCAGTAGGCAAGGCAAAGTGCGGAGGTCGGCAGTAGGTAACGCAGACTGCATACACATGTGTTGATCAGGGGTATGCAGATGAGGAGAGAGCATAGTCCAGGGGCTCCTTGTGTTACCATATTCTAACGGTGCAAATTTCCTTCTCTGTCTGAGACAGCAAAAAACAAACACACTGGATGGAGTTGAGAACACCTGCACATTCAGGGGAATTGGGGTTCCCAGAATACCAGGTTACTGGCAACAAGGCAGCTTAGATTCTGTAGCCCAGGAATAGGTGACCTTGGCACTCCAGCTGTTGTGGAAATGCAGGTCTCATGAGGCATTGCAAGAGTCTGATAGTCATAGCCATGATGAGATTTGTAGTTTCCCTACAGATGGAGTACTGAGATTGCCCACCCCTGCTGTACCCATTTAAGTAATGTTCTGCAGCTATCACTCTTTTTTTTTTTATTTTTTTTTTTTTTGCAGTGAAATTGATATCTGCCGAGGTCTGGACAGGGGCCGAGCACTTTTTTTTGGACCAGATTTTGCTTACGTCAAAAGCGCTTTTCAAATGTCAACACATAGCGGCCTGATGTACCCTGGCAGATAAAGACAGACGGCGCCTATTGTTCAATGACAAGAGCGCCATAAAGGAGCAGATGACATATTAAAAGCGACATATTTAGCAAGTTTAAAAAAACGTTTTGTTCCCTTTTTTATCTCCTTATTCCCAGCCATGAATAATGGTAGCGCACTGT